>NEEC01000016.1:0-1200000 GCA_002189035.1 Utricularia gibba | reverse complement strand
GTAATCTTCTTCTCCTCTGCATCAGAATGAAGTAAAACCAGAGCTGGAGTTAAACTTGAGTTCTGGTGCATAAGGTGGACGATAAGTACTTTTACTCTAGCGACAACAAGGACAATAAAGTTCATGGATGGGCCAGCAGCGACGCCGCCGTCGGATTTTGGATGATTACGCCGAGCAATGAGTTCAAAACCGGCGGCCCCTTCAAGCAGGATCTTACTTCTCATGTTGGACCAACACTTCTCTCTGTGAGTAGAAGCTAACTTTTGGATGTTTTCAATATAACCGTAACGTAACAGACCATCGTTTGGATTACAATCATGAAGGTGTTCATCAGCCCGCATTACGCAGGAAAAGAATTGGCTCTGGAGTTTGATGCTGCTGAGTCATGGAAGAAGGTTCTTGGCCCTGTTTTTGTGTATCTTAATTCAGATTATTCCGGGGCAGGAGATCATTCTCGTCTCTGGGATGATGCAAAGAGGATGGTACAGTGATAAATTTCGTGTCTTTTTAACTCCAATTGCCATCTCTGGTTACAACGAATTCAATGTCTGAATCAGATGGGAGTAGAGGAGGCAGAGTGGCCATACAGTTTCCCCTTCTCAAATGATTTCTTCAAGGCTGAGAGCAGAGGAACCGTCCATGGCAGACTCCTGGTTCATGACTGGTTGGCCATTTTGATCAAACGAATAGAAGTGTAGAACCTTCAGCCATCCTCAGAGCATGTTGTTTGTATCACAGGGCGGTGGATGATCACCCTGTTCCGGCAACTTCAGCCCACGTTGGATTAGCAGCAGCAGGGGCGGCGGCGACATGGCAGCACGAAAACAAGGTGTATTTTCTACTTAGACTCACAAGATGCAGCCTTAACAGAAGCTTTGCATCACCAGAAATCAATGTCTGTTGCCTTCTTGCAGGGATATCAGTTCTGGACACAAGCCGAGAGCGATGGCAGTTTTCTGCTAAAAAACGTGGTTCCAGGGGAATACAGCCTCTTTGCATTTGTACCAGGAGTCTTGGGGGATTACAAGCACATCTCAGAGGTGGCCATTCCCCCAGGATCCGACATCGCATTAGGAGATGTCACCTTCCAACCTCCAAGAGAAGGCCTTACTCTATGGGAAATCGGAGTTCCTGACCGATCTGCTGCTGAGTTCTTCATCCCCGACCCCGACCCCAAGTACAAAATCCACCAATATGCAACCAAAGGCAACAGCTCCGATCAAAGGTTGCTGAACAGCTTTCCCTTTCCCAGCCTCCTGGATCCTCTGTTTCGCTCACTAGTCCCTTGGGTGTGTATAGATTCAGGCAGTACGGGCTCTGGGAACGCTACGCAGCGCTATACCCTGAACAAGACCTGGTTTTCAGAGTCGGAAAAGATGACTACACATTAGACTGGTTTTTCGCTCAGGTTACCAGGTAAAAGAAGAGCTCTTTTCTTCCCTTGGAGACGCACACTAACACTAACACTCGAATCTGAGAATCAGGGACATGGGAAACGGTGCATTTCAAGGAACAACATGGCGGATCGTGTTCGATCTCCGGAGCCTGAAAGCCGATTCAAATTACACTCTTCAAGTAGCAATTGCTTCTGCAAATGGAGCCATTCTCCAAGTAACTCCATCCTCCTCTCCCCCTGTGCTCCGCTGGAGAAAGACAAGTAACCTTCTTCTTCCTTTCTGTCAGGTTGGAGTTAACTCGAAACATCCCCTGTTCTCGACGGAAGTTTTGGGGAGAGACAACGCAGTGGCCAGACATGGGATTCATGGGCTGTACCATCTGTTCAGCATCAGCATACAGGGGTGTCTGCTTCTTCCCGGAGAAAACACCATCTTCTTGACCCAACCCAACGCCCACGGACGCTTCAACGAACTGATGTATGATTACATTCGTCTCGAAACACCACCAATATTTTAAAATCAGTTATTTAATTAATTGGTTATGGAAGGTAGTTCAAGGGTTATGTTTTATAAATTTTTTAAAATAATTCTTTTTAATTTTTTAAGATTTTAATTTTTATTAGTAAAATCAGAAATTTAGAGTATGTGATTAATTTTAAAAATTATTGAAAATATTGAATTTTTGTTTTAGATATCAAATAAGAGATTAATTAGAAAAATTACACTATTTATTTTTTTTATCTATTCTAAAAATACATTTATATCATAATATGAAATTATACAATGATTTTATATATTAAATTTTATAATATAATTTTATGTTATCGTACAAAATAGTTTTACAATCTCAAATTGATTCTATTTTACATAATTTAAGACATAACTTCAAATTATGTAATATGTACTAAATATTGTATAAATATTATGAAAAATAAAAATAATTATTTAAATTTAATATTTTTATTTTTCTAAAAAAATTATTCAAATTACTGAACACATGACTCCAACATAAATTCGAATGAAATTTAAATTTGAATATTTAAACATTAATTTATCTTAATTTTAGAATTCTAAATTACATATTAATAAAAATGGACTGAGAACAAGTTTGTACAGCCCAATTGGAAATGGGCCATGATCCGGATGGCCCATACGGAGACCCGGCCTCCCTACTCTCAGAGGAGAAGCTTCTTCCATTTCCACGGCTAACGCTTCTCGCTTCAGACGCCTCTCCATTCTCGGGAGTGGACTTGCATTCATGAATGACGTCTTACGCCGATTATCCGGAGTCGTGTATGCCGTCAAAATGATGCGATCGTCGCCCTTGGGGCCGGCGCGGTTGTTGCCGTTCTGCCATTCTTTCACTGCCGCGCCGGAACCTGTTTCTCTACCTGATCAGTATTCCGCTGACCTGTTTCGTCAGCTTTTTAGCATTCTTTGCCAGCCTAATTGGCCGAAGCATCCTTCATTTAGGAAATTGATTCCTTCGATGTCTTCTTCTTTGTTCACCTCTTTTCTATTGCAGTACCCCCATCTCAATCATCATGTCGCCCTCAGTTTTTTTAATCTTCTTTCCAAAGCGCCTTCTTTCAATCCGGATGTGCAAGCTTATGCCTCCCTTTTGCGGATTTTGGTCAAGAGCAAGTCTTTTAGGGATGCGGAGGTTATCCGGATCTCAATGGTTAAGTCTTGTGAAACGGCTGAGGATTCCAGGCTTGCTCTTTCTATTTTGCGTAAGATGAATCGTGGTGAGGATGGCGAATTTAGGTTTAGAGTCAGTCTTAAGTGCTATAACATGGTTTTAATGTCGCTGGCACGATTTGTGTTGATTGATGAGATGAAAACTGTTTATAAGGAGATGTTGGATGAACAAGTATCACCCAATATTTACACATTCAATACGATGATTAATGCTTATTGTAAACTGGGAAATGTGAGTGAGGCTGAGTATTTCTTGAGCATGATCTTTCAGGCGGGCCTGAAGCCTGATACTCATACATTCACGTCATTCATTTTAGGGCATTGCAGGAAAGGGGATGTTGATGCTGCTAAGATGGTTTTCATGGCTATGCCTGGGAAGGGGTGCCCAAGGAATGAGGTTTCGTATAACAATTTGATTCATGGGTTGTGTGAAGCTCGAAGGGTTGATGAGGCAAAAATGCTATTTTCAGAAATGAAGGATGACGGTTGCATTCCAAATGTACGAACCTACACAAGTTTGATTGATGCCTTGTTTGACCTGAAAAGGAGTCCAGAAGCTTTGGGTCTATTTCATGATATGAAGGAGAAAGGTTGTAAGCCTAATGCACACACTTATACTGTAGTTGTTGATGGTACATGTAAAGATGGGATGCTTGACGAGGGATTGGAAGTGCTGCAGGAGATGTTAGATAGCGGGTCCCGTCCAAGTGCTGTGACTTATAATGCTTTGATAAATGGATATTGTAAGAAGGGAATGATGAATGCTGCTTTAGGGATGCTGGATTCAATGGAATCTAACGAGTGCAAACCTAATGTTAGGACATATAATGTGTTAATATCTGGTTTTTGTCAAGAAATGGAAGTGCACAAAGGAATGCAACTTCTTAATAAGATGCTGGAACAAGGTATTACTCCTAACCTGGTGACATTTAACCTTTTAGTGTGTGGCCACTGTAAAACGGGTGATGTGGATAATGCCCTCCGGCTTCTCTGGTTGATGGATGAGAAAAATATAATTCCTGATCAGTTAACCTATGGTCCCCTAATTGATGCTTTATGTGCCAAGGGGAATATTGATGAGGCACAAGCAACTTTCAACTCTCTTAAAGAGTTAGGCATAGATGTCAATGATGTCATGTATACCTCTTTGATTGATGGGTACTGCAATGCAGAAAAATTTGACTTGGCACATAATCTTTTTGAAGCAATGCTTGCTCAGGGGTGCTTCCCGAACTCCTTCACTTATAATGTGATTATCAACGGCTTGTGCAAGGTCAATAAACGAAAGGAAGCTTTTAGATATCTACAAAAGATGTTAAGAAGCGGTACAGCACCTGATCTTGCTACCTATTCGACTATAATAGAGCATATTCTGAAAGAATTTAAATTTGAGATTGCTTATAGAGTTTTCAATCATGTGATATCTGTGGGGCATAAACCGGATGTCTGCCTATATACATCATTTCTTGTTGCTTATTGCAAACTGGGAAGGATTAAAGAGGCTGAAGATGTGATTGAAAAAATGAAGAAAGAGAGTGTACAACCAGATTTGATGGTTTATACAGTTCTAATTGATGGATATGGACGTTCAGGATTGTTAGATAAGTCCTTTAATGTTTTAAAATCTATGTTTTTGGCTGGGCATGAGCCTTCTCAGTTTACCTATGCTGTTGTTATCAAACATCTCTTACATGAGAAATTTTGTGGTAAGAATGGAGATGGTAGATCCATTAATATTAATGATGTATGGCAATTGATGGACCATAGCATGGTTCTCAAGCTCTTTGCAAAAATGAAAGAGCATGGATGCCTTCCAAATGCACACACTTACATTGCAATCATCAGCGGATTTTGTAGTGAAGGGCGTGTTGAAGATGCCTGTAAGGTGGTTGACCATTTGAAACAGCATGGTATTTCCCTGAATGAAAAAGCTTACAACAAGCTCTTAGAGTGTTTTTGCCACATGAAAATGCATGAGGAAGCAGTGACTTTAGTCAATGCCATGCTCTGTCGTGGATATTTACCCCATCTAGAGTTGATGAAGCTCCTTGTGTGTGGATTGTATGATGAAGGGGATGAAGTGGAGGCTAAAGAAATTTTCTATAGGCTACTTCACAGTGGTTACAATAACAATGAACTAGCGTGGAAGATTTTGATCGATGGCTTGTTGAACAGTCGCTTTATAGATCAGTGCTCTGAACTAGTTGTTCTCATGAAAAAAAGTGGTTGCACTCTTAATCCTCAGACCCGTGAAATTTTGATTCGAGGATTCCAGTGATCTAAGATGGCATATGGGGCTGATAAGAATGACTGTCTTACCTGCTTCTTTGTAATGGTCAAAGAACGGAGAACCTAAGCATTGATTTTTTTCAATGTTGCATCAACAGAATCCCTTGGAAAGATCCATCTTTCATACCATGCTTGAGCTCTGTTGGTCAACTTTTACATGTAAGTATGTTTCATTCTCCAGATTTTTGTGCTGTTTTCTCTTCTGGCGTGACCTAAAAATATCCCAATGGGTGTTGCTGTTTTGAATATTCAATTCCTCGATTCTTTTATGTGATTGGTGTGATGTGATTAGGATGCCCCACTTCTGTGTGTATTGCTTTAGATGCCACCCACTGCTCATTTCTATTATAGTATAGTTAGGCAACTTAAGCCCATAAAAAAGATGCTGGTTATATTGTAATGATGATCAAATGATTCCTTTCCCTCCCTCACCACCATGTGGTTTCACTTTGTTTTTGTTTCTGGTTTTAAATAAGGTCCATTTATTTAAGGAATGCTATTTTCTTAAGGCATCTCGTTCCTCTTCTTCACTCTATCTATCCTTTTTTTTTTTTTGGTGACATTAAACGCAGGAAAAGATGTTTTTATAAATCCTCTGGTTAAGATCACAAGTTGCAGCAGATCATTAAAGCAATTGGCTGCTAAAATGGATCATCTACAAAGGTTTGGTTGTATCCAGATGCACCAGATGTAATTTTTCCTGCATTCCATGATGTAAATTTACATGAGATATTTTGCTATAATCAGCTTTTCCTCACGGTGCAGAAAATTCTCGAGTGGCTGCAGCTTCCTGTACGAGTTGCTACCAATGACTGCTGTATTGTAAATCTGATTTGTTTCAACCGCAGAATACATATAGCAGCAGCCTTGCCTTGGTGTTAGCATAGCTGAAATGTGGATAAGGATGAACCGGATATCTGTGGAACAGAAAGACCTCCCCCAAAAAATATTATCGTGAGTGAACATTTGTTTTCATGTTGAGTAGCTTTTGGTGGTTGAAGTTACATGACAAAGAATAGATTCTTACTTCAGGGCACTAAACAGAGACATCACTGTTGGTCCACGAAATTTCCCATGAGCATGGGGGTTGAGATCCTCCCATGGCTATGCACCATGACTACTGTTCCTTGTGCAGCAGCTGTTGAAGGTTGATCGCAGTTTGTCTGGATGGTTAGTTGCCTTGATTTTTTATAGATATAACACTATTTAACGACGGCATACCTCAAAACCACAGTGATGCTAAGCATCATTTTTGTTGTTGAGCTTTGCAAGATCAAGTTTGATGTAAAACACTTCCGGCAGAAAATGAATAAAGCTCCCATTCTTTTGTGCACCAGTAAACTTGGCACTTTCAGCTATTCTTGGGGAATGCTTGTTTCTTCTACTTGATACATTATAGATATACTTTTATAACAAATAGCCAAAACCCATTTCCACAACTTGTAATTCCACCATGCCATATCCTTCTTTGGAGTTGAATATCTTCTACTGTGTTCCTTTGGAGCGATCATTTGCCCCCAGCCCTCACGCCTTCTGTCCGTTTCAGGGTTGGTCAACTGCATTTTCTTTGTGCTTAAGCCTGAAATTGATTTGAGGACAATGCATTTTGAAAAGGGGGCATGAGAAATGCTAAAAAGATGGGATGCAGTCAGCAATGATTTGTCCTAAACCGTTACCTGTTTTAAACATGTAGAGGCACTTTGAAGGAAGTAACAGCATGATGCTACTTCTGAGGCTGAAGTAGCTTATTTTCATCCGTGTTATGCTTCAATGAAGAGTCCACGCCCATGAGTTCCTGGAAACCTTCAACTTTTACAGGTGGAGCTCTCGCCATTCCAATACTCCTGTAGAACAGTAAACTTGCATTTAAGCAGCGGTTCGCTCTGATGAAAAAGGAGAACTTCTGCAACCCAACATGAAAGCATTACGATGATTGCATTTGTGGAACTGCGAGAGATGCCATTGGCCTGAAGTTGTTCTGGTTGGCATGCGCATGTAGAGAAGATATTGCTGCAAGTTGCTGCTGCCGCAGTTGTTGGGGGTTTCTGGTGTTCGCTCCAGTAAAGGAAGTTGTCTCTATGGGGAAATCAGATGGATTTTCCATCTTCACCTGGACCAGCTGTCTCTCCTTGTCCATATTCATGCCCATGGCGGGGCGTGGAGTTTGTTGTTGCCGCCTCCTCATTCGTTCCATATTCTGAAGCGCCATGTACTGCGAATTACTCAACTGTTGCATATTCGAACCCATTTGCCTTAGAATCTGCTAAGAAAAGGCAAACCCGACAATGGAAAATATTAACAATTGAATCACCAAATAATGCTGAAAATATAAAAATCAAGGCAAGGTATCTTGTTTGATGAATATTATTAATACCTAAACCTTATCTCCTAGCAGCTTTTTAGATGCAAAGTTATGCTGCTGCGAACAAAAAACTTAATGAAAAACTGACCTGCTGTTGATGAGATTGTTGAATGGATGGCTGCTGTTGTAACTGCAACGGTGCCTGAATACCCATCACTTGCTGCTGCATTTGTTGAGCAGAATATTTAGGATTATCCTTCATTAGTTCAGAAAGGGCCCCCAAATCACTGCAAATAAGAAACCAATATTCAGTTCGGAGAAAAAAATATCATCTCATCAAAAAGCATATTCAGTGGCATGAAAAATTCTCATGGCATAATAAGGAAAGGAACCATGCTGCTTGGATCAGCATTTGGTTTCAACAAATGCAATAAGGAGTTGTTTTGTTATCTTTTTGCGAGAAAACCAGTATCTGTAAAGAAAAAAAACACTTGAAGCATAATAAAAATTACACTTCTCACCTATATCCCAAAGTTTGAAGGAACATTTTTATCAACTCAATAGCAGAACACTGCTTACGATAACCGTCACCTAGAAGCTTTAGGATTCTACCAAACTTATGTGTATGAGCACTCAAAAGCTCCCCAAGGACCCCCAGAGAGGTTTCTGAAGAAGAATCAAAACCCACACTGGATAGTAGCCGTGCAACCACTTTTTCTGACGTTTTCAGTGCTTGTCCCTCACTGAGTAACTTTTTACTACCTTGATATCCAGTTCCTCCCCTGGTCTGATACTCAGGTCTAATACCTAGCCTCTCAATCATAACAGGGCTTATAGCAGGGCCCTTTGACATCATTGGAGGCAAGTTGTCCAGAACTCCATTGGAGGGAACTTTTTTATTCTGAATGCTGTTTACTTGAAGGACTGCACTATCTGGTACACAGTTTAAAGTAAACATTGTTTCTGGGAAGAAAAGTGCATCTTCCACCCCTCCTGTCTCACCCATAACCGTATTGGCTTGAGAACTAGACATAGGTTCCTTGAAAGTTACTCTTCGTCTCTTATGATTCTCAACTACTCTAAGATACGCAGACATCTGCTCAGGAGTACGTTTTTCTGATTCCTTATCAAAAAACATCAACCTATATGGCTTGCTTGCTCTGTACTTCTCAAAGAATTGACTGTACCAAGTTTCTGGGCATTCTTCGTGCTTGAATCTTCTAGACGGGGTATCAACCTCAGATTCACTATATCTTGAACTATTAACAATAGATGACTTAGAACTTGCCTGCCAAGTATTATTAACCTTGTAAGCCAAACTTTCGATAAATGTAAGAACAGTAAGGAATTAAACCAGCAGAAAATTCTTTCACAGATATATCACAACTTTCATGATGCATATACTACAAAATCAAAGCCACAAGTGGAAGCACCTTCGGTATAGTCTTATTTGAAGCCAAACCTTGTTGACGCTGATCTCCTCCATTCTGCGAACTACTTTCAAGCGTGAAGTATACATCATCCCCATGCAATTCCAAATCTGAGACAAAATTTAGATGAGTCAATCAAATAGCACATTTAACAAACAAAAGATCTGCAATGCTACTGATTTCTGAGTCCAAGGAAAAAATCAGCCCACTAGACCAGAAGGAAAGAAATTTCAAGCCAACATTAACAGCATAATCCCCACATCATACTCCAAATAACCCAATTCCCAGAAAAGCAGTCACGCAGGGAAAAGCACAAAACTTGGGAAGAGCACGCACAATGAGGATTAAGCTTGGAGACTGAGAGGAGGCTTTTGGGTCGAGCAGATGGCAAAGCAGAGGCCTTATCGAAAAGTAAAGCTCGAGCGCGAAGCTGGAGATTGACATGAGGCCTGGGCTTGGAATCATCAGGGCGCATGAAAGCGTCCCATGTCGCCGGCGACGAAAGAAACGGAACAAAGGTGGAGTATAGCGCGTCACCAAGCCAAATCCGCCACACGCCATGGCTCTCAAGCTTCCGAGCCAGCTCGTAGCCCCGCCCATCTTCTCCTAACAATGCCATCCAGTGCTTGCCTCCCTCTCCTAGACAACGAATCTAACTACGCGGAGTTGAGAATTCGGCTCCCAACAAAAGTTCAAAGAATTTCCATCTTTCTCGCAACTGAAATTGATTGATACCGGCCCATCAATTAGGGCACCGCACAACCGTCAAACCGCCAATTTGGGGGAAACACTAGTAACCCCTCACCAAAATTTAAAAAAAAAATCGCATTTATATTACATAATATACTTCCCAATTCCCACAATACAGGCATATATTTACATAAAAAGGAAACATTATCTTATATTCTTATGCCCTTTGAAGGGCGCATGCAACAAGGCCTCCAATACAATGTTCGAAATCCTGAAATTTCGGATTTCAAATTTTTCATCAAATGAAATATTTCTAAAATTTCTTTAAATTTTGTCATTTTTAATGAAATCCAAAATTTCAAAATTTCTTCTGGATGAGGATTTTATGGTAGATTGCAAAAATAACCATTTTACAAAAATAATCATCTTTCTAAATGATCTTTTTTAATGTTTAATTTATACTATAAAAACATGATTCAAGTATGCACATTTAGACCTTAACACATGCGTTTATCGGGATTGGATGAAAGCAAAAGAATCCTAAATCCTAAACCCTGAACCCCGAACCCTAAAACATGATCCACACTTGCCAAGGTGTGATCAAGTATTGGGAATTTTGACAAAGGGTTTTGTTCATCAACTCTCCATGGCAATGTCACAGCCAACCAATTCACTAGCATCTTGACTCACCTCCACCCTTGTCATTCTTCCTGCCCTAGTGGTGTGGTAGAGGGTAGGGCTGTTAATGTATCTTTGTCTTGTACAACAAATCTCTTTGGTGCTCCTCTAATTAGAAAGAAAGAATGAAACATCACATGTTATTAGGAGCTGACCATCCTACTAACACACAAGATTTTCTAGTGTTAGACATAACATAATAATGTTACAATATTATTGGAATCAAAGTATATAAACAATATGTTTCGAAATAAAATAGCGAGGTTTGATGTTTTCCTTCTTTTTGTCTTGGATGATTAGTTATGGGGGCAAGACCTAATAAGAGTTTAGAATGAAGATGAAAAATAAGAAATTATTAAATAAAAGTACTAAATCATTCATTAATTAAGTAAAATTAATATTTTATATCGTCAAAAAATTGTGAAATGTTTCATTGATTTAAATCATAATTGAATCATTTGTTTTTTAAAAAATATTTTTAATATTTTTCATATGAAAAATATCAAATTATAATTGAATCATAGCCGACATATTATGATTCATATTGAATTGCGATTTATTTTTTATTTTAAAATTATTCGAATTTAATTATCTGGTATTATCAATGTTTCAAGATTCAATTTCGATTAAACCATAGTTTTTAAAAAACATAATAAAACGTAAAAAAAAAAAAGCAAATGATGTTATGGTTGATATTGCACGTACACATTCTTGCAGATCTTTGAGGATGTTTTTGGAGTTGGCATAATGTCGTGTGCCGGGATGAAAAAACAGGAGAATGGGAATGTGTAGAATGCATCTCTCTGTTCAGACAAGAAGGGGTGAGATGTTGGTCCACAACCTTAAATTGGAGAGGACGTCGCTCCTGAGAGGAAGCGGGCGGGAGTCAGTCATCATGTGGGTTAGGTGTTAAAACGACTACTGTTTCTTCAATTCTGGCTGAGCAGTTGGCCCAACAATGGCGAAATCCAACTGAACCAGATTTACGGCTTCATCTTTCCCGGTTACACGTGAAATTTTGTATAAATATGATTCTTAAGTTGCGAGGGTTCTGTTCAGACGACATCATGGGACGGTCCCGACCTGTCTTTCTCTTCCCCTGTTCGCTCCCGGTTGTGGGCGTGACTTGTAATTACGTAGATTCGTGCTCTTGTATTGCTCTGCTTAACCTGATTCACTGAAGAAAGAAAAAAAAAATCACATCTTTTTTTGATCTTCTGTGAAAACAATTTTAGAAGCTGAGAGTATTTAGTTTTATCTTCTCGTGCTCCTTCACCATGGAGGTGGAAGATGAAGTCCCAGTTCCTGGTATTTCTCATCTCTTTTGTTCGTTTCTTTAAGTGGGGTTTTGATGTTGTATGTTTTTCTAACTGCAGAGCAGTACACCCCTGGAGCGGTGGCCCCTGCGACCTGTGAGAATGGCGAGGAAGAGAAAAGGAAACAAGAGCTGGAGGAGGAATCCTCGCCGCGGGGTGTCTTCGACGTGTCGGCTATCGGTTCAGATTCCGATAACAGCAGCACTGTTGATGGGAAAAACGAAGGGAACAAGATTTTATCCGAGACGGGGTACACGAATTTGAACTGGAAGAGACTGTTTTCTCAAATGAAGAGAAGCTCAGTTTGGTCTCTCCCCGCCATGCTGTTGCTCCGCAGCGCCAAGAAGTCTTCTAGAAAGAAGATGGCGGCGGCAGAGGACGGCGCCGCCGCCTTGGGGTTTACAGTAACAAAACCTTCTTGGAGAAATTTCACCTTGGAAGAGCTCAGGCAAGCTACCCACGACTTCAGCTCAGGTAAACTCTCTTTTGCCGACTTTTCATCCCTTTCTCATTGAAGTTGGAATCTTTACCTAAAACCCAGTTTAGAAACCTCGCACTTCAATCATTTTCCATTAAACTTCGATTGACGAATTGCTTTAAGGCTGTCACTGCGATGGAAGTTGAAGATTCAAAACCCTCAACTCCATCCTACTACCCACAACCTATCTCATAGTAAATGATCGTTATGGTATTCATGGCTACATAATTGAGAAATACAGATCTTTTTTAATGCCTTGATTCTGTAATAGTGGAAGTTGAAAACCCACACCAATAATGTACTGCTCCAGTTGGTCTTTGAATTGAATTTTTGGGTGGCCGCACACCCAATTACTGTTCCATTACAGATCTGTCATATAGTCCAACTATGGAGTATGACAAAACAGGGGCAAAAGCTTGATTATGATAGCATAATCAGACGGCCCATAAAATTCTGTTTTGAAGCAGGGCAGTTCTTTGACTGTTGATTTCATGTGTGTGAACGGGAAGAATTTTGACTGCTGCTGTTCTTTTATGACTGAGAAAAGCTGAAATTCAAAGTTTCTTTCATACTGCAGAGTAAATAGTCGATCTATTGGTGAATTCGGTTCATGGGGTTTTTTTCTTGTCCGATAAAAATGGAGCCTTGGCATTAAAGTTCATATGTTGTAATCATCTGCCAACTGTTTGTTAAAATGCTCCTTCGTTTCTTGATCAGATAACTTGATAGGCAAAGGGGGTCATGCGCAAGTATTTAAAGGTTGCTTACCAGATGGCCAAGTTGTGGCGGTAAAGAAAATTACCAAAGGAAAAAAGACAGACGAGGATAGAGTTGGCGATTTCTTGTCTGAACTCGGTATCATTGCTCATGTGGATCACTCCAATGCAGCTAAACTTATTGGCTTCAGTATTGATGGTGGTTTCTATCTAGTGCTTCAGTTTTCACCTCATGGAAGTCTAGCTAATGTGTTGCACGGTGATTTTTAATACCATTCCTCTGATATCGATTTTGTCCCTTTGACTGGTTTTTCATATAGTGAACATATGTTGCATGATTCAGGTAGTGAAGAGTCCCCAGGATGGAATGTGAGGTACAAGGTGGCAATAGGAATAGCTAAGGGATTGGAGTATCTGCATGGTGGTTGTCAAAAGAGAATCATTCATAGAGATATTACAGCATCAAATATTTTACTCTCTCAAGATTATGAGCCTGAGGTTCCTTTACATACATATACTAAGTTCCATTTATAAAATTAAATGAATCCTTACTCAAGATGTTGGTTATAGATATCCGATTTTGGTCTAGCAAAATGGCTACCTGATAAATGGGCTCATCTTGTTGTTTCCCCCATAGAAGGAACTTTTGGGTGAGCTTGCTGCATTTTCTAGCGCTTCTCTACTGAGAAAAGAAGTTTTGAAAGTATCCTATGTGTCAAAATACAGATACATGGCTCCTGAATATTTCATGCATGGAATTGTCAATGAGAAGACAGATGTGTTTGCTTTTGGTGTCCTGCTACTCGAACTAATAACAGGGCGTAGAGCAGTTGATTCCAGTAGACAAAGCCTTGTGATGTGGGTATGCTTAGCTTTGCCTTTGAAGGGTCAATCTCCTAATCATCTGCAAATATTTTGCCTTTCAGAGTTGTATTAGAATTTAAGCAGTTAGTCCTCTGTTGTCGATCTTCTTCATGCTTTTTTCTGCTGCAGGCGAAACCGTTTCTTGAGAGGAAGAATCTGAAAGAAATAGCAGATCCTCAGCTTGGGGAGTCGTATGATGTTGCAGAAGTTAAACGTGCTGTGTTCACAGCTTCAGCATGTATTCATCATTTGCCAAACATGCGTCCCAACATGAAGAAGGTACTACAGCTTCACATCTTAGCTCTCTTGTACTCATCATCATGAAAATTGTCTTCTTCTCACAGGTTGTCCAGCTGCTGAAAGGCGAGAAACAGGCAGTGGAGACGAAGCAGAGCTCATCAGCAGCAAGAGCGTTGATGTTGGATGCTTGTGACCTGGAAGACTACACTTGTACCACTTACCTTAGGGACTTAAATCGCCATATAGAGCTAGCGATGGATGAATAGGGAACTAGCACGGCTGTTAGTTTGTGCATTGTGAGTGTACATAGTTTTGATTAGAAAGAGTTCCATGGTGTTTGAAACCCCCAGACGACTTGATAGATGAAAGGAGTACAAGCTGTACTTACATGGCTAAAGGATTCAGTTTTCTACCAGTCATCATCAAGGCTAGCACGATGGAAGCAAAGAACTGTGCAGACAAATACGAAGAAGGAGGTGAACTCTATGAGCATTGCTCCTGTTCCAATTAAGCCTGCATGCCTCAGAATAACGGGAATGGCTATACTTCCAACCGCAGACGCCCCTGTTAAAAACTTTGCAGCGTCCATCCAGCTGCAAAAAATATTGCACTCGTCACAAATACTTGATAAAAAGTGGCGCCATAATGGCATGATCAATCACAAATTACTCACCCTCCACCTTCACGACTGGTCAAGAACTGAGTGGAGCCACCGCCAAAGAACAAACACGGCATTGGAACCAGAACATACATAAGAGCTGAAAAGGCAAGTTTGCTCAAATTCTCACATTGGAGGATTGTGTATCGAACAACAGGATGCAATACCTGACAACATTGGCCACCAGTTGCTGTATATTGCACAAGCCTGCATTTTATATCATAATAGGCAGCATTAGATGGGTTTATAGAACAATAAGTGTTCCTTATTATTGCTTTATTAGTGGGAAAAATATGCTAACACCATTTTTAGTTTCAAGTATCAGCTAAAAAGGATAATATACATCGTATATTTTCCTAGTGGATAATATGTTTCACAGGATTAAGAGAACGTCTTGCATTGCGGGAACTCTGAACCTACCAGTACTTGAAGAAGAAAGCTTGCAGAAAACATGAAGGCCAACCCAACAAGGCTGAACATGAAAAGCAACAGCATTAATGGACAGGCAAAAGAGAAATTTAACAACAAATGAAATGGATCCAGTTCGAGTTTACTTACACTGTACTGATTGAACACCAGTAATAGGAAGAGGGCAAGAAGCACCAGCCATTGATGGAAGTAGTATTTCAGAATGGGATAAGTGAGATGAAATGAAAAATATGGAAACAAAACAAAATGAGCAGGATGGGAAATGTTAAGAAAATTCTGGAGCCACACAAGATAATTGAAAGCAAGAAACTAGACAAGCACATCAGATCGACTAAATGAATTACAGCAGCTTGAAAATCAATCCCCAAGAAAGGTGGCATACTAAAATCACAAAAAATGTATCTTTATTCATGTAGTACAACATTCATAGTGCTCAGTGCCAGTAGCTTAATACCCAAAAGCTACCAGAGAACAATACGACCAAAAAAAAAAAAAAAAAGCAGACGGCATGAATTTTGGTTTGTATCCAAATGAACCATATTTATCCCATAGAATTACATTATGACGTAATCCCACCCAACTCCCCAACTAACAACAAGGATGGGCTAAAGAGCAACGAATTCAATTAACGAAAACACTATGTACAGGATTGATACTATACTCAAAAAAGACCCAAAATTATCCACCAAGAAAGCCACATAGCTAGTATACCCATAAAGAAACGAACCTCCAACGGTCATAGCCATTTCAGCTTGAACGCAGAACCAACTTAATCATAAAATAAATCAGCAAAACTTCAGATCAAAACGAAATCGGCCAAAACAATTCTCTCCAGGGAAAAATAGTATCAGAATGACTGAAAAGGGTTTGGTATTAGGAATTGCAAGCAAGGCACCAAGGAGTATTTCACTGCTCGCACCCTTGAGAATTTTCAATGATTCGGAGAAATCTTGATCGCCATTGAAATATATTTTTATTAAATTTGAGTGCTTAATTCTACATTTCGAGAAAAAAAAAAAAAAAACAGTCCAGCCCGATAGTAATTACCGGCCCATAGCCCAACTTTTTTTCTACTTCAAAAAATATTTTTTATAAATAATTATTTTTATTGAAAAAGTCTTTTTTTATAAATTTAATTAAATATATCATTAACAAAAAATAATAATATTAATTTTGAATTCAATAAATAAAATTTTATGTTTTATAAAATACCAATTTATAGTCATCAATTGATTTTATATCTTGTTAATTATTCTCTAATAATTGTAAACACTATACTTTTTTGTGGTTGAAAATTCAATCAAATTAAAAATGGGAAAAAATATTGATTTTTCTTACATCTTATTTTAAAATCTATCAAATAAGTTATAAAATAAAAAAACCAAGAACCATAAACCAGAAATGAAAATAAAAAAATAGTATTTATTTTGAATTATTAAATAAAATAGACTAGAATCACAACTCTATGGCTTCATGCCTATTTTGTGTTCATGCAAAAAAATTGTTAATAATAAAAAAATATATTGATAATGAATGTATATCAAAAATTATATAGTATCAATATTATTTTAAATTTTATAATCATGAGTAGTTATATCTAAATATTTTATCTTAAAATAATTTACTAATAAAGAATTATTTATTGAAAATTTGTTCATTTTCAATCATACGAAAATATAATTTGACTAATCTCCCATTAAGATTAATATTATCATAAAATAAATAATAAATGACAATTAGTGAGTCGAAATCTGAAATACTGCATTAATTCACTAACACGATCAGCACTGCCATTGAAAAAAGAAAAAACGAACACGATCAGCAGGGGGGCAGCAAGAACCTTGTTCACATGTTCAGGAGCACAGACGTCACAGGAACAACATTGTTTCCCTCTTTCTTGCTGCTGCTGCTGCTGCACTAGATATGTAGACATGCTTTGTACATATTCGGAGTTTCTGAATCTGATGCATCACGGAGGCGAACGGGAAGTTCGGGGTAACTCCCTCCAAGGTGAAGATGGTAGGTATTAGGACATCAAAGGAATGTGGTGTCTTGAAGCTTCTGGAACGAGGAAAGCCACCGGTGAAGGTCATTCGACCCATCTGCAAGGAGACCAGAAGGGGTACTTTCAGAATGTGGAAGATGATCTGGTAAAGGGGAAGCTTATGGTGGCATAAAATGCCTTTAAACGGACATCAGACTGCTTCCTGCCTATTCTAGTTTCTTGTTACAAGAAATATCTATACTCTAACTCTCCCTGCAAGGAACAAACTCCTTGAGCAGACAACAACAATGGCCTGCATTGCTCTACGCACTAGCATTTTTAAGCATAGGAGAAAGAGAAGCAAGAACACATGGTGTGGATGGCAAGTGAGTTGCCATAGGAACACCGTTTATGGGAACGAAAAACTGAAGGGTCATACCGGAATAACCAGCAGGATGGTTCTTAGCAGCATTCCAGAAGCCATGAGTGTGTTCCACCTCCCCTCTTCCTCTTGCTTCTTCAGAATCATACCTATAACAAGGGACTAGCACAGCAAAACTGTCATCAGTCTCCTCATCGGTCTGAAATTCTGAGCCATGTGGCTCTAACCAACCAATAGACCAATCAGAGGCGTCGGATTCCGATCCCGATAAACAAACACCATCTGATGGTACTAGAACCACATCATACTCTTTATCAATCCTTCTTTCCTCTCTACTCTTCCATTTCCTCCTAACCTTCCTATTTGAGCTTGATGAGGGCCTCCTTTTATCGACACCCTTTATGGAATTGAACCTCAAACTTTCAGGCTCTCCTCTTGATCCCACACCCCGTTCACTCGCAGACTTTATAGCATTGTTAACTGGACTGCTGAACACCTTATCCTTTTCCTTGCTTCCAAACCATAACCATGAGAGTCTAGTGAAAGAAAGAGCCATCCTTTTCTAATTCTCTGTCTTTCTCCTAAAAAAGAACAATCTAAAAATGGAAAGTTCGAGGATCAAGCTAATAAAACACCATCCTTCAAACCCACTCAATCGAAAGCAAGCGCCACAAAAATAGACAGCAGAAAGGGAGCATCAACCACCACCTTACAACGAACGCCTTTTGAGGGTCAAAAAACGATCCCCAAGCTCAATACAGCTTGAATGAATAGAATCATAATAGATGATCACGGCAGACAGAGATGAAACCCAGCATTATAATCACCGAAAAGATTGTTTAACCCCACCGCACAGAAAAACCTGGGAAACTTGAATCAAACTCGAGAAAGATGTGGGCAAATCCCCCCGAACGATATATTATCCCTGGCACCAGCACCCGAAATAGACCGCAACACACAAAGGAAAACAACCACCCAGATCTTTTTTCGATGAATCAAACAAGATCACAAAAGTCGAAAAGCAAAAAGATTTGAGCTTTATCTCCGTCGTGCCAAACTCCTAAACAAGCGCCCGTTGTTTTCCCCTTTCAGGCGTGATTATGCATTATTGGAACCGGGATCCTGGGGATATGAACTACACCTCCGGAGGGGGAGTTGAGCATTTCTACGGCTAACGTATATCCCCCTTCTTTGGATCCATATCCGTTGCAAAAATCTTGGCTTCCAAGTTCCAGCCATATAAAAATAAATCCATTTTCGCACATTTGTT
The DNA here is from genome assembly GCA_002189035.1 of Utricularia gibba. Lineage (NCBI taxonomy): Eukaryota > Viridiplantae > Streptophyta > Magnoliopsida > Lamiales > Lentibulariaceae > Utricularia > Utricularia gibba. Next base: position 1,181,176 of record NEEC01000016.1, on the reverse strand, counting down.
TAATTAAGCTCCTTCGGTCAGAGAAACCGGCCCACACGCATGTCGGGTCCGAGTTGACAATTCTTTTTCGATATTTTTAAATAAAAAAATAGTTGATTTATGGTGCTTGATTTATTTGCATTTGCTAATGTTATAATGATTAGTATATCACTATAATTTAAGTATATTTTTCTATTTTAGACATGTATAAAATCTCAGGAGTCTGTTGATAATATTCAGTTACAAATGTAAAAGAATATATGTTTAAATAAAAGTATTATTTTAATCTTATATAAATTCTTTTTCATTAAAAAAATAACATAAAATTGTAATGTTTTAATGTTTAAAATGAATAATATCATACAAAATAAGTATAAATCGTGATATTTGATATCAAAGTCAACCATAAACAAGTACCAATGATTAAACAAAGGGATGATCATCAAGAATGCTAAATGTGTAAAAGCATTTGTATCAATTTTCGGAAATTGCGAAAACTAAGTTAGTTTTATTAAGTTTCTGGAAACTCAATAAATGACTTTACTTCTCTTCTATAACAATTTAGGGAAACTATTCTACTTTAAAATATTATTATAACCATAACTAACAATAAAATTTGTTAACAATATTAAATGAAATAACAAAAAAACGTGATACATCAATTGAAAATACTAGCATACTTCATTATTAAATATGTCATCTAAAAAAATATTCTATACCACTTGAATAAACAGGTATTCTCCACAAACTAGTCAATACATACCTCATTTCCAATGTACATAAAGATAACAAAACAACAATCTCAACAAGTAACTCTTGAAGATAATAAATTACAGAGAGAGTAAAAAAATCAAATCAACAAAGAAGATACCAAGTCCATGTGACAAAGAAACCAAGTAGATGAATAGAAAAGTAAATTGTTGCAATTTGCAATTTTACTTGCCAAAGTATAGAGAGTGGAGAGGAGGAAACTTTGGCACCATTAAGTGGGTTTTGACACCATTAAGTGAGTTTCACATTAATTATGAATAAAATAGAATGAGTATTTAAATAAAAAAAGCTCTCTTGATTTTGTATGAAATATATATATAATTAACAAATAATATGAATTGAAAAATATTATGCGGAAACACATTTGGAACACTAAATAAAACTACCAATAAACATGACGAATCAAATGAAGTTAGCAAATAGTTTGGCCTCCATTTCTGCAACGAACCATCACACACTGGAACGAAAGTCGTAGCGCGGACCAAACTACAACCATAACGACAATGATTTCAAAGCGCGCCGCCGCAGTGAGCTCTCTTGGATTCCGCCACATTGCAGGAGAGTCTGCAGCAAAGAGCATCTGATAAATATCATCACTTGACTCGAGCTGCGTACATTTGCACTACCAAGGAGAAAAAGCGTCTAAAAGAGTGACCCCAGAGTAAGAGAGGTGTCCGATGAGCTCTTGGAATCCTGTGGATGTCGCGCCGAGTTCCCTTGGGATTCCGATAAGGGTATCTCATCGTAGGGCATGGCTTCTGAACTTGCGCTCATCTTGTGTCTTGTATAATCAATGTTGGTCACCTGAACATGTAAGAAGAGGTAACTAACTGAACTGATTTCGATCCTCCAACCTACCTTGCGATGCACTAAAAGCTGTGTAGTTTGAACCTCTTTTCTCAGTAGCTCGTTCGCTTTGGTTAGGCGCATCACCTGCATATTCGTCGAGAAAGGCGTCATTCTTTCGAAACCGAGCAATACTCGAGGTTAAGAGTCATGACCTTGTCCTGTAGTTCATTGGTCTCCTTCATGAACCTTTCATTCTGCAAAACAGTACGATAAGAGTATTAGTTTTCGTTCTCTGATGCTTCCCTAGGTGCTTGCATTGTGCCTACCTTCAACGCAGTGACACGGTTCAATCCGGTTTCCAGAGATTTCTCCATAGCCTCCAATTCGCCAATGCTCAGACCCACGAGATCCTCCCCTCTCATTTGCCTGTTTTTGGCATCACATTTCCCTTATCACGATCAAAGAAGCTGGGGGTTATACGACAAGTCCATGAAGCCTACCTCAGTTGCCGGTTCTTCTCCATCACTTCCTTGCTTAACGTGGGGAACTTGTTGTTCACTACGAGCTGCAATGCAACCAACGTTGTGACGCAGAAAAAACATACAAAAGGTCAGGTTATGAACAATAACACTTCATGGTAGTACCTCAAGATCAAGCGATGGCTGCCCCAGCTTATCAGGATTATGAATGCACTGCAGACTGTACCTCTGAAGCATGGCATCCATGCTTCTCACCATCAAAAAAAGAGCCAAAGTTAGCTTCTCCTCAATGTACAGAAAAGGCTTGTTATGTACAACGCAAGTGACAGAATTTGGTTTGCCCTATTCACATGTGTATGAGAGTTGAACTTCACAACACAAGTTGATTAAGTTAAACAATACTTGATAAAATAACCAGTTTAGGTAATAAGTTTACACAGACTACAATCGAATTAAACTAAGCTTGGCGTCATTTATTACAAGTGAGTTTAAGGTTCTAAGCACAATGCACACACATCGTATCATTCACACACTACCCTAGTTTATTAAAAAAATGGCTATTTGAAGAGAATATGGTCTAAATCTACTGATCCTGAAAAAGGAACGCCCAAAAGAGAGAGAACAAGTTTCTGCTACAGCGTTGGTGCAAATTGAGCCAAACCAAATTGCTCTGCGCTTCTTCAAAAGTGGGTGTATGCACGTTGACACCATGTTACAAATTCTCAGATCCCAACACATACTTGTATGGTGGAAAAATAAGTGTAGACCCCCAAAACCCTCTTTTTCTCCCTAAGATCTGATGAAAAAAAGAAACACACACTTGAAAGACTTCAAATGAAGAAGCAAGAGAAAAAGGGTACCTGGAGCTGGAGAATTCGAAGAGCTTCCCAGTGGAGGAGAAGATTATGAGACCAACTTCGGCATCGCAGAGAACTGAGAGCTCTTTAGCCTTCTTGATGAGCCCTTTTCTTCTCTTGGAAAAAGTCACTTGCCGAGCGCTCAAGTTGTCGATTCTCTTTATCTTGATCTTTTCTCGTGCCATTTTTGGGCATCCCAGAGCTCAGATCACAGGTCAAGATCTCCTTGAAAAAGATAAGACTGCTCAGAAATGACCACATAAAAGAAAATCCCTAAAAACAGGAGCCGGCTTCCGAACACCAAGAGAGAGGATTCCGAATATAACCAGTATTGCTGTCCCAATTCATTCTCGCTGGTAGTGAGAGAAATACATTTATGACCAAAAGGCCCTCCCAGCGAAAGATTCTGACATACATCTATATAATATATATTTCAGATTGTTTCCCACATGCCGTTTATTTTTCCATTTCTCGAGGGCATTTTTGGAAGAAAAATTTGTCTGACCAAGATGACAGACAAGGACGTTTGAATGCGAGGAACAGTGAGCTTCAATTTTCCTGGAATGCCACTGTATTTATATCAGTAATGTGTATGTACTAAAGTACCCTTGAGACAAACAACGATAAAGCCAAACACCAGATGGGAAAGAATAAAGGACAGGGCAGTTTGGGAAAAGCAGCCATTATTCTTTTAAATTCATTTTACAAATTTTAAAAGTAAAAAAGCAGAATTAAGAAGTGTTTTAGAGCCTTAATTGTCCAGCTCATAACCAAAACCTATCTTCCTAATTACGTCAAAGGGCAGATTTGGAAAAATGTGTCCAGATTTAACCAACAGCATAGTTTTCAAATTTGGAAGCTTTAACGTAAGCACCACTGGCTTAATGCCACGTGTCATTTAATGTCCTGATTCGATTAATCCAACGAATCACGTGACTTCCATTTTGTCATCCTCTATATTAAAATAGCAATGCTCCCAATAAGGAAATTACTAAAAATACGTCAAAAAGTGCAGCTATTCAAAAGAACATTCAATAAATTAGTTCTTTATTCATATCAACTTAATTATAAAAATATTGATTTCTTTAATATCTATTATAGCTCATAAACTATACTCTTTATATTAATTTTGTTTAAAAATTAACTTGTTTGAAATGTTTTTCATTTATTTCATTTCAAATCGTCAATACTGCAATATACGATATGACATTTACAGTTCTTTTTATTTTCATTGACATTAGTTGTGTTGTTTTAATATCTAATAATGATACAATTTTAAGTTTAATTACACATTTTACTATATTTTTAAATTTTCGTTCGTAATATTGATTTAAGAGTTATTAACTTATTTATCATACAAACTAATACCTTTAAAAACAAATATTTTATCAATGCATCATCAATAACATAATAAATCACAATGTTGATAATTTTCTTATAAACAAGATAAAATTGTGCATAAGTTTCCAAGATGTAGTATGTTTTTATTTTGAAACACCTAAATTAAATTATACCTATATGAAAATTATAAAAAGTTGTTAATTTCAAAAACAAAAATAAATATACACCAGTAAAACTTGTGCGCTTAATAATTAAATGGGACAATTCCAATTCAATTCATTATCCTGTTTATTCATGATTTATACAAAATAAAAGTAATTATTTAAATTTTACATTTTTATACTCCATAATATTTTTACATTTATAAAAAAAATTATTAAATCGAATGGTTGATTTTAAAACATAAATTTCTAATAATCCCACAAAAAAAATCAAGAGGGCGCAAAGTATAGCAGGAACAGCTTCTACGTAGAAACAAAGCACCTCTGAAGGTACCCCGGCGACCTTGTGGTCTCTGTAACTCGCATCTTCCACCGAGAACCAGAACTCCCTTTCAGGACAGCGTTTCGCTCAGAAGTGAACCCTTGGAAGAAGTAGTTCGATCGGGCTCGGGGACGTTGCAACCCAGCCTTGAATGTTGTTAAGTTTTCACTCAGTCACTGCTCGAATTGTGCTCGTCTGTAGTGAAAAATGAAAAATCAGTGAAAAAACAAAAGGGGTTTACCCTAGTGTGAGTGATGCATCCGATGAGCTCTTGGATAGAATAGGATCTGTGATGGAGGTGGTGGATTCCGACGACGGTACATCGTCGAAGCCTGTAGTTTCCGAGCTCGGAGGGCCGTCTGGGTGGCTTCTATTAGATAGATACTCCACCTGAGCAGCAGATTTTATTTGAGGAGTAGGTAGCCCATGAAGGAATGAATGCTTCATCATCACCTACCTCTCGTGCCAGTAGCTCATTCTCGTCTGCTAACTGCATTATCTGAACGTCGACATGCATGTCAATATATGAGTACTAGACTGTGTCTGCCATGGAAGGCCATGTACCAAGAAGCAAGAAGATGATGAAGCTAACCTTCTGTTGCAGTTCGTCAGCCCGTTTCTTGATCTTCTCATTCTATCAAGAAATTCCAAGATGATGACTCAATGTATGATATTTTGCAAAGGGTACGAGCTTTAGCGCCTACCTTCTTCGCAGAAACACGGTTCAGTCCTGCCCCGAGGGACTTCTCCATAGATTGCAATTCGTCAATACTCAGTCCCTGTAGATCCTCCCCTCTCATGCGCCTTCATCAGTAAATGAGTATCAGAAGAGCTTGAGATAACAAATATAAGGAGTAGAGCACCTGAGTTGGCGAGTTCTCTCTATCACTTCTTTGCTTAGTGTTGGTAAGTCACTGCCAACCACAAGCTGCAAAGTCCGCGCAGCTCGTTAGTGAAGCAACTAAACGAAAATCAAGAACCGAGTATATACAAGTACCTCAAGATCAAGTGAGGGCTGCACCAGATTGCTAGCATTCTTGCAATGCAAACGATATCTTTCAAGAATATCGTCCATGCTTTATGGCATCGAAACGAAAGAGTGTATCAGCTTGGATTTCATGGAGGGTAGGGGAAAATGATGCTTCACTATGCATTCCTCTTGGTAAAACGCAATAAAGGGATTTCGATGCAGAGAAACTTGCTAGGATTTTGAGTAATGATCAAGATGAAAACACATGAAATTTTATGGTTAATGCAGATGAAGGGAATTGATAGAGTTCCTCATATACCCCAAGGAAGAAATCAAGTTCAATACAAGGCAAAATGATCCACCTTGAACTATAACACATATCATTTCATTAGAACACACAAGAATTTCTTATAAAATGAAGCAGATCGTTTTACATTGGGTAGACAAAACCATTTTCAAATTGTATTTAGAACCCTGGCTCTCCACACCATCAGCTCTTAAAGCCAATGAAGTATTCCAAAGCAAGGGTTGCATGCTCAAATAGCAGAAGTTGCATCATAAAATTGTTTTCTTTGGTGATGCCATATGAAAGAAGCAGCACAAAGAAAAAACATATTTGTATAAAGAACACAATCCCCCCCTTAAAAAAATCTTTTTTTGATGCATGTAGGAACTTGGGTTCATGGGAAAAAGGTCTCTGCAACATAAACATATGCCTGCTTGTTAAACTTTATGGCTTCTAGTTCGAAAACACCTACAAAGGGGTGTACGGACGCATTAAACGTTGACTCAGTACCAGATCCCGAACTGGAACTTGGCAGGAAGGCAAAGAACAAGAAATACTTTCAGATCATGCCACTGGGATTGATTCAAACACTCCCCCAGAAGATCTAATGTTAACACAGAGATAAAAATCACATACAAAAGGGTACCTGGAGCTGGAATACTCGAAGAGCTTCCCAGTGGAGGAGAAGATTATGAGACCAACTTCAGCATCGCAGAGAACAGCAAGCTCGTTAGCCTTCTTGATGAGCCCTTTTCTTCTCTTGGAAAAAGTGACTTGCCGGGCGCTCAGGTTGTCGATTCTCTTGATCTTGATCTTCTCCCGAGCCATACCTTGAGCTGAGTCTCGGTCGGTGGCGGGTGTGGCGTTGGATTTGGATGAGACTGGGTTGAGATGACTGCAGCAGGAAGCAAGAAGGCGAAACTATGAAGTGGGGTTTCTTGTAAAGTAAAAGGTGTTTCTAAAAATAGGACTTGATAAATCCAGTTGCAAACACACACGTAGAAAGGAAGACAGAGAAGCGAGAGCTCCAAATGGAGTGGACAGTGTTTTGTGCACATGCGGGACCACACCCACCCCTCCTTTTTTTATTTTTTATTCATTACAATTAAAAAATACATATATATTTTAGAAAATTTTAAAATTTTGATGTGTTTCCATATGACTATCCTCATAATTTAGGGTTCAAGTTTCTCATTCTAGAAAAAAAAAAAACTTTTAAAATATTCGATAAATTACTTGAAAATATAATTTACTCGATTTTAACAAAATCAGATCATGTCAAATATTGAAGTTCCAAGTGCTAGGATTTCAAGAATGTGTGTTTTCCAAACATTAAGGATGACATATTGAAGCTCCTTTGGTGCCTTCAACCAAGGACAACATTAGCTTCATTAGTGGAAACTCCTTCCAAATGAAGAATGAGACAGTGGCTGTGTGATGATCTTTTGGAATCTTGATGGCGTCCATCCATCGTGTAGATTGAAAGGAATAAGAACAAGAAAAAAAGAATCAATAAATCATAGACTTGATAATTCAATCGAGTCAAATCTTATGAAAGATTATAAATTCGATTACAACCATCAAAGACTAACCCAAGTCTTTGATTTATTAATTTCCTCGTAATTTTCTCTTCTAATAATTAAACCATTGTAATTAAATATTACAACATGTACTGAGATTCAGATGATCGAACTTCACCTAGTTAGCAGCTTCTGGTAGTCCTTTTTAAGCTACCATTTGATACATCCAACATCTAGAGAAGAATGTGGAAGATGTAGCATGAAGCTTCACCAACACCAGCCTCGCATCTTAGTAGATCATGCTGTTCCAGGAAGCTGAGGATCCGGAACGAGACATCAAGCACAGACAGCTCGAAGAAACGAGCATACAGAAATGCATGAGCATAAGCACAGTTGTGATCAGCAGGGTAACCCTAGGCCTAGCCATCTCCTTACCTTCTCATGTAGTTCATCAGAGTGAAAAACTAGCTTGAGACATGTAGCTTAGTTGCTGCCTCATCAAGAAGCAGGATATGACTGAAGCAGCATACTTCTTACCTCAAGATCAAGCCATGGCTGCCGTCCCATCTTCTCAGGATTCAGACTTCAAGCTCTACCTCCGAAGTAGATCCTCCATTCTTCATGATTGTAGTGTATCATAACTGAAGCATCATGGTATGCGTTGGAAAAACGGGATTCAGATCATAACAAACGGCAAGAAGTGTGAAATATGCCTTGAATGTTGCAACAAAAGATGCAGCAAGCATCTACTATCAACACAACAGTTTGCGAGGATCGTAGGAAGCAGAAGCTATCATTCATAACATAAGATAGAGTTTATGCTTTTCATTCTAGAAATGTGCAATGCACATTTTGCACATTTTGAAGTATGAACCCTTCCTTGACTGAAGCACATTTTGCTCTCAAATGGATAATGAAAATGCGAATCGAATACGATTTTGTTTCAAACAAAAAAAAAAAAAAAAAACCTGGTAGCTATTCTTGGACATACTTTCTTTCTTTCTCTCTCTTTTTTTTTTCCATTCAGTACTTAGTTTCTAGGTGGTACGGAAACAATGAATATGGCAACGCAAAGAAATGTTTCCAGATCATGGCCAACAACGTCACAAGTATCCTTTTCTCCAAGAGATCTGATGCCCCAATGTCTGGAAAACGCCCTTTTCAGAAAGAAACAACCACTTCAAACAAGAAAAAAATGTACGAACCTGAGAACTCACGGAGCTTCCCAGCGTAGGAGAAGACTATCAGGCGAACTCCGGCATCGCAGAGAACTGAATGCTCCTTAGCCTTCTTGATGAGCCCTTTTCTTCTCCTGGAAAATGAACTGAATGTCTGTAATCTATGATGTTAGTTGGAAAATGAGACGACAAACTTCTCCACATCCTCCAACAGATGGCTACTCTTTCAAGATTCCTTCTCCCTCTGCTCCTAGATTTGTGGAGCTTCTGTTGAGAATTCCGAGTAGTGCATTACTTGTCTATCGCAAAAAAAAACATTTTGAGCGAGAGTTTCCTCCTCAGCATTTTTCATTCCATTCCACATAAAACCTGCAAAGGGTTCATCTGATTTTTTTTGCCATTTTCCACTCCGAACAAATTATTCCAGAACGCTGAGGAAAGGGAAGCCGGTCGGGTCTTCACGTGACAGCCGGTGGGTAGCACGTCGACTTCTAAAAATAGGAGCCGTCGGAAAGAGAGAACAAGAAAAAAAAAAAAAAAAACCAAAACCATGGACTCTTCTGGTTTTTTTGGCAGGAAACAAAAACCATGGACTCTGACAGAGGAGAGAAAGTGAACCAACATTTATTAAAAGATGCCCGCCCCACTCTCTAGCCCTTGGAACTGATTAATGCTACCACATTTTATTTTTAAATAAAAAATTAATAATTCTGAAAAAACATTATTGTTCATTTTTTAAAAAAATATGAAATTATTATTCTAAAAAATAACACATGAATGTCAATCAAAGATTTTGCTCATTTGATCTTTTATGACCCATACTATTATTGTATAATATTATTTGTTTTGAGTATTCAAATTTTATGATTTTATTTTATTTTTCAGAGAAAATATATCATATAAAATTAGAGAATGACTTTATAAAAAAAATGTTTTTCTATCTCATTCATAACTGATATAGAATTCATCTAATATACTTATATTATTCCTTGAACTAGGTCTATTTCACTTACCTTGAAAATTTAGTATCCTCATTGAACCTTATCCCACCATCAATTAAGGATTCCGGTTTGACTTTAATATCAAATAGACATCATCTCCTTGAAGTATATTAACCTCTTCAAGTACGGTACTCAACTCTCACGATTTTACATTCTTTTTTTTTGAATAAAATTTTTCATACAAGAATATGGAAGTTTACTTTAGTTCTCATTCTAATAATTTTTTATTCAATGATCTTATTTTTATTTATTTAAATTCATTTCTGTAAATTTTTTTTAGAATTTCAAGAAATTAGAGTTTTAAATTTTTATTGTTATTTCTATATTATTACAAATTGATTTATCATTTTACAACGTAGCATATTTATTATTATGTAATCCCTTTTTACATTTATAAAACATAAATTTATTTTAAATTCTCATTTTTTGAAAATTTATGTGGAAAATATATTAAAAAAATTGAGCTCTCCCTCCTCTCTCCCATAATACTTTTTTTTTTATCTCATATATATTAGGAGACGAAGACAGAATGTGGTTATATAAATAGATTACCTTTAAAAATTATATATCTAAAACGAAATAATATTATACAAGTAAACTATGGGTATTGAATGATGGACAATATGTTTACTTCTCAAAAAATATTTTAAAACATATTTTTAATAAACTAGAAATTATAAGTCTACAAATAAAAAAACGCTTCAGATGTACAGTCTTTCTTAACAAAAATCATATTTTTATAATATAAACCAATCATATTTAATAATAAAAATATTTATTAAATTTTTTTATAGAAGCATTCACATGTTTAAAAGACTATCCCAAAGATGATTTTTTTATGAATTAGAATTAGGTTTGAACATAACACAAACAAGGGAAATGCTGTGGAAATGATTCCAAACTGTGGCATGCACACGCATCACCATGAAGCACCGGTACCTCGGCTGGTTTCATCTACGATGCAGGCGGCACTGCAACGAAACACAAGCGCAACACCTGGTGAAGTTGAGTACAAAGAGGAACTGGTACGATTCACAAAGTAGGAGTTGCTGCGGAAGAAGTTCTGCTCCTGGAAAAGGTGACTAGCTGCAATTGCAGGAATGAAGAAGACCACTCACCCCAGTGTGAGAGAAGTGTCCGACGAGCTCTTAGAAAACGATGATGATGGGACGTCGTCGTAGAGTATAGTTTCTGAGCTTGCGGTGCACATCTTCTGGCTGCTGCTTGACACATCCTCCACCTGAATAAGAGAGTTGTGGAGGTAAGAAGAATACTTGTTGCTTGAAGGTGGGTTACTGCTCTGTCTTGGAGGAACACACGTTGTTGCAACTTGCAACATATACCTCTTGTCTGAGAAGGGCATTCTCCTTTGAGAGCTGCAATATCTGCACATTCGGGTACCAGTGTTGGACAAAGAATGAGAAATGCGCCAGTGAAGCATGAGGAATGTACCTTCTCTCGCAATTCAATTGTTTGTTTAGCGATCTTCTCATTCTGTGAAAAAGTTAAGACCATGAGAATCAAAAGGGCAGCCTTGATTCTCTCAAGGGTTTTTCTTTCATGGATGCATTGCAACTACCTTCTTGGCCATGACACGATCCAATCCTATTGCTAGTGACTTCTGCAAAGATTGCAGCTCTTGGAGACTCAGTCCCTGGAGATCTTCGCCTCGCATTCGCCTTCAAATTCCGTTCAGGTATCGATATAACCAAGTTTTCTCAAGAAATCAAGTGAAAACACACTACCTCAGTAAACGGGTTTTCTCAGCCACTTCTTTGCTTAATGTGGGGAAATCACCATTCACCAGAAGCTGCCATAACCACGATATCATTCGCAGTTCAAGGGCAGTGCATACTACTAAATCTCGCTAGTACCTGAAGATCAAGTGAGGGCTGCTGTGCCTGCGTCTCATGACTCTTGGACACCAGATTAAACCTTTCAAGTATACTATCCATGCTTCACAGCCATCAAAAAAAGACAAACATGAGTTTAGCTTGACTTAATGGTAATAACAAAGCAATGCATAGAGGTAGCCGACAGCAAGTAATCAATCTAACAGGGAAGTTGAACTTCACAATTGTCAGATTTTTACCACATCCCAATCAACAACCATCTTAGCTTAATTACTGTAGTGTTTGCAGAACTTCTGTCTTGCATTCGACTTCCCTTGTATTTCTATTTCCTTCTAGTTTCTAAGATGTTTTGAGACTGGAAACTTAGGTTCGTTATTCGCAGAAAATACCATAAATCCTCTACAGATGCCAATTTCTTGCTACAACCGAAATGACTGCGTAGAACTAATGAACATCAACTAGATTCAAATATCCCCAGAAACAATCTTTGAAAGAAAAACAAGGTCATGTAAGAAAGAGGAATCTCCAGATCGTGAACCCCTATTTTCTGTTACGGATCTGGTGTTCCCCCGATTTATCCAAGTAAGAAGCAACCCGCACGCACACACTAAAAGAAACTGGACTCACCTGGAGCTGGAGAACTCAAAGAGCTTCCCAGTGGAGGAGAAGATTATGAGGGCAACTTCGGCATCGCAGAGAACAGACAGCTCCTTGGCTTTCTTGATAAGCCCTTTTCTTCTCTTAGAAAAAGTCACCTGCCGGGCGCTCAGGTTTTCAATTCTCTTGATCTTGATCCTCTCCTTCACCATTTTTACGGACTGAGAGAATTCAGCCACAGGAAGAGAAGGGTTCGAATATTTGACCTGGGGTTTCGCTGAAATGAACTAAAATGAGAAGAATAGACGAAAAGAAAGAGGCTTTGTCAGTGGTCCAGGCTGCTGTCGTCCATGGATCACATCCGTGTGATTCCACAGATATCTAAAAACGATTCATTCGTTACCAAGTTAACCAACGCTTTACCCGATTTGGACCAATTTTATCCCGATTTCCCGTGCACCGACATGCATCTCATTGATTAAGAAACCATTTTGGTCATTCAAAACAGTAATGATGAAGAACAAGCTTTAGAAAATAGGCTGTTGTTTATTGTGCAGGCATTCTGCATTCTACAATTTAACAGCTATCAGGGTCCTTGAATTCGGCCACTATGTTTCTATGGTTTATCAGGACAAACCACATGCACATTTGTAAACTGTAATAAGAGTGTTGTTTTTTTCATTGATAGTAGGTATACCACATTGATGCATCATCCCTACCACCACTTCTGCACTTGATGTGGGCAGTCCACTGGTTTCAAACAGCCGCCACTCCTCGTTCTTGGGCACATGGTGATGCTGCTGCTACTAACTCAAGCTCAAGTTGGGTATGAGTACAACCAGTGTACGTGAAGCTGGGATAATGCTAACTTTAATCAGGATTTTCTAGCAGACCCCATCTTCTTGGGGCGCTTGGACTGCATGTTATACCTCTGAGGATCATACCATTCATCCTTCAGACAAAAAACATATCCTCTCTTCATAGACAAACATGGGATTTGCGATCCCAGGTAAGATCGGTTCAGGATCATGGGATCCTTTTCTATCAGATATGAAGGGCTGTAGCACAAAATGTCCTTCTAAGTAATTGCCCGGTCGAGTTTTTCAGCATGGACTTCTGAAAAAGGAATCCAAGATGCTCGAGTTTAGCTTACTCGAAGTACTGCCTGATTCGATAAAAACAAACTAAGATTAAGACACCACTTTTCATCATTATGCTCTAATCATATCATTACAACGTAGCTTATCTTCTAGTCTTTAGTAATGCCATCAACGAGTTACAAGCTACTGTAAACAGCAATTCGTGGATGCTTGCATTCAAGTGTAATCAAGGAACATGGTGGGATTAATTAGGCAGCCATTGCATAAGCAACGAAATCATTTGATTGATTAAACCTCCAATCCCAGAAATATCAATTACTGATTAGTTCTAGGAAGCGACTATACGGAACAGATGAACATTTGCTACACTCTCAGATCCCTAAAATTTCTTCCCAAAAGGGGTGAGGAGAAAATAACATCTTCATATGATGGTCCAAGATTCTTGCCACAAAACCCTTTTATCACAGTGATGTGAAGTCAACATTTGCATAAAAAAACAGCAAACCGAGCTCAGATTAAAGAAAAGGATAGAACCTGGAGCTGGAGAAATGTAAGAGCATTCCCCGTGCGCTTACGAGAGCAGTTTCTGGGTACCGCACGACCGAGACCTCCTTAGCTTCCCAGATAAGCCCTTTTCTTCTCTTTGAAAAAGCTGCCTGCCGAGCGCTGAAATTTCCTGTGTTGTCAAAAATGCTTGAAAAAAGACTGCACTGATTGAAATGAAACAAGAAGGAGGTTGCTAAAAGCGGAAGCCGTTTTTCAGACAGGAAGAAAAAAAGAATCCTAACTAACTTCAGTTTAAAATAAACAATACCTGATTTTAAAATAGGTTTTTTTTGTTAATCAGTTTTTCCTTTTAACCAGACCGAAACGGCCCGGACCGGACCGGAGTGAGGAAGTCTGTCCATTGCCACCGTTGAGAGCACACGTAAGGGATGTACGGACGCATCAATGGTTGCCACTGCGCGAAGCATAGTCTGGATATGTAGCAGGCTAAGGAGACCACTTTACACAGCGGGAGCGGGGGAGGCACACTCCCCAGAGGAATGGCTGTACGGTCGTAAGCGTTGTTTGTGTCAAAAAGAAAACCCCCCTCCTCCTTTTCAAAAGCAGAACTCAGATGGAGAAATGAAGTTTTCATTGCTTGGAGAATCAGATTAGATCTAAGATGGGTTTCCCGTTGAAACAACAAAGAAGCAAGGAGCAGAGAACCTGAACGTAGAGAAATGAGAGAGCTTCCAGATTCGCCAGGAACTGAGAGCTCCTTACCCTTCTTGCTGAGGTCAAGCCTTGTCTTCTGTTTGAAAAGACATTACCTGGCGTGCACTCAGGTTGTCAAGCCTCCTCATCTCTTCCCATCGTTTCATTTTCGTTTTTTCTTTTGTAGGGAAGGTGCCCATGAATCAAGAACTAACGAGGAACCACATCGATGAGGGTAAAGCCAGAGAAAAGAGAGATAGATAGAGAGAGAGGAGAGGCGGTTGAAACATTGGAATGAACCCAGCCCTCAAGGGCGATGTGAAATGGGGGTTTCTAGTAAAATCAGTAGACCCTTTTCTCAAAATAGGGATCCCATTTTTTTAAACTATTTAATTTATTAAATTAAAAAAATGATTTCAACTTATTTAAATAATATTTTTAAAATAATTATTTCAATTAATGCAAGTCATTATAAAAAAATCCCATAAAATTTATTACCAAACCCAAAATAAATATTGACTTCAATTTGGGGATGGTTTTAGGATTTATGCCTTATTTGATAAGAAAGTATTAAAATTGGTTTATAATGAATTTAATAAAATCATATTGTTAAAAAGTATTAAGGTTGATTTATAATGTATTTAATAAAATTATGTTATTCGATATTTAAATATAATTATATCAATTTGGTATGTATATCTAAAGAGGATATGAATATTTTTATAATTATATATTTGAACTCGTCTAAAATCAAATAATCTAAACTCATGAAAATCTAAATTAATTAAAAAAACAAAGACTTACGGTTAAACTAATTGAATTCACTTCACTAAAGACATCTAGAATTCAAAAAAGGGGAAACCTTCGAACAACGCAAGTCAACTTAGTCATATTTTGTCCGGGCAGTTGAAGTTGGTTCGAACAGAGGGCACCGGGAGTGGTAGCGGATGACGCTGCTGATAACGAAGGTGTTCGCCGCCAAGAAGAGTAGGCTGGCAACCCAGAGCTGGAAGAAGACGTTCTTGCCCCGGAACTCCAGCAGGTAGCCCCACAGCAGCCAGTGCATCTGGGCTCCGATCCACGCGACGGCGCAGGCGAATCCCCTCCATTTCAGCTTCATCTTGCTCCACGGGAGGATCAGAGGGAGCAGGCAGAAGAACCACACGAAATACTGCGCTGTTATGACCTGCGAGCATCGGCCAATGTGGGGTGCAATGAAGACATCATTAAGGCATGTGAATGTAAAGTCACTGACCTTGTTGAATGCAACAAATGCAAGTGTCTGGAGGAAGAGGCAGAGAGGCAAGTCGCGGGCAAACTGGAGTATCACGACGAGCTGGACGATGAGCTGAGGCAGAAAAGCGATGAGCTTTTCTGGGATTGACAGTTCATGCTCATAGTGAAGGTATATATGGTAGAAATATATGGAGAAGTTGTGGCGGGGGTCCGTACGGGTAACATGGTAGAGAAGTGCTTCGTGCAGGAAATCCCATCCATATAAAGCGAAGCACACCCCTGTCAAGATGAGGAAAGTGGATCCTGAAACGACTGCAAACATCACTCTTCTCCAAGTGAACAAGTTTTTGAACAAGATCCAAATGTAGGATGCGGCGGAGATCTTTGGGCTGCTTGGTTTCCCTGGGATCGATTTGGATCCCCTAGAACTCCAGTTGGACAGCAAAGGCTTCTTCCCACTTTGAAAATACACTGGATCGAGGAGTAAAATGATGGGAAGAGCATAGATTATTGGATATATTCTCAGGTGAACAACAAGTCCATACCAAATCGCAGCCTGTAATAAATTATCTGCAGTTAAATGAAAGAGGAAGATTTATTCTTAAGCTCTAAGGCAGGAAAAGCATGTGAGCAGGCTACAAACTAGTTTTACTTCCAAAGTAAAGCATGCTCAAACAGCAAGTCAGCCAGAAAATGTAAACTCAGAATATAGCTAGGCATCTTATAAGCAAAGGATGTGCAGAAACTCTACCATTCATCAGGCATAATAATATCCAAAGAATAATAGAGCAGACAACAGGTTCACAGTTTCCACGAGTTCCGATGGTGAAAGTGAACGGGTTGAATAGCCAGACAGCTGCAGACCAACTCCCTAGCTTCTCAGGGACTCCTCTTAACATTAGAATTCTGTGGATGAGCAACCCAACGAGCAGATCTGCCGAGTAAATTTCAGGTATAATCATTCTATGTCACAGCATAGCATCACAAACGCAGCTTTGTTCTAGAAGCTGTAAATTTTAAGGGGAGTAGCCATTGTCTTTACCTGCCGCTGAAAAAAGAACCTTTCCCCACGACTTGTGAAATAATGAATTCGGAATCAGAATAAAAGCTATTACCGGTGAGTACCGATAAGTTGCTCTATCGTATGGTGATTTACCAGATAACATCAAACTTGAAGCATCAGAAAACACAAAGTAATCGACATCAGTGTATTTCACCTCCATACGAGAATCCTGCCAATCTCCATAAAAAATCAAAGCTACTCGAAAGACAGCTGAAAACACTAACAGATGCTGAAAATTCATTTCCAGCATTGCTCGAAAATTAAATAATCCGCAACAGTGAAACCCGAATGACCATATCATCAGCTGATGGACCGTCCAATCTACAGTCAACGAAAAGGATCACCTTGTAAGTTCAAATGGAGATAAAAACTGGTTTCAAATGACTGCATTTCAAAAAGGCAATCCAATCTTTATAAAACCAGACCAATCAGCAAAACGGTATCATGAAGGACTGGGGATTGATCGGAGCTAAATCGCAGAGAAGCCTTTCAAATTCCAACAAGAAGAAAACCACGCAACCTGCCTGTGAACCTTCTAGTGACAGGGCCTTTGAGTGGAAAATTTGAGAACAACATAAGTGATTTACATCAAACATCACACAATGCACGGAACAACAATTCAACACCGCTTTTTTTCAATGTGCACTAGGTACCAACCTGCCGCTTCGGAAGCGAGGTATCAGCCATCCAAGAAAGAAAAAAAGGATACATCGGGGTCCGCCGTGGCGACCCAATTTTGGAGCCGCCCAAACCAAAGCTCCGGCTTCGTGATGAATTGTTCAACGAATCAGATCAGAGAGGTAAATACAATTAAAAAAAAAACACGAACCAAAGAGCAGGAGGGTGTGTAACGCGTGGGCTACGCCCAAGCCCACCACATGCCTATATTGGGCCTAAGGGCCCATCAAATCGAATTTATATTTATTTTTGTGACAATTTTTTCTTGTATAATTTTTTTTTAAATCCAACACAACGAAATTTTATTCATTCACAAGACAATGGCAACAGGCACGACTCATGCATGGACTGGTGGGAGAACATTTAGGTCTTGATAGCTTCTTTGGCCTGAGTTTTCTTGTATGCATCGGCCTCGGCGGCGGTGGCGCAGCAAGTGCAGCCGTAGTAACCGCCGCCGAGGTGGCTGTACCCGAAGGCCTCCGTGCAGCATCCCCACTTGCAAACGTCTCCTCCGCCGCTCACCCCTTTGTGACTGTACCCGACGAAGTAGCCCTTCTGGTGGGATTCCTCTCCACCGCAAGATTCATCCTTCCCTTTATCGCCGCAAAGGGAACTCCCAACGGATGCGCCGCCATGTTCAGAGTCGTCGCCGGCGAGTTGGATACCGCGACCTGTAACACGGAGAACCGGAGCAAGGAAAAATGCCAAGAAAGCAAATGCAACCACTAGCCTCATCTCTTCTTCTTCTCCTGCTTGTTGCGCGTATAGCTATGAAAATAGACACTTCGGACACCGCATTATAAAAACGAGTCGCGGCACAAGTGGACACGGTTGCTCAGGTCATGGGAGTGGGCTTTTCTTGTCTTCTTCCCCCCTGCCACCTTAACCTGATCGTGTGAATGCCTATTCGGTTGAGAATATAGTCCTTTAAATTTAACGAACTAACCTATACTAACACCATATTCTCCGTTTGGGGTTTAAGTTTTTCGGTTGTATGGAAAAGAAGATTAGAGAAGTTCTTTTTATATAAATCGTATTTCTAACTAATTCATAACCGAGGTAAGATTTGCCTAAGATAATATCATCTTTTATAAGCTATATCATTATGTCCTCCCTTGAAAACTCACACCTAGCTAAAATTTGCTATATCAAATGGGTTACTATTTTGGGTTTGACTCTAATATCAAATGTAATGATTTATTTTTCTCTTACAAAATATTATTCGCTTTGCACACCTAATTTTTACATTTTGATGTTTTATCTTTTTGAAAAAAAAACCTCATATAAATTAAGAAAGTTACATATATGCATTGTTACTCTACCACATCTATATTTGACATGGGATTTACCTAAAATATTTCCACCTACTTTGGCGAAAGTAATGATTTTGGAGATGCCTATTGCAATTTCTTTAGACTTTTAAAGCATTGTATTTATGATTAGAAAATAAAAGACGGCATAATTTGTAGATTAATGTATAGTATTATAATTGGAATTTCAATATTAATATTATAAATTGGTATTTCCGGGTGCTTGGTGCTGGTTCAGTTCTTGACTGCGGGTTCACTGCCCTTGGCATGAGCAAGCTCACCATTCCCGGCCGCCGTGACCACGGCCGTTGCTACTGCCCGGAGAAGCATCAACCCTGACCTCATTTCCTCCTGCATTCAGCCCTATTTCTCAATGGTGCATTTGTAGTATATTGATGCCTGAATTCCGCTCGAAAAGTACTGCATGAAGAATACAAATAAAAGCAAGAGAAAAATAAAAAGTTGGAGACCTGGATTCGCTGCTTCGTCTTTGATCAGTTCCTTCTTCTGAGAGCAAGGCCATTTCCCACCGCAACCACCTCCTTTCCCTCCTCCACCGCCTCCGCCTCCACCTCCACCCCCACCCCATCCGCCCCAACCACCGCCACCTCCGCCGCCGCCACCGCTACCGTAACCGTAACCGTAGCCTTTGCCGCCGTCGTAACCACCACCTTTCCCTTCATCACCGCCACCACCACAACTGTCGCCTTTTCCTCCACAACGCCCTTTCCCGCCATCGTAACCACCACCACCTCCGCCGCCGCCGCCGCCGCCACCGTAACCATAACCGTAGCCTTTGCCGCCGTCGTAACCACCACCTTTCCCTTCAACACCGCAACCACCATGGCCGTCGCCTTTTCCGCCATCGTAACCACCACAGCCGCCGGCATCATGCTTCATCTCAGTTTCTTCAATCCACAAACACTCAATATAAGCGTTAAAATAAAAAACAAAATTGAATGAAATTCAACAAACCGGGTTTTCCACGTTGGGCAGCTGCCTGCTTCTTCTCGTTTGCGGGAGCTTCCACGGCGGTAACCGTGGAAGCTACGAGAGCCAACCAAACGAGAAACAGTAGTATTTTCGCCTCCATTTCCTTTACAACAATCAGAGTGCATTACAATTCAGTACATGAATGGATACTTATAGACGAAGAGGTTTTTAGTTGGGGAGGTGAAAGATCTTAGCCTTCAGCACGTGGCGGCGCGTGGTTCAGCTGCATGCAAACGCTGCGTAATGCAAAGGCGTCGATGAAGACGAGTGTCCACAGACTAATGCTTCCCATCTTGATGCTGAACCCTACACGCTTGAATTTCCTTTCCCGACTACACAATTGGAAAGCAAAACAAATCAGCACTGTAGTATTTTTATTCTCTAAAATATAAATAATTTGAAAATTGCACAAATAACTCTTTTTTTTTTTTTAAAAAATACATATATTAAATACTATATATTTTTAATTATCATCATAAAGAATTTAAATATATCATTAATTAAATTATGCTATCAAACATACTTTTATTTTGTAATATTCTTTTATCAATAAATATTTTTTTATTTTTTGATAAAAAAAACTAGAAAAAACTAGTTTGAACATAAAATTTCAATAATATCTATTTCATACCATTGTTCAAAATATTGGAGAGATAAATCATACATTTTTAACGATTTGAATCATAAAATATATTGGTATCTATTGATAGTTTATAAATTACATATTTTCAAATAATTCAAATAATTAATATTGCACCATTCAGTATTTTTCGATTCTGAATAACTAAACTACAACATATAAAATAATTTTTATAAACTTTTTGACTTTCGATCACCTCCCAATAGATGAATTAGAAAATTGGCCATAAATCAAAAAATATATGAAAAAAAATGATCAATTTACATATAAATTTTTTGTCTAGTGTCTGAAAGAGTGAATTTTTCTAAATGAGCCCCTCTCAAACCACAACCATTGTTGTTATATTACAAAAGTGGCCACACATCAGTAACCATGTGGAAAAAATAGTCGTTCTATATGTAATATTTTTGGCTCAATATTTGCCCTTGGATTCCAAATAATTGAGAATGCAACTTGTAATAACTGTTGGGAGGAAAGACAGTTTGTAACTTGTAAGAGAATCTAGGATTGGGCTTCTCCCCGGCCCAAGATCCAGCATTGTGCCACGTTGGACGCATGGTGTGTTCTGTACACCCAAAAAACCAATCAATCAACTTACCAAATAATTAATTAATAAAATTGGTGACCAGCTCAAGTAAGGGGTGCCAAATGTCAATGACCATGTCAAAAATGAACACATCGACAGCTGTGACAAGGATAAGGACGTCATACCCTATGCATTAAGACCAAGACTCCAATAATGTGCAACAAACGATGCAATATTAATGTTTGTCCCTAATACTTGATATTAATCATTTCAAAAAAATGATTAAAAAATGGAAACTATAATTTTCTCGTTATTGACTAGGCAATGCCCCTTGTGTCATCATATCGAACGGGCCCACGTTCGGGTTGTCATCAACCCCCTATTGCTCACCACTTCACACATGCCATTGCTGCAATTTTGATTAGACACTTTTTTTTTACTATATTTGCATATATATATATATTTCAATACATATGTTTGTCCCTTAGTTGACACTATGATGTCAAATGTAATAGCCAATATTCGCCATATATGATATTGTTCGTATTCAATTTTCATGGTTTTATGTTATATACTTGGCTTGATACAACATTAGTAGTATATCATTATTTAATCAAATCTCTTACCTTTTTATAAATCATAATCAATATGGAATATCGTTTTAGGTTTTCGAATTAATTATTTATTTGTGATTTTTTAATCAAATAATTTTTAGGTTTTTTCTGTAAATAGATTTATTAGACAAAATAAAAATTTTAAATATTATAATATATTTGATAAATAATTTAAATATTCAAATATAATCCGGAAATTAAGGGGAAAAAATAGGTGTAATCGAAATGGAATAAGGGAAGGCAAGGAGCATATGGTGGGCCCCAGGCACCAGATCAGAACCCACTGTTTTCTTCTTTACGGTGTTTGATATAAAAAGGTGCCCCCGCTTCATAATTCACTCATCGTCTTCAACAAAAAAGGTCTCGGCTTTCCTTGCGCCGAATCTCTTCTTCCAGCTCCAAAAATGGCGTCTTCTCCAATGGCCTTTCACGTAGCTCTTTTCCTGGTCGTCTTCGCCGCTTCCTGTGCGGCACAGGCACCCTCCGCAGCGCCGACGGTTTCTCCGGCAGCCACGCCTACGGTGTCGCCCACCGCCGCGCCTACGCCGGCGCCTGTCTTGCCTCCAGCGCCTGCACCGACGTCTCCGTCTCCTTCTCCTTCTCCGGTGCTGTCTCCGTCTCCGTCTCCGGCTCCCGTCGCCACCCCGGGCCCTGCTCCGGCGCCGTCGTCGGGAGTCCCGACGACGTCACCTGCCCCCAGCACATCCAGCCCTGCAGGCGCTCCTGGCGCCCCCGCTGATCAGACTCCATCCGGTGGCTTCCTCGTACGGGGTAGCGTTGGCGGTGCCGCCCTGGCGGTGGCGGTGGTAGCCGCGGCGTTGATGTAGGAGCCCCCCACGTGGACGGTGGATGTGCACACCTTGGCTCCTTTCGTTTGGACGGATGAGATTCGACCGTTTCTACTTCGCCGTACCCCTGTCCATTTGTTGTGTATTTGATTTTTATTTGTAGAACCTCATTTTATATTATCCTTTTATTTAATTTCATCCCATCCCATTTATGCAACAGGATCATTCCTTCATATCACATGATATTACAAGATAAAATTACTTCATTTTTAGAAAAAAAAAACCCGCATAAAATAAATAAATAAATAAATGTATTAGTACGCGTATTGAGCTGGTGGGACCAGGAAATAGATTCCAGCCAGCAAGTGCCAGACTGGACTCGCCCCCGCCCAACTGCATTTCTTACACAGGTTTACTTTATATGTAAAGACAATACTAGTGGGCAGAATTTTTAGAAATCCTATCATTATTTTATTTTGGAAAATTAAATCTACTTATTCCCCCCTTGGTCCCCTGAGCTTTCGCATATTTACAAAATGGTTGGAGTTTGGTAGGTAATAAATTACTAATTTATGAAAATATATATTTAACCTTTAATATTATCAAAATTAATCAATTTTAACTCTAACGTCATTATAAAGATGCATTAAACGTGCCTATTATCATTTTGAATCATACGAGATGCAAATACAATATAATACTAACAAGAATATCATTCGATTCATCAAATTTCAAACGTGAATATGACAAACCGTAGTACTAAATTTTGGTGAG
Organism: Utricularia gibba; assembly: GCA_002189035.1. Classification (NCBI taxonomy): domain Eukaryota; kingdom Viridiplantae; phylum Streptophyta; class Magnoliopsida; order Lamiales; family Lentibulariaceae; genus Utricularia; species Utricularia gibba. The sequence continues at coordinate 1,158,150 of NEEC01000016.1, read as the reverse complement.
TTTCAAAATATGATCGGTTCATAGTCCCGTGAACTAACTCAATTTTAAAAAATTTTGAACATTGCTTCGATCTATATTGTAAGATTTTGACAAATGTGAAATGTTGCTCTTATAATTTCTCTATACAAAATTTATTAGCTACTTTTTTATTAAATATATACTAAAATAAAAAAATAATATTTAAAGTAATTATTTTTTTCAGGAATATAATTCCCTCACTTGGGTTATATTCATTTATAATATAAAAAACTAGAAAAAAATATTGCATGCAAATAGACACAAAAATCCATTTGTAGCAAATGATGTGGGTGTCGTTGCAAGAATAAAATAAGAAATAGAAAATAAAATAAAATAATACCGAAAGGGATGGTTGGTGGGTGTTCCTGGGCCAGGAGGGGTGTCTACCGTGGGTCTAATGGGCTCCACTTCATTCATGTAGGCCCGTATTGGTGAAAGCCCAACAAGCGGCCCACTCGCAAGAGTTTGCTCCTCCGTCCCTCTCACGGACAGCTCTCACACTCTCCTTTCAATGTTGGGTAAGAAGGTACAGTTGTTATAACAACTTTTGTCACGTTCCCCGAGCCGTCGAGCATCCAAGATTCAATGATCCACCGTTGAGATGTGATCCAACGGCCAAGGATTAATTAGGTGGAACCCCGGCTCGCAACACGAAATAACCCCATGGTTAGAGTTAGGACATTCGCACGTACCGAATATCCAGTACGACGCCGTTTGTGGTATTAGGTTTTGTTGATTTTTTATGCTTTTAAAGAATTGATATACCTTTTCATGTAATATTATACCTTTTGACAAGTCATTTTATACTTTATAATAAAAATATTTTTAGAATGTTTTTTTAATAGTCATAAAGTATTTAAAACGATCATGCATATGAACGTGGTAAGGGCATGAGCACTAAAAATGGACACGGTGGGCTGCGTGGCTCGCGAGGACAACCACAAATTTCCCACGAGTGACCAAGAAGGCATTTTAGTTTTCAAACTGAATTCTAAAACTATTTTTTGGAAATCATGTCACCAGAAGACCCCAAGGACCAGGAAACCATAAATTGAAATTAACTATCTAATGGATTAAACAAATTCACGTGAAACACAATTATATAAGAAACATATATCATATTATAAAAAATTAAATCTAACAGATTATTAAGCATTTCAATCGAATTATCGATTTGAGTTTTTTTAATATAATGTGATACACATTTTTTGTATATTTATGAATTTGATTATCAAGATTCCATCACACTGTGGTGTTAAATGGTCTTCTTGTGTGCGGTTCACCCCTGCAACTCTTCTTCTATTAACAGAAGCTCCAAAAGGAATCCATAGTTTGAGATATTGCGTTGATCGTTGTTAGGGTGCGCCCCGCTTAAAAGGAAAAAAGATGTTCTGGTGGAATGCATACTCTCGTGTTTTGACCAGGGTTCTTTCTGAAAGGTTGGCTCCATGAAAAAAACGAGTGCCATGCTCCGTGCACTTAGGCTCAGTATAAAATGGTCCACAAGCTATAGTCTCTGAAACATCATGGGGGAGGAAGCTGCTACTACTCCATTGCTCGACTTGCAGAATGAGGAAACTAGTAATAAGGAAGAGGAAGGATTGGGGACAAGGCTTTTCATGGAATCCAAGCTACTTTGGAGAATCGTGGGCCCTGCGATCATAAGCAGAATCTCCACCTTCACTTACAATGTTTTCACTCAGGCATTCGTCGGCCATATTGGCGACACGGAGCTCGCCGCCATGTCGATGCTCATCTCCGTCATCTCCGGCTTCGACTTCGGTCTCCTAGTAATCACCCCTTCTTTTGGATATGCATAAGATTCATGCTTACAAAGAGATATTAGGTTTAACACCTTTTTTTTTTTGCTAGTTGGGGATGGCGAGTGCATTAGAGACGCTATGTGGGCAAGCTTATGGGGCAAAGCAATATCACATGCTCGGAATCTACATGCAGCGATCGTGGATCGTTCTATTCGGAATCGGAATCCTCCTTCTGCCGCTGTACATCTTCGCCGGTGAGTTACTTAGAGCGTTGGGACAGCCTGCTGAGGTAGCGGAGCTTGCCGGAAAGTTAGCCCTCTGGATGATCCCAATGCATTTCAGCTTCGGATTCCTGTTTCCGTTGCAACGCTTTCTTCAGTGCCAGCTGAAGAACGCCATCTATGCGTGGTCGGCGTTCGCCGGGCTTGTGTTTCACGTAATAGGGACGTGGCTGGTCGTCAGTGTCTTCGGGTGGGGGGTCGTTGGTGCCACCGCGATACTTAATGTTTCGTGGTGGGTTTTCATCAGCGGAATGTTTGTTTACACTGTTTCCGGCGGGTGCACTGAGACCTGGACCGGGTTTTCGATGGAGGCATTTTCCGGCCTGTGGGAGTTTTTAAAGCTTTCAGCTTCCTCAGGAGTTATGATGTGGTCCGTATGCTACTTCTTCACTCACTCTCATTGATATTCTCCCCTTCTAACTCAACATTCATCTCTGTAGCCTGGAGAATTGGTACTACAGAATCCTCGTGCTAATGACCGGAAACATGAAAGATGCCGCCATAGCCGTCGATGCTTTATCTGTGTGGTAACCAAAGTTAATATTTTTAACAACAGAATAAGTGCATTTCCAGCATATCAATGGTAACATCCAGTATGTTGTGGCAGCATGGCGATAAACGCCTGGGAAATGAGTATCCCCCTCTCCTTCTTCGTCGGATCCGGGTATGGAACCCTGTTTTTACTCTAGCCATCCAACAAGGGCATTCTCTCATTTCCTGCCGTTCAACTCAGAGTCCGGGTGGCGAACGAACTCGGCGCCGGAAACGGGAAAGCGGCTCGATTTGCGACCATCGTATCCACCGTAACCTCCACGATCACCGGCCTGATCGCCATGACGATTGTCCTGGTTTTCCATCACCAGCTTGCTCTTCTCTTCTCCACCAGTAAACCGGTGCTCGACGCCGTCGCCTCCATGTCCGCCCTCTTGGCCGTCGCCATTCTTCTAAACAGTATCCAGCCCGTTCTCTCAGGTAATCCCACAAATTCAGAACTGTAAAATCCAGATCAGAACGCACCAATCCCTGTATTTCCCTTTTCCACAGGCGTGGCAGTGGGATCTGGGTGGCAAGCACGGGTGGCGTATGTCAACATCTTCTCGTACTACATGGTAGGCCTCCCGCTCGGGCTGGTCTTGAGATGGGCTTTAAACTTAGGAGTCGCGGTAAAATTTCTCTTTTTTACTGTCTTCACTGCTTGGGGTAAAAGGATCCACCTTTTTTTACCTGAGTTACCCAACCAGGGAGTGTGGGCTGGCATGATCTTGGGCGGAACCGGACTCCAGACCCTGGTGCTGATCTGGATGACGATGAGATGCGACTGGGACAAAGAGGTAATTGCACAACAAACCAGTACGATAAAAAAAAAAAAAGACACCATATTTGATGGGTTGTCCAAATTTGGTTCGTCATTGCAGGCGGAAACAGCCACTAGACGTGTCAAGAAATGGTTGCGAATTTAAACCAGTGTCTATTTCTGGACCAAGTTTCCATTTGCGGTTAGTCGGTGGGACTTGTTGCATTCGCTTGGGGTGCTACATCGGACGAATTTCAGAAAAATGTTGTATTTTAAATTTTAAAAAAATAAAAATTTGAGAATATTTTATTCAATAAAAAAATCGGAAATCTGAAATTGTAGTATTTTGTCTTTGTTAAATTAAGAATATATAATGATTTTGGTGAATTTGTAGTATTTATATTTGAAACTATGTCCGATCCGGATATTCTGATAAATAAATATTGTGTTTGTCAATGCTGAAGTGTCTAATAAAAATAATTAATAAATAAATAAATTTTGATCATGTATCATATACGGACAAATTCTACGGGATCACTTGTACGTGTCACGTTTCATGGGCATGGACGTGGTGAGCGAAGTTGAAAATGTTCCGAGTTTCTGTTTTCTCCTCCGTTGCCGTCTTTCTTTTCACCAGGGTGGGGTTTGTTGGAGGTGTGGTGAAGGGTCGTGTCAGTTGAAGCTCCTGGATCACTTCGCTGTCGATACCGGCGGAAGTTCGCGCGTCTGCGTGACGCTCCGCTGCATCCTTACAGCCAAAGTTGATGCAGTTCTGGAAGCATCGGCAGGAGAATCGGGCAAAGATGGAGGACTCTGCGCTCTAGGGATGGGAAATTGCTTCTGCGTTATAGCAGAGGCATTTCAATCAGTACATGAGGACGAGCGACCGGAGGTTTCTTCTCGAGGCGGATGGATTCTACCAGGCTATTGGTTATCGGAAATACTTCAGTGGGTCCACTAACAACGTGAGATTCCGTTCTGGGAACTTAGAATTGATGCCAGATATTTGATGGTCGAATCGGGCAAGGTGGCTGATTGACAGATTGAAAGAGCTCGTTGAAGAAAATGGAGTTAGTTACCTTTCGGGTAAATGAATTCCTGGTTCATGCAGAGAAGGGGAAGCCGTACGTCATGCTGTCTGATGCAGGGAAGCATTGGAGTTTCTTCTTCTTCTTCTAGAAGATGGATTTTGTAAGCTGGAAGGTAGCTCCATCTCGATCCATGTCTTTCTCATCGGGGCCGTACATCGGAATCGAGAAAACACATATTGCATCATCCTCCACCGTCGATTCGGACACGGAAACACAGATTAAAAAACTATTATTTATATAGCGGCCGGCGTCTTATTGGGTCTTCCTTCTTCTCTATAAATATAAACCGTCGGTCAAAAAACTAGAATATTTGATTCCGCGAAGAAGACAGAGAGATTCGGAGTTTGCGATCCTTACAGGTGAGTCTTCGTGCGATTCGCCTCCCTTCCTTCGATTCTCTTCTGATTTTGAGTGTCTTGTTTCACATGAATTTTAGTGTATCATCAATTTTGTTACTTGGGTAATTATCGTGTTTTGATTGTTACGTGATTAGGTTTTTTTCGTTGCCAAGATCTGGCAATCTGTTGATTATGTATTGCTTCTATCATTCATCTGCACCTGGAAAAAACCACGAATCATGATAGAATTTGATGTTTATGATTCTTGAATCTGAAATTGTTGCAGATGGCGCGTACGAAGCAAACCGCTCGTAAATCAACCGGAGGAAAGGCTCCTAGAAAGCAGCTTGCAACTAAGGTTTGTTTACAATATTATCTTTCGCCCATCAGCATGGAAACTGCAGTGATTTCATCACCGTGTATCATATATTTCAGGCTGCCCGGAAATCCGCTCCCACCACGGGTGGCGTGAAGAAGCCTCACCGTTATCGTCCAGGAACTGTTGCTTTGCGGTACGCACTTTGATGTATTTCTTGAAACTCTCCTAATTTTTACTTCCGTGCGCTCTTTCTCTAACGTGTGCTGCATTCGTTCTCGCAGAGAAATCCGCAAATACCAAAAGAGTACCGAGCTGTTGATCAGGAAGTTACCTTTCCAAAGGCTCGTTCGTGAAATTGCTCAAGACTTCAAGGTTATTGAAAACCGACGCGGCTCTTCGTTATTTTAAACTATTCTTGTTTCTAATTACTCGTGTTTCCTGTTGTTCTTCAGACCGATCTGCGTTTCCAGAGCCACGCTGTATTGGCGCTTCAAGAGGCTGCTGAAGCGTACCTTGTGGGTCTCTTCGAAGATACCAACTTGTGCGCTATCCACGCCAAGCGTGTGACAATCATGCCAAAGGATATTCAACTCGCTCGCAGGATCAGAGGCGAGCGTGCTTAGAATCCGATCTTATTCTTCTACGTTAAGCAGCCTGTTAATGTAGCCTGTAGTGCAGTTGAGCTCCGTCCGCTTTGTTTGTTTCTAGGATCTCTTGTTACTGTGGTTAAATATATGGTGTGCGACAACCAGAGCATAAGCATCTTATGCTTCTTCTCATTGTTTACAAGAACTCCCCATCATTTTCATAGACACTTTTCAGATTATGATTAAACGCCCTTGATGTTTGAAGAGAGCAGGAATCAAAGAGCAAATTCCGAAGGCGAACCCCATAACCACATGAATCAGCTCTCTGCCCAGAAATTTCTGAAAACAATCGCAACCATGAGCACCCAAACAAACCGACACCAGTTCCCTTTTCAGTTTTCTAACTAGTTTTACGACACCCAAATCACCAAATGGGAAGATGCAAGGATGAAGAAGAGGGTGGCAGACGCCGGAAGGAAGAACAACACCAAGTGGGCAATCTCGGCAAAACTGCTTTTCCAGCGACCAAGAGATTAGGGTGCTCTCAACCCATGTTTTGACCGCCGACGGGTTGAGAGCCTACGCTATGTCCTCATGTAGAATAAAGCGGAACAGAAAGAGTCCATTGAAGGACAGCCCAGCGACAGCCCAGTAAAATTTCAGAAAGTAGTTTGCTTTGTAATTATGAAACAGCCCAAGATGGAAGCGGCGTTTCAACGAAATGGCGACGCAACGTAATTGAAGTGCAGAATACGGACATCCAGATTACTGCTTTCTTAGGAGAAGGGAGTACGCAAACGAAGCGCACCAACGAGTGGTACCGACTGTTTTTTCCTAAGGAAATGAAACACCAACTTAAAGAAACTGCAACGAATTCTGAGCATGACGCCCCCCACAACAGCTCCCTTGCAGTAAGTCCACTACTCTTTGTCCAGCTTCGACGCTTCCTTGATCTCATCCACAGAATCATCCTGAAAAGAGAAGGATCAAGATGCATTTCTTGGAAGTTACGTGCATTATGCAGACTATTAGCAAAATACAGCTTACCTGCATGTCTGATGTCCACAGAGTAAGATTGTCACGGAGAAGCTGCATGATTAGAGTGCTGTCCTTGTAGGATTCTTCTCCCAAAGTGTCAAGCTCAGCAATTGCCTCGTCGAACGCCTTGCAGGAGGCAACACATTTATGTCATTTCAAATGCATAAAAAACCATCACCCCAACATCCCACAACAGAGTAAATTAGCGTTTCCCGATCTAATCGCTGACTCACAAAACACAAAAGAGGGTTTGCTGAAAGCCACCTGTTTTGCAAGGTTACACGCCCGGTCAGGGGAGTTCAAAATCTCGTAGTAGAACACCGAGAAGTTGAGAGCCAGTCCAAGACGAATGGGGTGCGTGGGCGCCAACTCAGCATTAGCAAGATCCTGCAAACAACACGATTAAAGATTCTTTCTTCCCTAAATATGCGGCAAGGAAGAAAATTAAATGCAGCTTCTGGGTAGCATCCACAATATATGGAATCTCAATGATGCTTTTTTTAAAAGGGGGAATCTATCTACCAGTTCTAGTAACTATAGGTACTTAAGTTGCCAGGAGCCAATTAATAATTGCACGAGAACCAGAGAGAGCTGGAAACAATTATTATATTTTTTGAAAATGGAGGAGAAATCGTAAATCAACCTGAGCAGATTTGTAAGCCGTGAGTGTATTCTCAGCAGCTTCCTTTCGCTCGGCTCCTGTCTTAAATTCCGCCAGGTAGCGATGATAATCCCCCTTCATCTTCAAATAAAACACCTTAGAATCACCGTTAGACGCGGATCCAATGAGTTTGGAGTCCAAAAGTTTGAGAATGCCATCACAAATGCTAGAAAGCTCTGCCTCGATCTTGGATCTGTAACCTTTAATGGCTGTAACGTGGCCCTCATTGCCGCGGCTCTCCTCCTTTTGTTCGATGGAGGAGATTATCCTCCAGGAGGCGCGTCTGGCTCCGATTACGTTCTTGTAGGCGACGGAAAGGAGATTCCGCTCTTCGACAGTGAGTTCTTCGCCGTCGACTGCTCCGACGACCTTCTCCATAAACTCAACCATCTCTTCGTAGCGCTCGGCCTGCTCCGCCAGCTTCGCCATGTACACGTTCTCCTCTCTTGGGGACGCCATTTCGATTTGGGAACTAGGGATTTCAAATTCTAGAGAGAGGATGCACAATTCCACGACCAACAGTGGAAGAGAAGTGTCGTTGGGGTTGTGGTTTATATATGATTACGACGTGATGACTGGGCTTTGTGGAATTTTCTATTGGGCTTTTGAAAATAACGTAAGCCCACCTACGAGCGTAAAAGGCCTGCTCTAAGCCCATGTGATTCAGCACGGGGCAATATATATCGGAAACCCTAGTTTCATTGGAGATCGCTGAGACCGCTGTCGCTGCCTTTCCTTCGGAGCCTACCGGCGCCTCTGCGTGACATTGAAGATGAAGGTTTCATATCCCCTAGTTTCTGTTTATTTCGTGTTTGGGATTCGTTAAATCGATTCGGGTAATCACTGGGCTGATTCTCTTTTCCTGCTTTTGATGTACTTCAGTTCAACATCGCTAACCCGACTACTGGGTGCCAGAAGAGAGTCGAAATCGATGACGACCAAAAGCTGTATGGGCAATATTCTTGTTGAGCTACATCATTTTTGGTTCTAGCCATTTGCTTGTTACTTACACGTTGGTTGGGGGAAATGTTGTCGTTGTTCCTTCTTAGGTTAAATTGGCATGTGCTGTGTGATATGCACTCTTTTTCTCATACTTTATGCTGAATCTATGTCGTCCGAGCCCTTGTGTTTTTGCCTCATTATATATCAGAGAGGGCTCACTCTTTTTACTTGCTAGATTAGATAAGTTTTCTCTATGCTCAATGGAGTAATTCATTTTGATTTTCAGGCGTGTGTTTTGGGATAAGAGGATTTCCCAGGAAGTCAATGGCGATGCTCTGGGAGAGGTATGGAAGCGTGGTTGGTGTGGGTGGTTTTTACTTTCGGGTGATGTAGTTCTTGCTTAAGCATGGTAATTCGCTCATCAGGAATTCAAAGGCTATGTCTTCAAGATCATGGGGGTTGTGACAAGCAGGGTTTTCCAATGAAGCAAGGTGTATTGACCCCAGGGCGTGTTAGACTTCTGCTGCATAGGGGTTCGTGGAACTGTTTTTGGAGTTTCTATCGTAAAGTGTTCGTTTTGTTGACATTGTGATAACTGACGTGTTGTCTTGCAGGTACTCCGTGCTTCCGAGGATATGGCAGGAGAAATGGTGAACGTAGAAGGAAGTCCGTCCGTGGTTGCATCGTCAGCCCAGACCTCTCAGTTCTTAACTTGGTCATCGTGAAGAAAGGAGAAAATGACCTTCCTGGGCTTACTGATACTGAGAAGCCAAGGATGAGAGGGCCAAAAAGGGCATCCAAGATCCGGAAGCTCTTCAGTCTTTCCAAGGAAGATGATGTAAGGAAGTATGTGAACACCTACCGCAGAACCTTCACCACCAAAGCTGGTCAGTATCGTGAACCAGCTGCGTTGATTAGTTTTAAATATTCCTCCGTTCTAATTCCTGTCAATTTCTTTGATCTTCATAGGTAAGAAGGTTAGCAAGGCTCCCAAGATTCAGAGGCTTGTGACTCCATTGACTCTACAGAGAAAGAGAGCGAGAATTGCTGAAAAGAAGAAGAGGGTTGCCAAGGCTCAGGCTGATGCAGCGGAGTACCAGAAGCTTCTCGCCACCAGGTTGAAGGAACAGAGGGAGAGGCGTAGCGAGAGCTTGGCAAAGAGAAGGTCCAAACTATCTGCAGCCTCAAAGCCCTCCATCGCTGCCTAAGTTTCTACTACTGTTAAATGGTTTTCGATGCCCTTGTTCTTATGTCTTCTCTTCATGTCTGTTGATTGTTCCTACTTTTGAACTCACTGTTCTACAGACATCTTTCATTTGTGGTACAACAACGTTTTGATTAAGTATGTTGTTGCCATTCGACTTTCATTAGTTGTGTTGAGTTTGGATTTGCTGAATTTCTCAACGTGGAAAATAAGACCAACGCAGAAATGAAGAATAAACATGAACACAAAATGATGGTTATGTCCTGTTCTGCACTCGTAGAGGTGAATAGACGAACCGCATCAGTAACCAGCCACGCGAAAAACACTTGGCAACATGGAACAAGCAGAGATTCATATGCCATCACGAAGTACAGCACGCCTTCTTTGCTGGGATTACCTGTCCAGGACCGGGCACAAGGATCGTCTTCCCGGACAAAGAAGCAGGATTTCCAGTCTGATCTTCACCAGCGGCAAGCGTTTTCTTGTTCATGATGTTGAAAATCTCGGTCAAAACGGTTAAGAAAGCTTCTTCCACGTTTGTTGCTTGCAGCGCTGAAGTCTCTAGGAAGAACAAGCCTTGCGCTTGAGCAAACTCCTTTGCGTCTTCAATAGAAACAGCTCTTTGATCCTCTAAGTCGGTCTTGTTCCCAATCAGGATTATCACAATGTTTTTGTCTGCGTGAGCACGCAGTTCTTCAAGCCATCTGGGGATGTGGTCGAAGGTTTGGCGTTTGGTAATGTCGTAAACCAGCATTGCACCAACCGCACCTCTGTAGTAGGCGCTCGTCACAGCTCGGTATCTGTTCATCATTGCAACGCGCTGAGAGATGAGCAACAAATCCTAAAGGAACAAGAGGGCATCCAATGCAGGGTGAATGCCAAAGAAATACAGAGGCATCATCATCAAATCTAGAGCATGAATACTGTTAATCAGTATCTCTTGAGGCTATGAGGCGCAGACGACATAAAAGACTTCACAAGAAAGAGAGGAATCAAAGAAAGGGGTCACGCGTCATTGATCAAGCAACAAGGATGAGGCAGCAACCAGACAAAAAGTAAATCTATGCCGGATCACATGTGATTGAAGCCAAAAAAGAATCTGAACGCAATATTCGCAGTAGAAACCCAAGCAAAAACAGGAACTATGGATCCCCAAATCAACACCGAGACGGACAAATGCACAAGAGCAGCAAAGTTAATACCTTTCTTGGCCAGCAGTATCCCAGATCTGGGCTTTAACAGTCTTGTGCTGGATAACCATAGTTCGAGTTTGGAACTCGACGCCGATAGTAGCCTTGGAATCCAGGGTAAACTCATTTCTAGCGAAACGCGAAAGAATCTGAGACTTCCCGACGGCGGAATCCCCAATCAACACCACCTTGAAAACGTAGTCTATTTTCTGGGTTGCATCGCCATATCCTCCGCCGCTCCCCATTCTTCACTAAATTCCGTTCGAATCAGCAAACAATCGCTAGGAAGAAACAGTAGCAGCAGATGACCAAAATCCAGACCCCTACGTTTAGACAGTCAAAAAGTTCTCAACGAGTTTTTATTTCTTCTTCGAATTCGAAGTTCATTCAAACCCTGTAATAATCCCCGTGTAATGCTTGTCCTGTCAATCACAACTGTCACCCACCAATATTTTATTTAATAATTTTTCATTATTAATTGGGCAATATTGGGCCTGACCCATTATCCGGCCTATGTTTAAGGTCATCTTGTCCGACCCATTAAAAATATCCGGCGGGAGGATCTCGACGACCGCGCGTAGAACATCAGTTTGCAGTGGCAGAGCCTGAGGTCACTGAGACGTACCAATGGCGGTTGCAATCGACATCGATACTGAGTGTCCCTTTCCTTTAGAAACTATTCCCACAATTCTCTTCTGTCAGAATGTGGAACCAATGACACATTGTCTGGACATGGCCTTTTAGGTGCTGGGGGAGCCGCTGCATACCCCGATGAACAATTGGAGGCCTCCGGTAAGCGCGTAGAAAGTAGAAAGGAAAGCTTTGATGTTTTTCTTTCTGGGTTTGGGTTCCTCAGTTTAGCCGTTTCTTCGGCGGTTTGTGTTTGCGTCGCTGCGAAATGTTGTTTCCGTTGCGGAGGGAAAATTCGGATTCTTGGGAGCAATGTTTCAGCTTGCCAGGGTGTGATTCTGGTCTTTGGGCTGATGGCGGTGTGCTTATCAGGATGCGGCACTGGAGGAGAATTTGCGGTGCTGGATTTGCATGACAAAATAGTGTGCATGGGACTAATTTTCTGTAGTGATCAGGAACTGTGTAGCTGCACTGCACGGCTGTTATTCATGCCTGATTGACGCGCCTTGAAAAAGATTGGGATTCGGTTTCAGCAATCGAGGATGACTCTCAAACAAGCAACCCTCGAGGTAATCTCCAGTTTCATTCCCTGTTCCTGGAAACGCAAAGCTGTGTATGCCCTTGGTAGAAAGAAAACAAATGCATTATTTGATTTTGGAAGCAAATGTTGTGATGATCAAGGGGAGTTTTTCAGAAAACAAAGATGACTTCTTTTCTTGTTCAGACTGCAGAAAGCTTCGGATGCTACTCATGCATTAGCTCCCAAGATGATACCTTTGGAGGGTATCTTGTTGAAATTCAAAAGGTTCTTCTCGCCCACGTAGGCAGATTGGTTCTTCAGCTTCAAGCCATACCCCCATGGTTTACAATGTTTTAACTTTCCCAGAAGGATTCCTAGTTGTGCTCTGCGCCAACTTCCCTGATGGATTTCTTTCTGCTCTGATTTCAAGTTGTTATTATTTCGCTGTGCAGGAGCATCAAAATAAATCAGCTAGATCTCATTCTTGCTACTGGGAAAAACAGTAAACTGTGGGGAGATATGAGAAAGCGGTTAACGAAGTAACCCCATGTTCGTCCATGGATGCAGCAGCAGACTCTGAAGTTGAGAAGACGGAGATAGAAAGTTTCATTCTTTTGTGCAACTTCTGGAAGAAGAACGTTTTTGTAGAAAAGGAAGAGCCTTTCGAAGATTCAAAGCTGGTTACTGTAAAATTTTCCGCCATTTTTGAATTATCCAAGTTTCTCCTACATCTATGCTTCACGGAGGCCATTCTCATCACTCAACAAGAGGTTGGAGACAACGCAGCAGGATTCTCCAAAATGTCTGTCTTATTCAACTGGTAGATATCATAATACAACATGGAGGAGGAGGATGGTGTGCAAGGAGAAGACTCAAGGTGACTGAGGCCAATCGTGTCCAGGATCAGCATTGAAATCATCATAAAACCACATTTCAACTTCCTCAACAGCCTGCTGGTCTTCCCAGAACTCGTCCATCATCTCTGGGTCGTAATCGTAGTAGTCTTCGTCTTCGTCTTCGTATTCGTCGTCGAAATCGCCGGCAACAAAGTCCCAAGCCAGATAACCGGAGGAGCCGGAGTAGTCGGAGCAGTTGTCCCAGCCACTCATGATGTCATAGCAATCAACCACCAGGGGCCAACAACCTTCACCTTGGGGAACTGGTTCAAAAGCTTGTCATCCAGATTCACACTCCAGCATCCTCGGACATCCAGCAGCTCCAGCTTCTTGCAGTTGTTGAGAATCTGGAGGATGCTCAGCGTTTCCACAAGCAAATAGGCGATCTCGAGGTGCTTTAGAAGAGGCATTGTTTTGGCGATGGCCAGAGCCTCATCGTCCTGAGAAAGCTTATCCATCACCTCCAAAGGGTGCATTACACGCCTCAAACTTGTGAGAGACTTGCAGTGCTTTCCGATCATCTCGAGCCCTTCAGCTCCGATGTTGATGCAGTAGCTCAGATCTAGATGAGTTATGCTTGACAGCCTGGAAACAGCTTTCATCACCATTGAATCGTCTATTTCACTTCGTGGGAGTCGCAATGTTTGTAGAGATTGAGCACTAGCAGGGAAGAGTACACAAAAGGCATGAGAACAAGATAAATGGCAACCATCTTTCACAAACATTGCGATTCCCATCAAGTGAAACAGAGGGTTCAATGGCCATGAATCGCAATGTTTGTAGAGATTGAGCACTAGCAGGGAAGAATACACAAAAAGGCATGAGAACAAGATAAGCAACATCCATCTGATAACTGAATCATAAACCAGGAATTCAGGAGCAAACAATTCATTTGAATCAATCCATCAAAAGGATCATGAACTAGAGGGAGTGGAATATCAAGCAAGACTAAGAGCTAATGTTGGTAACATTTACTCACTGGTTTGCTATGAACATGATGCTCTGCTCGCTAGAAATCCCAGAAACTGCAAGTTTTCTTATTGAACCACAGCTTCTTTTCACCAACAAGCGAAGCATTCTATCAACAAGTTCAGGCTCGCAATTCTTGCTCCATTCTTCTATGTCGATTTCTTGCCAGCAGTACGGGCCATTCACTGCTCTACCCCATGACTTGCACACGGTTGGAACAATTGTAAGAACCTCATGGAGAGAAAGATGTTTAAATATTAGTCCTAATGCATCAGGAAGCAACTCATCCCATTTACGAAAATCCCCAGATTCACTCTCCATTTATCTTGAGATTCCTCCCCTGTAAAGTGAAAGAAACACGTTCAATTACTATACTATTTCAACATCTCCAAATGCGCAGAGAGTTAACCGAATTCTGGTTCGGGTACAATAACAGATCATTACACAACTAGCTGAAAAACTACATGAAGACATGGCCTGGTGAATTGCATATCCTGGAGAAACAAGTGAAGAAATATCAGGAAACAGTATAAATTCTGGGGTAAATCTGAGGACTGAATAAGCAAGAGGGTAAAATAGCGGTGAATGAGATGGATTGGCCCACCCACCATTGCAGAACCAAGAGTTTCTCAGAAAAGTTCAGATTAGCCATAACCAGGAAACAACAGAGACAGCTATAAGCCAATCCTGGTGAAAGAAAGGCGAACAAAAATGAAAATCCTGATGATCTCCTCCACCTTGACACTCAGGAGTCAAGGCAATAATATCAGAACAGAACCATCCACCTAACCCCTCTTAAAATTATTATGTTTACATAGCCTAACCCACTTCATTTAAGAACAAAATGAGACTCAAGACACGGAAAAACTGATCTTTAAAAGCTGGGGTTCTTCTCGGGGGCGGGGTAATGGGAAACAGGAGAAGAAATGATGAAGCATAAAACGGGGGAGGGGGGAGGGTGTTGTTGCAGAAGAGAAACACCTCGACCAATTCAGGTCCCTTGGATCTGAAAAAAGACACCGCCTTTCCGCCCGAAGTGAAAGGCGCAGAAGCAACAGATTTCAGAATACCATCGTGGATCTCTTTCTACAGCTGCATCGTCAAGGAGAGAGGGAGACAGAGAGAGAGAGAGCGGGGGAGAGAGAGGAGGGGCGGGGGGTGAATGGAAGGTAAAAAAGCTGGGGGAAAAACAACCGAGGATTGAATAAAGACTCAACCAATTTCGTATACCTCTTTGTCTGGATTCGCCGCTGATTTCACCCAGATATCAAGATTCTTCTCCTTTCTCTATCTTCACTTCTCTATCACCAGCCTTGATGGTAAAAGTCTGACTACTCAGACATCTCCCATGTTCTTCCTCCATTAAAAAACTAAAAAATCCCCATAATCACATGCATGTAAAAATAATCCGCTTATCACCTGTACCATATACAAAGCAATGATTTTTCCACTGAAGACAAGCAGTTTTCTGAAACTCAGTCCCCTACAAATCATGCCAACTAACATTACACACGGTCCCAAGCACCCACACCTAACTCCTGTCTTAAATCTCTTGCCTTTGAAAAAAAAAAAAACAACCCAACTCCTCTCTTATGTCCTAACATGAAATTTCACTTGTCTCAAAACGGATTTACTGTATCTTATCCAAGTTTATGCCTTTAACATGAAATTTCACCCGCCCTTCCACAAGGCGCAAATGCTTCGCTCAACCGAACTTATTAAAAGATACCTCTTTTCAGATGCTTTCCCAAAACAGATCACGTTCATGCCACCAGAAATCCCCAAAAGTTTCCATATATGTAGTAGCTACTTTTTATTTTTATCAATTAATGTATTTTTAAATCATAAAAAAATAAATTCCCATAATAACCCCACATAAAGCACAAATCCAATGTGATCACTGAGGCCCAATAATTAATGGGCCGCCATCCAAAACCTTGCACTTTGCTCCATGGGCCTTACTGATTTAAAGCCCATTTGATGGGACAGCTCTGGATTCTATTTGACTTGCTTCTTCTATCTAAAACGGCGCCGTTGCACGTTGCTTTTCTAAGGCATTTACTAAATTTAATCAAATAATAATAAGACAAAAAAGATATATAATATTAAAAAAAAACCATATTTGGTACCACATGTAATGGGTTGGGTGGTTGCTGCAGTTAAAACTGTTATGATAATTTTTTTACCATAAAGTGAACCAACCATAGTAAAAAAAAAAGTTACCATTACAAGTGACTGGCAAAAGGGATAGTCGGGCGGTCAAAAGCACTGGTTTCGGTTAAGAGTGGCTGTCGCGGTTAAATATGAGTTATTTAATAAGATAATAAACCGGTGTGAAAAATTTTTTTGGTTAATTTTAATATAATATGTGTGAGATAAAAAAAAAAGAATGATCAAATTTGTAAATTTATAAATTTTTAATTAGCAATATAATAATCATTAATTTTAAAGATTACAGTAAGAATTTAACTTATGTAAAATATTATTATTAATAAGTATGAATAAAAATATTATTTATTTATAAAAATCATTTCTTCTTTTTTTATGCTTCAAACATTAATCAATTATGAAATAATTATTTTTAAAAAATACATTCCAATATATATTAATTTTCATTTTATCATCATTTTCAATTCTATTAAAATCAATTATGAAGTGGTTTTCCAAACGTAGCTTATATCATTAAACATTATATTCTCCAAATCAAATCATATTCTGTTTAGAAATATCAATTAAATGAAATCTCAAATTTGTTTTCATTTGGAACTAAACACACCCCTTATTTCAATAACTACCAATTTTGATTACTCTTATGCAATCATGAAAACCAAACAATTATTACACACTTTTTTTTATTAATCAATGCAACTATGAGGTGGTTCATTTTGAAAAATAACTATCAATAGTTTTTTCATACATATAAAGACAAAATATTTATACTGAAGAAAACTGTTTCTCATGTCTATTAAATGGGGAATGTTCATTTTTCAAAATTACCCCTATTTGACTCAGTGACCAAAATGAAAATTTATCAACTTGTGTCATATATTTGTCATAATGTGGGATGTCATGGCAAAACTATAATTGCAAATTAGTCAGAGTTAATAATGTATATAATAATATCAAATTAACATAATATAAGACGAGATCAAGAGTCTCATGACAATATATCATGTTGGTTACGAATGGAGTTGGAGACATATTTAAATTGATGAATATTTCTAATCTTGTATGAAATATTTTACTTGAAAATAATGAACGTGAAATTGTAAAGTTTGAATATATAAAATAGAGAATATAAATATAAGATCTGATTTTGAAAAAAAAATGAATTTATTCTAGAAATCTAAATTTCAGGCAAAGTTTAGAAAAATGATCAAATATTAAGAAAATTTCAAAAATATTTCATTTCGAAAAAACTCTGAAATTTAGAACACTTAGGATTGGGTTTTTTTTTTTTTTTTGAGAAACTCGGTATATCACTGTTATTTATTTTTAATAATAATAACAATGGGAGAAGGTTGATAATTGGTTGTGGCAAAACGCATGGACCGCAACAAGGAGGACCATGCTAGGGTAGGGTGGAAGCCTATTTTCCGATACATCCGCGCCATTTGACGAACGGTCCCTGATCACGCGAGCCCCTCTAGTCTCGATTGCCGTACAACCACGCCCATTGCTTTTTTTCTTTTTTTCTTTTTTTAAATATATCTAGTCATGGTATTGGTACTTCAATCCAGCGGCATTGGGACCCATTTATTTAGTAAAGATTGGAAAATTTAGGTTACACAAAATTGTAATAAAAACAGCTCTAGTGTTGAGTATAAATAAGTTAATCTTCAAGTTTCAAAATTATAAAATAAACACATTAAGTTATTAAAATTGTTTAATGAAGATTTAAAAAGTTTTCGAAACTTTTAAAAAATGAATTGATAAGATTTTTTGAATTCGCATTTGCAATTCGATAAATCAAAAGATAACTCTACTAGAGTTATACATTGTATTCGCATGTTGTATGATTCAAAATAATAATGATTATATTGCGTTCGTGAATTAAAATTGGTTAGTTTTGATAAACATGAAGTAGCAAATATCAAATTGAAAATCTTACAATGCAATTTTAAAATTTGACAGTAAAACTCTTCATATTTACTGTATTTTAGAATGACACTCCCAACTACACCCATTTAATTTAATGAATGATATATTTAAATTATTTAATATTTTCCATGTGTTTAAAGTTGAAATTATATTTAATACATTTTATTTTATAAATATATATTTAAAATTATTGAAAAAAAAAACTTAAAAATATAATGAAAAATATTTATATGAAAGAAACATAAGTTGAATATGGTATGAGGGCGGAAGGTGGTTTCATGAAGTGCATTATGCATCGGCCATGTGGGACAGAAGGGGAAGAATACGAGTTATATCTTTTTCCCAAGAGCTTGCGTTGTGTCTCTGTGTTCTCCTCTGTGAACAGAACCATTTTCTTCTTTTTACCCTTCTACTGCAGAAAGCTTGCTTCTGCCCATATTCAACGAGCAAGCAAGATTTTCACCGTTTCCTTTTACCTCTCAGTCAAAACTGAAAGCCAAGTTGGTTGGTGGATGGCTGGCTCACAAGCCATCACTGCTTCCTTCAGAGGCTCATTTATTTCTCTCCTCCCACTCTACTGCTCCCTTCACCAGCATTCTATTGCCTAGTGGCTAGTGTAGTGTGGGAGCATCCCAACTACTGGTACCTTGCTTTAAAATACATCATCTTGGTGATTCCATGTTCATCCAATCAGAAAGTTTCGAACCATGCATACATGAGCAAGCCTACATTCTACCCTTGGTGGGCACATGTCTAACACTTCATATAAAACTAATGCTGACACACAGAAGCAGAGGATCTTGAGAAGTAGAAGCTGGAACACCAGTGGTAAGCAGCAGGGAACTTGGAGATGGGAATGATGATTAAACGGAGGAGGAAGTTGATGAGGCATGGGAATGAGCAAAGTGAAAAGGGTTGTGGATGTGAACTTTTCCTTGGAAACGGAGGGGGAAAAAGGCATCAATTTCACTGGAGAAAAGAGCTTTCACTTTCCGAACAGCTGCCAATGGGCTAATGAATGATGTTAAAGAAACCAGATTGAACAATGGGGGTCCCCCTGTTCGTATGATGCCTTCTCTTCCTATTCTCGTGTTCCTTTTTCTGTGATGCTGTTGTCAACTACTGTTCATCATCCCCAACTCAAAACACACAAATTTTTCTTTGTTCTCGGAGGTACATTCTCTACTTAGGAGTTACAACGCAATGTTCTCCGACCACAGCTGCTTTCTTTTTTCCTGTACCCTGAGAAAAGTCTGCTCTTTTCCATCCCTTCACCATCCTTCACTCTTCACCCTTTGATTCTGTGAAAGAGATGGAACCATCCCCATGATTTCATTAATGAATAATGGTTTCCTCCTCCAACATCTCCCCCCTGATTTCAATTCTCTTCTTCCTCCTCTACTCTTCAGTTCATTGTTTCAGTTCCACAGATATCTACAGAGTACGAAATTTCCACACTAATTCCTTCTATCACCCATGCATTTTGGGATTTTAAAACTGACCACCTGACAATTCTTTGCAGGGCTTCGTGGTGACGGAGAGAATGAGGCTAGGATCGAGGCCCCCCAGCTGCCACAACAAGTGCAATCAGTGTCACCCATGCATGGCGGCTCAAGTACCAACTCTACCCAGTCACAGCGGCGTCCAGCCGGAATCCTCCACCTCGGCCGCGGCGGATGAGTTGCCCGCTGCTTACTTCTACAACTCCGCCGACAACAGGTACTCCAATTACAAGCCACTCGGATGGAGATGTAGATGCGGGGGCCATTTTTACAATCCTTGAGAAACCCTGCTGCGGAATCCGAAACCCAAATAAAGATCGAATCTGCTTTCAATTACAAGTTTTTGAGTTTTTATCGGGAATGCTGGATATGCCGGGCCGCCCTAGGATTGAGTGCTGTGCTTGTGTAGATGTTATTATGATTTATTGATCTTTGTTATTTAACACCCAAGGATCCGTGGCGCAATGGTAGCGCGTCTGACTCCAGATCAGAAGGTTGCGTGTTCGATTCACGTCGGGTTCAAAACCCCGATCCCTCAAGGATCCAAGCTTTTTGCGTTTTTCATGCTTAGCTTGCAATTAGCAACTCCATGCTCTCTCTCATCCAATTTTGTTTTGCACAAAATTTCGTGAAGAATCCAACCATGTGCGGCCCTTGAAAGGGCTTATCGTGTTGTTGAGCCGTCGTAGTGGAGCAGAACGGCTGCTGGAATGTCAACCCAATCGGGCTTAGAGACTAGGAGAAGAATCCATATGCACGTTCCTAATCCATGGCTGATTCGTGTCTTAAATTCTTGTTCCCCACCCGGAACAAGCATCGGGTTTTGGAGAACTTTGCAGACACTAAATCCAACGTCGATTTGTTAAGGAAGCCTAGCTGAAGATTTATTGTCCATAGGAACCCGGGAATCTCATCAGGCATTCTAGGAGGTTGATTCAAGAGTTTATGTTTCATTCAACAAGGCACTCGCAATTCCCGAGTGACTTTCGTTCTAAAACTTCAATATGGGAAGAATCGTTCAAGAAGTTTACGATGATCAAGCTCTCTATCAGGGAATCACCACAAAAGAAAAAGCCCGCCCATGCTTCAATCTCATGTACAATGTTGAAAAACAAAACTTTTCAGATTGAGGACTCTGCTAATGGAGCTGAAACGAGATGCCAAAACCAGGAAGGTGGGAAGATTTCTTCTACTGTTCTCCAGGGAGGGACTTTATTATATCTGAGTCACCTGCACAGGCGAAATGCACAAACTCAAACAGAGAACCAGTCACTCAACCCTAGGCAGAAGGCTTGAGTTTTTACCTGGATCAACGATGCTGAGGCAGGACACTCTGTAGTATTTCCCGCATGCAGTTCCTAGATCAACATTATCTGGATCACAAGCATCACAGCAGTTAGCAATATTGACTTGCCTTTCCAACGTAGCACTGAAGTGTTATACATGAAATTTCGAGGAAAAATTGCAAACTCGCAGGTTTTCCAAACTAAATCACTTATCTATACCACAGAGATAAAGTCTACTGCTAACAGAGTAATAGATTTGTTCTACGGATACCGAACACAATCTTTGTGCAACCCAAAAGTTAGAATGCGGTGCCGAACATAGAGATATAACCAGTGGGTACAAATCCAAGACATGTTCAACTCAATGTAAGCCAAGTTCTCATGGAACAAAAGAGTGATATACCTCAAAACAGAAAACATAAACATCGGATCAACAAACGCTAGGTAAAGGTGAATGCATAGGCACAAGCAATAGCTAACATAATGAACTCACTTCCATTGTAATGATGAACACCCACTTTCGCTAGCATTGCATAGTACTCGATCTCTGATTTTCTCAGCGGAGGGCAGTTGTTCGAAATGAGTATCAACTTACCTGACATCGGCACCGTTTGCCCACAAAAGTTAAATACTCAGTTTCAAGCGAACAAGTATACATTAGGCCAGCACCAAGAAAAACCGCACCTTTGGAGTTTCGGAGGGTTTTCAAAACGGTCTTGTAGCCAAGCGTATACTTGCCGCTCTTCATAACCAGCGCCAGCCTACTGTTAATGCTCTCCGTAGTCTTCTTCTGTAGCACACGTGAAGCAGATTATAACTCGAAACGCTTGAGAATCTAATCTTACCACACAGAACCCCAAGGCAAATTCTTACGGTCTTCTTAGCGACCACCATTGTTGCAGCCCGCAGGAAGAGCTACGGTTTCAACGCTGACCGGAAAAGCTTGTAACAATCAAAACCCTAGAACCAAATTGCTTAATATACCACAGCGACGCTGTACGGACCTCGTCCACCAGAGATGGGCTTGGGCACGGTGCAATCTCGGCCTGTAGGATTTGGGCCACACTTTAAGGCCCCTAGTTTAGGGGGCCCACTGCCTATTTTTTTAAAAACTATTTGAATTAAAAAAAAGGATCACCATCAAATATTTTAGAATTAAATTCAACTCATTTTTTTATTTTCTAAATAATTTTGAAAATGTTTTTTATAATAAATTTTAATTTATTATAAAAATAAAAATAATTATTTAAGTTTGTAAATTTTTATAAAAAAAAATATTAAAATCTAATTTAAAAAATCATAAATTCAAATGAAATTCGAATTTTAAAACAATAGTTGATGAAAATTAGAAAATGATGCGCTCAATTCACCATTTCAATGGAAAATTTTTTATTATTATTTTGCAGTTGCAGCGAAAAAGATCACAAATATGAGAGAGCCCTCATCAACACTCATCATCAAGGCTCTCCTCTTCTTCTTCCAGGTAGAAGTGATTCATGTTTCTTTCAAGAGGAGGAAGGTCATCTTCAGAGCTTGCACCAGACTCGTCTTCATCCTTGTGTGATTCGGAATGCTCTCCTGAAACACATTCATCTCATTACACAACTTCTTGGGAGATTCTCACCAAACCAATGCATGAAGATATTTTTTCCCAAGTAGAAACTGACAGATATGTGTATACCTCCTTTGCTGGAAAAGTCGTTTGGAGTTCCGGAGTTCGCGTGTGAAAGCCAATTGTTTTGGATGGTGATCACTTCGTTGCCGTTTTGGCAATCTGAGTATGATTTAAGAAGTTCCCTGCATTGCTTCATTCACAAGTGAGTTCTTTGAAGGTCAAGCAGAGGAGTAGGGGTGGTTTGTGGAAAATATCCCCACCTGTTAAGAGATAGGAAAGCGTGGCCCCATTTGAACTTGCTAAGCAACAGATGCCCTGTCTCTTCCTCTCCACTGCTCAAGAGATTAACAGTAATTATATCACAAAAAGCTTCTAGATGGGCCAACTAAATCATTATACTGAGGTGTGTGCGGGATAGAAAGAAAAAAGAACAGGGAATGGTTCATGGGGGCGTCATAGAAGCCAAATCAAGGTGGGAAAGAAGGATGAAGTTTTAGTACCATATGATTAGAGCTGCAGCTAGCGCCTCAACACATGAGAGCTCACAAGGCCGACCATAGTTTACTGGATTTGCTGCTACCAACCATGGTACTGCGTTTCCTCTCATAAAAAAGAAAAAGAAGGTTTCAGAAACAAGTAGTCAGGAAATCGTAAGATCTCTGTGTGGACTGGTTATAATGCAAAACATGAATGGATTTATTTTAAAGTTGAGGTACAGGAAGTGACCCGATTCATAAAATGTGGGTACAAGCTGATGCCGCTACCAATTGTAGAATATTATATGAGTGGCATATTCTACAGTCACTACTCTTCAGCAAAGAGTTAATAGAACAAGCGATTCATAATCAAGAAGAAATCATTCTGGTTAAGTTGGATCAGAAGATCATACAGAGTCGAGGAGCGGCACAACGAAGCTTGGAAAATGGCACATCCTCCAGGCGTGCCCATGAACAGTCAACAACAGCTAAACCTCTTCTTTTAACTAATTCTAGATCTTCCCTGGAGACGCACTGCGTTCCAGTTGGACTGAAAACAGCAATATACCATCAGATGGGGCAACAAGTCCCACCAATGAAGCCAAAAAAATAAAGAGAAGTAACTTTTCTCCCTGAAAGTAACTAGCCTTCCAGTACTACATACCTTAAAACAACTCCACCAAATGCACTCCCAACGCGCAATTCCTACACAGATTTGGAAAATGGAATTAAGATCATTCTATCATCAAACAGCCAGTGAAAATTGAAAGACACTTTTCAATCATTTATGACACAAAAGGTCAAAAAAAAATACTTTCTTTCAAAAAGCCAAATCTCGCAAGCTTTCTCCCTGTGCACCTCTTCGCATCACATTGACCAAAATCCTGTATACGAATCAATGAAACACATCAGATTAATAGAATAGTGACTGAATACGAATGGCTTGCAACTAACATAGAAAACATAAAACGTAAAAACAAACCTACCACATACACACTCAAAAGCATTCGATTCAGTACAAGTATTGCATCAATTCTCACAAATCCTACATTAACACTACCACTCACTATAATTGCAACGTGAAATACTTACCCACATGGCAAGGTTAACCGCTGGAACCTTTTGCTCCACCACTTCCTCAGCTGCAAACAAAAGAAGCCTCATGACACTTCTACACAATTCATGCCGCAAAACCTCGGTTGAACATCACAAACCTGGATTACTCGGCAAAGAGCCATCTTCTTCATCCCTGAAAATTGTGGAACACAAAGCAACAAACGACGTCAAAAAGATAAAAGGGAATAAATTTAAGTTTTCTGAGATTGAGAATAATCCAAGTGCAATAGCGTGCCTCTGACGATGATGCAATTGCTCCCGAGGGTGATTCCGATGATTGCCATCCTGCGTCAATCGCCTTCGCCTCTGCTTGCCATTGTGACCCATTTCCACTGTCTTCGGAATGACCTCAACCCCTCCAATCAAGGAAGTATCTGCAACACGCTGAGAAAAACGCAGGCGGAGAAAGTCTGCTAGGTTTTGCAAGAACCCAAAACACACACACACACACACCATGCGTTTGATTTTTTTATTATTTTATTTATTTTGAGGCGTTCATCGCCAGCTAAGAAAGAGAAACAGCTAGTTGGCGCGCCGCCAGCAGTCAACCCTGGCTCGGCTGGTCAGCTGCTTAAATTAATAAACAATTATGGTATTCAAAATCCCAACCCCACTACAATTGATTTGACGGGTTGTGTGAATTAAAGGATTTGTAATTATGTAGAATATACTCAATTTTAAGATTACATAAATATAATTAGTTTGAGACTATAAATTTTTTTGTAGTATAACATAAACTTATATTGTAAACTTTAATAAATTAATATATATATATTGTAAAGTTTAATATATTAAATTATTGTATAATTTAATATTATCATATAAATATATTTTTAGAATAGATAAAAATTAAATAGTATAATTTTTAATTAATTTTTTTATTTAATTTTTTAAAAAAAGATTCGAAAAATTCAATAATTTCTGAAGTTAATCATAAAATCTGAATTTCTGATTTAAATTAGATTACTTAAAAATTAAATATTTAAAAAATTAATAAAACAAAATAGACTCAAAATAAAAAGGAAGCTAAGGTGAGCCAGCCGGAGTGGAAGCCGTAAAGCCGAGGAAGCCACGGACAGAATCTGTCGGTGGCCCCATTCCACTGTTCTCAGTAGACGTTAGCGACATTCATAATTCTCTCTCTCTCTATCAGGAGCTACATTGAAAAAGAAAAGAAGAAGGATTTACCTTCTTCGATTGTCAGTTCCCAAATCGCTATCTGCATCTCACTGGACCGACGCCTTGTTGTTGAAACCACCGGGGGCAGAGAGAGAGAGAGGGGGAAGTTGGCATTATCATATCCTAGCACAACCAACGCCTTTGGTGCCATACTGCCCATCGTTGATTGGATCACCCACATTGGTGCGGGAAAAGAATGACTCTTCATGGTCTTTGATGAATCTCATCAAGGGTAAGTTTGATTTATGCTGGATCTACTCTATGTGTGGGAATGTTCTTGCTACACGTGAACTAGTGAACTTGGCTATTGATTGCATTTTGGATTTGCGAATTTACACGTGGGTGTGTTTGATCTGCTGATTTCGTGAGTTTATTTTCCGGGGTGCGTGTTCCCTTTTTCGTTGATTGCACGCGAAATTCTAGATGGATTCGCCGTTACTGAGTCAATCATTTGAAGACTGGTACGTAGATTTCATCACTTTCTGCTGACTGATACTGTGCTTGCAGCTTAAATTATTTGACTAGCGGTTTACTTCAGTTAGTTTGCGCAGGTTGGCCGTGTTAGCTCTTCCCTGTAACTAGAAACCGTAGGTCTCAAGGTAACCAGGGAGTAATCGAAGACATGGCAACTACGGTAGCGTGGAGAGTTACTGCTCCCAGTGGCAACGGTGTTTCACCAAATGATTTGGTATAATTAGTTTCAAACTGTTGACTTTTTTTTTCATCATATTTGGTAGGCTTTTATCATTGCATCTGTTTTCATGTCTGATTGAGTTTTCTATCAAAAAGCCCTCTTGGTATCAGCTGTTTTCTCTTATCTTCTGAATTAAGAAGGAGATCTTGGAAGATCCACATTACTGTTTCAATTGGATTCTTAGTAAATTGATTAGATCAGAAGATTCAGCTTATTGTCTGGCTTTGAAGCAAACTCGGCATCGCATTAGTCTATACCCTTGGCGACTCTCAATCTGCTTTCTGCAGGGGCACTATCTCTATCATATGCTGGATAAATGAAGCGTTATTATTTTTAACACCACTCATATTTTTGTAGGAGAGAAATGGGGAGGCTAAATCTCGTGAACCAGAACCTCAAACCCCCGTTCTCACAGTAAAACACTCTACAAGGTAGCAAATTTGTCGATTTTTCTTTTGTCTACTTTCATTTTGTATTTGGGGCAGATATAACTAATCAAGTTTGACTCAATGCTCCATCATATCTTGGTTTTATCTTGATCATGTTGTTGCTTTTCTGATCGAATAAATTGAAATATGCTGATTGTAGTCTCTAGTTTATGAGGAGAAAATCGCCTATCCCTTTCTTTTGTTTGCCATAGTGTTGCCTCAGGAGTGTGTAATTCTCGGATAACATTCTGTAATGCATTTTCACAAGCAGAGATAGGGCTAGCATGGAGGATCCAGATGGCACATTAGCAAGTGTTGCACAATGTGTTGAGCGATTGCGACTGAGTTCAACTTCAATACAAGAAAAGGAAAGGTCCTTGAAGCAGCTACATGATCTAATCATTTCAAGGGAAAATGTATTTGGAGCTGTAGGGTCACATTCTCAAGCAGTTCCTGTTCTCGTATCACTTCTTCGGTCTGGATCACTTGGGATCAAGATGCAAGCTGCTAATGTTTTGGGCTCTTTATGCCAAGAAAATGAATTGCGGGTTAAAGTTTTACTTGGTGGTTGCATCCCTCCTCTACTTGGTCTTCTCAAGTCTAGCTCAATTGAAGGCCAGATGGCGGCTGCAAAAACCATATATGCTGTATCCCGTGGTGGAAATAAGGATCATGTTGGATCAAAAATCTTCTCAACAGAAGGTGTTGTCCCCGTACTCTGGAAACAGCTGAAGAAGGGACTTGAGTCGGGAAATGTGATTGATGACTTACTTACAGGAACTTTGAGGAATCTGTGTAGCAGCACAGAAGGCTTTTGGCCTGCAACTCTCCAAGCTGGGGGGTTGATATACTAATCAAATTGCTTACGGCAGGTCAAGCGAGTACTCAAGCAAATGTATGTTTTCTACTGGCTTGCATGATCACGGAGGACTCATCTGTTTGTTCTAGTATTTTGTCTGCCGAGGCAACTAAACTGCTCCTTAAGCTTCTTGGTCCTGGAAATGAAGCTTCTGTTAGAGCAGAGGCTGCAGCTGCTCTCAAGTCTCTTTCAGCACAGTGCAAAGAAGCCAAGCGTGAGATTACTAGCGCTAATGGTATTCCTATTCTGATAAATGCAACAATAGCTCCGTCTAAAGAATTTATGCAGGGCGAATTTGCCCAAGCTCTTCAAGAGAATGCAATGTGTGCACTTGCAAATATATCAGGAGGTTTGTCTTATGTTATATCCAGTCTTGGTAAAAGTCTTGGATCTTGCACCTCTCCTGCTCAAATCGCTGATACGCTAGGAGCACTAGCATCTGCTTTGATGATATATGATAGCAAGGCAGAATCTGCTCGAGCATCTGATCCTCTAGAGGTGGAAAAAACACTTATTCAGCAGTTCAAACCTCAGGCAACATTTTTGGTTCAGGAAAGGACAATTGAAGCTCTTGCCAGTTTGTATGGAAATGATGTACTTGCAAGCAAGCTGGCGTATTCTGATGCAAAGAGACTGCTTGTTGGCTTGATTACAATGGCACTAAATGATGTTCAGGAAGAGTTAATAAGACCTCTTCTCTTTCTTTGTAATGATGAAGGTACCTTGTGGCAAGCCCTTCAAGGTCGTGAGGGAATTCAACTTCTAATATCCCTTCTTGGTCTTTCATCTGAACAACAACAAGAGAATGCTGTTGCACTACTCTGCCTGCTATCTCTTGAAAATGATGATAGTAAATGGGCTATCACCGCTGCTGGTGGTATCCCCCCTCTAGTTCAAATTCTGGAAACTGGATCTGTGAAAGCTAAAGAAGATTCGGCAACAATCCTTGGAAACCTCTGTAATCACAGTGAGGATATACGTGCATGTGTTGAAAGTGCTGATGCGGTTCCAGCATTACTCTGGCTGTTAAAAAATGGAAGTGTGAATGGGAAGGAAATTGCTGCAAAGACATTACATCATCTGATTCACAAATCAGATACAGCTACTATCAGCCAACTTACTGCATTACTGATCAGTGATTTACCGGAGTCGAAGGTATATGTATTGGATGCATTAAAGAGCCTCCTGTGTGTGGCCCCTCTGAATGATTTACTACGAGAAGGGAGTGCTGAAAATGATGCCATTGAAACAATGATTAAAATATTAAGCTCCAACAATGAAGAAACTCAAGCGAAGTCTGCCCTTGCTCTTGCTGGGATTTTTCATTTGAGGAAGGACTTGCGTGAAACTGTCATAGCTGTCAACACTTTTGCTGCTGTCATCAACCTCTTGAATGCAGACACTGAGAACATTTTAGTTGAAGCATCGCGATGTATTGCTGCCATCTTTCTCTCTGTTAAGGAGAATCATGATGTGGCAGTTCTTGGTCTAGAAGCTCTTCCGTTGTTGGTACTACTAGCTAACTCCTCGGTACTGAAGGTGGCAGAACAGGCAGTCTGTGCTTTGGCCAATCTCCTTTTAGACAGTGAAGCTTCTGAAAAGGCTACAGTAGAAAAAATTATCTTACCTGCCACAAGAGTGCTGCGTGAAGGGTCGAAGGATGGGCGGATACATGCATCAGCATCGATTTCTAGGCTCCTACGTACGCGTAAAATTGACTCTGATATAATTGACTGTGTAAACCGTACAGGTACTGTGCTTGCTGCAGTTTCTTTCTTGGAAACTGCTGATAGCGTGTCTATCTCTGGATCAGAGGCATTAGATGCTCTTGCTATTCTGTCGAGGCCAGGTGAAGATATTGGGAATGTAAAACCTGCTTGGACTGTTCTTGCTGAATGCCCCAGCAGTATTACACCAATCGTTTCATGTATTCCTGATGCATCGCCAGACGTGCAGGACAAGGCTATAGAAATCCTATCCAGGCTATCCCAGGCTCAGCCCACAACTCTTGGTGAAACAATATCCTCTTCCTCTGAATGCATTTCTTCTATTACAAGAAGGATAATTGTATCCTCTGATTTGGCAATTAAAGTTGGTGGAGCAGCACTTCTTGTCTGCACTGCAAAAGTTAATCGCCATAGGGTGGTTGAAGATTTGAATCAATCCAATTTGTGTGTCTCACTCCTTCATTCACTTGTTGGGATTTTACCTTTGACCGGAACTTTGGAGGTTGGGGAACATGCGAGGATGGATGCTGTAAGCATTTGCAGAATGAGTGAGGAGGATGCAAGCCAAAACAGGGAAAGATGCACATCTTTCATTCGTGGGGCCGACATCACAGTGTGGCTCCTTTCTTGCTTAGCATTTCTTGATGATAGAAGTAAAGTTGAGATTATGGAGGCTGGGGGAATCGAAGTTCTTACTGAAAAAATTTCTCTATCATCGATGCAGTACTCCCTGGTAACTTCAAAGCGCCACAGCTAATCATAGTTTTATTTATTTTTGAATGAACTGCTATGAAGTTCGATCATCACTTATGTTGACATGTGATGCCCATTTAAACCCTGATTAACTAGCACCATGTCATATTCCTGATCACATTTTTTTCTCTAAAATCTGTCTGCAGGCTGATTATAAGGAGGAGAGGAGCGTGTGGATATGTACTTTACTGTTAGCAGTTTTGTTTCAGAGTCGGGATATTATAAGAGGAAATGCAACAATCAAAGCGATCCCTGTATTGACAAGTTTGCTGAAATCAGATGACGGTGCAAACAGATATTTTGCTGCCCAAGCTGTGGCAAGTCTTGTCTGTAATGGTAGCAGGGGCACACTTCTCTCTGTTGCAAATTCAGGAGCTGCAGTGGGACTCATTTCCATGCTTGGCTGCGCTGATGAAGACATACAAGACCTTCTGGAGTTAGCTGATGAATTTGGTTTGATTCGTTATCCTGATCAAGTTGCTCTTGAACGGATGTTTCGGGTTGATGACATCAGACTTGGTGCTACTTCCAGGAAAGCTATACCAGCTTTGGTTGATTTGCTTAAGCCCATTCCTGATCGTCCTGGAGCCCCATTTCTTGCTTTGGGACTACTAATACAAATAGCTACGGATTGCCCTTCAAATCAACTTGTTATGGTGGAATCAGGGGCCTTGGAAGGTCTGACGAAGTATCTCTCTCTTGGCCCTCAAGATGCCTATGAAGAAGCTGCTACTGATTTACTTGGCATACTGTTTAGCACAGCTGAGATCAGGAGACATGACTCAGCATTTGGGGCTGTCAGTCAACTTATAGCAGTTCTTCGATTAGGTGGAAGAGCAGCGAGATATAGTGCTGCAAAAGCCTTGGAAAATTTATTTTCTGCTGATCATGTGAGGAATACTGAATCAGCAAGACAAGCTGCTCAGCCTTTGGTTGAGATTCTAAATACAGGTCTAGAGAAAGAGCAACATGCAGCCATTGCTGCACTGATTAGGCTCCTTAATGAAAACCCATCAAAGGCTCTTGTAGTGGTTGATATTGAGATGAATGTTATTGATGTCTTATGCAGGATTCTTTCTTCAAATTATTCATTGGAGCTGAAGGGCGATGCAGCTGAGTTATGCTGTGTGCTTTTTGGCAACACGAGAATAAGATCTACCGTGGCAGCTGCTAGGTGTGTTGAGCCGTTGGTTTCTCTCCTAGTCATAGAGAACAGTCCAGCACAGCTTTCTGTTGTTCGTGCACTGGATAAACTTTTAGATGATGAGCAGCTCACCGAGCTTGTTGCTGCTCATAGTGCTGTGATCCCACTTGTAGGCCTTCTTCATGGTCGAAGTTATTTGCTCCATGAAGCTGTGTCAAGAGCTCTTGTTAAGTTAGGTAGAGATAGGCCTGTATGCAAGATTGAAATGGTGAAAGCTGGCGTTATAGAGTCTGTCCTCGAGATCCTTGAAGAAGCTCCAGATTTCTTGTGTGCTGCTTTTGCTGAATTACTTAGAATACTCACTAATAATGCTTCCATTGCTAAAGGTCCATCAGCAGCAAAAGTTGTTGAGCCTCTCCTCCATTTGCTTGCAAGATCTGAGTTTGGTCCAGATGGACAGCACAGCTCATTGCAAGTACTTGTGAATATTTTAGAGCATCCACAATGTCGTGCAGATTACAGCCTAACACCTCATCAAGCTTTGGAACCCCTCTTGCCTTTACTTGACTCACCGTCAACAGCAGTTCAGCAGTTGGCTGCTGAGCTTCTATCTCACCTGCTTTTGGAGGAACATCTTCGGAAAGATCCACTTGCACAGCAGGCAATTGGCCCACTTGTGCGGATGCTTAGCTCTGGAATTAGTGCTTTGCAACAGAGAGCTGTGAGAGCTCTTGTCTGTCTAGAAGTTACTTGGCCAAATGATATTGCAAAAGAAGGTGGTGTGAATGAATTGTCGAAAGTCATACTTCAAGCTGATCCCCTAACCCCTCATGCCTTGTGGGAGCCGGCTGCTTCCGTACTATCTAGCATTCTGAAGTTCAGCTCTGAATTTTATCTGGAAGTGCCCATTGCAGTACTGGTTAGGTTGCTCAGATCAGGTTCAGAGAGTACTGTGGTTGGTGCACTCAATGCGCTTCTAGTTTTGGAGAGTGATGACTCTACAAGTGCCCAAGCAATGGCTGAAAGTGGCGCTATTGAGGCCCTCCTTGATCTTCTCAGGAGTCATCAGTGCGAGGAAACAGCTGCAAGATTGCTTGAGGTGCTACTTAACAATGTAAAGATCAGAGAATCTAAGGCTACAAAATCTGCTATTTTGCCACTCTCCCAGTATCTTCTGGATCCTCAAACACAAGGCCAGCAAGCAAGGCTGCTGGCAACACTTGCACTGGGCGACTTATTCCAAAACGAGGCTCTTGCTCGAACTGCTGATGCTGTTTCAGCATGCCGAGCACTAGTAAATTTGCTCGAAGATCAACCAACTGAGGAAATGAAAGTAGTTGCTATATGTGCTCTTCAGAACCTGGTGATGTACAGCCGGTCAAATAAAAGGGCGGTTGCAGAAGGAGGTGGGGTGCAGGTTATACTGGACCTGATTAGTTCTAGTGAACCTGAAACATCAATCCAGGCAGCAATGTTTATCAAGCTCCTTTTCTCGAGCAGTACTATTCAGGAATATGCTTCCAGCGAAACTGTGAGAGCAATCACAGGTAACTCCCCAATAAGGTTTCATTTTCCTGCTTGAATGTCCGGTTAATTGAAATGGATGATTTATGCATCACGTTGTGGATTATAAATGCGTTGGTGAATCTTGTTCTCTTGCAGCTGCAATCGAGAAGGACTTGTGGGCTACTGGCACTGTAAACGAAGAGTATCTGAAGGCTCTGAATGCGCTATATGGCAACTTCCCCCGCCTCAGGGCATCCGAACCTGCAATTTTAAGCATTCCTCATCTAGTGACTTCTCTCAAGACGGGTACGGAAGCAACCCAAGAAGCTGCGCTGGATGCTCTATTCCTTCTCAGGCAAGCATGGACGGCTTGTCCTGCTGAAGTTTCTCGGGCCCAATCCATTGCTGCTGCTGATGCTATTCCAACTTTACAGTACTTGATACAATCCGCACCTCCACGCTTCCAGGAGAAAGCTGAATTCTTGCTACAATGCTTACCAGGGACTCTTGTTGTCATAATCAAGCGAGGAAACAACATGAGGCAGTCTGTTGGAAATCCCAGTGTTTACTGCAAGCTTACACTTGGAAACACGCCCCCTAGACAAACAAAGGTTGATTACAGTTACATCGTCATGGTCACGTGTTAAAAAAGAAATGCCTGAACATGTTTCTGCTTAACAGGTCGTGTCCACTGGCCCCAACCCGGAGTGGGACGAGAGCTTCGCCTGGTCCTTCGAAAGCCCACCTAAAGGCCAGAAGCTTCACATTTCATGCAAGAACAAGAGCAAAATGGGAAAGGTACACATACAATATATGCCAAACCAGACAAGTTTCCTCTTTGTGCTCATTCTCACTTCTCACCCATTGATCGATTTGACAAACCAGAGCTCATTCGGGAAGGTGACAATCCAAATTGACCGTGTGGTGATGGTCGGGGCAGTTGCCGGAGAGTACCCTCTGCTGCCTGAAAGCAAAAGTGGGCCTTCAAGAAACCTCGAAATCGAAATCCAGTGGTCAAACAAGTAGCGACATGTCCATAAGAGAACACCGCCAGCTTCCATCCTACATGAAAACTAAAGAATTTACAGGTTTTTGTTCATCTCGTCTCCATTTAATTACTTAATTTATGTGCTGTTTTTGTGTATAGTACCATTGTATTGTCTACAGAAGCAAGTTCGACTAGAGCATTGTCCCCAAAACTGGGTGTGTATTCATTCCTCTGTACCTCCAGTTACCTTCTTCCTCTGTGTTGAATCATTTGTGATGCCTACTCTGAGTTTTTTCACTGTCTGTTGTTATGCCTTTCCACTGTGCATGCAAGTTGTAGCCCCAGGGATGTGCCCATGGAATGATTGAAGAAACAAAAGGGCGTTCTTGACCACAGATACACCCTAGACACGAGATGGCCCAAATATTTCTAGTGGCAATCGAAATTATGTGGAAACTAATGAATGACTTTTCCATGTTTTGCAACATAAGAATGCAATAAATATGAAGATGGCCGAGATTTTGATCAGGCAATGTCTGGAATGGTGCCTCTAAGCACTTTTGCTGTCCTTTTGCACATAGTACCCCACGCATCTCCAACTCCTGTGGGTTTTTTGTGCTATAAAGCAGTGCACAGGAGCCGGATGTTTGGAGACACATTCGCATTCCCTTACCTGACAAGACACACGATGTCTTCGGAGCAGGAGAGGCGCGAGCTGGACGCGAGGGAGAAGCATGAGAAGACAGTGGTGCCGGGCGGTACCGGCGGCAAAAGCTCGGAGGCCCAAGAACATCTAGCTGAAGGAAGGAGCCGTAGAGGGCAAACCAGGAGGCAGAAACTGGGAAATGGGACGCAAGGGCGGGCTGAGCACCGGCAACAAGTCGGTGCCGGAGACAGGGCGGAGGTGGGAGGAGCACCGATCGATGATCCAAGTTTTAAGATAAGGTGCGCCTGGTCGGAGGAACGAAGAAGAATGCTACCATGGTGTCGTGCTGTTTAAGAGAAGGTTCAAATTTTCCTAAAAAAAAAAATTGAAAATCCATTAATTAAAACGAGTATTTTGAATATAATAAAGAGCGTTGAGTGGCGGTTGAAAAAGAGGTTTCTACCTAATCATTTGCAACAGCCCATGTGACGGCCCAGCTGGTCCAGTGTGGTCTCTTTCCCTTTCCCTTCGGTTGCGCGGTTGCTCAGATTGCTTCTCCTCAGCGGAAATGGCGAAGCTTTCTTTCGTGCTGTTCCTGATTTGCTTCGTCCCTGCAATTGCAAGCGCCAGCTCTGTTACCCACCCGTTTGTAGTGAAGGGCGCCGTCTACTGCGATACTTGTCGCTGCGGCTTTGAAACGGAGGTCACCAAGTACATGACTGGTATGTATGCAAGCTGCTTGTTCATTGGATTGTGTGTGGGTTTCCGTATTTTGGCACATTTTCAACGGATCTGAACCTGGATTTGAACAATTGTTGGGAAGTTTTAACGCTTTCTTCATTCAGTGTATCTTGGAATCTGGGCCACCGTTCTGTTCACTTGATTGGATTAGTTCTTTTGAGATAACTGTGGGTGGCTCCTTGGATTTCAAGATCGCGTTACCGGTTCTGCTGTGATTTGTTCAATGCCACCCTCTTGCACGATAAAGCCTCGTTCTTCTTGTTACGCTCAAGCTGCAAAGAACGAGGCTTTGTTGTTGCTGTTGTTGTTTGCTCCTACATGTTTACAGTGCTACTACTCTGTCAGGTGCGACTGTAAGAATCGAATGCAGAGACATTCGCACTTCACAGATCACCTTCATTCAAGACGGTGTGACTGACTCCACCGGACACTACATGATCCCGGTGACGAGCGACCGGGGCGACGACATCTGCGATGCCGTGCTACTGAGGAGTTCCGACCCCGAATGCAGCACACCGGACGCAGGGCGCGATCGGTCCCGCGTCATCCTCACCGGATACAACGGCATGACATCGAACCACAGGTTTGCCAATGCCATGGGATTCCTTAAGAACACGCCCTTAGCAAGCTGCCCCCAGGTCCTCCAGAAGTACCAGGAAGATGTTTGAATGAACTGAAGACGACAAAGATGTCGGTTCTCTTTCTCTCGTTTCATGCACTATTGTATCCTTGTCGTGCTACTCTTCTTCCTTTTGACGCAGTGTTGCCCCTCCCGTTGTTCCACTGTCTGAAAGGCTTGCTGCTGTTTGTCTGACCAGAATTTGAGCACAGGAAACAAGACCCATGGAAAACGCTTTGTCATATAAATATTGGGCTCGCCAGATGCTGCGAATCGGCCCATTATTTTTTGGGCTTACCATATTGAGCCCCAGAGTTCAACATGCATCAAACTCACCCACTGCTCTATGGGCCTACATTAGGGCTGGATTCCAATATGTAAAATATTTGCATTACACTATAACCTATCTAATATTTTTCAAAATTATTTTCCCATGGTTCATCAGACCATTGGTCTCTCATAACTCAATGCTATGAGTTTGAAATAAGTTTCAAAATGAAATACTGTAGATGATGAGAATTATTATGCTTTGAAAGATTTTGTAATATTTTGAAGTCCCGTTAATAAGGACCTTTCCTTAAGATTAACATAAGATGATCTTTTAAGCATCCATGTTTAATAAGACCACCACACTGTCATGCCTCAACACAACAGGTTCATAATAAGATTCAAAACGATATATTACGAACAATAAAAATCATTACGGTTTAAAAGATATCGTAATAT
This sequence comes from Utricularia gibba, assembly GCA_002189035.1. NCBI lineage: Eukaryota > Viridiplantae > Streptophyta > Magnoliopsida > Lamiales > Lentibulariaceae > Utricularia > Utricularia gibba. Next base: position 1,122,303 of record NEEC01000016.1, on the reverse strand, counting down.
TTTAATCATTACGTCCTTAAAGTATTCTCTTGAAATCTAATATATAACCATCTTTACAGCACCTATGGTTCATTGAACTGTCAGGTTTTAATGCCTCAATGTGATGAGTTCCAAAATAGTTTCGAAATAATATGTTTAAAATTTTAAATATATATCTACAAAATATATATACCAAACATGTTTTTAATTTAAATTATATTATGCATATTTATCTAAATATAGTTAATTTATATGTATCATTAATTAAAACTATATAATTAAATATTCCTAAATCTCACTTTTCAAATTAAGTTCTATTTTATTAAAAAAATTAAAACATAATGATACAAACACTCCCTAAATAAAAATATAAGACGTACAATTGCTCATTATGAAGGTTCGTATTTTAAATGATCAAAAAAATCGTAAATCAATTTCATGAGTGGTTTGCGATCTAAAGTAATTCAAGAGTATTTTAATCTAATTTAATTCAAATATTATCATAATTTTAAAATTTGTTTTTTTCAAAACATGGGAGGGGTCAGCCGGTCAGGGCAGCACACCTAAAACCATATCTTCTCCGGTGGGCCCTGGGTGGCGCAGGGGTCCACCCCACCCACTCCCTAGGGCCTACTTGGTTTGAATATTTTTATAGATTTTATTTTATCAATTTAATTAAATCCCAAAAAAAATCGCAACTTCTCCTACTTCGTCCAAGGGCGTAGGAGGTATACAAACTAACCTTTTATTTTTTTTAAATCGTCACTATTAATTCTAAAATTTTAGCCTATCCTATATATTTAGTTTCTATATTTTGATATATTTGACAAAGTAAAAATCGGCCAAGGGTAATCGGTTCCTAAAAGGCTGCCAAAAGAGATCCCGAAGTAATAACGCCAGACGACAGATCGACGTCTGTCAGAAATCTGATAGGTATGGCCATATGACATAGTTTGAAAAGCGGTCGAATTATGGCATAACAGGCGGCCGATATCTGAAAAGCGAGATCGTATAACAGGAGCAGAAAGCAACCGATATTTGCAGACACCAGAATTCGGTCAGAGTAAGCTCTCCTATAAATAGACGGAATTATGACAAGAAATGGGTTGGACTCAAAAGATTTCTTCAAGTTGTATTCTACTTTTCGCGACCTCTATCTAGTGAAACTATTTTCCGGCGAGTTCCGGTAGCTCTGTGGTTTTTCCCACTCTCCGGCGGTTTCCACGTAAAAAATCCTTGCTCACTCTTATTTTAATCGTACCAACCGTGAAGAAGGTGACTAAGTGTGGCATTCCTGACCGCGCCTAACACCTAAAATCGGGCTCTCATCGGATACCAATTTCACCCATAACAATATTTAACATATTTACTTTATAATTTTTTTAATTCAATTATTTTTTTATTTCACTATTTACATACTAATTATAATTGATTTTCAGTATTTAAAAATCAAATATATTTGATGATCATTGATCCCCAATTTTTAATATACTAATTATAATTGATCAATTGTATCATTAATATAAATAATAGAGATTGTTTTAACTCAATTTTCAAATATTATTAACTAATTGGAAATGATTACGAAACATTAAGAATTAAATCACTGTTAATTAAGACCAATTTTCCCATTTCTAATCTGACCCGCGTAAATGAAATTTAACCGCGGTTAAAAACGAAAATTTACCACTCCCACATCCGAAGTGTGTGGTATGTGGCCGGAGTCGATCCGATTGCATTTATAGCTTGGGGCGTAGACTGGGTGGACGCGAGCCCCTAGCTAGGGGCCCGGGCCGTTTCCGGTCCGGTTCATGAAGACTTTTCTCTACCTTTTTGTACGACGAAATTCCGGATAATCCTGACGAGTAATATTTTATAATAAAAGTGAAGAAAATAGTACTTTAATATAATAAAATATTATAATATATTGTGTGGTGCCCAGGAAACCATTATTTCCAAAATTATAAAATGATTTTAAAAAATGTTCCTACCGACATCTTATCAAATGTCTTCTCTGTCTATATTTAATCATATTAATTTCAGTCCACGTGAAGGGCAAAAGGGTAATATACTGTTTCGGGATGTAAAAAAAATTATATAATAATCGAGGGGGAGAAAATGAATTTACAAAAATAATTAAATAATTTGAAATGATATCATGATACGATCGTCGTGTCTTTACATATGAAAATAATTGGTGGATGAGCCCTCTGCTTCTTCGTCTTCTTCCCTCAACCCTACCTAGTATGTTGTTTTCTGCTCTAACTCTGCTTTTACTCCACCTTGCTTGGTCTTTTGTATCTGGGATCTGAATTTCGGTGAAAAGGGAGAAGCTTTTTGCGTGTTTTTTGTGTTTCTGGGTTAGAGGAATGGATTCTGGTAGTGGGAGTTTGCAGTCGTCCAGCGGCGGAGACGACGAGTACGACTCACGTGCTGCGGTGGCCTTCATAAACGATGCCCGCGTCTCGGACCAGCAGCTGTTCGATGAGTATATCAATCAGAGCAGGAATCCCGGCATGATCGTTACAGCCGGCCCCCCTCCTCCCCGGTTTCCGGGGCACCGCCACCTCTCATCCTTGGGGAGGAACCCGCGGCGTCTACGGCGGTGCGTAACTCGAAAAAGAGATCACGTGCTTCCAGGCGAGCGCCGACGACCGTGTTGACGACGGATACCACTAATTTCCGAGCAATGGTTCAGGAATTCACAGGTATACCGTCTCTATCCTTCACCAACTCCCCTTTCACTCGAAGAAGGCTCGATCTGTTCGGTAGTAGTCTCAGATCATCTGACACGACTTCTCCGACACCGCCGCCGCAATACCTTCGATTCCCTTTTGCCGAAAAAATGCAATTCCACCCTCCGCCGCCGGCGAGAAACAGCTTCGTTTCTCCCTCCACGGATCCATCTTCCTTTTACACATCCAACTTGAACAGCCAATCAAACCCAAGATTCCCCTTTTCCGTCTCTCCAATTCTCGGCACAAAATCAGATTTGGTTTTCACTCAACAACCCAAGATGGGGTTCTCAGAAGAACCCCACAATCTCATCTTCACCGATCAACTACAACTTCAGAACGGAGGCGATAAGGATACCGCCTTTAATGGGGGATACGGTCTAAGCTTGAGAGATACCAGTGGCAGAGGATTAGTGGGAACATCGACGTCGAACTATCCCGGCGGAAAACCCCCGGAGAACGCTGCAGCAAATGGCCGTGAAAGTGCAGCAGCCTACGGTGCATCATGGATATGCTCATCGCAGTGGAGATGAGCAATGAAATGATTGTAGTTGTGAAAGTATGATGAGGGATATGATTAAAGCAATTGAAAAAAACACAAAAGAGAGCTGAATCTTGACAAGGGAATTATTTATCAGATCTTCATCATGCTAAAAAACTCAGCTTTCCAAAAGATGAGAACACATCATCTTTGGATCTTTGAGTTCTGTGTATTGCAAATTTCAGAGGAATCATCCCCCTTTTCCCATCATATAATACATTGTATAACTCCTGTTATTCTGCTGCGCTCCCAGTATGAGCATCAAAAGGTCTTTCTCATCAAGTTCCCACTTTCAGATCTAGGTTTTGAGGAAAACAAGCCCCACTCTTTGTGTCTGTCTGGTTGCTTCTTTATTTCACTCCTCCTGCTTCTGGCTAACTTATGACAGCAACATGCAGCTCCCAAAACCCTAAAAATCTAGCTTCTCAACTTGCAGAAGTCCTTTTCAATCTCACATCAATTATAATTATCCAACAGATCAAACCCTAGATCACCTCCCCCTCAAACTGCAACAACAGCACTTGTTAAAGCCAGTAACATGGATGGAATAGTTGGGAGCAGGTTCAGTGCCCATTTGAGTGCATTAGTTAGGTGATAAGTGCAGATAGTGCATTACTTTATGACAAAGGAACCAGTGGTGATTGGGGGGGGCTAGGGATCTTGACAAAGGGGTGATATCCTTCACAAATTTCAAACAAATTAAACACCTAGCACAAGAGACCACAAGGAATCTTGATCTCCAAATAAATTACAAGTTAACAATGACTTTAAAGCAAATCTTAGCTCCAATCCCTCTGAATCACCCTTATAACAAACCCAATCTATAGAGCGCCCTCGAATCGTATTTTCGTATGTCGAAAACATGTTATCAAGATTACAAGGGTGCAAAATGAGCATGAACTATAGAGGAGCATAGGGCTCAAATGGAGAAGCATTATTCAAATTAATATGATTTTTTTTAAAACGAAAAATGGAGGAGAGTAACTAGGTATAGAGAGGGTTGGCAAACCTAAAGTGGTGGCTGTACCTACAAGGTGCAACTTAGGTTAACCACAACAGGATTAGAGGCCAGCCCAGGCCATGCTTATTAATTAGGGTTATGATTTGGGGGGGGGATTAATAATCATTATTTTAGGACACCTTTTGCTTATTAAAAAACATTTTTGAAATGGTTTTTCTAGAAGAAATTCTCTAAATGTTTAGAAATAAAACCAAACAAATATTAATTAGGGATACGATTTGGGTGGGGGTTTTAATAATTATTATTTTAGAGTAAATTTAGAACCGTTTGTGCTTATAGAAAAATGTTTTAAAAATAATTTTGTTGTCAAATACGAGCAATTTATGATTAAAAAAAATTAGAGGGATATAGCTTATGTTTTATTAGAAGAATGTCTCTGAATTTCTATAAGCATAACTAAACAAAATATTAATTAGGGTTATGATTTGGGTGGAGGTTTTAATAATTATTATTTTAGTGTATATTTGGAACAGTGTAGGTTTATAGAAAAACGTTTTAAAAATAGTTTTGTTGTCAAGTACGAGAAATTTATGATTAAAAAAAAGTAGAATCATTTTTTTTATTTTAAAAAAATTGGAAGGTATTAATAATTATTATTTTAGTGTGGAATAACTTCTGTTTCTAAAAAATTACTTAAAAACAGTTTTATTATAAAAAATTAATATTCAAAAAGTAAAACCAAATAGGATTTGAACTGAAATTTGTAAAAACAAGTGGAAAAACCTTCTGAAAATTGTAAAATAGCATGTTAATGAAAAAATTCGAGTATTTCATTTTTTGGTAGGTCAAAGTAGAATTATGGTATTCTGGGGGGTCACAAGGTAATTTTAAAAGATACTGCGACAAAGACAAAGGGAGCATTTTGAAACGGGGAACTGAAACACCTTGGAGGGAGCTGCGGGCGGAGGTTACAATGGAGGGGTCTACGGCTATTCGGAGGTCGCACGCTTGTACGTCAGATCTACTCACGTGGTCTGAGGATCCGCCGGTTGCTGGAGACTCCTCCTCCGTGGAAGATGTTTCTCGTCTCGCCGTCCGTTCATCTCAGGTACGCTTTCGGCGCTCGTCCAGCGTTGTACTGCTGCTTTTCTTTCACTCTCATTCTTTTCGGTTTGGCTGTAGCCGTCCAATGGAATTGATAAGGTACTCTTCGGAGGACAGATCACGGATGAGGAAGCCGAGAGCCTTAATAAGAGGTAAACAGTGGAATTCGATTTTCGTGCTTGGCTTGCTCTTTTTCACGTGTAGATCTGCTTTCTGGTTGATGTTTTCATCGTGCTGCATTGCTTTTTGGAACTCAAGGAAGCTCTCAATGACTACAATGCTGGTGGTTGAGCCACAAATTCATAACTGCGATTACTTTATCCCCCAAATTGAAGAGCCCTAGCGTTAATTGCCGGCTCGCTTTTTGTTTTCAACGACGTGGATTTGGTTGCTAATCGCTGACATCACTCGTCTGTGCACTCATAATGACAATAATCATTAGACGGTTTAATGATCTGTTTCCTCCTTCAGGAAACCCTGTTCAGGGTATAAGATGAAGGAGATGACAGGGAGCAGGATATTTTCAGCTGATGGTGGAGACGAATCAACCAAACCTGGGAATTCTGAAAACCGAACTTCTGTGCGTATCGTGCAGGTATCTTCGCACTTCGTTGTAAATGAATTCCAAGTATGCTGGTGAGAGTATTTGGGTGACAAACTGATCAGCAAGCTCATCTTCACTGATTTATTGTCAGCAAGTCGCAAATGGGATTAGTCAGATTTCATTCGGCAGCGAGGAAAGAATCTCTCCTAGGAAAGCAACCTCAATTGCCGAGGTGGCGAAGCAGCGGGAACTGAGTGGAACTCAAGAGAGTGATTCTGATAGCAGAACTCATAAATATCACTCGGATGCAAAATCTAAAGAGCTCTGTGGCAGTGATATTTTTGGACCTCCTGAGGCTCCTCCACGGTCTTCCGCCGCTGCTCGGGCAATCGAAGCCAAGGACATGGATGAACCTGCACCAAGAAGTCTGCGCACCTCTGTCAGAGTGTCTAATGTGAGTAAACTGAACGTAGTACTCTTCAAAGTGGTTTGTCCATTGCTCTCAGCCAACATTTTCATAATTTGCAGCCGGCAGGAGGCCAAAGCAACATTGTTTTTGGAGAAAACCCCATCGAAAACATGGCAAAGAAGATTCATGGCCACAAGTCAGCGGAGATGGCAGGCAACAACATCTTTACAGGAGATCTGGCTTCAGGATCCGCTGAGAAACCGATGAGTGCGGCCAAACTAAGAGAAATGAGCGGCAATGATATCTTTGCTGATGGGAAAATTGAATCTAGGGACTATTTTGGCGGCGTCCGGAAACCTCCGGGTGGTGAGAGCAGCATCGCCTTGATCTGAACTCACTGATTAATCATCCATCTGTTTTAACTTAGCTTGCTCTGCATCGTGTACCGGATAAAATACCTGGTTTCATGCCTGTTAACTTATCGAGCTTTTTCCTAGTTGTTGAGATCATGAGCATGAAGGACAGCATGCATCAGAATAAAGCCTTGTTTACCGAAGGTACCTTGTTCTTCATTGTTGTTAAATAACTCGTCTCAGGGAGACATATATCAAATGTAGCTACTGTTTCTGCTTGTGAAGGAAATCTCTCATCTGGGGGAAAAGTTCAGCTTTCACTACTAACCGCATCTTCTTAGAACTCTCCCATAGCAAACCTCCATGCTCTCGTGCAAAGTCGCAGGCGGCCTCAAACACTTCCTGTGAGACAGAAAAAAGGGCAAACGCTCACAATTCCAGAGTACAAGCATACAACAAGTCTATCATGCATTGCGGCATACCGCTGACGGGAATTCGTCGTAAATATGGGCTGGAGTCATTTCGACTCTGTTGAGATCGGATTCCCACAACCTTATCTGGTCCAAAGATGAAACCAAGAGCATGTAGCTGCTTCTCAAGATTGAAACCAGCAAACAACAGATTACAGGTCATTTGATGCAGATGGAAAGAAACAGCTAACCTGATCTGTAACGTTTTCTGGTACGGAGGGGATTTTTTCAGCAACAAGAGGATGAGCATTCTGCTGAAGAAACGATATTATCTGCATTCAGAAAGGTCATTACACGTTGGGGGCTGTCAGTTGTACATCATTTGATGAAGAGCACGCTGTAATAAGGACGGCACCTGTTCTGCAGTGATGCCATTCAGAAATGCCTTATACAAGCTCTCCTTTGTGATTGCAGCAACGGTGAGATTCGGCAATTGGTACTCGATCCTGAAAACCGCAGGATAAATTTGCATTGGCATGGTTTAAGTGCATCAAATTGAAATCATATCTACATATGAATAATGATCATACCTCGAAAATAGGCGTAATATTTCGGTATGGAGTTTCGATGAAGAGTACGCGTACAACCGGAAGTTTGTTTCAACAACCACAAATCCCTGAGCATGAATGGGATACAGGTCACAGAAATGGCCTTTCTAAAGTCCAAAAAGACATGTGAAACGACTAATACAACACATGCGGAATTCATGTTCCATGACAGAATACCTGTTTCCTTGAAGATGTCTCTGATAAGCTAATGGAAAGATTAGTCGCTAATTTGGTTGGAATGAACCAGCTCTCTTTCCGACCCTATAAAACCAGAATTACGGTGGGGATCCAATGCCGGGGAAAAGCAGTGCATACAACTGTAAGAAGAGGTCAGAAGAAGAAAACCTGTTGAAGCAGGACCAATCCCAAATCGGCAAGATCCTTTATTATAATCTGCTGTAGAGACGACAAGGTGTTCAAGTTATATGCCTGTAAGGAAAAATGTTCAGTCTCAGGCTGCATGTTCTCTATCTGACCGAGGGAATATCGAATAAAGCTACATGATAAATAAAAAAGCTCAAGGATTGACCCCAATGACCTGCACTAGGAAAAAAGATCAACTGTATACCTTTCCAGTGACATGGAAGCTAAGCTCCAGCAAAAATGATAACAGATCAGCAGTGTCCACACCCCGATCCTGCAAGCCATTACCATACATTTTCAACAGTTACATGTAGCAAAGCAAGTTGTGTTCAAGGGAAAACAATCACCAGAATCCATATGTAAAATTATTTCATAAAAACTACACATATTGTTAATCATGCTAAGCATTGCAGAAAAGACGAAACAGAGTACCTCAGAGTTATTGATGTATTCTCTGATTATGTACCAAAGTTGTGCATTTGTATCCATCAGCTGATAAAGGAATTAAAATGCATTGCCCAAGTACGAATACGGATGTAACTCTTAAAAAGAGGAAAAGAAAAAGAATTATAAACTCATACCAGAAACTGAAAGCCACTTTCAGTTAATACTGGAGGCTCCTTGTCATCTCTGAAAATTCATCTAATAGTTTAAGATAAGCTGATATGAGTGCTGTGTTCAGCAAATCAACAAAAGCAGTGCTCATTGAGCATACTTTTGATTCAGGAGGCCACGCTGAAAGACTTTCATAATAGAGGAGCTTAAGGCTGTTGACTTTTCGACTTCTGAAGAATTTATCAAGTGGAGCAGGAAAGACTGAAAAGAATACCGAATTAAAATGCAGAATCACCAAGCTCAGAATGTAATTCTGTTATATGATCAACTCAAACCTCCCATTGTTGAGCAGCATAAGCATTTAAATCTTCCAAGCTGGGAAGTCGCACTGTGACGTTTGAGGGCATTGATTCCCTGGGTAAAATTCCACTGGAAATTCGGAAGTTGTGGTCATTAACATTGCATAAGGAGTCATTAGCTCTAGAGGGACCGAGGATGGAAGATCTCACCCGTGTACAATGTGCTTTTGGAGATTTCTTTGGAATGTTTTATTCATGACGAATGTAGGTTCTTTTTTCCTGCCAGGAGAGAAGTATGAAAGAAATCACACGATCTGATTGAAAACGGAGAACGACAGAGCCCATTATTTAGAGCTTCAAACCAGTGAAACAAAGACGACAAAAAACACACCATACCGTTCAACAGTTTCTGCCAGAACTCTTAACTGCAGCAATCTATCAATTGCTATTTTGTGCTTGGAGGCACCATCAGGAAGAACCCATTCCTCGAACCATTTGCCTGTCACAGGCTCTTCTATGTACAGCAGTTGAAGCACATACTTCTTCGATAATGGAGTCATAGACCTGATCCAAATGGAAAAGACAGAAAAAAGGAAATGACAGTGAAAACCTAACTCTAGCAAACACAATTCATCAAACTCAGAAGACATTTCATGACGGCACTGTGTGTTGCACACATAACCTGAGAATGGCCTCACATATAAACGAATTCTCATAAAGCCTTTCAAGTTTACGCGCAGGCAATGAAGCCACCATGTCCATAAAATTTTTCGCCACGATCTTAACTTGCGGCATCATGAACTAGTGGCTATATTCCTCCTGTAATCAGATTCAATTTCAAAACCTGCTGCTATCCTGAGTTTTCATCAGTGACATCCTCAGTTTCTTCAACAAATCCATATTTTCCAAAGCCAGCGATATGAATCCTCTCCAACAAAAAAGAATCAGTTCATCATACTTTAACACACATCCCGCAATGAGCCATCCTACAACAGAAGAAGAGTGATTCTTCTCCAATTCCAGTTTCGCACACACATCCACCTCGTACAAAACGGATGTGCTTCAAGCAGAACGGGTCGCCGGAGGATTCTCAGGTCAAGCGAAATTGAATTGCGAGAGACAGGACGAGAGTGTGTGTGTGGAAGGGAAGAGGGGAGGGAGTATTTGGGCCGGTCCAGTAATATTCATCCAAAAGCCCAGCCCATTAATCAGAAGACAACATTGGCGGCCTTGGCCCCTCACATGTAAAACTTGGAAAGGGGACGGACAGCGTTGGTCAAAGACAGGGACAGGGACAGGGACAGGGACTGTGAAGAAATGAAAAACGAATCGGAGAAGACGACTCAACGGCAAAGAATCAGTTGCTTCTTTTTCACACCCACGATGTACAACAAAACTTCTTCACAAGGTTATGGAACTCAGCTCGTCAACAACCTGTCGGATGCTCGGCCGATCGCTTACAGGAAGAATGCACCTCAGTGAAACGGCCAGCATTTCGTTCATGGCTCTCGACGGTTCTTCCCCTCCGGCCATGTCTCTGTCGAAGCAGTCGACCCCACGCCCTTCCTGATCACACAGTCGAACCCAGTCTGTGAGATCCACAGCACCTGACTGACCAGAAATGATGTCGCCAGCACTCCTTCGGGTCAACAGCTCCATCAAGATCACACCCAATGCATACACATCGCTCTTCGCCGTAGGAATGGGTTTGGCCGCGGTGGCGAGTTCTGGGGCGCGGTATCCAAGCGCCCCCAAGTTCAGGATCTGCTCGCCGATGCCTGCCGGCGTCATCAGACGGTGGAGACCGTAATCCGAGAGACGAACATTGTGCTCCGGCCCAGCCAAGAGTACATTCGTTGGCTTCAGGTTTCCATGAGGGAGTCCTCGATCGTGCAACACAGAAAGTGCACGAGCCACATCAACGGCGATTCTCAGCCTTTGGTGGAAGGATAAGGGGGCATGCCTCCTGGGTGTACTCTCTGCAAAATGGCAGCAGGGTTTTTGAGCTTGCATTTCTTACAGGTTAATGCACACAGTTATGCTAGAGGATGTCTTACCATAGAGATGTAAAGCCAAGCTATCTCCAAATACATAGTCTGCTAGAATCAGCCGTTCTTGCTCCCTTGGTCCCCAGTAATAGGCACGCAGGGGAACTATATTTGGGTGCCGAACAGACCCAATCTTCCTCACTTCCTTTGCAAAATCCTTCTTGTTCTTCACCAGGCCGACCCTCAGCCACTTCACAGTCAGCATTTGCCCATTATCTAGAGTAGCTTTGTACAGAGTGCCATGGCTGCTTCTACCCAGTACTTCTGCTGGTGCATGAGACAGCTCCTCAACTGAGAATTTGAGTGAGCCATCCAAGAACAATAGCTCACCAGCTAATCGATCAGGAGAATACACATCCAAGGTGGGAGGGTGCTCAACGCCTAAGAAATTAGGGGAAGATCCAGGTGATCCGGGAGAAGATTTCCTTCCAGATGCTGTTGGCTGATTCTCTGGTTGGCCCCGGTGCAATGCTGCAGTGCCAGACACTCGGTCAGGTAAAACATGTTCAACAATTTCCATACCAGACTCCATTGCTCCAGACAATGACCTCGAGTTAGATGTCAGCAAATGGTCATTGGAAAAGCTCAAGGAAGTTGGAGGATGGTCAGTGCTGCTGCCAGGAAAACCAAATATTGAATGACGGCCATATGCCCCAACCTTGGCATCTCCATCGATATCTTGACCATGGAAGCCATGTCGAAGATGGAAATTTTGAATACGTGCTCTGTTATAAGCAAACAGAACAAAAGCGACCATCAAAGCAGTTGCTATGCATGAAATGATGATAGCTTTTGTGATATTGGATTTAGAGCTGCGATGATATCCGCCACCTACATCACGGCTGGAAAAACCATCATCAGCAGTTGGTGCAAAATGACGGCGCTCAAGTCCATCATTTCCAGGTGAAAAGGAAGCAGCAGGGAATCCTTTCAATCTATCTGGTAACCTTCCTGAAAAATTATTGTAAGCCATATCCAGGAAGGACAGAGTTTGAGGCAAACTTTCAGGAATTTGGCCATTAAAGTGGTTGTGTGATAAATCCAGATATTCCAAGGAAGTGAGCTTGCTTAATTCATGAGGCAAGGAACCAGATAGACGGTTCATCGCAAGATTTAGTAACCTTAGCCTTTGCCAATTACCAATTTCAGATGCCAAACCACCGGTCAAGGCATTTCTTGAAATATCTAGAGACTCCATTGGTGGAATTGGGGGAAGCGCCAGCAACTCAGTAGCATGAGATCCACCAAGTGGAATGGATCCAGAGAGATGATTTGCAGACAAGTTCAAATACATGATGGTCATAGAAGTAAAGAAGCTCTCTGGGATTGGACCATCAAATGTGTTGAAGCTCAAATCGACTGAACTAAGCTTTTCAAGTGATCCCAAAGTCGAAGGTAATGCTCCCCCTAATGAATTATTCCTAGCACTTAACTGAGTCAGCTTTGGAAAATGCGTTAAACTGGGAATATTCCCAGTAAAGCCATTGAAGCTCAAATCCAGAACTTCCAGGTTTGAATTCCAATCTATAAGAGCAGACAAGTCACCTCTCAGCAAATTTTTACTAAGATCAACCACTACACAGTTCCCCAGTGAACGTGGTAATGAGCCTGACAACGAGTTTGATGATAGGTTGAGATAAATCAATGTCAATGAGCCAACTTCAGGAAGAGTATCTGAAATAGGGATGAAAAAAACATCAGACCGAAAACTCTGTACCACAAAACCGACAAATCATCCCTCAAACACCCTCTAGTAGCAAAATAAACTCCACCCTAAACCAACAGAAAAAATGATTGAATAACATACGCCAGAGTACTTCCTAGTGTAACAGCGGATTCCCCCATTCTAGAATGTTAGATTAATATAGCATACAGGTAAATGCAAGAGAAAAGATGTAAAACATACACGAGAAAAAAAGAAAAAAAAAACTCACCAGAAAATCCATTATTACTGATATCCAACTCCACCAATGGGGTGGCTCCCTGCAAGAGCCCCAGAGGGAGACGCCCAAAAAGCTGATTATGTCCAAGGCGGAGCACTTGGAGATTTGGTAAATGGCCAAAATCTGGAAGCTCACCCGTGATCTTGTTATGCCCCAAGTCCAAAACCTTCAGGTTTCGAAACAGTTTCGTTGCATCTGAATACCAAAGCTGCCCTCCTATGTCATTCTCGCTTAAATTAACATACTGCACAGTATTAGCCAAACTAGAGATATTCTCCACGCTCATTTCCAACAGTCCAGAGAAGCTATTTCTACTCAAATCCAAGTACTCGACATTCTTCAGCTGAGGAATCAGTTCCCGAATGTCACCTTGCAGCCGATTTGCGTGCAAATCCAACACTTTCAACTGCTGTAAATTACGAATCCCATCGGGAAATCCTCCAGAAAGATAATTGTTGGACAAATTAACATAATGCAGGGCCCAAATATCATTCAAGCTGGCGGGAATCGGGCCATAAAACTGATTCCCCGATAGATCAATTACTTCAAGAGACGTCATAAGCCTCATCAACGGAACAAGACGGCCACTCAACGCATTCCCGGCGAGGGTTAGATTCCGCAGAAACTTGAGCCGAGTAAGGGTACTGAATTTGAGTTCCCCTACCAACCCCAGGCGGTCAAGGGAAATGGAAACCACTGACTCCGTTTCCGGGTCACAGGCGACACCATGGAAGGTTTCAGGGCAGGCAGACGCATTACCTGGCAAAACCCAACTGGAGAAAACCACATTAGACGGATCCGACTTTATACCCCTTCTGAATTCAAGCAGTGATCGAACTTCCTCAACGGAGGCGGAAACCCAGGTGGGTCGGACAACAATGAGTACGAAAATGGCGGTTACCCAGCGACTGACAGTCGGAGAGTAAGCCATTCGCATCCTAGGCTTAGAGCAATTGCGGCTGCTGGGGCCTATGGATTAGGCATCTGACGAGGAGAAAACAGTTGGGAAAAAAGAGAGGTTATGGTTCACATTATGGGGGAAAAATGGAGGAAGATGAGCTGTTGTCGTCTGTACGCATCTGTAGCTGGAGGGTGCGAACAACTTCCTCCAATTGCAGTTCCGCTCTGTGACTGTGAGCGTGAGAGAGAGAGAGAGAGAGAGAGAGCAGCAGGGGTAGGGTTTTTCTTTTCTTCTTTAAATTTATTTAACGAAAATGAGTTGTACACTCTGTAAGACGATACGGTGGCCCCCATACAAATATTAAATCCCCCCCCCCCCCCCCAATTAATACATATCACCATTATTGAATATTCCTCAAATTAAATTACTCCACCCCTCCAATTTATTATTATTTTACTTATAAATTGTTTCAATTAACCCAATCCCTGTGATAACCCCTAATATACTTATACAATATTGTTCAGTTCAGGTGTTTAATCCTTACGATTTTATATTATTCTTTTACAGAAAAAAACTTAATAACCAATGTGTAATACCATTACTAACTCACTTATCTTGCATTATCTAATTAATTGTATATGATTTTTTTAAAACGAAATAAAAAAACCAATTTTTTTATCAATAATGTTAAAAATTTCACTCATCACTAGCTCATAAATTGCATATATTTTTAATAATTTTATTCTATTTCGAAAAAAAAGTATTTATACAAGATTAAGAGTATACTTCTATTTAAGCACGTTATCTTTTTAATCCGTGAATATTTGACTTATTTAACTAGTTTGACACTTATTCGATTTCAAATAATTCAGAATAAAACATATGAAAAATCAATTATTTACCGTCTGGGTAAATAATTGAGACATTGGCCCTAAAAAAAGGAGGGTAACAAGCATTCTACACGAGAGGGACAATTGAGTGCAAGCAAGGCATTGAATTGCACATGAGCAGCACATAAAAACAAATACTCCTGCCTCGCTTGCATTAACACCATTTAATAACCTTCCCAGGGGACCTCATGAAATCCCGAAAATAGTCATCCTTGGAAATCACACCCTCCTAAAGTAAGCCACGAGGGATGGACAAAACCGTAAATTCAATCAACATACGCTACAGTCGCGGTCCTCCCGTCCACGCCTTCCCTGACCCACATGTCCCTCCTCAGAGTTTTTTTTTTTACTGTATGCCATTAATTTTTATATTTTCTTAAAAAACTTGGAATAAAATATTATTCGAAATATTTTTTATAGTAATTTTGTTATTGAACTAATTCTGACTTCAAAAATATATGAATATAAAAAACTCTTGAAAATTATTTTTTTTACTAAAAATAGATAGTCCTTTTGATGGATGGCCCACACATGTGGATTCATTGGTTGGCCTAAATGCGGACAATCATATATCTTGTCTGTATCTAACACTTTGTTAATCCGAATCATACAGCAATAATACACCTGTCATCTACCTTGCAGCCTCGTGTTATTTACTTTTTTGGTACGCGTGGCGCCCTTTCATTGGACTGTTTTTTGTACATGAGATGGTGAGTGAGTCGTCGTGGGAGGCCCATTAACCATTGTTAATGGGCCAGGTAAGTTGTCAGGCTATATGGAGGCCCAATTATCTCCATTACAAATTGGGAAATGGGAGTGGGTGTGGGGAGGTGTACTGGTTCGAATGGCAGGAAGACTGAGCCACGTTGCGTCGCGGATACTAGGCGGAAACGGCGCCGTTTCGAGGTCGTCTGCCGGTGCTCTACGGCGGCGATCTGGAATGGGCCTTCCAGTGGGAAGACATATCGTTCCTGACAAGCCGGTGATTATCTTTCTCTAGTTTGGAATTTCGGTCGAATTGGCGTGCCCTCGCATTCGCTAATAATTGTTGGCGTTGCAGCTTGCGGTGAACGATGAACTTACGTGGGATAATGGTACCCCCTTTCCAGAGCCCTGCATCGATCGTATAGCTGATACTGTTGGAAAGGTAAGAGGATGCGGGAAATTGGATTGGATTGGGTATCGGGAGCGTGATCGTTTGTTTCCAATTGGTTCTTAAATTACTGTTTGTCGGATTTAATTTAGTACGAGGCATTGGCTTGGTTGTGCGGAGGATTGGGCTTCTTCGCCTCTCTGGGGCTGCTAGCTGTGTGGAATGACAAGGCCTCCAAAATTCCCTTCGTAAGTTCTATTCTTTTTTTTGTTTTTCATTGCCTTGAGACTTTCAGGTTCTGGCATCATGAAGATATGTGCATTGGAAAACTAACTTCAATCTATAAAAGTTGATTTTTATGGATCTTCACTTGGGTTGTGTAAATTTACCTGGGTAAAAAGAAGATCTTGCAACTCTCAGCAACCAAAGACATAAAAATTGTTTCTATCGGTAGAAATGAGCTAGGTCCAGGTTTCCTTTGCTACCCTCTTTGGACATTAACTGGCAGAATGCTTGATTTTATGCTTCTACTGCGTTCATGTTTCCCTTAAATGCCAATGGTTTATATGACGTCTATGCTTTCCTTTATCCTTGTAATAAAGAATTCACCAAGATAAGCTATTGGATCAGCTCCAGTTCTAGAAATTGAAGTAAATATTTGTTAGTTGGGCAATTCAATTGTTTTGTTTCTGCTTTTGCTTGCTGGTGAAGGGAAATGGCATACGATTATGTGTGCATCTTGATTCCTGAGGCTCTGAGTCCGTGGTTTGTTTATTTGTGGGACAGTTCTCGATTAAAAGTTTCATGACATGCGGTTTCCTTTTTCTTGTTGCCAGACTCCTAAGGTTTATCCTTACGACAACTTGAGAGTGGAGCTCGGCGGAGAACCCTGAACCTCAACTTCCCCTTGCAGTGATTCTGCACTCATCTGGGTTATCTCAAATAAGGGGTTTCTTAGCGCATGAGTTTCATTTTCGATTGTATTGAAAGCTGTGATCAGTAAAAATATCGCCTGTACGTACTCATGGATGGGTGTAGAATTTAGCACCAGACAAGGCTGTCTCCACCTCTTCCCAAGATGGGACCATTGGAGTACCCGGTACTCCCCTAATCCTTGGTTGATCCAAATGAGGGTGCTTTGCGTTGATTAGGGTTAGGGTTTTGGTTGAAGGGGCTTAATCATTAGCCTTGTAAAATTTAAATTCATATGCTCTATCCAGTAGAAAACAAACAAAAAACATAACACTTTGTTCATCACTTCCTTAGAAAAGCCACCGTCCTCCGACATGATGAGTTTGTTGCATCCTGCTTGATGGGGCTCTCGGATTCTCCGCCACCGCGCCGGATGAATGACTCCGTCTCATCCAACAATTCATCACACCGGAATCACCTGAGAAACCCAACCAGTGATGACTAGTAAATCTGAGATCCAGGGAGAGCACCGCAGCATCATTGGGAGGAAAAAATGAGTAGAAGCAAAACGATGCGATGCGTGCTCTATGGAATCCCCAGCACGTTGTTCTAAAAGGATGTAAAAGCTGTGATCCCTAGCAGTAGAAAACACTTGCGGGGAATTTCGAAACAGGGGTTAGATAGCAAGTTACCTTTCGAAGAGGACCACCAGGATGTAAACCAAATACCTTATCTCTGACAAGCTGAAACTTCACATCTAGTTTGCGTCAAGAACATCGTCAACCTTAAGAGGCATTAAGACAGAAGACATATTGATGAGAAAGCTGATGGCAGGATAACACACAGCAGCATTAACAGCTCGAATAGAGAGAGCCAGTGAGCTCCTGGAGAAGCAATCCATCACCATTTCCTACATCTAGAACACACCAAGCAGAAGAGTTTTTTACATACGTCAAATCCCAATAACTCTGGTACCCATGGATTGATGAAACAGGCTCGTCATCTGGCCCTTCCTCGTCACAGCTTCCACTCAATACATCAACATTTTAAACGAAATACCTTTAAAATCCAAAAAACGAAAACTACACAAAGATTATCAAAATGCATAAGAATTGCCATGTAATCTGAGGCGGCACGAAAGGACACCACAAAGAGCGCTCCATCTGCATCAGCGCGATGTAGGTCGTCGTCTAGAGTACTGCCATAGTCGCTCTTGAAGGACCACGATTCCACGTTCACTGTGGGATCATCATCGGAGATCATATCCACGGCAGCAGCCTTCCGCGCCGTCTGAGACACCTAGGAATCGTCCGGCGACCACTTGATTCCCGCTATCCCTCCTGGAATCTTGGAGTTGTGGAACACACGCCCTAGGAGACTAGGAAGGAGCAGCAGACCAAGGATGCTCTCTCTTTTTAAAAATTTTCCTCATTTAAACAATTTTTAAATAAAAAATTAAATTATCTGAATAATTTACATTTTCACATATTTAATTATATCGAATATTTTTTTAATCTAATTTACGAATACTATAACTAAATTAATTCATGTGAACATTTATTTTTTCAATATTATTTCATTTGAATTAATACTTACAAAAAAAAAAAATCTTGAGTCTAGAACTCTTCTCTTTCTCCAGTTCCTCCCATGGCTCTCGTGTACTGCAGATTCGCTCCTCCGCGTGAAGCCGCCGAAATCCGCTTCTGCGGGTCTCATTCTTCTTCCGCATGCTGGCGGACTGCCAAGGTTTCCAATTCCTCCGTTTGTGCCAAACATCGGGGAGCTTCTCTTCGAGGTGAGTTGGAGTCTTTATTAGGAACGACATGTGAATTGGCGCTAAACGAGAAAATGAGAAAAAAAATTGATAAGAAGTTTCATAATTGCAGTTTTCTATGGATGTACGGGAACCTCTGATGTTATTTTTTTGCAGGAATTCGGATTGAGTGTTTTTGCTAATTAGCTATTGTATTGAAGTGCTCCAGTTTTGCTTTTATAGTCTCTGCTTGCTTACATTTTTTTCAGTTAAATCCGAAGCGAATGATCCTGAAAAAACTTCAGTAGAGGATACATTTGGTAGTTTCAAGCAGTTGCTTTTGCCAGTGATTGATAGAAACCCGTATCTTACTGAGGGTACAAAACAGGTAACTTAATTTTTTCTTCACGTTTCTGATAAAAATGTTGATACCCTGTGGTTCTCTTTGTTAAGAAACGTGAAAGTTGAATTATCAGAGCTGTAGAACGTGGTCATCTATTGATAAATTCACATCCTCAATTATATTCAGAGATTCTTGTTGATGGCTCAAGCTAAATCTAAGTTGTATTAGATGGGAGGAAATGATCTTCTTGGGTTGTCTTTGATTGGCGTAATGTTTTAGTTCATCTTCGAGTTCTTTCTTTCATAGTTTGAAGCTTTGTTTGAGCAGGCAACAGCTACAACTGCAGCTCTGGCAAAGAAATATGGGGGTGATATAACAGTTGTTGGTATGTCCCGAAACCAAATACAAGAATATCTTTTAGCAGATGATATTTTTCTTGAAATGAAGAATTTTTCAGTTGTTGATGAGAATGAGAAAGAAAAGTTGGTGGAGCATGAGACTCAAGTTGCTAGCATCCGGTTTCATTTAGCCCAAGGTAGGTCTCTGAGCCTTCTTACCTTGGTTCAGCAACTTGTCCATCTTTTACGCAGTAGTTTGCATATCAATTTTATCAGAATAGTTAGGAAAGGAAATCGTTTTTTTCTCTCCACCAGCATAGATTCCATTTTCTGCCTGCTGGTGAATGTAAAATGATGGATTTCATAAGGCATTTGTTTGTTCATAACGTGAACGCATAGAGGCATTGTCTTTTCGAAGTAAAAGTATGGATATGTCTGTCAATCAAAGTATTGATTTAGAGTTGCCCATGGTGTTTTCACATCCACTTATTTTCAACTCCGGAGGATTGAGATAACACAACGAGGTAGAGGTGAAAGATATGCGAGGACTTTGTAGATTAGACAGAAAAAGTAAAAACTCTGACTTAACTCAAACACTTCAGATAACAAAATGGATACATTGTTGGCGTTTGCTGCAGGGGGGTTCCAGGAATTCAAGCTGCTGGAGCGACTCGGACAAGGAAAGAAGCCAACTGCAATAATAGGAGAGGTTGCAGATGAGATGAACATGGATCTAGTTGTGCTAAGCATGGAAGCTATTCACTCCAAGCACGTTGACGCCAACCTGTTAGCAGAGTTCATTCCTTGTCCAGTCTTACTTTTGCCTCTCTGATAACCTTCTTTGTTGCGCGACCAGAGCAGATGCATTTGAGCACTAGGACACTGAAATAATTCACCAACTCATGTGTTTCATCAATAATAAGGTTTTGGGTCTGTGTTTTGTACTTTTTATACCTTGTTCTAAACAGTACACTACATAGCATCTGACAGGTGTATGCTCCTAAAGGAGACTTGTTTGAAGATGAGCCATTCCTGAGCGTGATGACAGAAGAAGAGAGAGCACAAATTGGTAGGAGGTACGATTCCTTGTGTACTTCCCTCATCTGTGCCCTCTCTCTTCTGTCAACAACGCTTGCTCAACCTGCACATGGAAATTAATGTAACATTTCATGCTGCTAACTACTTAGAAATGAAGCAGTGCTTGCGACGTCCAAACAAATTCTCTACTGAAGATACAGGAAACAACAGTGTGAGGGGCAAAGAGGTGATGACAGAAGCATAGAGAGCACAAAGATTGAAATACATGCCCTCCATGTATTGTCATCATCTGTGCTCTCTATCTTCTGTCAGCACATCACCTGAACCACCTCACACCACCGCCCCGGCACCCCAAAACCAAACACAGAAACTCCACAAAGAGAAAAGGAAGCAGCAGAAGCAGAAGAGGAGCTGCTTGTGCTGTGAGCTGTGTGATTCAAGTCCCCCCGAAGCATGCATTTATAATGGAGACGAGGAGGCCCTCTCCCCTACTCAAGTTGCCGACAACCCGAAGAATCTCATCTCCAGATTAACGCATCGTCAGGGGGCGCCTTAAAAGACTATTCCCTTGATCAATCCAACAATGCACACACACACACACACAGAGACCACCCCATTAAAGTTTATGTTCCATTTGGATCAGAATATTTCTTCCTTCGCTGGGGTAAGTTATCTCAGGTTGCTTGTCCTTCTATGGAAACCGTAGCTGTTTCAGACAACCTTTTTTTTTAACGGGTGTGCAGGCCTTAACGTGGAGGCTGCTTCTCCAAAAACACATGGAAAAGCATCACATAAAAAACGTGTACTTGTAGTTGTAGTTGCGTGCTGAATGTCTGCCCCCTCCCACTCCTCTTCCTACTCTTCACTGTTCCCATCTACCAACTACTACTTACTTCACTGTTTTGAACACATTTTTTAAATAATTCACGCAATTAGGATTCAAATTCTTGAAAAAAATATATTTTTTACATTCCTATAATCTTTATTATATATATCACAAAGCACAGTAACGGAAGTAGTCTCACGTGTCAAGTTGGCCTTATCCTCTGCGGCTCAGTGGCCAAGTCTCATCTCTTCTCCCATGGGGACTCACCGGGCGAACCGCAACTAAACCGGGGACGTGTCCGTGTCCGTGTCCTCGGGAATCATTGACGGTACAAGACAAACACCAATAAAATAAAAAAGGTGGATGTGGTGCATGTGCGATGTGAATCGGGGATACGGATTTGGAAAAAGTGAGCTTGTAATCTTTCTTCTTATCTTCCACCCGTCTTCTCCCCATACCTCTCTTCATAATGCCCCATCAAATTCGCATCTTCCCCTCCCCTCCCTCCCCTCCTTTTCTATTTCAATTTTCGTTTTAGTGGCGGGGGAATATTCATTTCCTTTTCTAAAATCTGCCGACTACGTAGTACGCTTTTTTTTTTTCCCCAACTTCAATTTTAATAATAATAAAATTCAACTGGAAGCACTGGATTAAACAATGGGTTTTTTTTGAAAAATATCCACTGTATTTTTACTGTATTAAAAATCTAACCATCCTATGTATATTTTTTTTGTGCGTGGTATATATGAGATAAATGGACAGTGGATAAATTTCAAAAATACCCATTAAACTGCCCCCAATCATAGGATTGAAAAACCATGCAATGACAGGATCCCCGCGCGCGTGCCCGTGAAATTCAGAATCTAGAGTAATTTGACATTATACAATCAGTTCGAAACGAGCTTTTAAAAATAATATAATAATAAAATAGTAGGTATATGAATTTTAGTGCAATTTTACCTCTTTACACCAAATCCATGAATTCGTATATGTGGTTGATGAGATTATATGGATTTAAAATTAGTATTATAGATTACATAATGTTTAGTTGATGGATTTAAATAAATTCAAAATTATATAGATTTTTCTTTAATCTGATGTGCATGAGTTTATTTAGGATCAAACCCATCTCTTATTTTAATTAAACATTTAATTTTATTTCTATAAATAATTAAACATGAAATAAAAATTAATCTTTCTATGTTATTTTTATTTATATTTAGATAAATCAAACTCATTTTATTCTATTTGAATCAACCAAACACTGTCTAATTTTGTTGGGTAAAATCGCAATAGCAATTTTAAACAATTTTATCAAATTTTTTAAATGATTGAGTATTACTAATACCAATTATTGGATATAAATTATTTATACTAAAATACTTATATAAATACTGGGTATTAATTTTTACAAATAGTTAATATTGAGAACTTTTAATCATGCCTATTTTTAAATAACATGAATAATAGTAAAAGAGTAGACACCATTTTTGTGATTTGAATACGTAGCAAGATTTGTAAATCATTCTCTATGGTTTAATTGGAAGGCGTTTTGAGGAGGCGGAGAGCCATAGTGTGGAGCGGTGGATGGGAATAGTGGACTTGGGGCAAAAGCAGGGTCGCCGAATATGGAATAAGGGGATAAGAAGAAGTCGGAGGACGGGGCAACAATTCCTGGAGATGACTCTTTAAAGAAAGATGAGAGGCTGGGCTGATTCGAAAGGACCGAGATGGGGAACGAATCTCGAATATCAGGCGAGTTTTGTTCTTTTCCGCCACCAGATGTTTGCAATTTCCGGCCGCTTTTGCTCCGATCGCGCGGCATCGCCAGGTCCGTCGAGGGTTAGATTCATATCTTCAGATTGCGTTTTTCATTCGTCTTTGAAACGAGTGATTTAAAATAATTTAATTTAATCATATATTTAAATTGAAATACTTATTTTGTCAGAAAAATCAATTAATTTTAATAAAAATAAAATTTTTGATTGAATTAAAATTATATATGTTTTAAAGTGTTTCTAAAAAATGATTATTATAAATTTAATTTGATATTTAAAATTTTAAAAAATATAAAATATTTTTTATAAATAAATGGTATAGCTATTCATATTTATTAAAATAAAATGTTATCTTGTCAGTTTAAAATTTCTAGAATATAAGCATAATAAAATCTTGATAAAAAAATATAAATTAATACGTATTTGAAAAATATATTAATTGTAATTGTTTATTAACAAATGAATATATTATTAAATTTATTTTTGAAAATAAATTATTAAGAAAAATTCTGATAAAAATCTATCAATTTATATTTTCCATAGAATTGAATAGATTCTCAAAAATCAATTATCTTATAATATAATTAGTTATATATTTAGAAAATAGAATTATTTTCACATAAGTAATTGATTTTAATAAAAGGAAATTGATTTTCAAATGTTGGTTAAAACGCTTATATTGAAATTAGATAATAATCGAATTTTGAAAAAAAAAATTTGGGATTTGACCTAAAACCAAAATTTAATAGAATGTTGAAAATATTTAATTTCGGAAAAAAATTAAAATCTGAAATTTCAGACTGTAAGGGGCAGGTATTTCAGTGGGCCCCGCATTTCATTGATATCTCATCTGACTCCCTGTCCAAACAACCACTGGGAAGTACTGAAAAGGACCAAAAATTAATAATAAATATTTCAAATCAAGAAGCGTGAATATCTAATATGATAATATAAATTATAATAAAATAAAAATAATATTATTTTTGAATATTTTGAATTTAAATGTATAATTATAAATTATAAATTTAATTTTTCAGTCTACATAAACATTCCTAGTTTATAAAATAGAAATCAGAAACAAATATATATGTGTATGTATATTATGTATTTATTTATTTTGAAGCGTGGATGAATAACTTGAGTGGGCCCATCTCACATTCCCGCGTTTACACGAAATTTGCCTCACGATGGGCCCAGGAAGAAAGGTTGGATTATGAAGGCGGCCCATGTTGAAGGCCCATTTGTTTTATTCCCGGGGGAGCCGAGGGTGCCTCGCGGTCGCGATGAAGATGGAGGAAGAAGCCGATCGCCGTAGAGAAGCTGCCATCGGGGAATCCGCCGCTTTGAGGCCGAATTTGAAGTTAGGAAAGGGGATTACCCAGGCTCAAGTTTCAAAACTCCAGGTTGATTAGCTGAATCCTGGTGATTGGCGCATGATAAACGTTTAAGAACTGGTTTTTATTTTGTTTGATTTAGAACGAGTTTTCGTTTGCAATTTTCAATTCAATCGGTGGTTTCATGAGAAGAGGAAGTTTCTTTCTGCACTAGTTGAACCCCTGGCTAAATTGAATGAACTAGGTTCTGATCTTATTGGTGTAAGAGCATTGCATTTTGTTCCGGATTCCCAAGTTTTTTTTTTCGCTTATAGGAATTGCATAGGAAGCGGTTAAAGATCAAAGCCAAAACCAAAGTAGACAGAAGACCCATGGGTATGTATTATATGAAAATTTTGTTGTGGAGGATGCATTTGGCGAGCTATGTGACTGATCGAATGGGTGATCAGGGACAAGGGATGTTGAAGTCAAGCACACCACAACCGCAACCGAAGAACAAGCATCAAAGTCCTGTTACGGGGTGGATGATGATAGGAAGCCACAAGGCGAGGTGATCCCATCAGCTGAAGAAGAAACTTCGTCTCAAAAACTGGGAACCAAGAAGCGCCAAAAGTTACACTGGGGGTACATTCTCTATCCTCCATCCTAGAATTTGATATGAGTATATGCTTGATGTTTGCTCATGATGTATTTTATGTGCATACATCAATCAGGCTGGACACAAAGGAACGATGGGAGCGCAAGTCCAACATGTGAAATATTCAGTATTGGTGAGAATTCAATCCCCTTGAACAACATTCTCTCCCCAGCCAACTGGTTTCACCTGAAGACCACCGGATACCGGATAGGAAGAGATTGGAATAAAATTTTGCTTAAAGATTTGCAGGGAAGCTTGAGTTGACACGAAAAGGGTCGAGGCGTGTCTGTGTAGGCCAACTGCAGGCGCTAACTCTCTGTCATGTAGTGAATGCTACTGATAAATTAAGGTAGATTCATTGGGAAGAAAAGTTCTAAACATTGGAGGACTGTGAGGAGCTCAATCAGGCGCACCCCATCCCCCCTTGGACAACCCAAAATCCATGAAACACAACCTCCAGTCAAGCTCCTGCTGGGGATATTACAGTTGAACTGAGGTTGTTTCATGTGGTTCGTTTGTCCCCGCCACTACTCCCATGGGGGTTGGATGGGTCATTCTCAGGACGATGGCCTGGACCGAGTCCAAAGTATGTAGCAGATCTGTGTCTCCACGGGGAGATGGATATGGATATTGCATCCTGCGCCCGCACCCTCCCTCGGGAGATGCGATGCGTATTTAAATCTGGACCCGTAGGGCGCCAGCGGGGATCATCATTCTTACGGTTCCTCTGTCCACCGCGATAAAATCAATAAAATAATGGCCGAAGATAAGCATCGGCCGGTGACCAAGTTGCCAAAAACCAGTCCTTCAGCCCACAGGAACCCGCCCTTTCCCAGTTCCAGAAACCACCATCCGCACCTAGTTTTCCAACAAACCAGGAGGGTGCCCCTGCCTGTCCCACCTCACCCTCGATGAAAGATCAGGTAAATTAGTTTGATTTTTTTTTTTTGAGGCACGGAGGAGGTATGGTTGTGAAGTTATTACTGACTTTTGTCAGATAAAAACAAGCTGCTCGCATATGCAATTTGCATTTTTCTTCATTTTATAATATCAATTCTGTGAGCGAGGGAGCTGTGTGGTATTTGATTCTTCTGTGTATATATACAGGGAGGTTTTGGGAGCCCGTCGAAGTGGAAGCATTGATTTTTCTTGGGAACAGCGCGACACGACAAGTATGCGGCTGAGCTGCAATGGATGCCGAGTTTTGCGGAAGGGGTGCAGCGACGACTGCCCCATAAGGCAGAGCCTGGAGTGGATCAGAAGCCCGGACGCTCAGGCCAACGCCACCGTCTTCCTCGCCAAGTTCTACGGCCGCACCGGCCTGGTTAACCTCATCAATGCGGGGAAACCGCCGCGTATGCGCCAAGGTCAGTCGCCGGGAGAATTTCCGTGTTCTTGTGCTTCAAAGGAGCCGCCTTTAATAGTTGTGGGTTTCTGATTTTTGGTTGTTTTGGGTGGAACAGCTATATTCAGGTCTCTGCTGTACGAAGCCTGTGGGAGAATCGTGAATCCGATTTATGGGTCTGTGGGGTTGCTGGAGACGGGGAAGTGGCAGCTCTGTCAGGACGCGGTGGACGCAGTTCTCAAAGGAGTTCCCATCGAGAAGATGGCGGCGTCCGACGCCCCGGACGTGAAAGGATACGACATCAGACACGTTTGTAAAAAGGACAAGAAGCAGTTTTCGGGTGCGATGGCCCTGAACCGTGTACGGTCCGGCACCCGATTCAAGCGGCCCGGAGCGCGTCGGCAACTGGAATCGGAGGAGGATCAGTCCCCGAGCCATGGGTCTACGTTGAGCCATCAGTCAGCCGCGGCGGCCGCCGAGGTTGTGGACAGAGAGAGCCCGTGCCGGAGTTCCCCGGTGACGGACGTTGACTCAAACTCGCGGGAGAGAACCACGACGATGACATCGAGCTCGATCTCAGTCTAGGACTGTGGCCGGTGAACCGCTGCATGAATCCAAAAGACTCAGCAGCCAGCGGCGGCGCGTGCCAAATGGAGTTGGGGATTCTTCCTGCCTAAAGTGATTTAACGCTCACCTCGAATTTCGAAGAAAATGCAATTTCCCTTCGCCTTTTCGAAATTCAGTTTTAAAATGAGAAAATATTCAAAATACTCTATTTTTTTATTACGTTGCCATAATTATATATTTTTTAATTCAATTTAATTTATATATTTTACGATGCAAACACACGAATTTTTTAAAAAAGTTAGTTGATTTTTGTATTCTTTCTTACAAATTTTCATTTTTAAAAGAATATTTTTTTCGATTGAATCTTAAATTTAATAAATAATTTAAACATGAAAGAAAATGAGAATTCATGTTAATGTTTAATATTACTAAAAAAATCTCCAAAATATGACTCTCTTAAAATATTCATTTATAAATAAATAATAATCTACCAAACTTCCAACTTTTAGTCAGTGAATCAGCGCCACCGGACTCCCGGAATCTGGAAAGCTCCGCGCTGGCTTCCATGGGCTCGCCATGTCGCAGCAGAAATGGGCCGCGAGCAGAGCCAACCAGAAAACCGACCCCCGAGAAATACGTGTAGCAAAGCGCCTATGCAGCAGCTCTCCCCCGGAGGCTAACTAAAATATACCCATCGCCCACTGGGAGCAGCCAACCCACTCGACATTAAAGAACAGACACTTGAGTGTCACTGAGCGCCTGATGCTGAAATGTGCTGCTGCTGCTGCTGCTGATGGATAGTGAAAGTGATGAAGCCATCACCATTCTGCATTAACAATGGGTTAGTTCAATGCTTGCTGAACAAATGAATGGAATGGGACAGGAGCTTCTTCTATTCAGTTAAAGATGTGCTTCCATTGGGAGGGTGTTCAGTGGAAAGAGTTACTGGGAATCTCTTAGGTTGAGATCAGAAGTTCAATAACCATCAGAAAGCAAACGCATTGTCAGCACTGAGAATCGAACCAGTAGTGTAGAAGCTTGAACCGTGTTGCTTGTCTGGTTCATCATGTTTTAGTACTTTCTTCAGGTATGGCATCTGGTGTGGAGTATGGGTTTTGAGGTGTAAATTTATCCGCGATATTAACATAAATTTAAAAAGTATGGTATGCCAGATAAATATATATTTATAATAAGGAGAAAAAATGTATTGAGAAAAACTTATATTGACTAACAAACATACTTTACGCATTTTAATACCCGCTATATCACTTCTTATACCAACTATCAAACAGTTTAATAGGTTTTGAGTATTATTCTTCTTTGATGGGCCATTTTGGTGAGCTCCTTCCACTTTGTTCTATCCCACATCATTTGTGCTAAACCATAGTCCTTTGTTCTCGGATTTGTGTCACAGATACGATAATCCGATGCTGTAAATGTATTTTTAACCATTTGGTTTGATAAGTTAAATCCAAAATTCATATGATTTGTTATGAAAGAAAAAACTATTTTTATATAGTAAGAATAATCAGATAAAACGCAATCGATTTCGTAAAAGTAGGTAATGTATAAGATATAACCGTGTATCATTTTAGTCATTTAAGACGAATTAAAATTTACTCTATTCAATATAATAATTAAATATTCCAACAATTTATTACTTCAAATCAGGTTGACGTGATTATTTGGCAAGGAGAAACCTTTTCTTCAGTATGCAACATGTAATCCTTCACCATTTGCTCCAATACAAAACCACTGATGCATTGTTAATGAACAAACCAACTCGTGGGAGAGTAATCAGCCATGGATTTATTAGAACAAATGATATCATATCGAGATTTGAAAATGAAATAGTCATATATATAAAAGATTATAAATCATAATTAATTGAACCTAATTTTTTTGTAATGTTATCTACGTTTATTGCGTACTTAAGCTTTACATGTGCTTGTCTGATCCATTAGATACTGAATTTTAACATGGTATCAGAATGTTTGACTCACGTTAAGGCTTGAGTGACCAAAATGGGTTTTGTGCTAATACGAGTTTTGGTTGAAAAAAAAGGTGATGTATTGAGCTTAAACGACAAAAATTGGACCGATTTATGATCGAAATACTACCTATAATTACATAAAAAAGAAAAAAAAAAGTCTTAATCGAATTAAAGCCTAATTCAACTTGATGGTGGGTATTAGAATAAACGATACCACATTAAGATTTGAAAGTGAAATAAGTATACAAAAGATTATGAATCATTAATAACTGATCAAGTTCAATATTTTTTAAAACGATCTATATTTCTTGTGTATTTGGACTTCATATATACTCGCTCAATCCATGGGATCTCAAATTTCAATAACATCCACAAGAACAAGCTGCAATACAACCTATTGAAAGCGCAAAGTAACACAATGTGGCAAGAAGCCGAAACGAGGAACAGATGCACGCTTTCTGTGTTATATTTGAAAAACAAGTTGTTGTAGCAGAAATTCAACATACTAGTGATGGAGGCAGTCATTCAACTTCATGGCTCGCTTGCGACATTTCCAAACAATAGAAAACAATCTTCTAAGAAGTAGATTCTGCATACTTGGCTGGCGGTATAGAGATCATAGTCCTTCAACCCCATTTTGCTTCATTCTTATGAGCAGAATTTAATCCTTCTCGATCATTCGTTTCAAAGTATTGAAATTCATGATCTAATAGGTTGGATAAATACATATGAAATTTAAATACATAAGAAACATAAATTACATTGAGATGAGGAGATGGTTTGTAGCTTCTGAACTTGAAGCCAAGTCTAGCTTAAGCTTCCAAACTTGAGGCCATGTTCTAAAAATTTTGAGGAGTAAGATTTAGGGAGAGGTACTCTAATATTCTCAGCAAAAAACTTGTTACATCAATAGTTTTAACCCATATTTATAATATACTGTTGAGCCACAGCATAGATTCAATGGTTGCATTTGTCACCATTGGAGTTCTCTTTCCTGGGCCGTTTACTTGTGTGATTGGGTTTATCAAGTATAGCCCAATAAGTTGTTGATGTACCCTGCACGTTGATCCCTCAATTTCCAAGCCCATAGTTGTTTTCATCTTCCCAATCCTCTCGTTGTGTGATTTCTTCTATTTCTGAGGTTTGAACAAGTTCATCATCAACATCCAACACATATTACAAAAGATTAGTTCCAATCGAGTACATGTTTTAATACATAATTCCACAGCCGATGAACCCAATTTTTCTCGAAAATCAGTATACATAAGCAAACCCCAAAGACTGAACTGCGCTGCAACCATACAAGTCGCCGTATATCTGATCTCCTTCGAGAGGAGATAACCAAAAAACCAGTGCTACAACTAGCAGACACGGGCATCTATTCGACCCGCACGGGTGTGGGTTTAACGATTAGTCAAACGGGTAACACCATGACTTATCCGTGTACGGATTGATCCTATTTTTACAAGAGAATTGATTTTTTGAACTCCAAAATAACTGACTTGCAAGAGTAGACTTTTGAAGAACATATGCTTAGGGTCTATTCTATAACTATAATTAAGATTTCATAAAATAGAATCAATTTTAAAATTACTTAAAGAAAATCAATTTGATATTGTAAAATTGTTTTGTGATATAATATAAAATTATATTATAAAATTTAATAATATAAATATATATTATAAAATTAATATATTAAATTATTGTATAATTCAATGTTATTATATAAATATATTTTTAGAATAAATAAAAAATATAATTTTATAATTAATTTATTATTTAATCTTTGAAATAGATATTCAAGAATTCAATAATTTTAGTTTAAAACAACTAAAGATTAGAATCTTCAATAAATTAAAAAGAATAATTTCAAGAAATTAATATTAGGGATAAAATATTCTTTCCTACCGTCAAAGGAAATGTTACTCGTGGGAAATGGACCAATATTGGACCCCTTTTAGACGGGTTTGAGTAAAACCCGAGTTATGAAGGAGTCAACTCGGGTCGACCCGGTTGACCCCATGTCACTCACTGTCTTGTCAAGCGAAGCTTAGGTAAATTAATCCAATTAATTCAGATGATTATTTTATTTTTTACATTCCAATTTTCATCCGTTTTGTATGGAAATTAGAAATTCGAATTCCGAAATTACTTCAAAAATTATTTAATAAAAATTGATTAAATAAGGATTAATTATAAAAATTATAATATTGATATTATACACTATCTAAATATACATTTATACACTCTAATTAAACTTTACAATAATGTAATCTACAAAACTATCCGACATATAATACAATGTATCAAACTTTATAGTATAAATTTATCTTATTATACAAAACAATTTTACAATCAAAAACAGATTGTATGTATACATTTCGATGACGGGTGACAAACTTACAAGTTGATCAGGTAGATGAACTTTTCTCGCGTTTCCTAAAAACCGCGTGGGTTCTTCTTTATATGCAGGTGCTTTTGCCTGGGAAGAAGCAGGAATTGAACTGAAGAAG
The DNA here is from genome assembly GCA_002189035.1 of Utricularia gibba. NCBI lineage: Eukaryota > Viridiplantae > Streptophyta > Magnoliopsida > Lamiales > Lentibulariaceae > Utricularia > Utricularia gibba. Next base: position 1,091,190 of record NEEC01000016.1, on the reverse strand, counting down.
GCAAAGAAGGGATGGGGCGATACACGAAGCCATGGGGGGTGGTTCCCAAGCAGAGGAAGCGTGTCTTGAGCATGGTCTTGAAGAAACTCAGCAGAAATGCTCTCAGCTGCGCAGCATGGATGATTTCTAAGGCAAGAGGAAAAGGAGCAAACCTCAAGCCTAAAGGCTTCACGAAATGATCAACGCCTGCAACAATAGTTGTGGATATTCTGTTGTACTGAGCTTCTGCTACTATTCTACTACCAGAGTGAGCTACAACGAATACTATTGATTGTGCAGGTTGATTCAATTGAACTGCTGCAGCTGTTAAAACTCTGATCACAGCATATCGAACATCGCTACATGAATCAAGATGCAGAACACATATCAACTTCATGATAGAGAACACTATGGAATGTTTGAATTGCTAAGAAAAAAGAAAACCCAGTTTGAGAAATTAGGGGTTTACCTGCGGAAGCAACGAATAGTTGAAAAAACCTAAATTCACGAGCCATGCTATTCGAAGCGTGACTTCAGCTCTTCTTCCAAATCAAAGCACCGATTTTTCTCATCTGGCGATGAGATCTACGAGGAAGGGAGAATGAGAAGTGAAAAATTTTAGGTGTACAGAATTTGGGGGGGATCTGCTTTTTGATGATTGGTTAATGATTTACCTTTTTTGGGACCAGCAGAAAGAACTAGGGCAAACACAGAGCTGCGATTGTTTCGATTCCCCTTTTTGTGGAAAAAACAAGGTACAGCACAGTGCACACGCCGAGGTTTGATCTGGAAGCATTTGGAGAAGAACGCAAGAAAAAGTACACTGAAATCATCAAGAATTTCTGTTTGGCGACGTCAACCACAAAGAAGAACAAGTTCGAGCCGAGTCAATATCGAGCTCGAGCCAACAGTCGAACCCAGCTCGAGCTTTGCATTTCAAGGCTCGAGGCTCGAGGAGGCAAATTTTTGGGCTCAAGAAAGCACATTTTGGGCTCGAAATGCATTTTTAGGCTCGATGCATATTTTTGGGCTGGAATCGAGCCCGAGTTCGAGCCAAGTTTTCTTGAGCTCGATGAGCTTGAGATCGAGCTCGAAATTTACCGGAAAGCTCGGCTTCGCTCGAGTATCGGGCCTGTAAAGGATGGGCTTGATTTCTCCATCGAAAAATAATCCTTGTTAGGCCTATTAAAAGCCCACTCTTTAATCCAGAAGCCCTGCCCATTACAAACACAGAAGCCTGCCCGTTCTAATAACGAACGGGAAAGCACCGGTTTGCTTTGGAAACATGTTTGAATTGGTCAAACCGGGTTCGATCCATCAGCATATACATTATTTTTAAAATTCCGAGTTAATCTATTCATCCTAGGGTTTGCTGGGTTGTTCTATTGAAAATATTTTTCGAAAATATTTTTTTAAAAAATAAAAGTAATTAATGTTTTTAAAAATATAAAATATTTGAAATATATACCTAAACAAACCCCATAATAATGTTAAAGAGCACGTGTCAAAAGGTATTTAAATAAGTTTCTCGAACAAAATAGGTTATTATTTTTATTTCTAAAAAATATTAAAGAAAATCAGGCACGTGCGCGGACCAAGACCCGTCGTTGTTGGTTTACTACATCACGTCCACGTGACCTTCGCCTTGGGCCCTTGTGTTGGGCTGATCGGTGACTTGTTACATTTTTTGTTAATTTTGTAATAATAATAAATATACTTAAAAGGGTTTTTATTTCTTGGAAAATGCATATTGATATTAAAAAAACACGAGGGATCTGGAAAATGGGAAAATAGTACAACTAAAGGGGAGGTTGATTGGAAGTTAATTTATTTAAATGTTTTTTATTTACTGATTTTTTTGTCTGCATCTTTTCTCGATTTGGCGCGTAGCGTGGGGCCGCACAAGTGGACACTGCACTGAATCAGACCGCGGCGTCGGACCGACAACCCTTCAATGGTCACCCCCACAGCAGATCCGAGAAATCCGTTGATGCGTCTCTCCCTACATCTTTATCCTCTCCCTACTCGCACCCCCCACCGCGTCACCTCCAACCGCCATTTGAAAAATACACACGCACGACCTCTGAAACTCAAATAAATTTTATTATTATAAATAAATATAATTTTAATAAACCAAAAATATTTTTAATTTTAAAAAGTTACATAAATATAATTTTTATTTTATTAAAATTAATTCTAAAAAAGTTGAAAAGTATTTTTTAATAAATAAAACTGAACATAAATTTAAGTAATGAGTTTAAACTTCAAATTTTAAAATTACAAAAAAACAAGCTAGATTGTCAAAACCAATATTATAAAAATCAAAATAGTTTTTAAAATTTTTAAAAATGAAATAAATATGAAAAATTAAATATATAATAAAAATTCAAATATTAAGAGTTAAATATAAAATAAAATCCAAATAATTGTTAAAACCATACAATAAATATCAAAATATGAAATATGAAATATGAAATATATAATTTTATAAGTTTGAAATTAAATTATTTATAAAAAATAAAATAAAAATATTATGATGTAATTATGAAAGTTAAATATTAGATTTTTTATACTGACTATAATTTAGAATATTATCCAAAAACTCCATCCTTCAAGTAATGGATTTATCAAATAATTTTAGGAAATTTAAAAGTGAATTCAAAATCCGAATAGGAGGCGGCGCGTGGAATGTGAATAATGGGGGGAATCTGGGCTGGGCATCTTTGATACAAAACTGTTCCGATCCCTGACCTGGGCTAGGGTTAGAGTTGGGGTACACCACCGGAAAATGGAGGGCCCTCACCCTACAGCTGGCCTCCCGGCTCCCGTGCCGTCACTGTCAACCTCCCCATCCCTGCAAAAATCCCCTGCTCCCCACCCCCGCTGCTATATAAATATCATATTCATATCCCCCACACACAAAAAGGAATCAAATTCCCGTCTTCGTCTTCTTCTTCTACTTCTGTGTTCATGACGACGGCGACAAGATGAAGGAACGGCAGCGGTGGCAGCCGGAAGAAGACGCCCTCCTCCGAGCCTACGTCAAGCAGTACGGCCCCAAAGAATGGAACCTCATTTCTCAACGAATGGGGGTTGCATCTCTGAACCGCGACCCCAAGTCGTGTCTCGAGCGTTGGAAAAATTACCTCAAGCCGGGGATTAAGAAAGGGTCGCTCACCCTCGAGGAGCAGAATCTCGTCATTTCTCTTCAGGCTAAGTATGGTAACAAATGGAAGAAGATCGCCGCTGAGGTGCCCGGCCGTACCGCCAAGCGTCTGGGGAAATGGTGGGAGGTTTTCAAGGAGAAGCAGCTTAAGCAGTTGAACAGAGGGGAATCCGATGGGTCGCCTGACAATTCGGGTAAATACGACCATATTCTAGATACTTTCGCTGAGAAATATGTTCAGCCGAAGCTGCTAGGAGGGTTGAAAAATCTTCCGTTACCGGAGACACCCCCGGCATTGACGGAACCGCCGGTGATTCTCCCTCCGTGGATGAACACTGCGACGAGCTCCTCCTCCTCGTCCCCCTCGGTTAGTCTGACTTTATCGCCCTCGGAGCTGGAGCCCTCGACGGGAATCCCTAGGTTTCTACAGATTCAGCAATTAGGGACCCTAATTCAGGAGCTGGAAGAGGGGAAGGAGAATTGGGTGCGGCACAAGAAGGAGGCGACATGGCGGCTCACGCGGGTGGAGCAGCAGCTCGAATCGGAGAAGGCCCGACGGCGGAGGGAGAAGACGGAGGAGATCGAGGCGGAGATACAGAGGGTGAGAGATGAAGGTGCGGCGTTCGCGAGCAGACTGGAAGGGGAGTGCAGGGAGAAAGTGAAGGCGGTGCAGGCGGAGTCGGAAGCCAAAGAAGCAAAGATAATGGAGGCCTGGTGCAGTCACCACGCCAAACTGTTGAAGCTCCTCGAGCAGCTCGGGAGCGGGGCCCACTGAGATCTTCCGGGTTTTCTTCCTTCGCCATTAATGGCGGCCGCGCTCCCTGCTTTCTCCGATGAGCCCCCCATCCCCGTCCACAGAATGCATGTTAATACATATGCTCTCTCATATCGGCGTTTTCTAATTTTAGAAATATGTTTTTTTTAATATTTTCCAATAAAATTTAATTTTAATAATTTTCATTTCCTGGGAAATTCAGATGCATAGAATCTAATTTTTGGACTTATTCCACCAATAAAAAAAACAAAAAACAATATTTATTTAAAAAAGCCAACTTTTTTCCAAATAAAACGAGGCGCGCATGTGGGTGGGGGCCACAAGTTTCCTACTAATTGAGCGGTCTCGCCCGCGTGCCGGGAGTTCAATAATACGGAACGAGAGGGAGTGGGAGGATCCGGCGCCGGCGAGTTGGAGTATGACGGCGATGGGTGCATCGGCGGGGAGGCAGCCAACGTGGAAGGAGAGGGAGAACAATAAGCGCCGTGAGAGGAGGAGAAGAGCAATCGCGGCCAAGGTGTACGCGGGACTTCGATCTCAGGGGGGTTACAAGCTTCCCAAACACTGTGATAACAACGAAGTTTTGAAGGCTCTGTGTAGGGAAGCTGGCTGGGTTGTTGAAGAAGATGGAACCACTTATCGCAAGGTCTGTTGATTCATTCGACATAGCCTTTGATTTGGTTGATCCCTCTTTTTTTCATCTTCAGTTAGGGATTCATATTCGAGTTTGTTCAATCGATGGTGCTTTCAAAAAAGTTTATTGATATGGTTTTGATCTGCCTTAAATTTGGTTGAAAATCGCCAGTTGTCTAGATTGATATCAAGTTGGAGGTTCATGTCTCTACCTCTTCCGAGTTTTTTCAACGTTCTGTGAATCACCATGGCGATCGAATTGATTTATATGTTGCTAACTTTCATTCAGGGCTGCAAGCCACCCCAACCAGAGACTCTGCTGGAATCAAGGAATACTCGCCGGTGTTCTTCAGTTCAACCGTACCCGAATTCATCATCTTTTCCAAGCCCCAACAGCTGTGAAGAAAATTCATCATCATATAGTCTCCCTTTTCTCTGCAACATGTCATCAGTTCCTTCATCATTTCCTCCTCTACGCATGTCCTCTAGTGCCCCAATAACTCCTCCACCTTCCTCTCCAACCAGAGGGTCAAATCCCAAGCCACTCTTTCAGTTTGATTCAAGAAAATCAATGTATTCCTCTCTTAGTAACCCAATTTTTGCTTCCTCTGCCCCACCCAGTCCCAAAATCAAAAGAAGTCACCTTTTAAATCCGATCCCGGAACCAGAATCCGATACACAGGGTTTCAGTTTCAGTACAGTGTCAGCACCAGCTCCTACCTTTTCACCTTCCCATAAGATGATGAAACCCCTGGAAGACATTAGATATGGAGGAGAAAAGTGTGTTACTTCACTTGATCAGAAATTCAAACATCAAGAATGCGGTGTGAAGGCTTGGGAAGGTGAAGTTATACATAATGTTGGGAGGGATGAGTTGGAGCTCAGACTTGGGTCAGCAAAAACTAGTGCATGATTAGTGGATTTGCAAACACAAACTCCTGCTGCCTCAGGTTTGCAGCAACATGTAAACCCTTAATATTCCTTAGCTGTATGTATGTAATGTTCTTTGAGATGGAGATGGAGGTTTCAACCTACACACAAGGACATTCTCTTTACTTGAAAGTTGAAAGAAAGATGCCATTTTGATTCGTGACAGAGAGATTTCATCTCCGAATTCTATCTGCAGGGACATTTCACCCCTGTTTCTTTATCGCGCTCCGCCGTGAAAGTTCAGACAAGATGTCTGCTTTCGGATGAAGGCTGCAATCTGCTCATTGATTGCCCCACGTGCAAATAGCTGAACCGTTGGTGTCAGTGGTACAACCGCCTGGCCTTACTCAAACACAGGATAAGGATCCTTAACATAACGGGTTAAAAGTGTGCATCAATCATCCTGCTGGATATGTCGCGCTGAACCAGGATGTTGTCTGATCCGACCCAGTGCAAGTTATTCAAACTCCATTAGCGCAAACCTCATCAGGCCCCAAGCTTACATCCCCCAGCCTGCTGGATACGTCGCGCTGAGCCGGGTTCTTGTCTGATCCGACCCGATGCAAGTTATTCAAACTCCATTACCGCCAAGCTTATCAGGCCCCAAGCTTACATCCCCAAATCTCAGCATCTGAGGAAGATTTGCTTCCGTAGTAGATTCATCAGGCCCCAAGCTTACTGCAAGTTATTACAGCATCTGAGCAACCTTAGTAATCGACCCAGAAAGCCCTCCAAAACACTGCAAGCGAGGAGGGTGGAGTCCTGGGCTCTGAGTTAACCTCTGGCCCAAGTTCACTCCTTTTCGTGAGACAAACTGCGATATGTTCTCGAGCCATCTTCCTGTGGGTGTCTATAGGCTCTTGTCTTTCTGTGGGTGGCGCCCATAGCCCCAAATCGCCTGCCTCGCCATGCCGCTGCCCAGTACGGAGCTGCCCCTGAGAGCGCAGAACGCCACTCCCCTCAGTTCCACACACAATACCAGACCTGTTGTTGTACACCACTCCATTCATCCTTACGTAGGCTTTTTGTTTTATACTTGGTCACCCCTATTTTTTTTAAAAAAAAACTATTAAGCATGAATTTTTATTTTATGGAAATTACTTCTCTAAAAAATGTGACACAAATGCTGTTCATTTAGAAAAATGGACATCAAACATTTCTATATCATTCATTACGACCAATTTTTTACATATACAATGGTTAATCCCTTTCTTTCTTACACATTAAGAACAACTTTTTACATATAAGGGATCATTTTTCTTGCACTCACCAATTTTATATTACATACCAAATGGATGTCGTTTAATTCACTTCCCTAGGGTTTTAAATACCCTGTTCCAATAATACCATGGCCGCCCCGTTGCCCTGTTTCTTGCTAGTGTTCTTCATTGGGACCCAACTTTGTTCTTCTTTTCCTTTCTTTTTTTGGAACCCGTAGCCCTGCTCCGGGCATCACTTCGTTTTTATATTCACTGCGCATCCATGCCCTGCTTTGTCGTCTTCGCTTTAAATAACTCCAACCGCAGAGATGGAGCATGCCGTCTGGGTGGGGAGCCCTGTTGAGTGTCTTCGGTGGGTCAATTTAGCCTTACGGAGACGTGGCGTCTGTGATCCATATGGGGAATCCGAGGTGGGTCTCAGGTCTTTCAGAGGACTAGCCATGGCTGATACGTGTTGCTCTTTGTCGCATCTGAGAACCAGGGGTCCAACGCAGCGTCCTCTCGCATCCAAGTGTGCTATCATATGTATTGCAAGAGAATAAAAATGTGAACTTTGGGAGGGAGAAATGGGGATTCCGGTCCCCCGGCGGCGAGGGTTCAGGTGACGACGCGTGGAAAGAAACGGTGCGGGCTCCCACCATGTGCACTCACCTTGGCGTGCACCCTCCCCTTATCATTAAACATGATGCTTGCTTTTTCAAAAATATTTACTTTGAGAATCGTAAGTTGGAAATTTGACTATCGATGACAAACCAATGATTATATTATTTGTGAAAATGTAGACCCAAAGGTTTGCAAATTATTAGAACAAAATAATCTCACATTTGAATTTTAAAGTAAAATAATTAAATATATAAGAAATTACATATCAATATTAATTGATTGTGTTTAATTCTTTTTAATATAATGAAAATTTTTTGTATATCTGAATTTTTTGTGTGTTTGTTCAATCTATTAGATTCTTAATTTCAATACGATATTAAATCGTTCACCTTGCGACATGACTTAGTGACCAAGATAGCTTTGTATTAATTTGAATTATGATTAAAAAAAAAAAAAAGATGTATTGAACATAGATGAAAAAAATTAAATCAACTTATTATCTGAACACTACATACATTAACAATAAAAAAAATAAGTTTTAATTGGATCAAAAACTAATTCAACTTTAAGACGAGTATTAGAACACAACGATCTCACATATTAGTTGAGCCTAATTTTTCATAATATGATCCATATTTTTGATATATTTGTAATTCACGTGTGATCGTCCAAATCATTATATCTTTAATTTCAATACAAAAGTGTTAAAATTTAGAATAGATGGATTGGTACATCCGAAATGGTCTAGGAGAGGAGTGGGTAACCCAATGTAAGGTTGCATGTGAATGGTGGGTGGCCCATCCTCCATGAAAATTCTACTCCCACATGCTTTAAATCGACAGTTTGAAAACGGCTGAGGGTTGCGTCTTATCACAAGACACCACACACAGCTTTACCAAACCCTAATCCCATGGATGGAGTTGGAGAAGATGCTGTCTGACGCTCTGTCATCTGCACCTACGTCGGAGAGAGACTGTTCCATAGGGTGAACAGTCCAGTTTGAAAAAGAACCCTTCCTTTCCCTCCATTTTCAAGACACAACAATGGGTTCCGGTTCCAATAATACATATCAATCATCCAGCTTTTAGTTTCTGAATCAAGTACGCAGACGCAGTGTTGCTCCTCCTGTTCGCCGGTGGCAAAAAGGGGTCGGTCCCCTCCGTGGAGAATGGAAGCTTGAAGTATAGAAAAAAAGGGGTGGGGTGCGTTTAGATGAGGTTGTGATGGAATTGGTGGTGGGCTCAGGGACCAACACATTAAAGAAGGAACTGGGAAGGCGACAACAGTGTGTGGACCTCAAAGTCAAAAGGGTTTCTTGCACAGATGGTGAACTTAAAACAACGAGGAGCACCACCCATCCATTCAATTCAATACACCCGCCTCTCTGCATACTCTATACTTGTATACCATAATCAATGCCATTTCATTATTCTCAATCCCGAGAAAATTGAAAAAAACAACACATCAAATTTCAACTAGTATAAAGGTTGTAAACTTCAAAATTACAAAAAAGATATATCAAGTTGTCAAAATCATACAATGAATACTCAAATGATTTTCAAAATTTTTAAAAAATGAATTATTGTGAATCAACTCTTATTTCACAGCTAACAAAATTTCATAATAACCCTTTTTCGCATTCACATATAAAGTTCAATGAATCAAAATCCCTAATTAGGGTTATATTGTGTTGGCATTTTATGATTTTTGGAATGAAAATTGTGGATATTATTTATAATGATGTATAGTTATAATAACGTTATAATATAATAAGTTTAGGGATAGATCATTTACAACAAAAGTAATTAAAATACGTCAAATTTAAAAGTTATATATTAAATTTTTTATATCGACTATAACTTAATATACCACTCTCAAACTGCACCTCCCCATCCCATTCAAAGCTGTGTGGCAGCTACAAATGCCGGATCCAAAGTTCTCTTCCCCCTAACTCCTCGGGCCATAATGCTGCTAAAAAGCGGCAAAACAGATTGGAGAAGCAGAGCAGTGGTTAAGTATGGAGTTGGTGGCATACTTGAGTTGTTGTTGTTGTTGTTTTGTGATGATGCGCAGTGGGCCATGTGTTGGAATGCGGACAAAACTCGTTGCCAAATGAACACCAACCCCCTTCACAAGCTACTGTAGGAGAGCATCCAGAGTTGCCATTCCTTCCCTCTCATGCATGCACCTGGACAAAGAGAACCCCAATTCATATCCACAACCCCCCGGTTTCCTTATTTGGGAAACAGCCTTCCTTCTGCCACTAACTCTCCCTGCAAACTCTGCTCTCCACCCTCGTGAAATCCTTATCCGTTTCCCATGATCTTGTTCATGTTCTTTCGTCTTTCATTACAAGTGTGTTGTGATGTGAGAAAAAAACAAAAAAAAAAAGAGTTATTTGAGTATTTTAATGCCACTTTGTAAATGTGACATAAAACTTGGTTGCAACATGAAATAACAACATCAAGATGTAAGGAGTGTTTTTGAGAATTTTTGAAACCTATTTTTAATTTTCAAAATTATTTTAGAAAAATAGAACTAAGAAGTAAAAGTAAACAAATTTGTATTTTTTTTTTAAAAATAACTTTTGTAGTATAATTTTAAAAATGTTTTTGATAGAATTATTTTTATAATTAAGAATATTCTAAAATAAAACTATTTTTATTTTTAAAAAGTATAAATAGGTTTTAAAATTTTTTCAGAATATTACTTTAAAGTTTTATTAATTTTTTTAAAACTATGTTAAATGCAGATGAAATGTTAGAAATACAAAATAAGAGATTATTAGAATGAATGATGACAAAGGTTGCATCCAATGGTCAAAGATGGTTTGAGCAACCACTTATTTAAGCAATGTTTGGAAACTACTTTAATTCTATTCTTGTATAATTTATAACACTTTTCAAATATATACCTTATTCTTTAACACAAGAATTTATTACAATAACTAGCGAGTGCTCTCTCCTTAATGGGACGAAAAACCGACGGGACAAAACAAAGAAGAAGCAGCCAAAAACAACAAGGAAGCCTTATCTCAAGCTACGTCACACAAAAATGGCATGTTACATGCTTTTTTTTGTGTGCAGGTGCATGCATGTGTCACTTGCGTGTACCATGCCACGTTCCACGTTAACTCAACTATTTTAATTCAATATTCTGTATAAAAGCTCAAAGTTACCTTGGATCAAATTATTTTCATCTTAATTAAGCACTGTGTGTGAATTTGGTATGCCGTTTTAATTTATGATTTTAGAAAATATTAATATTAAATTAATGGATAAAAAAGAGATAATAAAATTGATGGTTAGAAGGGGTGTTAAACTATTTATACTAATTTAAATTGTTCTTGTAATTTTGTCGATTAAAACATAAATTAACATTTAATGTGCATTTGTAGATAGGGAGGCGGTGAGGTGGCATTGTTGAAAATAACACCAAAAGCGAGGTTAGTTTGCGCGACGCATCTTTTTATAGCCTAGTCCCTGGTTTCCTGGTGGCTGCCTTTGTGCATTCCGCACCTTCTCGGTTCCTTCCTTATCAGAAACTCTTACCCTCTAAATTAAAGTCTGGTGTACTGCCCAACAGAGAGATCATGAACCAGCAGGAGGACTTGGATGATGCGATGCTTGTTTCTGAGTACTACAGTGATGGGATATACCTGCAGCCTCCGCAACAGCAAGGTGAGTTTTAACCCTCCCCAAATTCTTACCCTCTTCTGTGTCTGTTCCTCAGAATGTGAGTCCGGCAGGAGCGTCGGAGCAGCTGCGGCGGAGGCGGCGGGGGACGAAGAGTGCGGCGGACGGGGTGGTGAGGAAGAGGAAGCTCAGCGAGGAGCAGGTGCGTGGGACGCACGCATATATTACATTGCCGGAGCAGGGACTGAGTTTAACTAACTTTTTCTTTGGGGCGGCGGTGTAGGTGAAGATGCTTGAGCGGAGCTTCGGGTGTGAGCATAAGCTGGAGACGGAGAGGAAAGACCGGTTGGCGGCGGAGTTGGGGCTGGACCCCGCCAGGTCGCAGTGTGGTTCCAGAACCGGCGTGTCCGGTGGAAGGTGAAGAAGCTGGAGGAGGAGTACTCGAAGCTCAAGGCGGAGCACGACACCGCAGTTGTTGAGAAATGCCTCCTCGAAACAGAGGTACATTACTTTCTTTCATGTATCCTTTCCCTTTTCGAGAACTGAACACACACCCACCCCGATGGTACAGGATGACGACACCATAGCTTAGTTTAGTTCCCGAGTATTATTACCAGGTCAAAGGTTTTAACCCTAATACCTTTGGGTCGCCCTACTTAGGGCAGGATTCCAGAAATACCATGAATTTACTCGAACACTTGCCACTCTACAGCTGCTGAAGCTCAAGGAACAACTCGACGAGGCTACAATGGAAATACAACGACTCTCGGAGAAACACGACGCCTTCTCCGGCAACACCAACAGCCCCGGCGCCTCCGCGTTCTCCATGGACGACTTGCTTTTCACCGGAATGCAGGATTTCGAGAGCGCATACGGCGGTTACACGCAGGGGTTAGCATGGGGCAACAGTAGCTATTACTGATATGTGGGCTACTCCATAGCAGGTAATCATGCATGCTTAGTGTTGATAACTGCCTCTAATCGGCTCCAGGAATGGGCGGTGGGGCTCCCTCTGGTCTGTGATTTGATGGACGCCTTGTAGTGACGACCACCTACTTGTAAGAAAACAAAAATGTACTATTGCCCTTGGATGCTATGATGTGATTAGTATTATTATTATTAGTCAATTTCCATATTTATTCTCATCTCAACTCTATCCAGTAAATAATATAATATATATTAAATAAATAAATCCAAATGGATAATCTTGGAATAAGAGTCAATGCTGTAAAAATCCAACCTGGTTGATAGCAACTCTTTTGATGACCCTTGTTTTGAAAACAAAACAAAAGAAAAATTAAATTGTGGTTGTTGGGCTGGGATCTTTCAGAGCAACTGGATAAAAAGGAGATGTTGGGCTTCCATAGTTTGGGCCCAATGTTATAGTGGGCCTCATTATGTTAATTTAATAAATGAAATATTTTGTTTGGGGGATTTTGAATGTATTGTCAAGATTTGATGATTTCATCCTCTCTGAGAATACCATAGGAAATAATATATTTTTAGTAAAATATTGAAAATATTATATCATTTAAATAAATTTTAATAAAATATTCTATTTACAAGTACAAATTAAATCAAATTTAATTTCATTTTTTTATTTTGAACCAAACACATGAAGTCCGCGTTATGCTTTAAATATGCATTTCATATTATGTAGAATAGAAAAACAGTTTAGTAAACTATTCTATATGATATTATAAAATTATATTATATAATTTAATAAAATTTAGTATGAAGGTATCAATGTATTTCTAAGACGTGTATAAAATAAATAATGTAATTTTTCTAATTAATATTTATTTAATAATTTTGAAATTAAATCCTAGAATTTTAATCATGAAGATTGAAATCAATAAAGAAAAATTAAATAAAGTTAATTTGACGGTTTTAACTTTAAATGATAAAGAAAAATAAGTGGCCGTGGCTGGTCGTCCTCGTGGGCCGTATTGGGCCATGGATTTCAGCGGGCTGGGATTCTGTGGTCCCCCGTACGCGAGGGCCACTGTTTGTCGTCGTCCGGGGAGTTTCTGTTGCCTCCCTTTCATTTTCAGAGGCGGTGGCATAATTAATCTTCTAATGACACCCGCCATTTGTTAATTACGAGATAATGACGTAATTAGAAGTTTGAGGAGAGGTAATTAAATGCTGATGATACCTGGGTGGGGGGTATTGTGAATGCATAATCATTGGATTTAGGGTTCTTTAGATGATGTAAATGGCAATTAATGGGTGATTTTGGGGAGTTACATTCCGAGGGCTTTCTTGTCTTTGAGGTTTGATGGGAGTGGCGATAGCCAATACCACTACGGGACCAATTTCCAATCTGAATCCAGGTACCAAAGCCTACTGCTTTTTACGATTGTCCAGCAGAGGAAACAGCCTTACCACTGACTGGATTTAGAAAAAAAAGAGAGAAGGGTATCTTCATCGTTGGAACAGAGATTCTATAGATATCGGGGGTCATCGACAAGGTCAGTTTGATGTTGGGAAAGGTGGAATTGTGATACGCGGAGATGGAAAATACGGAGTGGACTTGTCGTGGCGCTGTGACTATCGTCATTTTACTTTTATGTGCTATATGTTTGTGTGAATGTATGGTCGGTTTGTGATGTTGTACAGCAGTCGTCCAACGTTTGCAGCGATTGCAGACTGACTTTTGACGCGTTTGGGGCTGTTGCGTGTGCCCTTTCTTGGGTTGCTTTGTGGTGGGTGTTTTTTTGCTATCGTGATTGATTATTAAACACTGTTATGATGCGGAGAAAATGAGATTTTGATCCGTGAATTTGGGGGAGCGATTCATGGTTTTGATGGGATCAGGGGGCAGTGTACCTTTCTTTTCTTTTATTAGGTTTGAGGATTGATTGGGAGGAATGATGAAGGGAAGTCTTTTCTCGGTTGTTGGTGTGAGGTAGGGACGATTATTGCTTATGGTCGCTTGGGGATTTTTGGGGAAAGACAATTTGCTTTTCTAATGAATGCTTCTCTGTTTACACTTCTATCCGGGGTTGATTTTCTGTTTCAATTTTCACGTCTGTACTGTATGTATAAGTGATTGAACCCCTGTTGCTGTACCCATTTCTAAGCTATTGGTGCATTTTGGGTATCGTGATTGATTATCAGCTTTGCAAACCTTGTGGGTATTTCCTTTCAGTAAATTAGTACAAGACTTGAAAAACGGCGTTTGTAGTTTTTGCCTTGTATTGAGGGCCTCATTCTTGCAGAGGGATCATGAAAATGGCGGTTGAATTGGTAAATAGTGCTACTAGTGAAAAGCTTTCTGAAATGGACTGGTCCAAGAACATAGAGATATGTGAACTAGTTGCCCAAGACCACAGGTAGTGCAGCACTCATGATTTCGTTTCCTTTCTGAGCTTAACACTTGAAAACGTCCTTTTAGCCTAAGACTTGAAAACTTCTGGAATTCCTTTTTGACTTCACACATGTGCTTTTGTAATTATATTCTATGGGAGAACCTTTCTGAGTCCTTGATTATGCAGGCAAGCCAAAGATGTTGTGAAAGCAATTAAAAAACGCCTTGGAAGTAAAAATGCGAACGCTCAACTCTATTCAGTGTTGGTGAGTTGATTAGTTGCATATAGGAGTTCTGTTGTAGATATTGATGACCTGCTCTCCTCGTTCTGCTTCTGAAAATGTGGCTCACCAGTTGCTGGAGATGCTGTTGAATAATGTCGGAGAACCAGTACATTATCAAGTTGTAGACAAAGGAGTACTGCCCGTGCTTGTGAAAATTGTGAAGAAAAAAGTGCGTATTCTTAACAGTTGATGATATTAATGTTGATGATTTGATTCAACGAGTTACCCTTTTCGCAGACGGAACTTCCAGTTCGAGAGAAGATATTTCTCCTGTTAGATGCTGCACAGACGTATGTGGGTGGGGCTTCTGGGAAGTTCCCTCAATTCTATTCTGCATTCTACGAGTTAGTGGTGCGTGGTGATTTGCATCCACATTGCTCTGTCTTCCATTTGGCTGCCTTTTTGTGTGTGTGTTTTAAGTAGTGGAAGTCAGTAGATTTGCATCCACATTGCTCTGTTAATGAAAATTTATTGAATTTAACAACGCATTTTCTCTCAGAGTGCTGGAGTTCAGTTTCCTCAGAGGCCTAGAGATGTCTCTAAGCCTGACTCTATAAACAGCATTGCAAAGCATAACCCACCAGCAGTGAAGCCCGATGTTCCTACGAATGAGAGGACTTTGCCGCAAACCCAAAATCCAGCCGTTTCTGAATTGAGGTAGCCATTTCACTGCTTTATGATTCCTCATATTTTGTCACAAAAGTTTGCCTACGACTCGCTCTTACTTCCATAGCATCTATTCTGTAGTATTCTTGAGAAAGCCAATACTGCTTTGGATGTTCTACGAGATGTTCTTGATGCTATTGATTCTCAAAACCAGGAGGTAGTATTCCATCTGCTTCGACTTTGCTTATTTTTCTGTTTGATGATTTGAAATTGTTCCCTTCTGTTGTTCTTCAAGGGAGCAAACGATGAATTTACTCTAGATCTTGTGGAACAATGCTCGTTCCATAAGCAAAGAGTAATGCAGCTGGCAGTTACCTCTCGGTTAGTGCTCTTTTCTACTATGTGCCCTTTCTGCTCAGAGAATAACCTCTGTTTTTGTATCCTCCCCTTTTCCAGGAACGAAAAGATCGTTTTACGGGCTGTTGAGATCAACGATCAGCTTGATAGAGTTCTTCGTAGGCACGATGCTCTTCTTTCTGGTAGGAGGATACCCGAATCACATCATATCAACCATGGGGAGGAAGAGGAGGAAGAAGAAGCAGAACAGTTATTCAGGCGGTAAGCATGATCAATAAGCTCAATTCTCAGCTTCTTGATCCTCACTGTAATAAGCAGCACCCTTCCACTATCTCCATGGGACAGGATGCGAAAGGGGAAAGCATGTATACGTCCTGATGATGAAGTGGAAAAGATGGATCATCGTCCTTTTGGATTAATGGGGCACCCTGTTCCAGGAGAAATGTTCAACAGGCCCCTGATACGGCCCTTGTCCATCGACCACCGTGAAAGGCCTCTATCAATGGAGCCTAGCCACAAAACAGCTAAATCTCTTGGCAGCAGCCCGAGTCAGAAAGTTTTGATGGATAAACAAGCAGCCGTCGTCATCCCTCCACCACCATCTAAATACATGGAACGTCAGAAGTTCTTCCAGGACAATAAACCAGATGATGTTGCACTTGGTACACACCTGAGAAGCCTCTCCTTACACAGTGGCAATGTGAGTAGCTCTCACAGTGGAAGCACAGACTTCAGTGACTGAGCATTCTCCTGTTTTGGGTCTCCGGAGTTTGGTGATCAGGAGTTGCTCTAAGAGCTGAGTTTGCAGCTCTGTTTCTCTGTAGTGCAGTAAGCTGATGTAATAGTGTTACAGATTGGACTTGACTGGACATACATATATATATCTCCCGTGTGTTCCTTTCCTCTCTTGAGAGTATTGCCAATTTTTATGCGAATCTTCGAAATAAACCAAATTACTGTGGCAAAGGTGTCTCTTTTAGCAAGTATACTGGAGCCCTAAACCTCCCCGAAATAGCTGCCGGGAAGTTGGCCGGAGTAGTCCCGGCTAGACTTCGCGCAGTTCGCAGGTGTCGAACTACCCGGCAAAGCCAAATTGGTGATGCCATTTTAGAGGCTGGCGGTAAGGCTGTGTACGAATTTAGAGTGATTTTGGTAGGGTTTCTGATTCTTCGTGAGATTGAAAACCAAGGACGATGGAGTGTGGGAAGTTTCGTCGAGTCACCCCGCTGTTGTGATTTCGATCAATGGCGAGGGTTATCATCTCCTGCAATCTTCCTTTTCCTCGGCCGTTAATCCATGAACCCGCCAAGTTTTGGGCTCCTGTCAGGGTGCAACGGCCACTCCCCACGAGCCGAACGCTGGCCTCTTTCGTTCCCCACAATCACAATAATCGCTTCTCCAGCATTCCTAATGGTCCATTCTTCAAGCCTCGTCAACTTTTCGGGAAGTCCCGTTTTTCGTTGTCAGCCGATTCTGCTATTCGCACTTTTTTTGGTACCGACCACAGCTCCACCCGATGGCATTACGCTTCAGGAAAAGTCCTCAGCGGACTCGATAATGGGGTTGCTTTGGGAGACAATGAGCCCGAGGTTGCGGTGGTGATGCTGGGGTGGTTGGGAGCCAAGCCCAAGCAGTTGAGGCGGTACGTTGAGTTGTACAACGCTAAAGGGATTCATGTAGTTACGTTTGTTACTTCTGTGATGGATGCTCTCAATGTTCCACTGGGAAAGAAGCTGGAGGAAAGGCCTCGAAGATTGGCAGAGGATTTAGCTTCATGGTTGTTGAATGGGGATGCCCGTGATCGGCTCGTGATGTTCCACACGTTTAGCAACACCGGCTGGCTAACGTAGGTCGCCGACTCATCAATCAAATTCTTACGAGTTACACCCCATTGTTGTGCTATTCTTGACTACTTTCGCTAACTCTAGTGAGCCGGGATTGTCGTTTTGTTCAGTTACTATTTTCTTCTGCAGATATGGTTCTATTCTTGACAATTTCAGAAAAAGTAGACATGATCTGTTGACCAAGATAAAAGGATGCATTGTAGATTCGGGTGGAGATCCTAACATTGATCCAAAGGTATGCGTTTTTCCTAGTTGGATTGTCTAATGTTCTTTCTTGTGCAAAAAGCTTGTGTCTTTTGGGAATTACCTCAGTTTCTTATGTGCAACAAAATTTAGCTTCTCTTCCGGAGAATTTTATTCCAGTTGCTTTGAACATTCTGAGCTAACTGCTCATCGATGGCTTCTGGTTTCTGGTTGCGGCGTTGCTTTCATATTTTGATTCTTGTATTTGAATGGTTTCGAGGTCGAAACCCAACATCTGGAGCAAGCTCTAGTTACTCTCTGATGGAAATTTCTCTTTTTCTTTGCAACTCTATTAGATTCCAATTGAGCTTCGCTGAATCCCATAGCTTATGCCTACTTTATTTGCACATGTTTCAACTCTGCCTTCCATTTTCTGCCCATGATGCATCTGCCTGAATATCCATGGGTTTTCAGGTTTGGGCTGCCGGATTTACTGCAGCCCTGCTTAAACAGCACAGCACTGCTATTTATCCGTCAACTAGGACAGCAGGAGCTGCATTGGCTAGTGGAATGACCGGGTCGACAGTACAAGAGTTAAAGCTCAGGCCTTCCATCGTGGAAACCGCAGTGCTCGCAGCATTTGAAAAACTCTTCAACTTGATCCTCAACTTGCCTGATATAAACCAGTAAGTCTTGGAAGTTTGGATAATGCATGCGATTAAATGATGTTGATCTCAACTCTTGGACTTGTTCCGTCCACAACAGGAGGCTCTCGAAGATCATCGATATACTCTCGAAGGATCAGCCTCCCTGCCCTCAGCTGTATCTATATAGCTCCGGAGACAGGGTCATTCCATTCGAAGCCGTGGAGTTGTTCCTTGATGAGCAGAAGAGAGGAGGAAGAGATGTACGGAGCTTCAATTTCGGGTCGTCTGCTCATGTGGATCATTACAGGGCTTTCCCAGCTGCGTACGTGCACCAGGTTGATGGTTTTTTAAGAGATTGCTTAACCCTTGCAGGGAAATCTTAGGAAAGGTTACAGCTTTATGGTCATGAACATCAGACGTCTTCATCCTCGTCTCTATTGCGGTCATGGTCGTTCTTGCAGACCTGTTCCACAACATGTCTAAGCGCAGGAAAATGAAATTATATAATGTTTTTAAAGTAAACAAAAAATTATGTCTTGGATCAAGTTTAGAAATTTATTAGTGTGTTCTTACCTTGTGGATTACAAAATGCAGGCCTGGTGTCGGTGTCTCATTGCGTATGATGCTTGTCGTGTGTTTGGTCTATAAAAAAAAAACAGTAAGTCATTTTGGTGGTGTTTCTAGCTTTTTTATTATATATGTAGAAGAAGGTGGGGAGACTGAAGAGAGAGAAGCGGATAAAAGGGAAGGACAAGAACTTGACTTTATTCTTTCTCTTAGCATGTGACGAGCAAATTACGGTGTCTGGGATGAGGGCTGCGTTTTTCTCTCCGCCGGGGAGTCACTGATCGCTGCTTGCCGTGTCGTCTAACTGGCGCTGAAGCCGGTGGAAATTGGGAAGGCAATGCAGGGAGTTCTAGTGACCGATCTGCGGCCCTTGTAATCTACCCGGCTTCTGCCCGTTTTCCGATCCTTCAGGTTCATGGTTTTTTTCCCTTTCCTTGTTGACACCTGAGCTCTACAAAGTTTGTGTCTTTTCGCTGGTGGATTGGGTTGGGTTGGGTTGTTCATGCTCTGGCTGTGGTACTACTGGATCTGTTGGGGTATGGGGATGCGTGACGTTTTGTCTGTTTTTTGTTTTCTAGGAATCCCAGCTCTTTTGATGAGTGGGCTGAGAGTTGCTCTTAAAATCTGGTGATTCGTTTGCTGAATTTCAATTTTTTCAGATCTTTCCCTTATGTAGCCGGTGTCTTCTTATCATTAAGCCATTGTATCATCTGGGATTTTCTTACTTTACACCCAGATGTTCTTTCCTTCTCGAGTGAGGCTGTCAGATCTGTTATTATAACGAAGACACCAAATGCGCTCCTCTTTCGTTTCCCGTCTTCAAAGCCTTTGCTGTTCTGCTTATTCGTGTCTTGCTGTTGTACTAGGTATGCGATGCTTGTAGGCAAACCGAAGAGGCGATTGGTGTGACCACCGGGATGTCGTTCAAGGGTATCATACGTGAGCTCAAGGAACTTAAAGATGGAATTGGAAGCATATCTATGCAGGGGATTGAGGGGAAGCATTGGCGCAGCCGAACAAGAGCCTTCATTGCTCCTGATCTCGCGCCGTCTGAACCCATCGAGCAAGGAAAATGGGCAAATTTACCACCGGAGTTGCTTCTAGACATCATCCGCAGAGTTGAAGAGAGTGAGACTGACTGGCCAGCTAGAACAGTTGTTGTGTTTTGTGCAGCCGTTTGTAGATCGTGGAGAAATGTCACCAAGGAAATTGTCAAAACACCCGAAGAATGTGGGAGACTCACTTTTCCCATTTCTTTGAAGCAGGTATCCCAGTTTCAGATCCCAATCGAATTCCATTCATCTTTGCGCATCTTTGGGAGTCTCTCAATGTGTCTATTTCGCATTTACACCAGCCGGGACCTCGAGATGCTCCGATCCAGTGCTTTATCAAGAGGGATAGGACAAATTCAACTTACCGTCTCTATTATGGTTTAAGTCCATGTAAGTCACTTTCCTGCCAACGGAAGTATATTTTGCTTACCTTCCTTGCATTCTGCTGTTGTCAAGAACTTTGCAAGCATGATGGAGACAGGGGAGTTGTTTCCTTTTACCATTACTTAACCTCGTTCTTGGATCGTGGCAGCTGAGGGTGAAAACGATAAGTTGTTGCTGGCTGCAAAGAGGATTAGAAGGGCTGCAAGCACGGACTTCATAATTTCTTTGGTTGCAGATGAGTTTTCTCGGGCCAGCAACACGTACATTGGGAAACTCCGGTAAAGCAATCTTGCTCTGTTCTTGATGAGTCCCATTTGTAGCCATGTTTCCTTCCCTGAATTCAACACTGTGTGTGTAGGTCTAACTTTCTGGGGACCAAGTTCGCAATTTTTGATAGCCAAGCACCAGGTATTGCTGCTGGAAACAATTCAAGTCGACACAGCCGGAGATTCAATCTCAAACAAGTATCTCCAAAACTGCCTTCCTACAACTACAATGTGGCTACTGTTTCGTATGAGCTGAATGTCCTCCGCGCAAGGGGTCCGAGACGAATGCACTGCGTGATGCATTCGATTCCCTTGTCTTCCGTTCAGGTTGGGGGCACTGCACCTACACCGGTGAATGAACTATCATTTTCGCCTGTGTCAAAGGGAAAGGAGCATATTATACCCTTCAGCTCTCCAAGCCTCCTAGGTTCATCATCCATGGAGAATCCAAGTAATCCGGAATCTCTTGTCCTTAAGAATAAGGCCCCAAGATGGCATGAGCAGTTGCAGTGCTGGTGCCTGAACTTCAAAGGCCGTGTCACGGTAGCATCAGTGAAGAACTTCCAGCTCGTGGCTGCTGTTGATCCCTCATTTGACATACCTTATGCAGAGCAAGAAAAGGTTATACTGCAGTTTGGAAAGATTGGGAAGGACATCTTTACGATGGATTATCACTACCCACTCTCTGCTTTCCAGGCTTTCGCCATCTGCTTAAGTAGCTTTGACACCAAGCCTGCTTGTGAATGAACTCCCCACATGAACTATAATGCATGCGTGCTTACTTTGACTCAGGGTACATTTCCTTCATCATCCTTGTGGAAGAAAACAGCGCATCATCTTCGGCTAGTTGGATTTCACTTTCTTAACTGCTCTCCAGGTTGTAGCCCCCCTGCTGTAGTGTTGCAATATCTGTACTTGATGTGTTCACCGTGCTGGTACGTTGATAATGCTGTTCAATCTTCTGCTTGTGCACAAAACGCCAAATTGATCAGAAAAAGCTTGGCTTCTAGCTTTATGTCTTTTACATATCACATGTGAAGGAAGTTTCCCTTTAAGAAAGTTGTCATCTTTGTGGTCCTCAGCATATTGTCCACTGCTGCAATGGTAGTCCTCAGGCTGCCCTAAAGATGGACCATTTAACCACAAGTCTTACTCATCTTTTCATTTTCCTTCACCCGTAGCCTGTGCCCACTATGCTTGAAACTTCACAAATGCATTCATCATGCTGGTCTTGTTCTCTTTTAACCGCACGGTTATTATGTTTGGAAATGGAGCCATAGAAATGTATGAGATGAAACATGTATTGTGAACAATACTACACTATACATTCTGCAGATAGGCAGATGAATTGCCCTGCCTTATCATAAAGCAAATGAGGCACACCAAGTCCAAGCTAAGTTGTAAGCAAAAAAGAATATGAACTGCTACTACTGCTTCATCTTGTGATCCTTGAGTAGTGTTGCTTAATTACTCCTAGGTTCTGGAAGTGATGATGATACAGGGTGAAAAACCGAGGCTGGATTGACACCAAGAGTCATGCTTGAGCACCCTTGAATTTGTAGCCTTCATTGAAAGCCAGCGTTCAAAAGACCCTGCCAGTCTAAGTCCCAGCTCGGCACCTGCTTTACACATCTTACTGCTCTGAAGACTTGAAGCAGACCAAAGTGGGGTGTCTGAGAAAAGGGTTCGTAAATCTACCTGCGTAAAGGAAGACTCGAGCAGGGTGTCTGGGATTGAGAGAGACGACTTTTCAGGCATAGATTGAGCCTGATCTACCGATACAGGGTTTGAGGATCCATGCTGCTGGATTAGGTTGTAATGGAAGCAGCTTGGATTTGCCGGCTCAAGCTGTGTAACTGCTGTTGCACCTGATAAAGTTATACACCCTGCATATGCCGCAGGAGCCTGCAGAGCAAACCATTTGTTTTCATTCATCAACCCTTCGAGCTAGAGAGGAGGGAAATCCATCAACTCACCTCTTTCATGAACAAGTTGTCGGGATTGAAGTCGAGCTTCCGATTTACAGCCACCAGTTTCATGGAAAGGAACTGCAAGAAAGCAGCAGATCAAGTTAAACATGGATGAAAGAGATGAGATAAATAACCAGGAGAAGTTTACTTAAACCAACCAACCACCAACCTCTACTTGTTTTTGAAGAGACTGAACATAGTTGATGATTTCATCCAGCATTCCAGCTTTTCCGGTGACTTTATTGCAACCTGGAACCAAATCTTGCAAGCATTTCATCTTCTTGCTGATCTTCTCTCGTCTCGCCTGCGTTCAGCCAGTCATTTCATCATCAACTACGAGCGCACCAACACAAACAGGGAGTAAGCTTTGCTTTTGAGGGCAATTTCAGAACGCGTACCCGTTCTGCGAGGCTGTGGCTGTCAGTGGCCTGGCCTCGTCTCGCCCTGACGTGAATATAATCCGACTGATTCTGTTTCTGAGCCTCGGGACCCTTGAAACTATCTTTACAAGACGATGATTCTCTCTCAGCTTTAATGCTGATCTCCGATTTCTCCTCCCCTGTTTCCTCCTCCTCCTCCTGTTCCTCAATATCATTCTGCATATACATTTCCCAGGAAAATAAACATCAGGACACGGAAGATTTTCCCTATCCCGAACTAAGAAGGCGAGGCGAAAAGCAAATCGAACCAACCTGCGGTCTCCTTTTCCCGTACACGGTACTGTTGCATCGTCTTCTCGTCTTCGGCGCTGCGGCGGAGGAGCAACTACCGTTGGAAACCATGGAGTACGCTCCGGTATGATCGTATTGAAGAGCTCCGTCAAGAGATCGAGGATCCAGCAAGGAATGCGCGACGATATTCTCGCGATCGGGAGAGATCGGTAACGAAGAATGACGAGCCTGTTGCCGGAGCATGAGGCGGTGGCGTTGGAGCAGAGACATGTCCATGTTCCCCGGAGAGCCGTCGCCGTCGAAATGGAGAGTGTGAGGCGTAGCCGGAGACGATCCCAAGGGTTTCTTTTTTATAAGAAGCGGGAGGAGACCGGAGGGGGTGGTGGAGCCCAACCCCGCCACTGTGCCAGTGGTGCAACCACACCACGTGCCCTTGTCCCGTGTATTAAAATACACATATCATATCTCATATTTGCACATTACCCCTCCCATCTCCCCAAAATTCCTCAAAATCCAGACCCTAAACCCCAAATCTAAAACCCTAAACCCCAAACCCCAAACACGATAACGGGTAGGATTACGCATTTCAACATCAACCCCACTAATCTTTCTTTCTTTCTTTCGGTTAAAACAGCACAGAGGGGATTCCACCATTTCACATGGTGTGTTGATTTCCATAGATCAAGAGAAGCATCATTAGCATTTTTTTCCCCTTAAATTGATTTTGTTTAGGTGAAGGGCACCGACACATTGAATCCACAATGATGTATGGTCTTAAAGAAAAGCAGGGGTCTTTGTTCTTAGGACCACTTAGTGACTACTTTGAATAATGAGTATTGATTGGATTTAAGGGGTGAATTACAAGGCCTAATACGTATTAGCCATGTGATTATCAACTCCATTAAGATGAAAAGGGTACAGAGACGCCATTGGAGAGTGATTTTCAAGAAGCAGAACAAAAACTACACAACTTGCTTTGTGGAGAGGAGACTGAGGCGTAATGGGTTGGAGAAGAGCTGATGAGTGATGCTTGGGGGAGTTTGGACAATAAAATAGGGAGTCTGGACCTCCCTCTTCGATCAAGTCTATGAAAGAGGGAGGCAATGGTGATGAATTGATGCGGGACAATGTCAGTTTTAGAGAACGATGCTTGGAAAAAAGAATTTCTGGGCCCGTTTTCTCTGTGCGGAGCACAGCTTTTGCATATCATCGACTGTATTGTTTATTTGAGGAGATAAGCAGACGGCCCACGCGCTCCAAGGTTAGGAGCACAAATGGAAAGGATGGGGACAAAGGAGGGAGACTAGTAACCAGTCGGCATCATCCCAGACCCCAGCGCCAAAGGGGGCAGGTATCCGGTCGACCGAGTTCACACTGTCCTCTTTGGATTGAGCCGACTGCAGATCCCATTGTCGGTTCCGTTTGGGTGGTTTTATCGATACTAAATTGCATTATCCGGATGCGTATCGCAGAAAAAGAAGAGGAAGAAGAAGAAGAAGAAGAAGAAGGCTTTCGTGTGAAGAATGATGGAGAAGAAAAGGTTGCATCCATGTGAGCTTGAAACAGCTGGCGGAGTCATTTAGTGCGTATGTGCGCCAAAGGGGGGATGCATTTGCATTTGGATCAGGCAGAGGGCCTACTTTCTTTGAGGTCCAGATCAACTTTCTGTCAAGTAGGACCTGGTTTGCGTTGCTTGGTCCACCAGAAGGTTAATGTTAATGTTCCCAACTTATAAGTTATTCGATTGGCTTGATTGGATCTCTCATAAGGATTGTCGACACAAAACTAACAGTAAATGCTCACAACACGATAAGATGATACAAAATGCAGAACTTGGCAGTACTGTAGCAGACCAGTGATGGATAAGAAAGCTCCCAGATGAGCAAAACCTAAAACCCTGCAACTTGGGTTGTGATTTCATTACAAGATGTTCATGTGGTGTCAGAGGAGGGCTGAGTTCATTAGCATTCCAAGTTGTATCAGCTGCATGAAAACGGAATGGGTGGCATTTTATGCTGCTACTGAAGAAGGGTTTGGTTGGGTCGGGCTGATAGACGAGGATTTGAGATCGTTGCTGTCTTTCTCTGTAAATGGATGACGTTGAAGAATTCTCAAGGCAAGTGGGAAAAAGAGAATATGCATTATATTCCCCGGTTGTTCAGTCAGATTGTATGGCATCTGCTGCTTCAGAATACTCCACGTTCAGCCTCTTCCACGAAATGAACTTGAACACACATCTTGTGTTTCGATTCAGGGATAGTAGCTTTTTTGCAGGAATCTTGGGAAAAAAAAAAAGAACCAACTCAAGCTATAATACAGGGTTTACACACCTCATGAATTCAAGTGGAGCAACAGCAGCAAGATGCTGCCGTTGCATTTGATTCCTATTTTTCTGGAGGTTTCAGGAGGATATCTGGAAGGTGGACCGGACCACCCTTTTTGGAGAATCATTCTCTTTCTCAGCAATGGATCTGACTCAGAGCTATGTTCTTCTTCTCTGAGTGGACTGTCTAGATACTGTTGGATCAGGATGCTTTATTGATTCCCCATCAGCAAAAAGAAAACAATGTGATCGTGGTTCAATCACCCGTAGCAACACAGCCACTTGACAGTATGGAATAACTTAGCCACCGCGGTTTCTACGAGCAAGAATCAGACACACACCGCTCATCCAATCCGATATTATCCTCCACTTGGGGTTGCATCTGATCGAAAAGCAACAGCCACCGTAGACTGGGGGTGTGAAGGAGAACAAGGAAGCAAAAGCAGCTGCTAGTAGTTCCATGATATGATGCATCTTCAGCAACTTTTGATGGATGAGATTTTTGCAGGTGAAAAATGAATGAATATTCCATAGCCACTGGGAGAGATTCCCAGTTTTTTTTTGCCATATGCAAGAGATATATTCCCCAATTTGCAGGAATCAACTTCCCCCCTTGAGCAGTATATAAGCATCGCCCCCACAACACCACTTCCATCATCATTCATCCCTTGTTCGTTCCTCGTTCCCTCCTCCCTCTCTGAGATGGCATCCAAGGACAGCAGCAGCTGCTCGTCGTGGACGCCGAGGCAGAACAAGCTGTTCGAGAGGGCGTTGGCCATCTACGATAGGGACACCCCGGACCGGTGGCACAACGTGGCCAGGGCTGTCGGAAAATCCATCGAGGAAGTTAAGCAGCACTACCAGATCCTGTTGGAGGATCTCAGGCACATTGAGGACGGCGCCATTCCCTTTCCAGAATACATCACCACCCAAAAGAAGCGCTGAGATGTAAGCATCCCAGCATCACAAGCACGCACCATTTTCTTCCCAGAATCCACTCAGCCGCCGGCGACGAGAGTCTTTTTCGCATTAGATACTGTACTCGAAATAAATTCAATAAATAAAAATCTCCCGACTCTCGGATTAAATTAATTTTTTAAATTTCGAATTATAGCTAATATGAATTTCCTAAAATAATATATAGATGAATCAAATTTTTAAATCAATTCAAAAACAATAATGTTAAAATTAAAAAAATATATATATGGGGGCCACGGCCCCTGGCGGCAAATCGCCACCTCTCCCCCACCTAACCTTTACCAGAAGAGAACACAGCAGAAGAAGAGGGCAGGCAGCGAAACTGATAGATTTCCATGTTCAATCAAACGAAAAGTGAATATCCCTTCGTTTCCAGTGCTTTCGACAAGCTGCAGATGATGCTGCTGTGACTCTATTTGCTGTAATGGCTGCACAAGGCCGCCACCCTGCGGAGCCGTGAGATTCTTACTGGGAGATGATGATTCGTTTCCCTTTGCGATGCTCCGGTGATAGGCCGCCATTTTTCACAAAAGGTGTTCCGTTCCATCTGTGAAAAGCCTAAGCAGCTCATCCAAATCATGTAATAGCTGCGATCGAGTCCTAACACCCCAAATCGGTAAGCGGCAAACACATCTGGTCTTCGCAGGGAAAATGTTACGACCATATTTATGATCCATGTTTACAATAACCTCATCCGACGAGATCCCATATATGTGCTTATTTGCCAAATCCTGCAAATAACTGGCTTTGAGTCCCGAAACACCAATTTGTTTAAGCTATTGGGAAGAAAGAGATGTATAGCGTATGTGAATAAAAGATCCAGCCGTGAGAGCCGGTTGCTGATGGATGATGCTCTTCGCGAGAGAACTGAAAGCAGTCTCAGCCTTGCCCTCCGGTGACAAAGCTCTGATGACATGGGGTAGGGAATTGGAGGAGGAGGAGGAGGATGAAGCTGCTGTTTGCGAAGGCACCCATCTTATCGTCGGTACTAGGGTTGGAGAGTTGCACATCATTTGCGGGCGAATTGGAATCCTTGACGGGTTCTGCCCGTCGGAGGAGGCGTCGTCCGGATCACGTCGACGAACTAAAGAATTGGAGTCGCAATCTGGCTCACCGGTGATTGATAAGGTTGGGGACTGGGATTCCGATCTTGGCCGGCGGCTGCATCTATCCGTGACAGCGCCGGTCCCTACATGTCGATCTGTCCGCCACGCAGGGACATCCGATTATACCCTCAGAAGAAAAAGGTTTCTATTTAATTATTTATATATGTGGGCTTATTATTGGGCTTCCGTTAAAGTCCAAAATCCATGTCGACCCGGCTCAAAGT
Source organism: Utricularia gibba (assembly GCA_002189035.1). Taxonomy (NCBI): domain Eukaryota; kingdom Viridiplantae; phylum Streptophyta; class Magnoliopsida; order Lamiales; family Lentibulariaceae; genus Utricularia; species Utricularia gibba. The sequence goes on along the minus strand of NEEC01000016.1, from coordinate 1,063,474 downwards.
ATTGTTACCGGGCTCAATTCCCCATCATAACCGCGATTCCGACAGCCGTGCTGAGGTCTCAACCGGCCCGCCGGAACACGTTGCATGTACGGGCCCAGTATGTGCTGAACATTCCGGAGAAAGGAGGAGCAACTAGCAGCCGCTGTAGCTGACCGGAAAACAGAAGAATTTGGAGGCGGGGCGGCGGCGGAGTAGTTCCTTTCCTTTGTCCATAAGGATGCGGACCTCTGAATTCCCATTCGTCGTCACACACACACACACACACACCCGCATGTGTTGTTGTCATTCCCGGCGGGGAAGGGGTCCACGTTCCCTTTCCTCTTTCACTCCATTTCCCCATGCATCGTCACCACTACCCAACGAAACAAAGCTTCACTCCACATTTACCCATTCCCTAAAATACTTCCCTTTTCCCCCAAATTAAAAAAAAAAAATAGCAACACTAACAAATTCCCTCCCACCGACCCTCTAAGTACAAGGGGTTTATAATGATATAGAGAAATACACCTAATTTCGTATTATACCTTTTCTCTTTTTAGAAAAAACGTAAAATCGTCAAAACAAACAATATTATGCAAAGTCACCATGTGGCATCAGAAGTCGATCTAGTTGCAAACGCATTCCATCGCACTACATTCACGAGCATGCTTCGCTCCTAAGGCTTGGAGTTGTTCGATATCAATCAGCTTCCCCTTTTGCGTCAAACCCTTTTCGCAAATGGTTCGTTATTAGGCGATTGGCATTCAAAAAGGTGGACTGATTAGTGGCGCTTATTTTACAAAGTCAAAAGAGCAAAAGACACAGCCACAGGCCACTAAAGGTGGAATCCAGAGCATGGATGGGATCGAACTCTGCACCCATTCAGGGTCCGGATGATCATCCTTTCGAATTGGGATTTGGACATGTGAGAAAACCACAGGGAATCAATTTCTGCTCCGGGTCGAACCCTCATTCAGAGAATCGTCTGCGCTCAAGAGAGAAATGGGGTGTGGACTGTGAGTGAATGCGAGTGGAGGGGTGCAGATCTAGTCGCCAAAATGTGTCGCCTTTAGGGTGTGGGACTACGGGAACGGGAACACAGATTACAAAAAGAAGCTCCGTTGGGGAACCCGGATTCCCCCTTGAAAACTTACTTGCAGTCTCCTCCTACGTTGCTTTTTAGGCGCTTCTTTTCTTTTCGTTTCTTTTTCCTATTTTTTTTACCCAATTTCCCCACTATTTTTTTAAAATTACAATCCGATGCTAAGATCATTTCACTGTTGTGTCACATTGTTTTTATTACAATGAACTGCTAAAATAACTTCTTTTTTATTTTTTTGTCCTATATTTTTCATTTCGAATAACAAAATTAATACAATATTAAGGTGATTTCTCTAATAAAACACATTCTATCTTCCATCTATAGCCATTATGAGATACTATTATAAGGTCCTAAACAAAACATTTATAAATTATTAAAAATAAAAGAAACACATTTTACATTTATTCCCTTTTTTAAATAGAATTTGTGTCATATTTCTTGATGAAATTATTTTTTGGTTTGGTGAGAATTGGACAAATCGATTTCCATCAAAGTCGGGACTAGACAAGTACGGGGTTGGATCGATCTCGCCGATCCCCATGTCTTTTTCTTTTTTTTCCTCATTATTTATATTTTTATATTCATTTTTATTTATTATTTATTTCTGCACTTGAAGAGAAAAATAATTTAAATTAAAGCTAGCCTTGCATGGGAATTGCATGGCTGGTCAACGACACGTGGCGCGAGAATTAACGGCAATCATCAGGCCTTTTCGTGGAAGAGGGTGGGCCCAGCGGCCTGCTCCAGGGAATAACAATGGCTTAGGAAATTGCTCCTCTCCCTCAGCGGGTCCCACCTTGTCCAATACGACCCGACCCTTCTTCATGCGCTCTCGCCGCATCCATCCACTCTTTTTTCTTTCTTTTTTTAGAGGTATTATTTTTTACATTATTCATGCTAACATTTAGGGTGTGATGGGTATGGGAACGCATGAGCTCTAAACACATAAAAAAATATATCACATTAGAAAAAATTATATTCAATCGAAAACTAATAATTTATAATTTATTACCTATTTTATAATTTTAATTTCAAGTCTTGTTGTGATATTATTTGTTTTAATACAATACTCAAATTACTATGTTGAAATTAATGATATGATGGATTAGAAGAATGCACTGAAGATTGAAATATACAAAAAACATAGATCAAGTTTAAAAAATCTCAATTGATTATTAAAAATGTATATTTTTTATATAATTAACTATTTCAATTTCAAATCATAAGTAGATAAACTGTTCTAACACTCCAAAAAAAATAACATAATCACAATTAACATGGAATAACAACTGATTACAGTCAGTATTAATGATGATCTGATCTGGGTTTTTGAGGCTCCATAAAAAGAAGAAATTTTTTTAAAAAAATAAAGGAAACAAACACAGGGAAGTAGTAGGAGGAGTGGGTAGCTTTGCCTTTCTCGCGCGGTCAAAGATTTGCAGAGGAACATTGCATTTCTCTTGGTTTGAGATGAGTACCAGAGGCCCAGGATTCTTTTGTTTTTCATCCCGACATCAGATCCTCCTTCTTCTGCTTTTTAATAATGCGCACCCTAATCAGACTCTCCAGCTCTGTCTCCAACAACGAACAAACCATGTTCAAGTTACTGTAACCGTACATGCGATTGCAGAGTGTGGGCACCGGCGGCCGACGGCAAAAACGAATCGAATCTGTTCGACAGTCGACCGGAATGAGGACTCCACCTTGCAGACGTCATCGCCGGAACAAGGACTGCAGCTTTTGCACCTTTACCCAGTTCGGTTATCAACTTTGGTTTGAACAGAAATTCTAACGGTTCAAAAATAAAAATTTATAAAAATTCCTTATTTTTTAAAAATAAATAATGATTCTATTTTATTTTAAGCGATTTTTGAATGAAAAAAACCAAATATACTTTTAATGTTTCGATATTTAAAAAAAAGAATACGGTTAAAATAGTATAGTGAATTATTTTATAATTATTTCTTAATTTTAAATAAATATGAGATTAAGATAGATTTTTTAAAAAGAAAAATGTGAATGTGCACCTCACCTCTCTTATCTAATCATATGAATTAAACATAATACATGAAAATAATTTCATATTTCTAAATATCAATATTTATCGTTAATGATATAATTAACATGTAATATTTAATATAAAACAAAGTAATATTGTGATTTCATATTCGCATCTTGGTGCGAAATTTAACAATACATTATATAATTGCAGTATATTGTTTATTTTGAATATCTAATCTTTACGATTTTGCATTCTTTTCGATAAAATGAATTCATCTAAAATTAAATAAATTGTATTTATATACATTATTTTTTTTATTTCATTCATAATTGATCTGGGATTCGCCTAATTTCCATACACACTTTTTTGGGTTGGGGCTTGTTTGTGGTTTCTCAAATAGATGAGTATTATATAATAACTTAAGAGTTCGGGTTTGCAATTAATATAATAAATTGATGTGTTTAACATGATTTTGGCATTTGAAAGAGAGTTATGTTAGGGGGAGGGGGCCTCGAGTGTTGCCGCCAGTCACGTGGGCTCTTTTTTGACTGTCCAAATGGGCAAGAGAGAATCTGTGTCAATTTTGAGACTGTTCCAATCCATGGTGCCTATAAAAAGCGAACCTCCAGGACCTCACCGCAGGCTCCAACACTCAGCAACGGCGGCGACTCGGCGGACATTTGGAACTTGGTATCGGAAACCGGGATGAGTCACAGGTGCGGCAGTTTTTGCCCTTGTGGGATGTATCAGCAGCAGCATGAGGTTTTGTCTAGTCACGCCGCCACGACGTCGTCTGTGGATTGCACGCTTTCTCTCGGAACTCCGTCGACGCGCCGCGAGAATGCCGTCAGGGAGAAGAAGCGGGATGGCATTTGCTTCCGCTCCGGCTTCGGATGGAACATCACCTCCTCCTCCGCCTCCTCCTCTTCCAGGAGCGCGACGGCGCAGCTAGCCTCCCCCGACGCCGCCGCCGGCGGAGACCCACTACTCGCTCGACGCTGCGCTAATTGCGACACCACCTCTACTCCTCTCTGGCGCAACGGCCCAAAGGCCCTAAGGTATGTGTTTCGTTATCTGAAAATTGCCTCTTGAAAATGATCGATTAAAGCAAAAGTCATTTCGTGCAGTCGTTGTGCAACGCTTGTGGGATTCGCTACAAAAAGGAGGAGAGGAGAGCCACGGCCGCGACGGCGGTGGAGACCCCGCAAACGGTGTGGGGACAAGAGCCACAACAGCGACTGGGTTCGAACTACGATGAAGACTCGAGCTCTGGAGGAGGATCCTCGTACCTCTCGTGGCGGTTCAGCATCGCCGACCGGCCGGGATTCGTGCACGATTTCGGCGGATTCTGATCGCCGGAGAACGCTGAAAGGATGAGCCGTAAACTTAGTTTTTGCGCCTTGGATTGTACCCATTCTACTTCTCGCTGTTCCAATTTTCCCCCTTAGCCCAATCCAGAAAGGTGTGTCTTTTATGCTATCCAATTTTTTAATACAAAATGTCATTATTCATTAATATTTATTCGATTTTCTTCCTTTTTTTTTCATTTTTTCACATACAAAAACAATATAAATATATTTAATGGCATATATATTTTTATTTATACTTTTAAATGTACATTTAATATAGGAAGTAACAAATTCTTTAATTCCCATTTGTCATATATATTTTTAATAAAAAAATTCCATTATTCATTAAAATTCATTCTATCTTTTTTTTCACATACAAAAACATTATAAATATATGTAATTCTCATTTTTTTTATACATTTTATATTTGTATATAAAATGAGAAGTAAGAAATTCTTTAATTCCAATTATTAAAATATATTTTAATAAAATTAAATAATATTTAGAAATGATACAATGTAGTAGTCATGTATATAAGAAAACCAAGAAAAGATGTGTTTGCTTCCCTGGAGTTATTGGGCCCTTAACGGGCTTTAATTGGGCCTCATTATTTGGTTTTGATGCGGTCTGTAATACTGTGTTCCCCATGTTGTGAAACGCAGAAGTGAGAGCCCTACCAATTTGTATGCCCGAACCGAATCTTCTTGGTGGAGAAGCTCTTGAGAAATGGGACTGCTGAGCGTCATCAGGAAAATCAAGCGCAAGGAGAAGGAAATGCGCATCCTCATGGTGTAATTATCATTGTGCTTGCTTGGATTTCGATTACTTTTCATGGGGTTTTCGCTACATTCTGCAATGCCTTGATTTATGTTCATGTGTGTCTCTTTGTGGGGAAATTCGCAGGGGTCTTGATAATTCGGGGAAGACAACGATAGTGATGAAAATTAATGGTGAAGATACCAGCATTATCAGCCCAACTCTGGGCTTCAACATTAAAACTCTCTCTTATCAAAAGTATGTTCTTTTGAACATTTAATTTGGATGCTTTCGCAGCATACTTACTGTTTCAGGGGCTGAGAACTGGTCTTCGATTTTTTGTGACAAGAGGGTTTTGAGTTTCTGCAGGTATACGTTGAATATATGGGATGTTGGAGGACAAAAAACAATTCGGTCTTATTGGAGGAATTATTTCGAGCAGACGGATGGGTTGGTGTGGGTGGTTGATAGTTCTGATCGCAGAAGGCTATATGACTGCAAGAATGAATTGCATAATCTTCTCAAGGAAGAGGCATGCTTTATCATTCAACTCTGTGATCTTTCTTAGTGACTATGCATTCTCCTTCCTCTGCTTAGCCTTGAAAATGCATTTACTTTGGTCCTAGTGTGCACCAGATACGCAAATGATGCATCTTTTCTAGTTTCTCGTATGCTCAACAAAGATACCTTACTTCTTTGACAGAGGTTGTCAGGGTCGTCCCTATTGATCTTTGCAAATAAGCAGGACATACAAGGTTCTCTTTCACCTGATGATATTGCAAAGGTGCGATATGTCCTCAGCTGCTACCTCTTTGCTTCATTTCACTTTCGTTATAATCACAGAAGCAGAAGTTCTGTAGCTACGTTTATGTTGCTGATGTCAACCCACAGGTGCTAGAGTTAGATGCCATGGACAAAAGCCGACACTGGAGGATTGTGGGATGCAGTGCTTACACAGGGCAAGGGCTTCTCGAGGGCTTCGACTGGCTTGTTCAGGATATAGCCTCAAGAATTTACATGCTTGATTAACCCTGTTGTCACTGTATCAGTTGCAAAAACATGTACCCTTGCTTCGGATACCGCCACGTGTCCGTGTCCGTGTCCGGTTGCAAAGCCATGTTGGGCTGGCCCATGTTTCAGAGTCTCATTATCTGTTAAGTAAAGCTAGCTGCCTACTACGGCCCAAGTCCCAAATGGAATCCAACAAAGCCGGTCCATGTGTGAGCATCATTACACTAAGAAACCATGAATCGGCTTTGCCTTTTTATTGGTCAAGCTGCCCTCTTCAGAAACAATTATCTACTGCTTACTCTCACTAAAGCACCCCTTTTTTGTTACTACAACTCCCCATCGGTTCTTTGGACATGGATGCGCAACCCCTGGGGAAGTCGACGAAGGGGAATGCGAAGGGGTGATCATCGGACCCATCAAGCCTCCACCTGAAGTTGAGCACCAGGTGGTGAAGAAACACCGCCATCTCAAGCTTCGCCAGCTCCGATCCGGCGCACAGCCGCGGCCCTCCCCGAAGGCCATGAAGTAGCTGCTTCTCGACGGCTCCGACCACGAGGCCCGCTCCTCCCCTCTGCCCTGAAATGATTTCCGAAGAGGGGAGTCACACTTGCGCAGTCCAAGGAAAGGCATCGTAAATTCAAAACTGTAAGCTAAGGAAGGAGGATGGATGATGTCTCATGGATTGAGGGAGGGAGATTGGGCCTAGGGGGACCGAGATGGAAACGGGGGCACACGTGCGAACGCACACCCCACGTGTGATCCACATGGGGGTTGGCGTTGTCAGAACAATTAATCATGAGGGGTGGGCCCCTACACACCCACGTGTGCCCTGCCTTGCAGTCTGGCTCTGGTTTTTTGTTTGCTTCTCTTAACTCCTCCTCCCCTCTGTTTCTCTCTCTCGCCCACACGGCTTCTTTAAATTTACTGCACCTTCACTTCCTGTGCCCGGTCCCCTTCCCATGGAAAATACTATTTTTTTCTTCTTTTTTTTTTGGAACCTTTTCTTCTATTCCTTTATGGAACGAAAGTGCGTAATTTGCTTTTAACAAACCTGCCATCTCCATGGATCAAAGCGGCAGGGATGGTCGAAAAGGGATTCGTCCAAATGAACGGCTGAGATCACCGGCAACACCTTCCACCCGCAAGGAATTTCATACTCTGGGGAGCAAGAAAACAGACTCACTAATACGATGAGAAAGATAAAAGATAGGTGTGAGATAGTGGGGTGCTTACCTCCATACCTGACGTCCTTGAGAGCTTTTCTATGGAGAAATCTGACAACATTTCCCAGTCTGAGAGTCTCGTGAACAACCTGCAACGACGAGTGCCAAGGATGACTCTCTTGCATTACATTGGGAGAAGAGAGAATGAATTTGATTGGTGGGTTTTTTTGCGCTCACGCATTGTGTGAAGGCCATTTTCTTGTAATCCTCCCACGTCAGACCGCCGCTCCCCGATCTCCGCTTGAGCTCCCTGTGCTCTTCCTGTTAAGAGTGGGTTGCAGTTGCTGAGTACGAGTACGTGTGTGTTGTTGTCAATTACAAGAGAATGGAAGGAAGGATCCCCACTGTTAGCTGCTCCACGGCAGATGGACAGCTCTGGAGGAAGTAGATGGCGAGGGCGATGGCGACCGACGACGTCTCGTGGCCGGCGAAGAGTAGGCTGAGAACCAAGTCCAAGATTTGCTCTTTCGACAAAGATGAGTTCTTCATCACCCACCCCAACAAATCCTCCTCTTCTTCTTCCTTCCGCTGATTCTGCCGCTTTCTTTTCTCTTCCATTCGCCCTTCTATGAACTTCAGGATTGTAGACCTTGACTGTTGAAGCCAATCCTCTGTTAATCATACAATTTGGACAGTGAATTATCGAGTAAAGTAAGCTACCTTGAGAGCTTTTCTATACGGCGTTCCAGGGAAATTCAGAGGAGCAGACACCACTCCCTTCATGAAGGTAATGTATTCCTTCTTCAGCTGCTCTGTTTCTTGAGCCCCTGGTTCCAGACTCATTATATGCTGCGCCATTAGATTGAATGTGAACTGCAATCGCCCAAAAACTCTCAGTTTCGATCAGGATTTCCGTCAGAAAACAGACGTTTTAGTTATATATATCATACCTTCTTGGCTTCATCCTGAGCAGAAACCACAGAATCGTGAATCCAGGAAGAGAGAACGAGCAGCGTATGCTTCTCCACCTCGCGGAGAAGGTGAGATCTGAGCCTGTTGTTGCTCAGAAAGTTCAAAGAAATGGTTCTCATGTCTCTGTGCATTTCTCCTACCAACACAAGCATCGACCATTTCCCAAGAATCCCACCAATACTCCTCGGATAGCTGCATTCGAACAATTTCCCCTCGTTCTGCAAAATAAACCTATTAAAACCCGCATCCGCTGAAACAACCGTCGGCTCCCCGAACAAATGAGACCTGTAAATCTTCCCATACCTGAACACACACCCAGAAACACAATCACAACCCTACCCACCTCGCAAAATCCAACCTTTCCTTCTGGGTAATCAATCCTTGAATCAGACAAAAAGCTCTTACCTCACCTTTTGATATGGTGTTCCATGAACTTCCCCAGAGTAGTTGCAGGGTACGGTTTCAGGTACCCAATCGTTTCTCCGATGAATGGCCAGCCGGTGCCCCCCGGCGGAAGATTCCTCCGCCGTGTAGTCTTCCAGCGGACCAGAATCAGGAGGAGAGATACCAACAACACCCCCAACTCCAACCAGAATTGAACCATTGCCGATCGACTGCCTGAGCTCCTCCCTTCTGGTTCTTCCTCCTTTTATAGACTAATACACACATCACATTAAATAATACCATTTTTCTATTAAATACCCCTTTTTGTTTATTCTGCAAATGACATTCATAGGTTTTAACATTCATTCATTTCCTTTCAATCCATTGAAGAAGACACCAGAATCTCCCACCCATTCATTCTCTCCCAACAATCCCTAAAAAACCCTAAACCCCAATCCACATACAATTTGATTTTTCTTATTTTTTCGGATTACTACACACCTTCTACTAATTATAAATACGAAACTACCGAAAAAAATCATTAATTTTTGTACCATTTACACTTATTAGTTAGTATCTATCTACATACTTTTTTTAGTATAATCACAAGTAATATAATATAGACCTTCTACTTATTATAAATACGAAACTACGAAAAAAAATCATTAAATCCCGTAACATTTATACTTATTAGTTAGTATCTATCTACATACTTGTTTTTAGTATAATCCTAAGTAATATAATAAATGAAAAACAGCCATATTATATGAAGTGAATGCGCGTGCCAATCATTTGAAATTTTATTAAGAAAATCGGGTTCGCCAATTCGGATGTTTGACAAATTTTAATCAAGAAGTGCAATAACACACATGACTTTGATTTTTTTTTCAATTAAAAAATAGGAAATAATTATAAGCCGCTGATGGAACAAAAAAATAATAAAAAAGAGGAAAATGAATATAAATTAATTAATAATAAATAATAATTACTAAGTGCCAGCCAATTAGAACGACGACCCATTTCAACTACTGGCGCGGTCTCCGCCCAAATCATTCTAATCCGCTGGCCGCCTCGATTAGAAAAATTATAATAATAATAATATTTTAATATATTCGATTTAAATAAATATGATATAAATTTATTTTAGACGATAATTAGTTGAATTCTATTTATTCAAAACTGATATTATAAGTAATTCTAATAAAATAAAAATTCGGGGGTTTGTGAATTCTTGAACATAATAAATATTTTTTATTTCGTTAAGAATTTTTTTTATATTTGGTAATAAAATTAATTAGATGTGGAGAGTTTAATTAGTGATTTATTTAATTATTTATATTTAGATAAACACATAATATATAGTTAAAAATGAAATGTGCTTGATGTATAAATTCTATAAATGTATCTCATAAAGGTGTTTAGAATAAATATAAAAAAATTAATGGGAATTGTACAAGTATTTTATAAATCACACATATATTAAATAATACATCAACTAAACACTCTTTTAAGGAGTGTTTGATAATTGTTTTTGTTATTCAAACATCTATAGCATTAATAATAATGTATGTTTAGGAAACAAGTTTAATAATGCATGAATGTTTTACAAAATAATTGTAAAACATTTCGAGTTGAGTATTTCAAAAATAACATTCTAAATGTATTTATTAAAACTACTTAAATTCTGAATCATTTATTTTCAACATATTTACCAAATACAATATTATTTTAAACAAAAATGTAAAAAACAAATTTCTTTGTTTTTAAGGTTTCCAAGATTCCGATAATTTCTTTGTTAAAAAGAACATCGAAATTGTTCCAAAACCCAACCATGATCCATGGAATCCCTCTCAACTATTGGAGTGTCCAAGCCTCACCCTCATCTATAGTGCCTTGGAATCTAGAAAAAGAAGATGAACAAAAAAGTGCAGAAAATTAGAAAAATACATATTTTAGAAAAAGTCATTGATAAAATACCCAAGATTGGTAAATGTTTTGGAAAATACATGTTTTGTACAAAAACACTGACACACTCATATAAAAAATATATTTTACTAATCTTTTTTTTTTCACTTTAATCATTTTACCAATACGTATTTTTTAAATATGTATTTTACCAACCAAGCCCTCCATCATACCAATATGAATGAATCAAATTCAATCAAACTCTAAAATTAAGCATTCCCGAACGAAAAATAGTAGGTATCCGTATTATATTATTCTTTTATCCATCTATTTTTTTTTCTTGATTAAAAAAACGAAGAAGAAGAAGGATGATGGTCGGGGTGGTGGTCCATGGAGATAAGCAACAAATCTATGGCGAAAATTGGTAGAATGGACCTCCATCGCAAATTAAAGCGGCAGCCCATCCAACTCAATTGCATCAACATCACAAATCATCTCCTCCCTTGTTGTTTTCCAGCTCCAAACCAATCAGTGGCGCCGATAATCATGAGCACAGCGTATGTAATGATGTTAGGGCCAAGCCGAAGTGGACACATCGACAACATCCATTCCATTTTGATGTTCATTTGTTACGTCCCACGCCATGCCCCCTTAACAACTTATCGTATCATCCCCAACCCTAACAAATTCCATCCCATCATCAACTACTAATTCATATGGTACCAAATCTCATCGTATTCTTGCTCGGGAATGTTAGATATGGTACGTAAAATAGAATTAAGATGTGTTCTGGAAAATTTTTGAATTTTATTTTTATTTTTAAAAATAAAAAATAATTTTATTTTAAAAGAATATCAATTGTAAAACTAATTTTATCAAAAAATGCTTTTAAAATTATACTATAAAAATTATTTTTAGAAAAGTAAGGAGTAGATTACTTTTATTTATTATTTCTATTTTTCTAAAATAATTTTAAAAAATAAAAATATATTTCAGAAATTTTACAGAACATTGTTTTAGTTTTAAAATTGTAAAACTTTTTTTTTTGAAATATTATAAAATTATATTATTAAATATAAATATAAATAAATATATAGTAAAATTATTATTATTATGCTGTTACATAAAAATATTTTTCAAATAAATAATATAATTTTTCTAATTAATCTTTTATAATTACTAAAATAAATATTTAAGAAATTCAATGATTTATGAAATTACTTATAGAATCCAAATTTTTGATTTTTTTACAAAACAGTTAAATATTGGAGTTTTCAAAAATTAAACAAAATTAAGAGACAGTATCATAGTTTAGAAATTTGTGATTTAATTCAGGGATTAATTCGAACGTATTTTGCTACGAATTGAGTTTGAATTAAATTTTGTGAAAAAGGTTATCATGAAAAGTTTGATTTATTATAAAATAAAGATCAATCATTTAATCATGATTTCTAACTAACATATTGATGTATATTTTTCATAATATTTTATTGAAATGGTGCCTGTTAACTTATATTTTATATATATAAAAATAAAAAATAAAATTATGAAGGTTGCTTGCTTGGTTCAATGTAAACCCAATGTCTATGGGTTGGACTGGGCCCGTGTTTTACACGTAGGTATGCGCCCATGGACCATCCATCATCTCCAACTTGAGGGGCAACTTGGGGTTGGGGTGGGGACACCACATGTGAAATTATCTTTTTTTTTTCCAAAAAATATTTAAAAAACATTACAAAAAAATGAAATATTTTAGTGTAAAATTACCAATGTAATTTTTTTCAAGAAGAAATTACGGCTTCGCCATTGTTTTCGTCTTTGATTCAACTTCAAAATTGCAATCTGCTAAAAAAAGAGTATTCAGAATGAGCATTTCGCATACATTTCATTGGAATGTGAATGTAAATGATTGAATTAGAAGTGCAAAATAGCAGACATGGTTTTTGTTTTCCTATTTAATTTCGATTATGGTTTGATTTTTAACAATCCATATCTTGAAATGTTAAATTGATCGAAAGGTCAAAATGGGAAAGAGGTATTGGTATTTTTTTAAAAAAGAAACGAGGTTTGTTAATTTGATTTATTTTAGGGCCGGACAGCAGAAGTACTGCACTTTCCAGTGTTGGAAATGCACGTGGACATGTAAGAAGTTAGGAAGCATGTCCAGATCATAATATATAATAAAGCTCACATTAATCCTATATTTAATTTTATTTCTTGAAATTTTTTTTCGATAATTATTTCACATAAAATAAATGTTTTTTATTTTTAAAATTAAAATCATTAATATTTAATAATAGTAATAAAAAATTTCTAACTATTACAAACCTACTCTAATTTTTTTTTAATAGTCAATATTATATTATATTATCATCTTCTTCAACCGGTCAACGCAAGGTGCCAGCCATGGCGGGTGTTGAGATAACAGCTTTCGAGGAAGCGGATGGTCGTTCAAAGGCAATCTTCCTGTATGTAAACGCAGCCACTGCGGTGGCGGAAGGGAGCCCGCAGCGATGGGTTCCGAGCCCATGGCCTGCTGAGAGTGACCATTTGGAGCTCCCGGTTTCCCATTTTCGTAACTCCTGGGGAGCCATTTTCAGGGGATGGCGCCATCGGGAAAAGGGAAAGGCGAACACGACTTCCGGTGACGCCCATTTGTCTAAAACGTGCATTCTCAGAACTCGATGCCCATTTTAAATCCGCTGGGGCGCATCAGAAAGGAGGGTTCCCGACTGTGTTTTCTTCTCCGGTGGCTGATCGATCTCCTGATAGCAAGGAGGGTATCGGGCCAAGGAGCTACCGGAGAAGTTAGCAGTGACGGCGGCGAAGAAGGGAAGCGAGTTATGGAGGTACCAGGACACACGAGATGCTGCTGCAGGCTGCAGCAGAGCCATGGAGGCCATTCCCTTCAATCATGCATTCCTTTTACCTCCCAAGCACACAAACTATTCTCTTTCCTGCTGTAGATCCCTTTCCATAGTAAGGGATGAGCTTCATTTGGAACATGCCATTCAGTCCCCATCACATGGAGCATAATGTGACCTTGTGGCCTCGGGTATCCCAACCCCATCCCTCCCATCATTTAAAGAATGACGATTGAATCGTTTTGAATTATCAATAGTGATTGAATTAAATTTGATCCAAGCAACATATTTAGGTTGCTAACCATTTTTTGTATTATTTAAAACGTTTTAGATAGAGATCATGTTTGTCAAATGGGAAACATGTTAAGATTTTTGAATACTGAAACATATCATCAGAACTATGAATTAAAATGTACTTTTGTGAAAGTAATATTAGGATGGATGATAAAATCCTCCTATTGCATTTTTTCAATGTTCATGATATACCAATGTGGTGCGACTATACAATAGCGATGCGAGTACCAGCGCCACATCATAATACGAAATAGTCATTGCCATGCCGAATTTTTCAATTTCTGGTACTTGTGTGTGTCATGTGTTAGAATATACAATTACACATCGAAAAATGACAATGGAATAGTTAAATATATAAGAAATTATATATCATAATTAATTGGTTAGGTTTAATCTTTTATATTATGATACGCATTTCTTATATATTTGTACTTCACGTGTTCGCTTGTCCAATCCATCGAATCTTGAATTTCAACATGTACCACCTATATTTTTCATATCAACGTATCATCATAATGTTGGTGCGCCTATGAAGAAATAGTTATGTTTAGGGGAAAAATAAAATTATTTCAAAATGGGGGTGAGATAAATTTTTTAGATTAATTTCAAAAAGTTGTGATAAATGTAATTAATTTTTAAAGAGTTTGAATTGCACTGTGTATTTGTTCATTGGGACCACGCACCTGTGTTTCTTGGTTCTAATTCCTTTTGTTTTCTTTTTTTTTAATTTGTTTTATTATTGATTTTTTTGGCTATAAAGGGTTCAGGTATGTGGCATTTAACAAGCACGAGGCTTTGAGGAAGGGAAGGGACAATGGCGAAGTCGAAGAGCTTGCCGGTGAGATTGTGCAGAGCGATTTCCACCACCGTCCACTCCTGCCGATCCAAGGACGCCACTGATCTCCCGGTGGCGGACGTCGGCGCTGTTCGCCGCTCGTTTGCTGTGTCCGTGCCCAGGAAGATCCACTGGCTTAAGGAAGACGAGTGGCGCGTGCTCTCCAAGGTCTTCGCTCCACGCCGCAAAATCGACACGTCGTCGGGGAACTTGCGACCGGGTCTTCACGCGCCGCCTACCCCTGCCGTGTCCACCAGAAGAAGTAGACGCCGGAGGAAGTACAACTCCAGGAAACCTCTGCTTCGTCAGGACAGCGGCAGCTACTACGACGGCTCCGGCTGCCGGGCGGCGGCGGAGGAGGAGACGGAGACTGAAACTCTGGTTTCGTCATGCTTTAACAGCTTCCCCAGTTACTCCTCCTTCGACTTGAACCCGAAAGTCAACCGGAAAACAAGGAACCGGCGGCGACGCATCTCACAGTTCGAACCAGAGACGACTCCGGCAAGGCTGTCCATGTTTAAAAAGCTGCTCCCCTGTCCGCTCAACTCAAAGGTGAAGGAGAGTTTCGCCGTCGTGAAACGGTCGGTCGACCCGTACGAAGATTTCAAGAACTCGATGATTGATATGATCGTGGAGAAGCAGATGTTCGACGCCAGAGATTTAGACCAGTTACTGCAATGCTTTCTTTCTCTCAACTGTCGCCACTTTCACGGAATCATTTTCCAAGCTTTCGCAGACATCTTGGAAACTCTTTCCCCATGTCATCTTCGTGTTCGTCGTCTTGTTTACAGAGAGTAGCCCCCTGCTTCTTGTTCACCATTCCAATGTTTCTTTCACCAGAATAAAAGAAAAAAAACTCCATTTCTGCTCCTGAAGAATCTTTAACTTCACCAATCATTTCCACAAGCTTCTTTATGAATGAACTAGAGGTAGACATTTATGCTGTTGATCTTAAAGCCTGAGTCATGCCTTGAAAACAGAGGAGCAACAAAGAAGAAACTTTAGGGGTACTGCAGTTTTCTCAGCAGAAAAAGTGAATCGTTTTTGTTTATCAGCAAAGGCAAGGAGGGGTGCCTGCAAAATTCTACCCGCAAAACAACTCTTTACTACACATGTATGCATTTATTCATATGCGTGGAGATTCTTACTGCCTCGCAGACAAATCCAGGCTCAATTTAGTGTAACAGCGACAACTGTGGATGGCTTTCCGAAACATTTTCTCACATACTTTTGCTGCACAGCTTTGCTCTATTCCACCAACACCGATTCCATTGCGTAGTACTACGAAAAGGGGTTAAAGATAACAGCACAAGGTACCCAAACAAGGCCTGCGTTGCAGACAGAAGGTCTGAGATGCAGAGCTATTTTGCTGCTAAGTTGGGGTCCGGGGCTTAGGGTTCTACGCTTCCGATCAGAGATTCAAATCTACCAACGTAGAAGGTGATTAACTGAGGTACGTACAGGTGAAGTGGGAAGGGTAAGTGAAGGTAGAAGATGGGACCATGCGAATCTCTTTACTAGGGGAAAACAACTATCTCATGGGTTAGAATTTAAAGCATATACTGGGATTGGCTACTAACAAGTTGACCTTTTTACTGAGATGTGTAGGAAAAAAAACATAAACACTAAGTAGAGGAATAAATGATACAGAGGTTCCAGGAATCAAGTCAGGCTGACATGAAAGAGCATAAGCATTATAGAGTTTTCAACGAGCTAAAGCTAATGGACAGACCTTAGAGTAAGTTTCAGATTACATTTGTGGTGGTGGAGGCATACCGGGGTGCCCTAGCTGCTGGGGAGGAGGTGGTGGTCGCCACATCGGTGGAGGTGGAGCACCCATTGCAGCTGGTGGAGGTGGAGGTCGAACGAGGCCTGGAACAGCCTGAGGAGGCGGAGGTGGTGGCATGCTCCTGAACTGTTGCTGCATGGGCGGTGGAGGAATTCCAGTTTGTGGGAGCTGTCCTTGCCAAGAGGGCGGTGCCATTTGCATTGGTTGGTACACACCTTGTGGTGGCTGCGGAGGCAGTGGACGAAGGGCCGGGATCGGAGATGGAGGAATGGTACCATTTGAAAAGGGCCTTGGCGGCATTGCTGCCGTACCAGTTGTCTGTGGGGCAAGCGATGGTGGTCCACTAGCAAACATAGTATGTGGTCTATTTTTCTGAGTGGATGGATTGCTTGCAGCTAATACTCTTTCTGCAGTTTCCCATCACAGGTACATGTTAATAAAATCAGAACAAACGTTTCTAAAATTTACATTACATTTAGATGAAGCACGAACAGTAAAACATAACCTGCAGGCGTGCCGTGGCGTTCACCCTTGGTGTCTTTCTTATATGCATATGAAACTGTAATCTGGCGATTACAGAGATACTGGCCGTTCATCGTCTGAAATGAGCAACAGAAGTTATACGACTTAATAAAAAAAGGCATAGTTTCTTGGCCACTTTCCTAGCAGACAACGCACTACAGAAGAAATTCTGTCCCGGGAATGGAACAAATGATGCAGATATAAGATGAAACAAAGAGATGAGGTCCTCGTGCTAGAAAGCAAAATAAGCTTAGAATACAACTGTTTTGTTATATATTTTTATATGTATTTTTTCACAATGAACCAGCATCGGTATGGTCCCCAGGTGCTGCCACCCTCAGAAACTAGGCCCACATACAGAAAGACAGTACTGCGAACGGTGATAAAGAGATTTTAACGCTTTCAGGCTCCTGTTCCCCAGTGGTAGTCTTTTTTTCAAACAATATGAAAAATCCACATTTCTAGAATCAGTTTAGCATCCATTCAAGGTATAGGCTGCTTTTCTACGACAAAGAAGAAAGTAATCATCATGTCTCCAAATACTGAAAACTAAACCAAAGCTCAGCTATGTGTACCTCAATAGCAGCATCTGAAGCCTCAAAAGAATCATAGCTAATGAATCCAAATCCACGGGAGTTTCCAGAGTCAGGATCTCTCATGATCTGCAGATATGGAAAGTCAAAAACTGTCGGTACTGTTTGTATTAGCATTGAAACTGACACTGGACTAAGTTTTTTCTACGGATGAAAAAAGACTGGAATGATTTCACAGCAAAATAATATCCTCATGCCAATGCTGGAGGAAAAATAAAATGTAATGAATAAGGGAAAATGGACCTATTCTATGAAAGTAAACTGAGGGATGTGGTACTCAATGCGATCCAGAATGATATGGGAGTATGCATTATCATGGCATATTTTATAAAGGCGAAAATCAAGTTCAGGCAAAAAATCGGCATGTGATACCTTTGGATTTGTGACGATGACGCCAAAAGCACTGAAAGTGTCATAAAGGAGCTTCTCATCGACATCCTGCAAGGAAGAAGAACTTAAAATGCAGTTTGAAGAGCAACTCAAATAAAAAGGGTTTTCCAGAACAAAAAAAGCTCAGTAGCAGATTAATGCAGTACACAGATCCTCTGCTTATGAGCAATAGTACAGGCTTAATACGACTCAATTACGAATTAAGGAAAAGAAATTCTCTTACAGGGTCAAGATTCCCAATGAACAGGTTAGCTCCAACATCCACACTTTTCTTATCTTGTGATGCCTGAAACAAAACAATACAAAGAGGATGTTTACACCCAACAATTTAGGGGGGTTACTGCTTTAATAAACAAGAATCTGGCCCAGGGCAACGTAAAACTGTGCTCAATTAAAAAAACATACCTTATTAACTCGAATGGTTTTTCCGTACAATTTAATCATATTCAACACCTTAATTGCCTAGAAGAAGATAAGATAGATTGATCAAACAAGACCTCCAAAAAAGAATGCCCCCACCCCTAAAAAAACAAAAAAAGATCAGAAATCATCTTTACGTAATCCGCATCTTCTTCACTCCTGAACTCCACAAAGCCATAGCCTTGATGGGCATTTGTAACTCGATCCTTGGGTACGTATACGTTGACTGAAATGACCAAGTAGTTCTCATTTAGAAGTGAGAGGAGCTGCTAATCAAACAAAATTCACTTACCAACAGGGCCTGCTTGCACGAAAAGCTCCCAGAGTAACTCTTCACCAACCTACAACGGCACCATCATACGAACACTAAAATTTATATGGTGCATAATACTGGAAAAAGAAATTATATGCTTCAGAACAGTAATCTTGAGCACTATCCAAACAAAACCCCCCATCTTTTTGCAAGCAATACCAACTCACTCTCTTCATTAATCACAAGAATCAAATTACGGTTAAAAGTGAGCTGGACGGAAGGAGCACGGCTAGTAAGACGAAGTGGAAAAATCAACAACCCCATCACCATATTAAGCCCACAAAACAGAAGCGACGATTCCAGCGATAACACCACAATAGCCTGATACCTAACCTTAACCCACTTAGTCCTCAATGGCTCTCACAACCCAGCTAATACACCGAGAAAACAAGAAATCAGTACCTTGGTGTCAAGGTTGCCGACGTAAACGGTGGCATCCTGGTTCCGCTCAGCAGAGTGCTGCCCCAATAGATTGGCGCCCACGCCCGGCGCTATTCGAGTAGTCATCCTCCTTCCCGCCCCTCAGATTCTTCAACCCAAATCTAATGGGTTTAACGACGGGGGACAAATTTCCCCAGGAAAATTTTCGGAATTAATGGGCCATTATATTGGGCCTACGGCCCAATTGATACATTCACCACTTTTTAAACCCTAAAGATTTATTTTGAAACATTTTTATTTCTAAAAAACCCCAATATTTCCTTAAAATAAAATAAATCTAGAAATGCTTTTTTTTTTCCAAAAAGAAGCTGCAAGCTCGAAATTTCTTTTTTTTTTTACAAATTTTCTCATAAAATTTAATATAAAAATATTTCTTTTTATTGAAGTCAACAATAAAAATTAATATTGACCTTTTAAGGTTCATTTTTATATAATTCATTATTTAAATATAAAAAAATAGTTTTTCAATTCAAATCGAATTTGTATAGATTAAAATATCAACTTTTAAGGAAACATCAATAATAAAATTAATCGAAAATCAATTTTAATAGAATGACTAGGACCATTCTATGTTAATAATTTTCGAAAATGATTGTATAATAAAATAAAAAATTCAGATTCTATAATTAAGTTAAAAAATTATTGAAATTTCTCAAATATCTATTTTAGTGATTATATAAGAGATTAAGAAAATTTTAATGTTATCTTAAATTATGTTATATTATATATTAAATTTTAAAAATATAACTTTATATTATATCATAAAAAAATTGTACGATTTCAAAACTTGTATTATTTATATAATTTTAAAATTTATTTATTTTATATAATATGGCATATATTTAAAATTATAGAACGTTCCATATAATTAAACAAATTCTACTTGTTAAATTTACTCGAATTTATTTTTAAAAAATGATTAATTCATGGGGATATGTACATGAAAAAATAGCCAAGTTCAATATTTATTTAGTATGTAATATATAGGAATAAGTTTAGTAAATAATTCCATTTATCGAATAAATTTAGTAAATAATCCTATTTATCGTGCCACGTGGATTTAGTTAAAAAGTCACGGGGTGAAGATGCCAGTGTTGGAAGATTCGCTTTCCCCACACGGAGTGTTTGATCTCCAACGTTCCGACCGAGGGGCGGAGACCAAGTGTTCTTGTCTGCGCTACTGTCCAAAGACGGCGCCTTTTTAATCAGGAGCCATGGGGAAGCGGAAGAATCCAAAGCAGAGCACGGAAAAACTTCTGGCTATGGCGGAAACAGGCGACCCCCATTCGATTCCGGTGATCGATATGCAAGATTTCCCTGCAGAGTCCCAGAAGCTGATCTGGGCGTGCGAGGAGTTGGGGTGTTTCAGGATCGTGAAATTCGATGAATTCCTCCCGAATACCTGATGAATGAAATGAGACAAGTCGTGGAATCCCTGTTCGAACTGCCGGCGGAGATCAAGATGAGAAACCGGGACGTGATCGCCGGAAGTGGGTACATGCCGCCTTCGAAGACCAATCCGTTTTACGAGGCGTTGGGTCTCTATGACGCTGCTTCCCCTGATGCCGTCGATGAATTCTGCTCCCAGTTGGGCTTATCCGCATCTTCGCATCAAAGGTAAATGATGTATAAGCGTAACACGTGTTTGGTGAAATGCTTGAACCACAACCATGATCATCTCTCTGTTTATCCATCAATCAGGGCAACGATGTTACGTTACGCCAAAGCCGTGAACGAGCTGACATTGGATATTGCTGCTAAAATCGGACAAGGCTTGGGAATCAGCCATCTTTGTTTACAGGGCTGGGTTTCCCAGTTCAGAATCAACAAGTACACTTTCACCCCTGAATCCGTCGGATCAACAGGAGTCCAACTTCATACGGATTCCAGCTTTTTGACCATTCTGCAAGACGATGGTAACGTGGGTGGCCTGGAGGTGATGCGAAGGTCTGGTGAATTCCTACCTGTTGAGCATTGCCCTGGAACACTCATCGTGAATCTAGGTGACATCGCCCCTGTAAGTGAAACTGAAACTGAAACTGAAACTGAAACTAAAACCTAAATCCGGGCTGATCATGATGCATCTCCCCATTCACAAGGTATGGAGCAATGGGAGGTTTCTGAACGTGAAGCACAGAGTGATGTGCAAGGAAACAGGGGTGAGGTTTTCAGTGGCTTCGTTCCTGCTGGGTCCCAAAGACGAGGCCGTCAAAGCTCCCGCCGAGCTCGTCGGGCCCGATAAGCCTCCACTTTTCCGGCCTTTTGCGTATCATGACTACAGATGCCTCAGGGTCTCCAACAAGCTGCATACCGGTGAAACTCTTGATCTGCTGCGCCTTCCGTAACCAATTTCTTCAGGGACACTCCTCTTTATGTATCATATAAATAAATAAAGAGCTAATGTTCACCACCGGATCCGTGGCGCAATGGTAGCGCGTCTGACTCCAGATCAGAAGGTTGCGTGTTCGATTCACGTCGGGTTCAAAACCCCGATCCCTCAAGGATCCTATTTTTTTTTTTTCAAGTTTTGGGCCCCTACCAACGTAGATGCGCATTTCGAATCTAAAAAAGCACAAGAAAAAATCTGATTTGGATCCTCTAACATGTCGCCTCAAAATGGGGAGCGGATGGGGTAAATGTGTAGTCTGATCAGGAAATGAAGGCAGGGAGAAGTCCGATCGATCGTCGATCAGGTCTCGTGGGTAAGTGAAACATTAATGGCAATGTCGGTCGACCTTATAACAAAAATACAAATGAATAAATCATGTGTCTTCTAGAACAACATCACCGCCGCAGCCGCCAGCGACACCGCCAACGTCACTCCGCGAATGGCTTTCTCAGCGCCGCTCTGCAGCATCGAGTTGAACAACACGGTAAGTTAAGAAGGAAACCTGGATCTGGAATGTTGGGGTTACTGGGCTTCCAGATCTGGACCTACATTGCGAAATGAATGAACTTTAGGGACTCACCACGTCGTTCAGAGCAGTCGGTGCCGGAGACAGGTCGTTCCCTGGGGACTCTGCTGGCGGTGCGGGTGGCCCGAGGAGCTCTGGCGCTGGAGAGGGGGAAGTGCTGTGTTTTCCCTTCTTCTTGCTGGCTTTTGGCGCAGGGGCTGGTGTCTCGGACGAGGGAGCAGTGGCTGGGGCGGGAGGGAGAGCTTGTGGAGTCTCGGCGGTGGGAGATGGGGCAGGAGGGGAAACAACGGGCGCGGATGCGAGGGGCGATGCCGTCGGCGCAGACGACGGAGGTGAGCTAACGACGGGTGCAGCAGCAGGCGGTGTGGAAACGGGAGCGGGAGCAGATGCAGGTGAGGTGGAGACGGGGGCAGCTGCCGGGGGACTAGATACAGGAGCCGCGGCGGGAGGGGTGGTAGTCACAGGAGCCACGGCGGGAGGAGTGGAGAGTTGAGCGGCGGAGGGAGAGACCGCCGGTGCAGCGGAGGGCGGAGATTGGCCGCCGACAGCGAAAACGAGGCAGAGAAAGGCGAGTAGGGTTCCGGCGCGGCTGTCCATGGCGGTGAAGCTGGAGTTAGAGTGAGAAAACGGAAAGTTACAACTGGGCTTGGGAGGGGGCGGCGTTAAATAGATAAATGGGGGAAAACAGAACACGAGTTGGGTAATTTTGGGTGGGCCCACGCTAAGAAGACGAGAAGTGTGTCCGGGCCCCACAGACACGTTTGACCAATTACATGCCGCCACATCATCAACGTGCAACGGCTACCCTTGACAGGCGTGCAGAGTTGGACCTTCAAAATTCAAAAGCACCATCGGTTTTTTTCTCTGAGGAACTGGAGTAGTGACCGGCCACCCGCGCCGTAAATAAGAAGACGGCCACCGTTATTTATGAACTTGATTGGGGCCATTCACCCATCTTTCCCAGAAAGAAGACGCCCCACTTTTATCCTTGCTCTCAATCTATGCAAGGAATCCTTCCGCAAAAGAGAAAGGCCAGGGTCGGTGAAACCAACCTTGCAAGTTACAACCAGCAGAGAGACCCACTGAGAAAATGAGGCCAAAAGGCGACCTCAAAGGCTGTGAGAATGCAGCGAACAATGCCCTTGTTTTAGAGGTGTTGTCACTCTGTTCCGGCGTTGGTTTCCTTTCCGACGGAATCAGTGTAAATGTGTACCGGTAACATGGAAAAGCAAGGACGTACTTTTTTCTCGAGGAGATGTACACATTTCGACGAGTTTGTAGCACAATATCGAGCTACAGTTGGTACGGGTTCAGGGAGTGAATATTTCCGTTGTCCCGCTGGTTGATGGGTAGAATTTATTGCAGACGAACTGTTCACCGGCAGGATAATACACATCCAACTCACTGGAAGCCTTTAGTGAACCAGGAGCAAGTATAAGATATACCTGCAATTAATAGGGTTGAGATGCCCTTGTAAGATCATTTTCTTAACCGAATTAACAGCATTAACTATTGAGGTAAATGTGTGCAATGCTTTCGGAATCCCCCATTCGCATCCGGAATGTTGCTTAGTTCCACAGTTTTTCTTCAATCCACTCCGAGTGTCCATTGCTCTGCTTAAAGCTTTCCCCCTTCTGACAAATGTAGGGACTTGACGCAAAGGGACATGATTTTCGGAGTGGAAGGGAAATCGAGGTGATTTATTAGTGTCCAAGGACTTGCTTTTCTGGGTTGCTTTGGTGCTTTTGTGGGGTGGGTGGTCTGGTCTCGCAGGAGAATATTTAAAGGGAATCTTGATATTGATGTGATGGGCAGACCAAAAATCTCTCGTTTCTGAGATTGTTTTCCGCTCTACAACGGTCATCATCTTCCTTTTTTCCCTGTGGGCTGCGAAAAATAAATCCAACTCTTGTTTTATGGTTTTCATGTTGGGTGGTGAAGGCTGAACTGAACGCACACAAACCCACCCAGTGCCCCCTCTCTCCTTTCTCAATTGGAAAAATAGAAAAGGTTTGTTTTATATAAAGTTGGGGTATTGATGAAAACGCATCTAGGGGATTCTGTTGTTGTACTTCTCCCATAGCGCATTTTGCGCAGTGTGATGCTGGCGATCGATCGAACAACGGACGTGACGAGAAATGGAGGAGTTCGATTCAAAGCTGAGAATTGAGAGCAATGCTTCTTCTTCGAATAATTTCACCAATCCTCAGAGATCTAGGAGTTTTGCCTTCAGGGCTCCCCAGGAAAATTTCAGCATCCAAGATTTTGAGCTTGGCAAGATTTATGGCGTTGGTTCCTATTCCAAGGTTCAATTTTTCGTGATCTTTTTCCTGTCATGCATACGGTTCATTTAGATCTTACTTGCGTTGATGAAAATCTTATTTGCGCTTAACAATTTGACTATTTCTTGCTGTCTGTTATCCATTTCATTCTGCTTCCCATGTTTGTATCTTCCTATTGAAAACGGTCACTCCAATCCCCTTCAATCGATGACGGATCAATGAATCCCCAGTCTTGATTTTGAGAATTCTTTGGGTTGAATTTGCATTAACTAGGCCGTGTTGTTATGCACTCGTTTTTCCCATGTGGAGGACAGAAACCTGTGCAATCGCGGTTTAAATATTTGAAGGAAAATCTGGATTGGATAGTAACTTGAAGAGCAGCAAGGCCGTTGTGCAACATTATGTGTAAATTATCTAATTTATATATGCATTTGAAATGCTACTGCTGAAAATGCCTTGGTTTTCATGGTTTCTTTTGGATACCTGAGAATCATGTCCAGAGATTGTAATGAATATTATAATCCATCAGTACGCCTGTGTTCTTTCTGGTATGATATGTACTAGCTACTCAGGAGTTCTATCTATTCCCTGGAAATAGGTTGTCAAGGCAAA
Organism: Utricularia gibba; assembly: GCA_002189035.1. Taxonomy (NCBI): domain Eukaryota; kingdom Viridiplantae; phylum Streptophyta; class Magnoliopsida; order Lamiales; family Lentibulariaceae; genus Utricularia; species Utricularia gibba. Next base: position 1,038,581 of record NEEC01000016.1, on the reverse strand, counting down.
AAAGAAAGACACTGGAGTCGTTTATGCGATGAAGATCATGGACAAAAAGTTCATCACCAAAGAAAATAAAACAGCGTATGTAAAATTGGAGAGAATTGTGTTGGACCAGCTAGATCATCAAGGTGTTGTGCGCCTCTTTTTTACATTTCAGGATACCTTCTCTCTTTGTAAGTATTACTTTGCACCATCTTCATGTCTCCTACAGCATCCTCTTCTGTGGACAAGAACATGATTTTGTTTTCTGTACCTTGATTTTTCTGAAGACATGGCTCTGGAATCATGTGATGGTGGAGAACTCTTTGATCAAATTGTCAGGGTAAGTTTAAATTGAATTCTGTGTTCTTCTTTTCTTGCACAAGAAAAAGAGATGGAGCTTGTGCAGTGACATGTACATTGTTTAAAGTAGTAGGACTGAGAACAATCTTTAAGTTTTGCTAGAAGTTCTGAAGGTGATCCTTGAATTCAACTTCCTTATTTCATATTCTGGGTCTGGTTTTCTGGGTTGCCCAGGTTTTAATACTAGATTTAAGTAAAGAATGCAAGATGCAAAAGTGTTGATGGATGGTCTAAGCCTACAGAAAAGGCTTATTACATCCCATTCAGTTCTGTTTACTGTCATGTCTGTTTTCAACTCCTTATGTGAATGCACTTGAATTTTCTGGTGCAGAAAGGCCGGTTAACTGAGGATGAGGCTCGTTTTTATGCAGCTGAAGTTGTGGATGCTCTTGAGTATATACATAGCATGGGTTTAATACATAGAGACATTAAGGTACAGCTTGCTGCTAACATTGTTTTTCTTCTTGGTTTTACATGTCAATGTTTGTTAAAAACGGCAGCCGGAAAACCTGCTTCTTACTGCTGATGGGCACATCAAGATTGCTGATTTTGGTAGTGTGAAGCCTATGCAAGGTAGCCGGATTACTCTTCTTCCGAATGCAGCATCAGGTATCACTTAAATTTGGCTTCTTTTCAACTTTGATGTTCTGTTGAACTGTAAACCAACCTCTTTGATGGAAAAACTAACAGATGACAAGGCATGCACATTTGTTGGTACGGCAGCTTATGTACCTCCTGAGGTTCTGAACTCCTCCCCTGCTACTTTCGGGTGAGTAGCTACTTGAGTATCGCAGATGGTAGTATTTTGATGTTCATTTCTGATATGCATCCCTCAGGTGAATTCTTTCATAACTTGATGTGTGATTCCTGCTAGTAATGACCTTTGGGCACTGGGATGCACATTGTATCAAATGCTTTCTGGGACTTCTCCTTTCAAAGATGCCAGTGAATGGCTCATTTTCCAGAGGATTATTGCTCGAGATGTCAAGTTCCCAGATTACTTTTCTCCAGAAGCACGAGACCTCATAGATAAGTTGCTGGTAGCACATCCCTTTGTTCCTCGTCTTGTGATTCAGTTCCTGCATAACTGTATCCTTAGGGGTGACTCGTGAATCTTGATGATGTAGAACATGGATCCCAGCAGGAGACCTGGGGCAGGACCTGGTGGCTATTCTGTCCTCAAAAACCATCCCTTCTTTGCCGGGATCAACTGGGCAAACATACGAGAAACATCCCCTCCAGCGCTTGCTTTAGAACAGCGAGTGAGCCTCTGCTGTTGAACTCTTTCTAGTGGCTCAGCAAACTCAGTTATGCAGCCTTTATTTCTGCCATTCTCAGGGACATTCCCCTGGGGTCGAAGGCCAGGAATCATCCTCCTGGAACCCATCACATGCAGGAGATGGTTCTGTTAAAAGAACTGATGCAAACGGTGGTGGTGGTAGTGTGCAGGTTTCAGAGACGGGAAGTGTGACAAGGCTGGCATCAATCGAGTCATTCGATTCAAAATGGTACACTCCCCCTCCATGAGTAATTCCTCGTGAAAACCATCATTCACCTTTTCTTGAACAGGAAGCAGTTCTTGGAGCCCGGTGAATCAGTTCTCATGATCTCCATGGTAAAGAAGCTGCAGAAACTGACGAACAAGAAAGTGCAGCTTATCCTCACCGATAAGCCAAAGATAATCTACGTGGATCCTGCAAAACTGCTCCTCAAAGGAAACATAATCTGGTCAGATAACCCCAACGATCTCAGTGTCCAGGTCATCAGCCCTACCAATTTCAAGATCTGCACCGTGAGTGAATGCCGATCCTTTCGCTCCCTTCCATGGATCTCCTCTTACGCCTCTCTGTCAATGCAGCCGAAGAAGGTGCTGTCATTCGAAGATGCAAAGCAGAGGGCGATGCAATGGAAGAAGGCGATCGAAGCTCTTCAAAGCCGGTGAATGAATGCCTTTCTGCACCCTTCCATGGATCGACCAGCAGGGCGAAGTCTTCAAAAAATAATCCCCCACCATAGGCACTCCGCAACACTAAACGTTTCTTAATTTTGACGTATCGAATATATTTAGTTCGCAATTCTTATTACGGATTAGGTATTAATTTTGCCATATTGGATATTATTTGATTTTTATTGTATGATTTATAATAAGATTTGAAAAGTATTTATAAAAAAAATAGAAGTTGAGTTTCTATAGTTTTTAAAAACAAAAAATAATTTTTAAATAAAAGATTACTTTTATTAATAATAAAATTGCCTATGGAACACTTTCCCAAAGAATATATGTTTTACCTTTGGAAAACAAATTCTATTTTTAAATAAATAAATAAATAAATATATATATATATATTATTGATTTTTATAGATTTGTTTTTTTCAAGAAAACTTTTATAATTTATTAGGCTTCCTACGGTTCGGTTGTGATTCGGACAGCTGAAAATAATTGCTAGTGGCTCTCCGGTTCGGTAGTTTTCGGCCGGTATGACCTGAGGAAAAGATAGCAGGCCCAAACACGCTGGCCTAGAAACTCCGGCGATGCTGCCGTTGCCCGCTATATTCTGGACATCCACGTCAATTGCTGTGAAAATTACACTGTACTCGGTTTTGTTTGTTGATTTAGCCTCTTGATCTTGATCCTGATCCTGTATTGGTTTTTTAATCAATACTTAATTTGGTGATGAGTGCTGAATTCGATATGATTATTTGAAACGCTTTTTTTGTGATATTTTTGGTAGCTGAAGAATCAGGAGAGGAAGTTATAAGTGATGTTTTAGGCTTTATATGCGGAAGTGTTGGGACCAAATGCGCGAACGGCCTGGTTCATGATTGCCAAGCATGGAAACTACCAGTAATTCGGAAACTAGTGTCAGTGGTGACGGTGGTGAAGCGGAGGTGCGGCCTTTTGTTTGCTTCAAGGTTTCTCTTGATGTTGTTAATTTGTGCTGATTTGCTTTCGTTTCTTTTCTGAAATTTTGCAGCCTGAGTATTTTGATGACTTCACCCTTGCCTCGACGTGGGAAAGGTATGATAGATAGTCTACCTGTCATCATTATAAGTATGCGATGTAATTAAGTTGGAATTGTTAATGTGTTTGCTGTTGTATATTTTAAGGTTCATTTCTGAAATTGAAGTTGTGTGCCGAACATGGCTTGCAGCTGGTCCGAAGAATCTATCGGTATGCTCTCATGACTTGTTCCATCCCATTTCTAGTCATTTATCCACCATCTTATTGTAAGATTTAACTATTTTTTTGCTCCCCTGTGAAAAGATTGTCTTGTTTTTATCTGTTTTTTTTTTCTAAATCGTAGCCATTTTAATTGCATTTATGCTTTTCCCTAGCAATATGACAGGAAATTATGCTTGCATGGGTGTTATCTAAATGTTTATAACTCGGGTAGCCCTGTTCTGTTACTAGGTTAAGGACGCTAATGTAATTGATCCCCTAATGGGCTTACGTGTGGTCAAATCTGAGATCAAGTATAATATGAAAAGCTACTGCATGGAGTACTATTTTGAGACAGGTAATCGTGAATTTTAAGTGATAGACAATTTAAACTTATCACAATGAAGTTTCTCGGGCATTGCCACCTAAATAGAGTTCCTTTTGAGACAGGAAAAATGGCTGTCTGGACCCAACCTATACATGATTTGCAGCTGGCTTTTGGTGTGAAGGAATTTCTGGTAGTGCATTCTTTTTCACTTTTTTTTTTTCGTATTGATATTTCTACTGTTTTACACGTACGACCCATGCTATACACTTGATTTCTCATGTCCTAAAAATACTCAGGTGATCGCTCCTCAAAGTGCAAGTGGGGTCATTCTTGATGCACCAGAGGCAAGTAAGCTTTTGAGCGCTGTGGCCATAGCTTTATCCAACTGCTCCTGGTTTGTGTTGCTTCGCATAGCTACACTATTTTCTTCCTGTATATTTTCATTATTATGTAGGGAATTGTCATTGTTTATTTTCTTTTGGCTGGTACTCGTGGGATTTGTAAATGATAGATTACATTTACAGTAAAGGGATGTGTATAACGGCATAATAATACCTTTTCTGACAGAGTAAAGCAGGGTTGTATAAGAAGAGGATATATAAGCTCATAAAAAAAATTGAATAAACAATGATTTCTGCAGTTTTATCATCAATGAGTTCTCATGCACTCTAAACAATTAATTGGCATATGTTGCAGCCGTTGGCCAGCATTTGTTCCAGTTCATGATCCTTCAAGGAAAGCATTTATCGGGATTCAGAATATGGGAACAGTTTTTACTCGAAGATTTGAAGCTGATCGCATTAGCAGTCAAGTTCCGGTGAAGCTGATGCACTTGGAAGGATTATATGAACTATTTATTTCCAAATTTGTATGTTTTACTCCTCCTTGCTACGATAAATATATGCAAGCGCTATTATTTATAAATTATTCACTTAAAAAAAATCTAGGCCTATGCTGCCGTGGACTTGTCATGGCACAACATTAGGGTCCAGTTCAAGATGAAGCTGACTTACAGAACTCCAACACATGATGATGAAGATGAATTACATGAAAGTGACTCTGGCATTAATGAAAATGGTGAAAATGATTCTTTTGTTGATGCTAATGGGAAGATGCAGTGGGATGCTGACTGTCAATGGAGTGAGTGGTACTCTGCTGAAGATCCAGTGCAAGGTATATGTCCAGTTGCAGAATTACATTACTTTTATATTGTATTCAATTTCATTTATGCCTCACACTGAGCATATATAGTATGCTGATGGTTATCCTGTTGCTTCTACCTTTGAAGAATACGAGCTAATTGCTGTCTGGAAAGGGCTAGCAGCCGAAAATTCTCTTTATATGGCTGAATTAGAAAATGCCTCCCCCCTAGAAGCCGATCAGTGGTTCTTGTGTCCAAGGATTCTTTTCACTGAGTAAGGACAACGCGTATTGCATATCTAAATACTTGGCATGTTTATTTTTCCTTCATTATGATTTTTTGTACTTTCAAGTTAAGATATATTTATTTTGGCCTCTTTTTTTCTGCATTCTTACGTTGGCTGCATTGTATTTTCCATGGATATCCATATATCCAAAAACTTTCGTGACTGATGTATTGCAGTAGTGGGCTAAATTCACGGATGAATTTTGCATTTTTCCTGCCCCGCAGCAGAATCCAAAAATTTTTTTTCCAGATGTTCTTCAAAGGGTGTTGATTGACTTCAAATTTTCTGTCTTCAGCAATGTTTCTGATGGAAAAATGATTGGGTTTGCATCAAGCCTGCGGCTTTTAGTTGAGGCCTTCAAATTGTCCTTGGAAGCTCGGTTCATGGAAGATTTTGTTTCAGGTTTGAAGTTTCATAATCCGTTTATTTTTTAATACAAATGTAATACTTTGTTTTCCACCTTGCAAAATGGCACATTTTGGTATCTGGGCATACAAAATGATTTCATTCCCACCATTCTTTAATTCTTTCTTTTTCCTTCTACAGTTGAAAACTCGAGTCCTGAGAATGTACGTTCTTCAGGCATTATTCCTCCACCCACAGTTCTTGATCGTGTTCTCAAGGACCTCTTTCATGAGGGTATCAGAGAATGATTCTCATGCTTTCCAGTTTGATTAGCAAATTATGTCTTGACTTTTATGGCTCATCAAATTATGATGACGTCCATAATGTGAATACATATTCTTTACTTACACAGATCTAGTAGCACACTAGGTCGAATTTAATACAGGGATAGATGTGCCCACTTCTTTATTCTTTCTTTGTTTTTCATGCAGCCATGGAAACTCCAGTTAACATATCCGTTTCTGAGAATAAAAGTTACCTAGCCATCAAGGGAGCTCCAGTTGACTCACTTTTTGCTCAATTCTGTTTACATGCTCTCTGGTTTGGAAACTGCAACATACGTGGTATTTTCTTGATGACCTATTAATGAACTTCAGTATAGGTGTATGCATGGCAGCTTGGGTAGCTTCTTTTTTTTGTTAATAATCATTCACTCTTCTGTTATATTTCTTATTTTTATTCATTTTATCAACAGCTATTGCTGTGCTGTGGATAGAGTTTGTGCGGGAAGTTCGGTGGTGCTGGGAAGAATCTCAACCATTACCCAGAGTGCCAGCCAATGGTACCATTGACCTGTCCACATGTTTGATTCATCAAAAACTTCACATGGTTGCCCCTAGTCTCTTATGATTTCTTTTGTATTCCTTAAAAAATTTAATCGTTTTTTAAGAAACATTTTGCATTATCAGCTAGCGATTTGCATTGACAGAAAGCTCCATCAGGCTGGAGGAGATGGAGTTAACAGAAATTCATCTTCTGAAACTCATGTTGGGGTAACTTTGGGGTCAAACTTTATTGAGGTGTATTTAATGTCCTTTTGATTTATGTTCAACTCTCTTGCAGGGTGCTACTTCTAACCAAGCTGCTGAAGAGTATGTCACTGACACTGATAGGTGAATCTCAAGAGTACATTGCATGCAATGAAAAGCTTAATGGAGATTTAGAACGTTGCTTCCATGGAAAAATGATTGCAAGCTTTCTTTATCAATGAATTTACACTGTTTACGTAAATTATTGATTTTGACTACTTGGATATCTTACATATTGAACATATTCCTTTTTTTAAAAAAAAAACTGCCATTATTGCAGAAAAGGTTCTCTGGGAGTTGCAGGTTCTATGATGCTTTTGAAGTTATGTAAAAGTATGCATGAACCAGTAACCCAGGTCTATTCGAAATTGCTATCTTCTTCTCATAGTAAAGGCAGTGCCTTACTGCCTCTTTATATTTACCATAGGATCCTCCTCCCATGACGGAGGACATGCATGAAGAACGGCTTGAAGCTGTTGCAGCCCTAGGTAATTTAGTGGTAAGTATAATTCACTTCTATAAATTTGATAGGCCCTTTGTCACAATGCATGTACTTTGATTCATCTTTTCGTCAGTCCTGTGCATGCAATCGGACATAATGAGGATCATGCTTTTAGCTCATCCTATAGGAAGATTTCCAAAATTTTAGACGAAGCAAGAAAAAAAACACAAAAAATGAATGTGATATCATTTCTAATGCTAGTGCTCATGTCAGTTCTTCCATTGCAGTTATTCAAAGCTAGAGGGAATAGTTTTCTAAAGAAAATTCATCATTGCTGACCGTGCCTTGTATTTCATGTAATCATTTTCTAAAGCCTTTTTTTTTTTTTTTGCAGAAGTTCTCAGGGCAACTTGAAAGGGATGTTCTTGTTTCAGGTTACTTTTATTTTCAATTCATTATAGTTTTGCAATTACGTCATTGTAGAGACCTCTCACTTGCTAACCCGCCATTCTCTACAGACATGTCGTCATTCAAAGCTGCTAATCCAGATGCTTTCTTTGAAGATTTTATTCGATGGTATTCACCTAAAGATTGGGAAGATGATGATGATAAGGTGATAGATGGTCTTCGAGATGATTTAGCGGCATCTTTAAAAACTGAATGGCCCCCTCATGGAAGACTCTCAGAAAGGATGTCCGATGTTGGCAACTCATGGAGAAAGATATGGAATGAAGCCCCCGCTTTGCCAGCATCAGAACAAAAACCACTTCTAGATCCAAAAAGAGAAGGAGAAAAGGTTATCTTCTTTAGTTTTTTTTTTTTTTTTTTTTTTTGGTGCACCAAACCCGTCCCATGATACTGCGAAAGTGATAAATAGTTACATTTTTCATTCTTTCCTATTTCTGGTTCTAGTTGATTCACTAGCACCTGTTTTTGGTTACCATCTAAGAGTCAGTAGTTTTGATTCAGGTTCTTCATTATTTGGAGACATTGCCACCAGATCAACTCTTGGGACAGATGGTCTGTACTGCCTTTCGTGCAGCAGCTGACACCCTTAATAGGACATCATTTGGTGACTTGAAACTGATGACCACTAAAATGAGACAACTATACCCCACCATGGCATCCACGCTGAAAAGCATTCATTGTAAGTTCTCTATGCTCATCCCTATGCTAATTTCTGTGTTTAATTTTTTCTCTCTTCATGCAGCACCTAATGTAGCCAGTGATTCTGATGTCTTCGAAGACCTCAGACGCCTCTGCATCTCCTTTGGACACATTGAGAAGTTAACACTTCTTGCAGCATCCCTAAACCACAAATTCGCAAGATCTCCCCGCCTTGCAGAAGCGTTTTTTAATGATTACCACAGTTATTATCTCCCTCAAATGGGTACATCCTCCACTCCAGGCCTCCCAGCGAAGGTAATAATAATATCATTCCCATTGCATATCTTTCTCCACAGTCCCAGAGTGTAAGATCCTTGATAACCTTGGGCATTGATCTGAAACAGGAGTTTGAGAAAAGGCAGCAGATCCTGCCCCAAGAGAGGATGATGGTAGCTGACATGTTCACTCCTCCAACTCCCAGCCAGTCATGGAGGAAGGTGTTGAGCATGGGTAATCTTCTGAATGGGAATGAACCCATCTTGAGGGAGATCATATTCTCTAAAAGTGATGAAATGAGTGACAGTTACTATGCTTCTTGTGATGATGATGATACTGATGCTTCTGAACAAGGCATCTTGGAGACATACAGAATGTATGTGTGTGGTACATCAAATGACCTCAGGGTAGCCCTCGCTGTTGCTTCATGTGATTGACCCCACCCTTGTATTTATTTATTTTTATTTTTCATCTATTTTAATGTGATGATACATTTATTATTTGAAGGTGGAAAAATCAATGTTTTAAATGTTTATTGAATTTAATTCACAATGATTCATGAATTACTATAATTTTTTAAATATGAGAAAAAAATATGTTCTATATGAATAGTAATACATTTATTCTAAAAATAAACATGAAGCATAAATACAATTTGTATGGTATGGAACATACTAATGCTATGTGCTATTTTTTAAAAAAATTAAAATGAAACGCATATTCATTTACATTTTGTATGTTTTAATTCTATTATTTTATAATTATGGATTTGTTCTTTTTTCATAATTAACTGAATTGATTCTATTTAATTTTTAAAGATGCTAATTTTTAATTTTTTTGTAGTAAAATAAGAAATTTATATTTTGTGATTAATTTTAGAAATTACTGAATTTTTTAAATCTAAATTTTAATGATTAAATAAAAGATTAATCAGGAAAATTATATTATTTACTTCATATTTATTCTAAAATTTCATTTATATCATGATATTAAATTATTGTATAATTTAATACATTACACTTTATAAAATATATTTTATTTTTATTAAATTTTATATTATCCTATAAAATAGTTTTATAGTCTTACATTGACTATATTAACATAATATTAAAATTGATGTTATTTTAAATAATTTGAAGCATAAATTAAAATTATACTTTTTCAATGGTGTTATTATAATATATTAAATCGTCGCTGAAGGCAGTTGACCTATATATACCGAGGCGGCGGTTGGTGCAGTCTGTTGTTCGTTATGTGAAAATGCTCCCGCAGACGATGGGCCATAGATTCTTGGAGGAGCCGCCGCAGGGTTCGCTTCCATCTCACCGGCAACCAGAGTCAATTCAACACCGTTTGATTGAGTGCGTGAAGAATGCCTTCGTCAACATCTTCGTCTTCCCTTACGCTACGGTTTGTTTTTCCCTAATCTTGTTCCGTCGCCGGCGTTTTCTTTCTGTAGACGTTCTTATTTTCCTTTTTAGGTTTGCGTTTTATACTGTGGGAAAGTGCCTGATGTGGACAAGTGGGATGAAGCTCAGATTGGTCATTTTATCGGTATAGGTAAACGTATTGGTCTTGCATCTCCTTTTTTCCTTACTCGTTTGGATATTTCTTTTCATTTGGCGGTTTCTATGTAGAAATAGTCATTCCTCGTACTATTCAGTAAACCCTGGAATGAACTATTTGAGATTTGGGTAGAGTGCACTGGAAATTTGCGAATTTCAAACATAATAACGAAAAAAACAGGAGCAGAATTGAAAATCTCTGGTGACAGAACAGTGCATTTACGCAATTCTGAATTTCGTTCGTTTAGCAGATTTGGTCTCATCTGGAGTGGATGAAGTTAGGGATGCCTGGGAGAGTCAACGCAAGACGTACACTTCGGAGTTTCTGGAGTGTGACCCTTTCACTGTGAGCAACTTGAGTACATTTTATATTGCCACAAAATTCTAAGTTGCTTCAATTTGAGTATATTATCCAGTTATCTCAAATGTTGATTTTTGTTGTGCAGGATGATATAGAATTGCATTGGAAAACCAAGGAAAAAAAGGCTGATATTGTTTTCTGCATGCAGCATTTTCCTGTAGGTGTATCTATTGAGAAGCCATTTTTTGGAACTATGTGAACTAATGAAAACTATGTATTAGCAGTTATATGCTGAAAATGAGGAGAAAGTTACTAGACTGCTGCAGAATGTGTCGTCTTTGCTGAAACCAGGGGGCTATTTTCTTGGCATCAATCCCGACTCATCTACAATATGGTATGAAACTAGATTGCACGGCCTACTTGACTGATATCCATCTTGTGGTTTGAGGCTGAAGACTTAACGAATATCCATTGTTGTGCAAAAGGATTTTTTCTCTGCATTTTTGTATTCATCAATTGTGGTCTACCTTGGTATTTAGGAGAACAGTTTTCCTGCCAAATCACAAATCTCGATAATTTTTTGGTTGGAAACCAAATTCCAAAGTGAACTTTTGAATGCCTGCTTCTTTTTGGTGGACCAGATTGGTCAGAATATATTTATGATTGAACTACTCCTAGCACCCTGTCAGATATGTTGCTAAATTCTTTTTGTATGAAGTTTTTTCGGGCTTATGATTTTCCAAGTCTGAGTACGCGAATCTACAGGGCTAAGTATCAGAAACATATTGAAGCTTATCACAATAAAGGTGGTGGCATGAAACCCAATGTATTCCCGAATTGTGTTAGATCTGAGAGCTACATGATCACTTTTGAAGTTGAGGAGGAGAAGTATGTTTTCAATATATGATTTTGCTTACATGGTTTTTTTTTCTTGGCATAATTATCACTGCTCAACTTCTCTATGCGTGTTAACATTTCAAGGTTCCCTTTTTTTGGTAAGAAGTACCAGCTAAAGTTTTCCGGTGATTCATCAGCTGAAACTAATTTTCTAGTCCATTTTCCAAGCTTAATCAGGTTCTTTCTCACCTCATGGTATCTATGCTGTTTCGTTGAAACTCTTCTTTGAGGTTCCTGCTTTATGCTATGCATCTGACTCATACCTAGGTAAGCTTGTCTGTTGAATTCAATTTTATATTTCGCAGGTTGGCTAGAGAGGCTGGCCTTGAGTATGTAGAGATACAAAACTTAACTGATTTCTATGATGACTACAGGTGATGCTTCGTTGTACCAACAGAATGTTTTCATAAATCTTCAAAACCTCTTATGATGTCTCTTTTTTTTTAAATCCACCTTTCCTCATGATGTCTCTTTAGAGCACCGTTAACTGGAATGCTTGTGGATGTTGGTCATAGTCTGTTGGATCAAAGGGGACGGCTTCTAACAAGAGCATACGACATTCTAAGTGTGTTGGCTACTGATAAAACAGTTTTCCTTGTATTGATTTTCTATATTCCGTTGATGCTTATTTAGTCACTCATCCACCACAGGTCTATATACGACATTCATATTTCAGAAGCCTGATCCGGACCTTGTACCTCCTCTCATGACGCCTATGCTAGAAGATGAACCCTGCCATCATGATGAGGCAAGTATACGTTATCAGATCAAAGCTGGTGATAAGTGTGATCATGATACGGTCCAGAATTACCAAACAATAAAATGAAGTTTTTTTTTTTTTTTTTTTTTTGCAAGAAAAAATGAGTTTCATATATGCAAAGTGAAATACATCGTGTCCTTAATAAGAGTCGGAGCTGAGAGATTAGCACCCTGGATTTTTGTTAACGTTTTTAGTTATTTCTTTTGGAAATGAAGAGTCTTTTCACGTGGAAAAAGAGTCATGTTGGATAAAAAAAGAGTTATGTTGTGATGAAGGCATTGGTGCACCAGTCAAAATCTTCCCATTTCACCTGGTTATTGTGCCCAATTTAGAGCGTTGTTATCTTGAGTCCGTCATCAGTTTTTCACTTTTCATTATGCTCACAAATGTTGCTAAAACACACTTCCAGCCCACTTTTACAAACATGCTCCTCCATCCAGTACTTTGGCTCATCCATATATTTCATTTCCATTCTCGAGGCAAGTTTTCTTTTTTTTTCCAAGATGATGATAGTTTCCTATGGTACTGCAGATAGACAGGCAGATGGCTGCACGGCGAGAGGACGACAAGAATCTGCGGCTGGAGTTGTCTAGCGCTGCCCTTGCCAAGATAACTGAGCAGAAAGGCATCCTAGGGCCTGGCCCTGCAGCTCTTCGCTTTCCAGAAGCTCTGTGAATGAGAAGATTGGAGACTCACCTTTGTCAAGAAGTAGACGATCTCCACGTTTTGCCCGTAGTACACCACCAAGGGGCAGTATATCCAGTACACACTCGTACTTGGAGCACTGAAGGGAAGTAACTTGTTCTGATCCAAAGAGACTTCAATGACCAATTTAGTGAGAGTCACTTGCCTCACTGGGAAATGGGAGACAAAGTGTTGCTTCAAGGCACTGAATGAGGAAGGATCTACAGGGTGAGGAGGCTATACAGACTTGGATTCGGTTCCACGCCTTTACATGTACAGACTTAGATGATGAATCTTGTATCCAAAACAAGCCTGTGGAAATGTGATGCGTGTGGAATCCTCCTTGTTCTGGTGCAAGGATAGTATTGTTATGGGCAGCTGCCGCCTCATGGATAGTGTGGCATGTGCTCTCAAAGCTATCTAATAATCATATTTTGGAATCTTAAAAATGACTCTAAAAAAAGTGATTCTGTATAAATGTTTTTTTTGAGTAATTTATGTTTGGTTTATCAATTTTAAACAGATAGAAGCAAAACGTAGCAACAAAATGTGTTTGGTGTAATTTGTTTCATATGAAGTTTTTATTTTTAATTATATTACTAATTTATTCTTATTAATTATACAATTTTTTGAAATTTAAAATAAAATGAAGGTAAAATAAATAAATATATTCAAAAAGTGTTTCAATTTTTATTGAAGTAGAAGTAACTCAGTTTTTTTAAAAAATAAAAAAATTCATTATTTCAATTTTATGTAAAATAAAAAACAAGGTATATTTTGTTTGAGAATCATTTTTTAAAATGGAGCTAAACCAAACAAACTTTGATCTTGACAACTGCCCACATTGCCAACTTTCAACTACCAGACCATTCAGATTGAAAAGTATGTTTAACTTCAGAATTCTGATAACATTGGATGCATTATTATGTATTATCATGAATTTTCAAGAATGCCACCTCCAGTAGTGGGCCAGGCCCAAGTACTTTTGTATAAGGTGGAATAGGCCCATCGCGCTTCTGTTTTACAGTTGTTCCCAATTCCTCTGGTTCTTGGAATCTAAACCCTAGAGGAGGGGATTCATTTTTTGGATTCTGCAACAATGTCGATGTCGAAGAGTTCGAAGATGCTGCAGTACGTCAACTACCGAATGAGGGTGACGATTTCGGATGGTCGTCAGCTCATCGGAAAGTTCATGGCGTTCGATCGTCACATGAACCTCGTCCTCGGCGACTGCGAGGAGTTTCGCAAACTTCCTCCGAAGAAGGGAACTAAGGAAGATAGGGAGGACCGTCGTACGCTTGGACTGGTACTTCTGAGAGGAGAAGAAGTCATTTCCCTTACGGTCGAAGGACCGCCACCTCCAGATGAATCACGTCTTAAGACCACTTCAGGCGGCGTTGTTGCTGGCCCTGGAATTGGCCGTGCCGCAGGACGGGGTATTGTTACTGGTCCACCGAGTCAAGCCCAGCCCGGACTCGCGGGTCCTGTTCGTGGGTTTGGGGACCTGCACCGGGCATGATGCAGCCACAGATATCGCGACCTCCCCAGATATCGGTTCAGCCAATGTCGTACCCTCCTCAGCAGCCGCCGGTGGTTCGGCCGCCACAGATGGCACCACCGCCTGGTGCTTTTCCACCTAGACCTGGAATGCCGATGCCCCCTCCACCGCAATTCAGACCTGGTGGTCCACCGCCTGCAGGATTTGCTCCACCCCCTCAGTTTGGCCAGAGACCACCGATGATGCCACCTCCTCAGATGATGCGCGGTCCACCGCCACCCGGAGGGCCTCCAAGGCCATTAATGCCCGGCGGTCCTCCACCAGGTCAGCAGCCGCCGAGGCCGGGTATGCCCCCTCCAGCTCCGGGAGGACAGATGCAAGGATTCGGACAACCAAGGCCTGGAATGCCGCCTCCACCAAATCCTCCACAAAATTAGTGGCCGTGTGCGCACCGAGGTACTTTATGTGATGCATCTGCTTCTCATTAATTTTAGAATTTTTCATTATGGTACCACTTTCCTACCTTCATTTAGAGCTTCTCCTGGCTCCTGTGCATTCGTCTCACGAATTGCAATGCTAGACAAAGTTTTTCAAAACTATAATTAGAAGCTTTGCTTATAAGCGAAACGAGGCTATGCAGTGATCGGATAGAAAAGCTTGTGCAAGATTCCCTCTTTCTGCTGTTATTACCTGAAGTGTTGAACTTGAAATAAGATGTTCTTCATTCTTACTTGATTTGTTTGAGTCACTTATTGCAGCAACCATTTCGGTCAGGCGTGTGGTTGTTGCAATAAAATCAATACCTCGCAACCACAATACTTGAGAAAAACAGTAGCTTTTGTGGAAGCTTGTTCTCCCTTGCTTTCTGTGCAGATATAGGCAATAATTTCCTGGTTATAAACCTCAAAATAATATATTTCATGTGATATTGTAGATCATGCTTGCCCACTCTTGAATCAACGGCTTCTTCACTTGCTCCTTCAGGGACGCCAATGAATCTGTGGTGGTGAAATCATCTGCTGACAAGCTATTGTACTTGCTAGATTTTACTTGTTCACCTGGACATCTGTTAATCAGCCTCATCCTCGTGATAGATACTCTTGTAGTAAAATGGCCATCTTGGCTGTCAGCTTTTTGTAGTAGTACAGTTTTCATGGAAGAGATCCTAATTTGACTTTGCATCAGCAATTTGCAGTTTTCCTGCATTTCATCTACTGCAGGTCATGTTTTTCGGTTCCAAGGAAAAAAAAACTAAAGCAGTGCTTTCAAATTGAGTGCAACTGCTGAAAACCGATAACTGATACTGATAAGCTAGTGGCATACGACTCTAAATGAGGTGCATGTGCTCAAGGTAGCACCACCATCACGTGGCGTCCACATTCATGATATGATGCATAAGCTGTGTGCAACTGATAGAGCTACTTGCTGAGATTCCATCCTTACAGATCCACACAGCACATAGGAGAATTTAAAGCTTGCAATAAGAAGCCACCCTTTTGGTGTTTGGTGTGCCCACAAACTATTTAGATGTTCTTTATTCACATTTGTTTGGCTGGAAAGAAGGTCAGGGAAGGGAAAAGAAAGCAAATAGTAAAGCAAAAGCAAAAGAAAGTTGGCAAGCACACTCTTGGAGACCGGAGTTTCAAAAATAGTGGATGGCATACAGAAGGCACTTCCATCGTCTCCAATTCATCAAGATGGAGGAGACTAAGAAGATGAAAATGAAGTGCGCCCTTGCTGCGAGCTTCGGAAGCAGCGGTCGACAATCCGAGGAGGAGGACGAGGCCTCAAGGATGGCGATCACTACATACCAGCAGAAAGAAGGGGAGATAGAAAAGAGGAGGATGGAGATGAGGAAAAGAGTGGAGGCACAGCTCCTAAAAGCTGAAGAAGAAGCGAAGAAGTTGACTCAAGTTTGTGAAGTGAGTTTGTTTTTTTTTTTTTCTGATTGATGATTTTGAAAGTAGAACTTCATCATTTGGGTCATCCCCTCCAGTTGAAAGTGAGTTCTTTTTATGAACAATACTGAGTTGGACATCAGGAGCTTGAAGATTTTACTGATCCGACGAGGAAGGAACTGGCTGTTGTCAGGCGAAAACTAGAGCTTGCGAGTAGGGATCT
The DNA here is from genome assembly GCA_002189035.1 of Utricularia gibba. NCBI lineage: Eukaryota > Viridiplantae > Streptophyta > Magnoliopsida > Lamiales > Lentibulariaceae > Utricularia > Utricularia gibba. The sequence continues at coordinate 1,022,246 of NEEC01000016.1, read as the reverse complement.
CAAGTCTCTATCTCAGATCTGCCAGAAGAAGGTAACTTCAAGTAGCGTATGCTGTCATCGTTCAAAAGAATATGTTACCTGGCTGACAACTGAGCATCTTCAACTGCTCTCTTGGTTGTCTCCAGTAACAAATATGGTTTCTTGTTCACATACTGATGCAGTTTTCTCATCTAACAGGAGAAGGAATATAAAGAAGCAATGGAAGCCTTCGAGGAAAGGAGCAAAGAGAAAGCCCATCTCACGTCTGCCTTACTGGAGGTAATTCTCAAGCTTCGGATTCGAAGTGAAACTATATGGTTATTCTAGAAGAATCTAGATGTTTCAATATGCTTGTGTTGGGGCACATGCAGTTGCTGAATCAAAGTGAGATGTTGAGGACGAGGAAGTTGGAAGAACTCAGCAAGGTTCTCATCCCAAAGCCATGAAATTTCCTTGTCTGTTTCGCTGCCTTCATTCTGAGTTTGAAATCAAAATCTATGTACGTGATTGCTTCATTTGCTTTGATTGTATCACCTCGTTCTATACAACCGACAGCAAAAACAACAATGCAAAATTACTTCTACAGTACTTGTGTGATCATATCAGTTAAGCCGGTGTTGTTCATCAAGCTAATATCACACAAGCAAACGTGTGCACAACTATTCCCTTGGATGAGAACAAGTGGGATTTCCCGAAACTTATTTATGAAGGTACCAGCAGAAACACAAGACACAGACGTAATATTACAGCATCAGCATTCTATGGGAGTGGCAGATATCAAGCAGCACTTCGGTTTAGGTGGAAGGTGGTGCCTTTACTTATTCCTTTGGTGCTTCCCAGAAGGATGTTGCTTTCCCAGTCTTTGAAACCGTCTGGAATACAGTGTCTGGTGAAACACTTCCTATCACAGTCACCTTCTGCTTCTCCATATCAATGTCATATGATTCAACACCTGCATGATAATCACGATACTCAGTTCAAATACGGAAAATGGAAATGGGCACACCAGATCTTTGTTAATAGTCTGTGGCATTCTGCCAGAATTGAGTGCTGAACATAATGCAACATAGATAACGGCGTCCCACAGAATGCACAGAAGACGGACCATGACAACCCGTCAGTTATATTCGAAAAGTTCCTGCTCCGAGAATGCACAAATAAAGGCTATGTTTTATAGGAGGAAGCGACAAACCTTCCAATTTTCCAAGAACCCTTCTCACAGCTCCTGCACAGCCTTGGCATGACATAGCAACCTTGAGCTCCACAGTCTGCCCAAAATGACAGGTTCATCACTCTTACAACATACAAGAGCCAACTTCAAGTACCCAACTATTTTTCATTTCTTTAAGGAACAAAATGTCAACAAATTCTGCATAATAAATCAAGCAAACAGAGCCCTTGATCTGAAACCGATGCCTTTTCTATAAACCGAAACAGGGCAAGCAACACAATAAATCAAACACATCCCCTCAAAAACATACATACCAATCAAAGAGCAGCAAAAGTGCACGCCCAAAACAAGTAATTAATCCAAAAACGCCAAACAAACAAGCAAAAAAACCCATCAAATAGTTCACATAAACAAATAAACGAGCCTACCCCAGCACAATAACTAAAAAAAAAACCAAAAACCAGAAACCAAGGAAATCCCACCTGCGACATGGCGATCGTTGACAAAAGCAACCGAAAGTAATCCGAATCACAATTCTCAATTGAAAGACGATGAGTATTTATAAGGACGAAAAGTAGAATGGAGGGATTTCGATACCAACCCAATCCACCAAGAAAGAAAATTGATGATAATTCTTTAAAAAAAAATTCCCAAAAAAAAACAATTTTTGGGAAATTTCATTTAATTTATCCGATGGGTTGTGTACGAAAAAAAGGTAAAATGGTACTACAACGCGTACAACAACATGTGTTCACTTTCTTACTTTAAATTGTATGTAAATACTATGTTTTTCTTACTATAAATAAATCAATCGCACATAATTATTAAATTCTAATCATTCCCTAATTTTACTAAAAACAAGTCACCTAAGCACATAATTATGAATAATGAGAATATATTCTCCTAAAAAGGTTGGTCAGGTGTGGGCCATACACCGCAGTACAGTACAAGCGCATCTTTCATATCTGTACTACAGCTCCTCAATGCAGTACCACAAGGTGGGTGGGGTACTTTCTCATATTTAATATTCATTTTTTTATTTTAGTGTATAAAAGAAAATTAAAGAATTCAGTGTTAATAATTCCATTTTTTAATAATTTTTTTAAATACAAGTACTCAATAGTTCGATTTGCATACCATACATTTCTCTGTTTTGGTCCAATTCAAAAAATTAGTTCTTTTTTATTATAAATAAACATTATTTTTGTAAAAAAACTAAAAACTAAAAAGTAGCACATGCTTTTTTTAAAATGAAGCAAGCCCAACTACAATAAATTTGTAATATTTTTTTACATAAATAATTAATTAATTATATAAAGATAGCACCTTTTGTTGATGTTATATGTAGTGCCTTGCCCAAGTAATGGTAGAAGAATTATAGTCAAATCCCATAGAATGAGATTAAATAATATGACAATACAAATTTTGTATAAGATCTTTTTCCGTACACAATAGAAGGTTATTACCAATAATTTCAAAGTAAGGTATGCTTTGTTTAAAGTAATTTATAATTTTTTTTAGAAATACAAATAAAAAAATAAGGAAAACATGAAATTTTAAAGATTATATATTCGAAACGAACAATATGATAATAAATAGATTTAGATTATTGAAGTTTTTGGACGAACATACATTAGAAGATCAATATGTTCTTCAATACTACCAAGCAGTTGGTCGCTCCAAGAAATGATATCAAACCACTCATCAGAAAACAACACTGATAGCATGTAATGCCGCGGAACTAAGAAACCCACAGAATCAGCAGAAAAAAGTTCATATCTTGAAGGCTCACATGCTTCACTTGGGAAGCCCAGTTGCAGGGTTGATAAGGGACTGGTGTTCATTAGTCAGCACAATGGGACCTTCACCTGGTCTTGTGCAGATGAAGTAGCTAACATCTCCTCTGAACCTTGCTGGATTCTTGTCCTTAGATTCCGGGGGAGGAGCTAAGGCTTCCACGTCCTTCGCCTCGCAAACGCCGGCGTCCTTCAGTATCGCCGTGTCGCCGATGACATAGCTGCGGAAGGGTGGTCTGCAATCTTCAGGACGAGTTGGGGAATAGAGAACTGAAGAGATGATCATCATCACCTGCTTAATTCGGAGTCTGTTGGAGGGGGGAAGTAGAAGAGGAGCCTCTGAAGCAGTAGAGTGGCAACTCTTCTGTTGGGAGAAATCATCACTGCATTTGGCCCAGCATCGAATGTATACGCCACCTGTTGAGTAGGATTCATTGAGCATATTACAAGAAATACCAGAAAGGAAGCTATGGACACAGGCAGATGAGGGAAAACCTGAGGTGCTCCTTCCTGTTGATTCCATTTCTCAATACAACTAATAATTCTGCAAAACGATGAGGTCACATGAATTACTACTGCAAGAGAGAACCAGGCTGCAGAGTTAAAGGAAACTAAACAACAAGAAATTTGCTTACCTATGAGAAGTGTCATTCATGTAGAATATGGGAGGTGAGGTATCAAGGCAGACTGCATGGAACTGATTACTATCTGCACACGTCAAGCGAGCAAATGCTGAAAAGTCACGGTTTCTGATTGCTTCCTCCATCTGTATGGTCCGTTTTGGTACTACTTCCTGTGATATATTACTTCACAGGTAAGAGCATGTCATCTTGTAAATGTTTCAAGTCGGTAGAGCTCGGAGTATCCATCCAGGAAGGCATATTTTTGTCTAGAGAGTAGCAAAAAATGCACACAGGATTACCTGCGCTCTGTATTTCAAAAGTGTACTTGTTTCAACACTCTCACGCATTCCAGATGTACTACTTGTTTCCTTTTGTCTTGAACTTACCTGAAGTAGAGAATGAAAATTGGTTGCTGAAGACAGGAACAAACTGGTGTTTATGAGAAAGACGAACCACAGCAATGATGATAACAAGGTCATCCCAGTGCTTTTCATCAGCAAGTTGAACAGCAATGCTATCTGATCCATCATCCTCCTTCACTCATCCAGGAGTAAGAATTAGACGTTTACAAGCAATAGTCAAAATGTCTGGAGCACTACTAGCAAATACACAGAAGATGCTAAACGTACCTTCCCCATAACCCACTTCACAAATCCGCCATACAAGCTACGGCAAGCACTTCCAGATCCTTGTCTGGGATAAACGACTAAAATTATTCAAATCCAAAAGGAGGAGGATGAAGGCCATGCTCTAAGCTCACATACTAAACATTAAGTTATGTAGAATATCAGAAGACTGTATCTGTAAAATTTGATAGATCGCCCTTCAAAACTATCGTTTTTTTGGCTACTTTGATCCTGTATGAGTAAATTTTGAAACATCATCTTATCCGGTTTTCATTTTGGCAGTCCTTTTTCAGCTTAATTCAGCAGGAAAAGTACACAACAGAAACACACATCTGGAAAGATTACCTGGCAATGGCAGACAGCATGCTATGATCCTCTTTCACATTCATTAGCTTAGCAAGAGAGAAAACTGCAGAGACAAGCCGTGGTCATTTACAAATTTGAAGGTTTATAGAGGTCACCTTACAAACGTCTTATCATCAGCTTAAGTAGCCTGGTATCAGTATATTATGATGACAACTGCTTCTCAATAAGAGTAAAGAAAATTAGAAAATTGTTGCTGTTATCATGAACTGGCATTACCTAGGCAAGCCAAACCAGCAGCAGATGATGCCAAGCCAGCAGCTGTAGGAAAATTGTTGTAGGATACAACATGAACATGCAGCTTTTGCCAGTCTTTCTTCAGGATCTTTATACCTTTCTCCTCATCCTCGAAATCACTAGCGCGTGATCTTAGTTCTCTCAAACAATTCTGGAATCTATCCCCAGAAAGAGATACTTCCTGAAATTTCAAGAATTATAATGTAAAAAGCAAAAATCTGAGTTTCATATAGGCATAGCTCATTCCTATGAATCTCAAAGCTATCAAGCAACAAGGCAATCCCTTGGAGTTCAAGTCTTCAACTTAAAAGAAGATAGAGCAGAAAAGAGGGAAAGACGTTCTTGTATAAAAAAATAACCCTTTACAAGCAAACAGTTCCTTGAAGCTATGCAAATGATGGCTGATCTACAGATGAAACAAATAAACAGACAGCACCTAGATCGCAGTCTACCAAAAAGCTAAATCTTCCATGAAAACATAAAATTTGATCTCTACCTGCCACATTTGTTGCAGAAAGTTGGAACAGCGTAAGAAAAAAAACTGTCACAAACCTTGCCGTTAAGCCACATACGGTCATTATCGAAGCCAGGGCTGACGGCAACGGAGGTAGTGGTGCAGAGATGAGCGGGATCGAGCGTAACACTAATGCTGTCGTTCACAGGAAGGATAAGATCCTCGTCCCTCTTTCCCCAGTACTTAACAACAGCTATGTTGGTGGGTGTCCGAGCAGTCACCGTAAGAACCCATTTCTCGGCACACTCCGTCGCCATGGATTTCGCAGAGAAACGATGATAATTCGGTCGTGGGGGAGTCAAATATGGCGATGATTTTCTTCCTGGGAGTCACGCAAATAAGTTGATTTTCAATCCACCAACTCCCCAATGCCCACGAATTTTCGCAGCCGGCGTTCACTCCATTGGAACGTCAGCATTTTAATCGGGTCACTGCCAGATTAGCATTTGTCGTTCAATGACCAGGATTTGGAAGCGAAGCGTTTCTGATCATATAACAAAAATAAGCGCAAAGAAACAGTAGGGCAATTGGCAATGGAGCACCTCTAACCTGCAAACCTCGCTTTCATCCTAACTTGCTCGGTGTAAAAAGTTCTCATTTTTACCATGTATCAGTTGTATCACAGTTAAAATGAAACCATGTTCGTGGTGGCTGGGGCCTGAGGGATATCCACAACTATTTTCTTCCATTTTCCTGCAACCTCATTTCTCTAATCCACTTGTCTGCTTTCCAGGAAGTGTTGTGTTTCTTCCACTCCTTGACTTCTCGTCCCTTTAAGCTAAACGTTGCTCTGCCCATGAGAAAACATCTGGTTTTAAACAGTGGTAACTAATGAGTATTGCTTCTTACCCTGAATGCTGCTTCCAAGGCCCGATTTCGGCTCAACCGGAGCTTATTTTCAAGAAATCTTATCACGATTATGGTTTGAGTTGCCGCAGAAAAAATACCCACTTTCATCTTGAAGCTATACGAAGTTTACAGGTTCGTGGTGAAGCTAGTTCATCCATTTGTCTACCATCGTACAACGATTTTAAAGAAACCCATTTTCTGAAACTGCTCCATAGATCCTGCAAAGCAGGGAAATATGATGAGGGTATGTATTTTCTCGAAAGCATGGTGAATTTGGGATACAAAGCTGATTTGATTCTGAGCACGAAGCTTATCAAGGGTTTTTCTAACTCGAAAAGTGTTGATAAAGCAGCTAAGGTTTTGCAGATTTTAGAGACACATGGAGAACCTGACACCTTTGCTTACAATGCACTGATCAGTGGTTTTTGTAAAGTCAATAGGATTGATGGAGCAATGGAAGTCTTGAACAGCATGAGAGCTAAAGGATTTTCACCTGATGTTGTGACATACAATATCATGATAGGCAGTCTTTGTAACAGGGGGAAGCTCAATTCCGCCATGAAAGTGTTGGATCAGTTGAGAAAAGGTCCATGTCCGCCCTCTGTGATAACATACACAATCTTAATCGAGGCCACAATTCGACAAGGGGGTATCTCTGAAGCTGTGAAACTTCTTGATGATATGTCATCAAGAGGTTTGCAACCTGATATGTATACCTACAACACAATGATCAGGGGAATGTGCGCTGAAGGTTTCATAAATGATGCCCTTAGGTTGATCAAGAGCTTGAAAGCTGTAGGTTGCAAGCCTGATGTTATATCTTACAACATCCTATTGAGGGCATTTTTGAATAAGGGAAAATGGGAAGATGGGGAGAAGCTGATGTTTGAAATGTTTTCAACAAACTGTGAGCCAAATGTGGTTACTTTCAGCATCATCATCAGTGCTTTATGTCGAGACAGACGAATCGAAGAAGCCATCAGTCTGTTAAAGGTTATGATCGATGAAGGACTTTCTCCTGATACATACACTTATGATCCTCTGATTTCATGTCTCTGCAGAGAGGGGAGACTAGATTTAGCTTTTGTACTTCTGGATCACATGATCTCCAATGGGTGTTTACCCGACATTGTAAACTACAACACAGTCCTATCTGCTCTGTGCAAGAATGGCAATGCTGATGAGGCTTTAGTCATACTGGGGAAGCTCTCAGAGAGCGGATGCTCCCCTGATGTCAGCACTTACAACACGATGATAAGCGCATTGTGGAACATCGGAGACGGAGCTCGTGCGTTAGGCTTGGTTTCAGAGATGATCCAGAGGGGCATCGATCCAGATGAGATCACTTACAACTCACTCATATCATGCTTATGCAGAGATGGGATGGTGGACCGCGCCATGGAGCTGCTGGCTGATATGAACAGCACCGGTTTTTCGCCTACTGTTGTCACCTACAACATACTGATTCTTGGGCTGTGCAAAGCTCACAGATTGGAGGAGGCCATCGAAATGCTTGCGGAAATGGAGGACGTGGGATGCCAACCAAATGAAACTACTTATGTTCTGGTGGTTGAAGGTGTCGGCTTTTCCGGTTGGCCGGCGGAGGCGGTGGAGCTTGCGAATCATCTCCAGAAGAGAAATGCGATTTCCAGGCAGTCACTAAGACGTTTGAACAGAACATTTCCCTTGAGCAAAAGCACCAGCGGAATGGAATCTCCAGAAACTGCTCAGTCTCCTTCCTGAATATTTGGTTCCTTGTGAATTTTCAAAAATCATTTAAAAATATTTTTTTTACATTATAAATGAGGAAATCTTCTAGAATTTTTTAGATGTGTAATGTGGATAGTTATAGCTTATACTAATTTTAGTAAAACAAAAATTAAGTATGGTTTTTTAAGTGATTATAATACTTTCACATGGAAAATTAAATAAGGCGGTTTCTACGAGGACTATTTGGCAATTAAACTAAAGTATAGGGGGTTTCCGGTAAATGGGAATTCCTACATCTCGGGGAAGTGATTTTTCGCCGCCGGAACTCGTGTTTCTTTCCGGCGGCGAAAAGGGGTAAGCGGTGCGAAAAGCATGTCACTGAAAGGCGTTTGGCAACTGAAGAAGCTTATCGTTAGCTTCTGCAACTGGGGAGGTAGTAGCAGAGGCATCAGGTGATTCAACGCTTATTGACATTTCTTGTCAATATTGGTTTATTTTTTTGGTTTCGTGAATGTTTCTGCATTTCCAAATGTTGATTCGCTGTTAAACAGAAGAATCGAGTTTAGGCTCTCGTTTGGTATTCAAAAAAATGGGGCTTTGATGAAACCATAGGAATGCTAGACAAATTTTGTACACCAACACGTGGGATTTTTCCTTCACATGTTTTGCAATCGGTTGTGTGCATTTCGCTGCGTATACTGGTATCCAAAAGCAACATCTGCTTTTTTTTTCAAACGATGGAAAGAGTATGCTTAATAAAATTTGAATATGCAGTGGAAAATCCTATAACAAAACCCTTTGACTGTGTCATTAGGTTTTGATAGCTAGATTTGATGGGTTGTAGCTCAGGTTTCTGAACAAGAGTTTTCACCTGCTGTGGTTTCATGTACTGTTGCATGTCTGGTCTTTCCTTATCGAGTTTAATCATGAATGAAAAGGCCAACTTGTCGTCAGGAAAACTTAGTTTTTTTTCAGATAAATGAGTAACGTAAATATCGAATGTTTTGCATGTTTAACTTTCAAGTTATGGTCAAGCTATTTTTTTCCAATGCTATTATTGTCTGCGGCTTCATACTTGAGATGATCAATGGCATACAAAAGAGGATGATATTATGTTTCTGTCGAACTAATAATTGATGTGCTTTGTTAGAGGATTCATGGAGTCTCACATGCCGGAATTCATCAAGAAGAACCCCCAGCTCGAGGTAGTTCCTGAGCTAAACCGTGGCTACCACCCCTTTCTGAAAGGATTATACCGTGAGATCTCCTTCTCCTCTCTTTTATCTGTACTTATCTACCATGCTCTCTTATTTTCTGGAAATCCTTTTGAGAATCAGCTTCCACACACTGAGAACATCCTTGCACTCCCCCACGCTTACCTGCACTATTTCCCTCGATTTTCCACACTAGGGCCATCATCTCACGTGCCCCACATCGCTAGCATTGTGCTGTGTCGTTACAGATCAGAAAATAGTGCTTTATTTTCCTCATTCATCACTACATTTGCTATTTTTTGGCCCTTCAGAAAACAAGAATGAGCGTGTGGTTTGCGTGAGGAACATGACCCCAGAGGAAGTCCTGGAATGCGCCATAAGGTTAAGGAACTCCCAGGGAAGAAAAGTCGTCAAGCTCAGAACAAGACATGTTACAAAAAACCCCAGTGTTCAGGGGACATGGACCACTGCTATCAGATTCTGATGAACCAAACCTCCGGTTCCCACCAGATGTTCTGATAGAATGCTGCAATGGTAATCCAATCCTCAACTCTCATAGGATGAAAAATGATCATTATTTTACTTGAGAGATGAATTCATGGATCTTTATTTTTCAAAACTTGAGTCCAACTTGATGCCTAGTTTTTTGTCTTTTCTTTTTGTGCATATTAAAAATGACAAATCTTCACTATTTTGAGGGAGGAGCTGTTGGGAGTTTCTTGTCTTTTAAGCCAAGATTCTCGGCCGGCAAAGAGACAGTCTTGTTTGGTTTCTGCCATTTCTTGAATTTTTTGCTTTTAAAAAATTAATATCCGGAATATTGTTTTATTATATAATAATATAATGAAAATTCGAATAAAAACACCCCCTGAAACGTGATCGCAAATATACGGTACTTCGATCACGCCCAGAGCACGTTGCTGACTCTGAGTAAACACGTGAAATGGAAGACCGTCGTTCTTCTTCGTTCTCCTCCGCCGCCGCCTATCTCCGGGCGCTCTGCGAAACCCCTAGTCGCCTACGCAGCCGCGCTTGCGCCGTTTCAAGCTCCTTCGAAGAAACCAGCCGCCTGCGTGCGCTATCCGGCTCGGAGATGAAACGGACTCTCCGTTGGTACGATCTCATCGGATTCGGAATCGGAGGAATGGTCGGTGCCGGAGTCTTCGTTACTGCAGGTAGAGCGAGCCGTCTATTCGCTGGACCTGCCGTCGTTCTATCCTACGCCATTGCCGGAATCTGCGCTCTACTCTCGGCCTTCTGCTACACGGAGTTCGCCGTCGATATGCCGGTCTCCGGCGGAGCGTTCAGCTACATCCGCGTTACTTTTGGAGAGTTTCTGGCGTTTGTAACCGCGTCGAATCTGATCGTTGATTACGTTCTCTCGAATGCCGCGGTGGCGCGGGGGTTCACTTCCTACTTGGGAACTGCTTTAGGACTGTCCAGCGACGTGCATCTGAGATTCACCGCGCCTTGTTTGCCAAGTGGATACAACGAGCTAGACCCAGTCGCCGTCGCCGTCGTTTTCCTCCTAACCCTCGTCATTTGCTACAGGTTCCAAAATTTTAATTGCTGCATTAAATCCTTCATCGTTTGGAATGAAGCTAAATTCTCCATATTTGGAATAGAGCCCCAAATTGCTTTACAACTTGCTTTTTGGTGTGCTGCAGTGTGAGGGAGAGTTCATGGCTAAATATGACGTTGACAGCGGTTCACGTTCTTCTGATAGCATTCATTGTTGTGATGGGATTCTGGAGAGGGGATATGAAAAATTTTGTGAAACCGGGGGATCCAAATCAGACTGGGGGTTTCTTACCGTTCGGGATTTCCGGAGTTTTGAATGGGGCGGCGATGGTGTACCTGAGCTTTATCGGCTACGACGCCGTGTCGACAATGGCGGAGGAGGTGAAAAATCCGGTGAGGGATATTCCGATCGGAGTGTCTGGTTCGGTTATTGTAGTCACTGTTCTTTATTGCCTCATGGCAGCATCCATGTCTGCGCTCCTTCCATACGACAAGGTACGTTAGCATTTCCAAATTCCTTTTGTTTACTTTTCTTCCATTACATAAATGCGGGAAATGGCATTCCACTACATGCGTTCATGAATTCAAGTACTTTGGTAAATTTTACGAATCTGGAAAGTTGAAGGTGAAAACTACATTTAATCAAAGCAGAAAGGGACGTGGTATCTCCATCGAAACCCCATTCTTTTGGACTTTTGTTTCAATAGGTGAAATTTTGAATTGCAGATTGATCCAGAAGCTCCATTCTCCGGCACGTTCGATCAAGGTTCTGCGGCGTGGAGATGGGTTTCAAAGGTAATCGGAATCGGAGCAAGTTTTGGTATACTGACCTCGTTGCTGGTATCGATGGTGGGCCAATCCCGTTACATGTGTGTGATCGGAAGATCGTGTGTGGTCCCGCCGTGGTTCGCCAGGGTCAACCGGTCTACTTCAACCCCCATCAATGCCACTGTTTTTCTCGGTATGCCAATTTCTTTTTTGCATCTCTTTTACTTTTTTTTTTGCCTTCTTTCACTCAGCTTTTTGTGTTTTGTTGATCCCACTCCCTTTACCTGCGTGGGATTGGTACCGCTCTCTATCCAGATGTCGTTTTGGATATGCTTTCTGTAGAATGATTTTGGGTTCACGTGATGGATATTTGAACCCAAGCAAAAGACAATTGTTGCTGAAACTAGTGGTACAGCGACTGTAACATTTGGGTATTGGTGACAAAATAGTATCTTTAGTCAACGTTCCACTCTAATTAGACAAGGTTTAAAAGGTAGGGCGTGTAGTTGGATGCTTGTTAGTAACACCATTGGCTTTATCTGGGAAGAGTCCTGCCCGCCCACCTGCTTCTTTCATAACATGCTCCACTCTTATGAGGAAGACAAAAGTTTGAACTCGGAATAGTAATGGGAAGGTTAGATGTATTTATTGGATTAGTCTAACCATGGTCTTCGTCTTTTTGAATGTTCCACAGCTTCTTTGTGAATGTGTTTGCTGAAGTTGAGTGATTTGATTATGCAAATTAAACATGTTGAGTGGAGGATCTTGTAATGGTCTACTAAAGCGTAGACCACGCTCATTGTGGATGGATCCTAGAATTGAGTGGAAGGAGGCTGCGCTGTAAAGTTTTCATTTTAGCATCGATGAGCCATCTGGTCATCGCCATCACTAACCTCTCTTGTTTTTTGTTGCAGGGGTTTGCACCATGACAATTGCACTGTTCACGGACCTAAGCATCCTTCTAAACCTCGTGACAATCGGCACCCTATTCGTTTTCTACATGGTGGCGAATGCAGTGATCTTCAGGCGGTATGTGGTGATAGGAACCACAAACCCATGGCCTACACTCTGGTTCTTGATCAGCTTCTCCTCCATTTCCATCACATTCATCCTCCTCTGGCACTTCGCCCCATCCGGACTCCCCAAACTCTACATGCTCATAACCTCCTCAGTGGTTGCAATAGCCATTGTCCAGCTCTTCCGTGCCACCGTCCCACAAGCTCGGAAACCCGAGCACTGGGGCGTCCCTCTGATGCCATGGCTCCCCTTCATATCCATCTTCCTCAACATGTTCCTCCTGGGCTCACTGGACGGACCATCCTACCTCAGGTTCGTGTTCTTCTCAGTAGCCTCCATGTTTGTGTACGTCACCTACAGCGTCCACTCAACCTTCGATGCGGAGGCCGACGGCCGCCTCCGTCATCAGACCCCCAATGAGGAAGAAGGTACAGAGCCCTGTCCCCATAGATTTGTAGGCCACCCCTTGTAGATTCCACATGTCAGGGCCCCCGGCACATCAACTAAAGGTTGGAATGAGGAGACCCCATCACGTAAACTAACTTGCTGTTCTGCATCTCTTCTGTCCCTCGCCACGGTGAGTGGCTTCTGAAATGGATGGGATGCCAAATCCATCCTTTCCTGTCTAAAGTCACTTAATAGTAACCTCACGTTTTGTTTTTGTTTTTGTTTCTTTTTGTAGTGGAGATCCAACGCAGCATGGCTGGATATTTATTAGTAGCCAAAAAGAAGAGTATGAGTGAATTACTTATGAGGTATGGTGTTGCTTGGAGGTGTATTTTTAAATCTGATTATCTGATGATATGTTCATAAAAAAAATTGATCATTTTAGTATGAATTTTTTTTTGGTTTAATATATGAAAAATAAGGGAAAATTGACCAAATTTGTGAATGATTGTTACCTAAGATTTTAAATTTTTTATAAAAATTATGAAATTCAGTTTAAAAAAATCGTTTAAAAAAATGGTCATCAGGTTCTTTTCTTTTACAAACTAAAATTAAAATTTTACACATAGAATAGATATTTTTATTACATTCTCAAAAGATAGTGACTAATTTCGTAATGCATCCGTTCAAAAACTTATGAGTTTAAATTAAGTTTATTAAAATCTTAAATTGAATTCATGATATTAAACTTAAAAATAAATAGTATGATACTGTGACCACACCAAACAAGCAAATTCACCACCAGAAGAGCGGCCCGCCCGGGCGTCTGAGGCATCTCCGAGTCCCTGATTTGTGATCTTGCAGCAGCATGACCGCATCAAGGTCGGCAAAACTCTCAGCAGGTTCAAGGTATGCGATAAAAAGCAAGCACAGCAGTGTATTGGTGGAGATATTAAGCACAGGGGAATGCTGCAGCTGGACGCGCCGCCGCATTGGGTTTGCAGTCGTCGGGAGAGTGGCTTCACTTAATCTGAATCCTCAAAGAGCTCTCCTTCATCCGACGGTTCGTCGAAGGAGCGGATGTCGACCTGGTAGCGAAGGATCCCACCAATGCCACCAAAACCACGGCAGAACTGCGAACCTTCTTGAGACCGATTGGTGACGAACTCTAGAGAGCACCCGAAGTTTTTGTATTCCGTGGCGAACCACTCCAGTAATGACATTGTTTCCTGGACTTCAAGTTCTGCGCCAGATGCAGGATCCTTGAAGTTGCTTGAGTCAGTCTCTTGATCCTTGTTCAAGTTCTTGATCACAATCTCACCAGTGACACTGTTTTTGAGAGTATAACGGTTGATGTCTAAGTTTTCCCACACAATCAGGGTCTCCACAGCTCCCATCTCCAGAGCTTTTAATGTATCCTCCACGCTAAAAATGTACTTCCCCGTGTCCTGACTGATTTCTTCAAAAAACTTTCCTATCAGGCGCTTCTCTTGGATGAACTTCACATTGGATAGAATTTCTGCAGATAATTCTATTGCCTGGTTGAAACCATTTTCCCCACCATAAGACACGTCTACAACGTTTAGGATCTTGGCCTGCAAGCGTGGATCAAACATATCTGATTGACTCAGTTCTGTCTTGAAATCAGCTGATCCAGCAAGTATCAGCCCTGATATATTAGGCTGACTAGTAGCTGGATTTATGAAAAATTGGGTTGCAAGCTCGGCTGTCTTCCTCACATAGTTGTGCCGCTTCTCCATTCGAAGACGAGCAAACCGAAGTGCTGACTGTCCACCTCTACCATGTTTCTTGGGGAGATCAACAGTGAACTTATGAAGAACTTCTCTAGTGTTGCCACTTAAGGTTCCAAAAAGGGTACCATTTCCATCCATGATTATAAAGCCAAACTTCTCATCAGATTCTAAGAGCTGACTCAAAGGCTCAGTGTGAAACTTGTTGTCACAAAGATACAGCGAACCACTTATAGGCTTGAAGGGTTCAAAGTCGATCGTCACCTTCCTTTCTTTACCATCATCAGTCACTACAGTTCCAGTGTAAAGCACGAGTCCATTAAGTGGAAGCTTGTTATACAGCTTAAGCCTCTGCTGAGCAGAAGTAATTGCACCAAGCACTGACTGACGATTCACCCTGCTTTTGATATTGGAAGCAGTTCCATATTCTTCTGCGAGCATCTTAGTAACGCGAGCAATTTGATCACCAGGTGGAATGATGAGTGAAATCATGCTCGTACCATTTCCTCTTGCAGACTCCAAACCCTTTATTAACTTCTTTATCTTCCAAATTTTAATATTCTTATCATCTGCAGGATTGTCCGCCATTGTAAGCTGCAGACACAACCAACCATATCACCATACCGTTACACCAAGACAGCGCAAAACGCGCTTTCAATTCATATATAAATGACACAAACACGCAAACAGAAGAGGAAAACATCCACCAATGGCCCAAAATTTTCCAGCTACTAAAAATTGACACCAAAACCAGAAAATAAACATATTTGTCTCAGCATCTTATAGCAGATTATGTGCAATTAAGAAAACATAATCTTTAAACAGAACCTACATAGCTTATTTACCACACGCTTACATCTCCACCATGAGAAACAAAAACAAGCAATACGTTCGAAACTCCATAGAAGTCGAGAAATCATAATCAACAAAAACCTATCCCAAACTACGCCAGCAGATCGAATTCCAAAAAAATTGATCCCCAAAATTAATAAAACAAGAAACTCACAGAGAAATGAGAATCAGTCGCACCGGAGCCGGCAGGAGATGCCCTAGACCTGACCGGATATCGTCTATCAACTTCCGTATTATTGCTAAATATGGACATCCTTTAAATGTCTACTTATAGCGGGATGGGAGGGGTAAATTAGTAAATATAAGCTACAAATGGATCATTTATTGTAAAAATAAAAAAAATGATGGATTTTGAGTTTGGGAAAATTAAGTGAATAATTACTAATGTTCACCTAAATAGCATAATTGGTCTCCATAAATATTGTTTTAATTATCGTTTCAAAACAATTTATAATTGATCATTGCTGTTTGAAAATGGAACAAAAATAATTTCAACTTTTTATATAAATGACATAATTGATAACCCTAATTTTATCAAATTATAAAAATATAGAAATTCACTATATCTGATTTTTAAAAACATTAAAAATTAATTATAAATAGTATTTAAAATAATCATGGAAGACTAATCGCGTCAATTTTGAAAACAATGGGAATGAATGCGATCTAGTGACCTTTTTAGTTTTCTTCATTTTTCCATATTAATTTATTTTTAAAAATGGAAACAAAAAAGAGTGTGATCAAGTTCCCTAATCACTGGCTTTCAGTTAATTGCATGTTGATTATGCTGTCCTAAAGTACATGTGTTTACTCATGAAAAGTAGCATCAGCCAATCCGCACTAATCATAAGCTCCCCAGGTTTTGTTGCTTTCCACAAAAGGGAGGCATTCAAAAATCAATCTTGATCCCTTTAGTTGCAAAAGACTGACAAACAACACACCTTTGCTTCACATGCTCTCCCACTTTTCCCCATTCAAGATTTTCTTTTTAGTTTCTTTTGAAAACTATCAGCAGCAAGAAAGGCATCAAACTTGTTATTAAACCAGAGGAGGGGGGAGACAAGCATTCCTGGGTGTGTTGACTGGAAGAACATCTTGTTGCAAATGAGAACTGCAGGCTACACTCTTCATCATTCTCTCAGTTCTGAAGCGGCTGGAGCTGTTAAACAAGCAGTGGCTCTGGCTAAAAGAAGGGGTCACTCCCAAGTTACTCCTCTTCATGTAGCGAGTGTTCTGCTTTATTCTTCGGTTGGGTTGTTGAGGAGGGCTTGTGGCCGATCAACCTCCCATCCTTTGCAATGTGATGCTCTTGATCTTTGCTTCAATGTTGCTCTCAACCGGCTGCCTTCCTCTGTTTCTAGTCCTTTCCTTGAGCTGCACCCTCGTATTCCCTGTCTTTCGAATGCGCTTGTGGCCGTTTTCAAGCGTGCTCAAGCACACCAGCGCCGTGGATCCATTGAAAATCAGCAGCAGCAGCAGCATGTGCTGTTAGCAGTGAAGGTTGAGGTTGAGCAGCTGGTTATCTCCATTTTGGATGATCCGAGCGTTAGCAGGGTGATGAGGGAAGCTGGATTTTCCAGTCCCCAGGTCAAAAAAAATGTGGAGAACGCCTTGTCTTCAGAGAAATTCGGATCCAAGAAAACTGTTCCTGCAAAAGTCACTCTGCCAGCACCATTTCACAATGATGTAGTGATCGATGTTATGGAGACCATGATGTGCAACAAATCAAGCAACAGTGTAGTTGTATGTGAAAACATTGCCACAGCAGAGAGTTTGGTGAAGGGAGCAATAGAAAAGCTGGAGAAGTATATGCAGGTAATAAGCTTCCCACTCTCTAGACTCAAGAGTGCATCTAGAAATGAGTTGGAAGTACATATCAGAGAACTGAGGGCCCTTGTGAAATCCCATATCAGCAGAGAAGTAGTCCTGTATGTGGGGAATCTGGAATGGATTTTCGAGTTGTCTTCCAGAGAAGCAAAGGATTTTTTCTACTGTGAGGATTACATGGTTATGGAGATCAGCAGACTGTTAAACGAGGAAGTTGACAACAAAAAGCTCAGATTGCTGGGAATTGCTACTCCTCACACTTACAAGAAATGTAGATCAGGGAAGCCATCTTTGGAGACTGTTTGGAGCCTTCAGCCTGTTACCAGCTTGGCTCTTGGTCTGGGACTTGGAAGGTAACTTTTTTTCTGTAAATTTTTCATTTCAGCTCCTGTCTTATGTGACTCATGTCTCTATTTCTAGTGGCATGTCTGATTCAGTGAAAGAAGTGAGAGCAGCACATGATTCTGAATGGCTTTCAATGAACATACAAAATGAACCTCAGCACCAATTGGTTATGCATGAGTTCATTCCATCTGCACCAAGCTCCAGCTTGCCTGCATGGCTGCAGAACTACAAGGATGAGAACATGAAACAGATTTATGATGTTTCACAGGTATGAGACTATCAGGGTTTCAGTCTCCTACAAATTCTGATGTTACAACCCGGTGTTTCAGGAATTCAACTGCAATGAACTGAATTCATCATCACCTTTTAGCTCTTCAGTTTCATCGAATGGCCAGAGCAAATCTAAACTTGTACCTGAGCTCAGATCATACCAAAACTGTAGTCTTGACTCCGCTTCATCTAGTGAGACAAATGAAATCATGAAGCTTGAATCAGAAAACGCCAACAATGTATGCAAAACGCTGATGAAGATGGCTCCTCCAAGGCAGAAAGACATCATCCCTGATATGGTTTCTGCAATTCTTATGTGTAAATCAGGAGCTACAACCAGCAAAAGAGATGCAGCAGAGAACAGAGAAGAAAGTTGGCTTTTTTTCTTAGGTGCAGACGCTCAAGGCAAAGAAGCCATTGCCAAAGAGCTAGCGAAGACAATGTTTGGTTCTCAAGATAATTTTGTTTCCTTCAGTCCCAGCTATCTCAAAGACAGATGCGGTTCCAGCAACAAGAGGCAAAGCGTTTATGACATATTCTCGAATGCTGTCCGAGACAATCCGAGCCGTGTATTTTACTATGAAGACATTCATGTTCTTGATCTGAGTTGCTTGAAGGATTTCAGCAGAGCAATGAAAGAAGGATTCCTTAGAGTTGGTAATGGCGAGAATGTTCCTTTCAAGGATGCCATTGTTATATTCTGCTGTGAAAGCTTCTGCTGCAGATTAGGCAAAAAGGGCCTAGAAGAAAATGTTTGCAAATGCAGGGTGATAGATTTGAACACAAGAGCAGCAGCAGCAGAGCAAGAAGAAGATGAAGATTGCAATAGCAACTCTATGTCAGAATGGTGCAGCATTCTTGATCTGGTTGACAAGCGACTAATCTTCACAATCCCAGCCTTGTAATTACACAGTTATGCCTTTGTAAGAGACTGGAACCTTGCTAGTATTCAAAGTTTAATCCCATACAACAACTACAAAAAATCAACACTGTTCGGTTTGATTTATTAATTCTTACAATTTTACGTTATCTGGGAAGCTTGCCATTGAAGTGAGGAGCAACAACCAGCACTGGGTAGTAGGTATGAAGACAATCTTTCAACAAATGGAACTTTTGCAGCCCTACTTTAGGAAAAGAAATCTAGAAAGCCTAACAAAATGTGGTCACATTCCTTGCTTTTCTTCTCTTCTTTGCTTTCCATTTGCATGGAAGTAAGGAAATCTTGGATCTCCCACCAAAAATCAAACATACAACCAAACTCACTTTTCTTTATCACCATCAAATGACACAGGAATGCTTCGGATCCCTAGAATTCCATCATTGGCATGTTTTTCAGAAAAGAAAACACAATGGGAAAGTGAGAGCTTCAGGGACTCAAGTCAAAAAGATGATCAAAGCAACAAGAATGTTTCTCTTTTTCATTCTTTTTCTGATTATTGGGGAATGATGGTCGTGATGCTACTCTGTGTCCCACCAGTGACTGTACAGTGAACTTTTGGCATGCCATACCTCAAATGCTCAAACAGCATATTGTGATAACTGAGAGAAACAAACAAACTATCAAGGAACAACAAGCACCTCTATATAATAGACAATATATTTACAGATGTTATCTGTCCTTTGAAGAAGTATACAAAATTTGGCTCCTGGCAGGAACTCAATTTCATAGATCCTCTGCGATCAACAAATCTCAGTAGAATGACAGTTCAATCATACAAACAATGGTAATAGGTCTCATAAGATTGCAGGAGAGTAATATTTCATGTCTTCTTTCTGTTTCTTACTTTATTAACCCTCACAGTTCTCCGGGGGTTGTCTGGGGCACCACTAGCCGTCGAAAAGCCACCACCAGACGCATTCAACTCAGGACTTCCCGAGGCCTGCGGAGGAACTTGACTTTCTTGGCCACAAGAAAAGAACGGATTAGCTTGTGATGGGGCATTTGATCCAAACAGCAAAGGAGAGGCTGCTAAGGGGACAGATGGTTGACTAAATACGGGTAGGGCAGATGCAGACGGCTGCAATGGATCCTCAGCCGTGGTATCTTCTGCTTTCTTTTGATCGTTATGAACAGATGAGGTGTCAGCAACAGTGGATATGGGTTTGCCAAATGTAGGGTGTGAAAAGGCCAAAGATGATGAAGGAATTGAAATAGAGTTTGAGGGGAATGAAAAATTTGGGCTTGATGAAGCGGTTGCAGATGAGCCGAAAACTGAGGTAGCAGAATTCAGTGGAGCTGATTGTGTGGAAGATGCAACAAAAGGAAAAGTGCTACCAATTACAGGAGGATTTGGATTTCGAGAACTGGAGGCAAAGGTGTTTGAAGAGGCACTGCAGGAGCTACTAGAGTTGATTGCAGACGATGTTGCTGCAGAAGAAAAACCAGATCCGCCAAATATACTTGAGCTGCTACTTCTGAAAGAACCAGAGGTATTAATTGTTGCAAAAACCGATGAGCCAGGAGGAAAGCTGGAACTTGGTGTAATCTTATCAATGCTCGATCCTGTCGTGCTAGATGAACTGAAGGTAAAAGTTCCGCCATGTGGCCCAATACTGGCTGTTGAAGAAGAGCTGAGACCAAGAACGAATTCCCTTTCTTTTCTAGTAGCAGTACTTTCATCAGCCTGGGAATTACCATGAACAGCTGCAGAGGTGTCAGGAGTAGATGCACTAGAAGCAAACACACTGCCCTTGTTGGCAATAGTTCCATTACCCCACTCTGGATTCTTATAGGGATCACCAAAGATAGAACCCTTGAGATTAGCCTGACCTGACTGACTGAAATTAGAAAAAGCTGTAGAAGCGGGGGCAGGTCCAGTTTCAGGAAGCCATGAAAGCGGCTCACTTAAGCTGCCAGAAAATTGTTGTGTCCTAGCCTTGGGGCCATAATCCGGTGTTACAGAAATTGCAGTGGTTGGCTCTGCCGAAACTGCAAGAAGATTCCCAGATGACCTTAAAGAACTTGTAGTCGGAACAGAAACACTGTCACCAAAGGATATTGACGCACTAGATGGTACTAAATTGGCGGCACTTGTAATTGAGAAATTCAGGAAACTAGTACCCACGGATTTTTGAGCAGTATCACTGGAAAAAGATGCAGCAGCAGACAAATGAAGACAAAATGGTGACTCATTGGCAGCAAGAGTAGTGTTAGAATTTCCATTTGCATCTCTTGCTCTTGCATCGCTCAGATGAGAGGTTTCTTTCACCTCCAGTTTATTCTCCCGTGTACCAGACAATTGTAGACCGACTGTCAAACTGCACAAGAAAATATAAATCTTTTAACTATACAATTTAAACACCATTTTTTCAATAAACTAAATAAAAATAATAATAAAGATGCCAAATTCTTGAAGAATCTAGGAAAATTTCAACATAGAAGCACATATCCGTGTCCACTACACTGAGAACCTAAATTGTTTCCTACAGTGAGCCCCCAGACTTCACATATCAAACTCTAAAATGCTACACACTAAAGCAATGGGGATGGATCCTCAAGGCAACCCAAAAAAATATTTTTAATGAATACAAAAATTAAACATGCTAATGGAAAGACAAAAAACAAGGCAAAACTTAAGAATAAAATCACAGTTGACTATTGGAAGAGAGTTTCTCAGATACAAAGAACTAGCAATGATAACCTGGTTGAGCATTCCATCTTATGCGCAGATTCTTCCATTGCACAAGGAGGCAGCGTAGGGGGATTTTCGTTCACTTTAGAGCTAAAGCTGAATGCTTGACTTGAACCGTTCGCTTTGTTCTGCTTTTCAATTGATATATGGGGAGCTTCTTGAAGTGAATCAACTGCTGTACGCACCATCTCTCGCAAACTAACAGAACCTCTTTCACCAATTTCTGAGACATTGGAAGTGCTAGATTCAAATGCTTTGCTTGCATTAAGGCCTTTAGGGAGAGCCAAGTCTGTTTGAAATTCATTTGCTATGTAATCGGTCTCCTTGGATGTCAAGGCCTTCTTTATTACTGCAGATGATTCTGCTGCTCCAGCCTTCTCAATTACTGGTTTAGATGAAGGATCAAGTGTATCGTCATCCAGCTCAACAGAGTCCTAGTCAAATACAACCGAAATACATATTTGGGAGTTTAAAAAATGAGAATAAAATAGAAATCAGGAAATGGAGCAAAAGTAAATGCATAATCCAAAATATAAACACAAAAGAATGACAAAAATGAGCTTTTACCTCTCGTGCACTAATTCTAAAGGCACTCTTTTTCTGAGATGACTCAAGGTACCCATTTCCACTTGAGTTAGAATTTGTAGTTCCACATAAAGAACTAGTTGTGTTCACTAAACAATTGCCATTTCGCCTGTTGCACTTGGCTTCTGAGGGATGCATGGATCCTTTGGGGACACTTCCCTCATCAGATTTTTTCAAAGAATCAAGCAAATCAGGCGACAATTCACCTGACATTTCATCTGGTTTTTTAGCTTTCAACTGCAATTTTGATTTCTCCAATCCAACATGTAACTTGAACGCTGAAGATTTTTCATTTGGCGACAACTCATTAAGTTGCTGCAGTATCTTGGCTGCCGCCTCACTTGACTGGGAAGGAACATGAGGATAGTTGCTGATTGGATCATTGTTGTTTCCGTTTAGTACCACATTTCCTGAATCACGAGTACTTACTTCACCCATTAAATCAGACTTCTGCTCTGCATGTAATCTTGCATCTCCAGAAATGACATGGGGAACATGGGGACCTAATAGATTAGACTTCTGCCTTATCCTCCGAATTGGACCTATAGAGCCAAGCTGACCATCTAAAACAGAAATCTTCCGCTTGATGTTCTGCATGCAAAGTTGCCAAAGTCAAAACAGAAAGCAATATTCAGAAAAGGCTAGGAAATCATAGATTTCAGTTACAAAAATAAGATAAACCTTGAAAATGGAATTGTCCCTGGAGCATGGAGTTCGAGCAATGTTATAAATAGATGATCTACGTCGAGAGTTAAGTGTAGAACCATTTTCGACAATGGTAGTGGTAGAAGATTTATTTTTAGCATATGGTATGGCAAGTGATTTATAGGCAAATGAACCTTTAATAGAATGTCTCATATCCTCCCTACCACGGTGGTGGTGAAATCCAAGTGCAGACGGGAAGGGTTTTGAAGATCTTGTCCCCATGTATGCTCTTGCAATTTTCACAAGAGAATCAGTATCATCCCCAGGCACCTGACACCAATTCAAATAACTAAGTGAACTTTGAGGGAAAAATTTATGAAGATGCAAACAGAACCCCCCCCCCCCCCCCCCCCGACTTCTAAATATTGAAATATTGAATAGGGGCTTAATTTACTTTGGACTGTCGTATTGGAGTTGAAATGGAAGCAGACAGCTGAATCTCCTTTGTGGTCTCTCCGGAAGGCCTTGAGATCTGTCCACGCCCACCAAAATCTACTGCATTCTCAGCACTCTCCTTAAAAGCAACATCTGAGGAAACTTCTGCTGCCTTGTATTGCAAAATTTCAGTCAAATGGACTATTTGAGGCCTGCATGGACATGCACATTGATTTAATATAGAATACATTAAAGGTAAAATAGTGCAAAACTTAAAGAGGGAGGGGGTGACGATGTTAGATGTACAGAATCTTCAAAACCTGTGAAACAAGCGTGTAAAAGTCAAAACTGTACTACTCAGACAAGAAAGGTTTTGGGAAAAATGAAGGAAGAATATGAAGTTAAGCAGGTCGGATGTAATGGCATTCCACATTAAAATGAAATTGAATGAAGCGGTCGATGCCCTGGCATATTACATTGGAATCTATTCATTTAAATCCTTTACCTGGTAAATGTGTTCTGCTTCAATAATTGTTCAAGACCAGCGGTGTTGTTGCTCATGGAACCATTATCTAGATGACCGCAAGCATCTTCTACAAGCTGCTCCCGTGTGTCCTCACCCTTTACCATCAGAAAAGACAAGAAAAACTCAAGACATTTTAAGAAATTAAATGAAATACCCAGGAAAGTTAAGGTTTCTTCAAATAAGACAACTAAAATATAATGCAAGTTTCCAGTGAGCTAGCATAGCTTGCACCTGGCTTCAAAAGGCAAGGATAAAAGGGGCAATCTTTTAGAAAATCAGGGCATAAGGGGCATGATGACTTGACGTCGTCCTTGTTGCATAGGTATTTGAGTTAATGCGAATAGAATATCGCAACGCAAGGTATAATGGAATATCGCTGTGAAATGTGTACCAAAGAAGTCCCGCTCAAGCCAAACTTGCAGTGGCAATGATTGACTACTAGACTTCAAGGACAATTCAATACATGGGAAATCTGCCATAGCTAAATAAAAAATCCTAAGATCCATCACTCAGAATAGTTCATCCCAGTAAATCAGAGCTTTAAAAGCACGTCATTTTTTACTGGATTTTCAGAAAGAAGAGTTTTTTTTTTTTTTTTCCTGTGGTAGCTCTAAGAAATACAACGTCTAGACTCTTGAGAATTCAGATAATAAAACACAGTAGGTAGATCACAATCAGTAAACAAGGTACACTGATTGAACAGATATGTCCAGATAGGAATGAAAAAAGACATTAACTGAGCTTACATTAAGAACTTGCCGCTGAGTTGCATCACGCAAGCAAGTGCTTACCCCTGATAAATGGAATACATGAAACAGAAAAACACAGGGCAAAGTCAACCAAATGAACGCCCTAAAATTCCTATTATAAATGAAAAACTTATAAAACATAAATTGCAGGATGAAGCAGGGGTAGAAAAAAATAATGCAGAAGAACAGTGAAGTTCCTTAGATGTTCGAATTTCGGCTCCAATATACCCAACAGCATTTCAAGTTTGCCAATTTACATCTCAAATGACCTTAAGCAGTTTCTGGAAACTAATTCCCTCCCTAAAACAAAACAAAAAGAACAAATGAAACAGCCATGTTACCTGGTTGCCGCTGACGCGCGGGATCAGGGAAGCGCTTGCCTAAAACCGAAGCAAATACGCGATTCACTCCATGCAAGAGAAGCCTTCGGGCAGGGCCAACGAAAACCTTCGACAGCCAGTCTCCAGAGTAGTGACGAATTCCTCGCCGAGTAGTGGGAGGACGATCGTACGGAGTAGCCTGCCCGCGAACCGTTTTTCTCCGAACCTTCCCTCCCGTTCCGCTACCGCAGTAAGAAGATGGATTGCTGATGGCCGTGGCCCCGCCTTCTTCCGCGGTCGCCATGCAAACGATTTCAGCGTCTGCCCGGAAAGCCAGGGAAAGTGCAACTCCCAGTGCGCCCAAGTGGATTTTATTTGGGAGCCTCCGGAAATGTGGGAGGAAAGTGGATTTCTTTATTCAATTCCTTACAAATCGTATAAATCAAATTCCCACCTTATAAAATCAAATTTTAAATATATTAAAATTCATTTTTTATTTCGTACATATTCAAAAATATTTTATTTTTATTGAAATTTTTTAAAAAAATTGTTTAACAGACTATATCTTTAATTTAATACACAATACACAATATATTTATTTATTTATTTATTTTTATATTATTTATTTAGAGCAACCTCAAAAGTCAAAACACGGACGGTGGTTGCTGACATCACCTGAGGACCGAACGGGGAACGGCGTCGTCTTCGAAGCTCTGGTTGCAGTTCATCAACGAATAGAAATCTTGGATCTCCGGCGACGAGATAATGAAATCTTAGATGCGGACGACGCATACTCGTTGCTGCTACAAGTCACCTCAAGTGATGCATCAGGGAGAAATGTCGTCGTCGCTGCTGGCTTTTCCTCGGCTTCGCTATCGGAAAAGTCTATCGGAAAAGTCTATCGGAAAAGTGAGCACCCTGATCATAGACTTTAGTGCTTCTCCATGGTTCCTTTCTTGTTGTATATGCGACACAATACCCAATCGTCGAGCCGAACGAAGCAATCGTGCGTCTATTAGAGGAATTCGGTTATTTTTTTCATGCTTACCAACTGTCCGATGAAAGTGAACACTGTTGGATGAATGTACTTTTACCCTAAAAATTGTTTCTCTTGCTAACAGATCTGCGCCACGTTAGCCAGACGAAACTGGTGCGCAATCCAATGTGCATTAAAATTTCATTAGGGTTTCAAACTCACTTTAATTTTTTTTATCAGTTTACGATTAATTGATGATTTTCGTCGATTATTTGCACTATTTGGGTATGAGTTGAAATGAAAAGTTTAATCTTGTCATAAAAAATTGAATTTGTGAGCAATTTTTTTTTTCATTGGCTGAATTTGTGAAGAGATGACAAGATTTGCTAAATAACCAGCAGTTTTCTCCCAAAATAGGAGCAACTTGGGGTGCCTTAAGCCACAGCCACAAAAGTGTCGTTTTTCGAAGGGGGTAATAAATAGCTGGCTCCTCTGCAGGTGGAACCTTAGTAAATACCTGCAGTAAATGGGTATACAGCGCCAAGATTTGATTTTTATTAGCCGGGGATCTCTCAGGACCGATGATTATGCTGTCTGACAATAGTCAATGGTGTGGCTCGCTGGATGGATCATGACAGCAGAATCAAATGGCCCACATTGTACTTTTCAACAATTTTCATAGATGTGATCACGGAAAAACAAAGATAAATGGTGGTGGGTAGCGTGATGAGGAGTCTGAGAAATGAGTTATCGCCGGAATTTTCAGGAGGGCAGGAAAATGTCAACCTCCAGTTGATGATTGAACGCAAGAAAGAACGAATGAATAAATACGGCACCATGTCTAGCTACCAGCATCTTGTCATGGTATAATTATTTTAATAATTGAAGAATTCAAATATACAGCTGCCTTCTTTCAGCACGCTAAGAAAAGATTCTGGCATTTTGGCATGGATGCTTTGGTGGAAACAATGATTTCTTTCTTTCATCGACCCATATTGGTTTTTTCAAGACCTTTTTCTAGTTTATCCTAAATCCTCGTAGGCTCATGGGTCTTTGATTGAGGAGGCGATTACACGTTGTTTGTAGAATATTTTTTCTGTTTAAGAGATTGGTAAAAGGGATAATGGAGGGGTGGCTTTACTTGATTCGTAGCAATCGTTTTGGGATGAAGTATTCGCGTAGAAGGTATTTTGTTCTGGATGAGAATTGCCTAAGGATCTTCCAATCAAAGCCCGCTTCAAACAAAGAGGTATATATTTGTTTTCCTTTCATTATTTTGCATTGTCCTGTTTCTGCTACAAACATCCGAATGCTGATTGAACCAGCTGCATATTCTTGCTGAATGGAATATTCACGTGGAATCATTTTTATTCTGTCTTGTCGATAGACTGACAACCTCACTTGAAAATTGTGCTGCACTGGAACTATCCAGGAAAAGGGCATTAGTTTAATGATGTTTGAGAACAAGGGAACTATGAAAGCCAAGAAATTGATTTATATCCGTATATGTCATCAGCTCAAGCATATCATCAGTACTATTTTGGTTCTATTTTTTACTCTGACGGGCTATTTTAAGTCAGGAGCCCGTGAGATGTACAACAATAGACTCCTGCATCCATATCCTGGACAACGGAAAAGGAAGACATCATGGGAAAGTATGGTCCAGACCAGTAAATTTGCTTGTAAGAGCATAATCGCATGCCATTATGGCTTATGATTTATCTTTCACCTCTGCAGGTGATCTTTACTTTCACTCTATCAAGTACATTTAATTACAATGATCGGCTAAGGGTATGTAATAGTTTCCTTGGTTTTGGATACCTTGATATGTCCTGACTGGAGCTGTGACATAAATTAGTTTTGTTTTCTAGCTTGGAGCAACCAGCTCTGAAGAAGCTGTTAGGTGGATTCGTTCTTTACAAGAAGCAGCTGTTAATCCTCCAACAAGCTCATCAAATTTCTCAAACAGAAGATATCAGTCTAAAATAAGGATGGCTTGGAAGTTCAGATGTGTTTTCCCAATCAGCACCTTGAGTTGCGTGAGGGGGAGTAATAATGATATGAAATCTTCATCCTCTATGTACATAGATGCGATGACCTCAGATGTTACTACATCTTCATCATGGAAAATATTTGGATATCGAAATGGTAAATGCGGCCTTTTAATTGCCTACAAGAGATAGTGAATCAATCTCAGGCTCTGGATCTGGAACATTTCAGGATTACGGCTTTTCCAAGAATCGAAGGACAAAGATTCCAATGGCAGGGTAAAAACCCCTTGCCAAGTTTTGTAGCTTTATAGGATTCCTTTCTTCTTGTAGAGTTTCTTTCATAAACTGATTATTACAGAATCCCAACAACGGTCAACCTATAATGGCGGTTGGTGTTGTAGATGGAACTCCAGAAGCTGTTTTCCGTGCACTTATGTCTCTGAGTACTTCAAGGACAGAGTAAGGCTACTGAATAATCCTGATGTGTCCTCTCTGATCCGCAAGATATTGGGTTAGAATGTTATGCAGTCATCATTATGCAATTCTGATGATTCATGTTTCAAGTATTTCTCTGTAGATGGGATTTCTTTTTCGACAAGGGCAGAGTAGTTGAGCACCTTGATGACCATACAGATATCATTCATATAGAACTGAATAACCGTTGGCTACCATGGTAAGCATAGTAGCTACAAACGTATGTTCTTGATGTCACTGCCATCTCGTGATTAACATCTTCTGTATCCTCAGGGCTATGAAACGAAGGGATATGCTGTTGCAACGGTATTGGAGAACAGAAGATTCCGGCACTTATGGTATTGATTTCAGTTAAAATTGACTTATATTGCTGCAAAAAGCTACCGCTCCTGCATAGTCACCATTGTGCTTTGGTTTCAGTGATTCTCTGCCATTCCGTCGTCAACAGGAGGTGTCCACCACAGAAAGGATGTGTTCGTGCTTGCGTAAAATGTATGCACTGAAACGGGAAGCTGTGTATGCTTCTTTCCATTCTGATTATTTATGGGATTGAAGTTTTGAACTTTGAATGTTTCTGAATTCGCCAAGTTTGAAAATGATTCAACTTCAGCTCTTACCAACTTGGTTTCGCTGATATTTCTGGGAACACAAATATGCAGGTGCTGGATATGTACTAACTCCCATCAATCAGGGAAGAGAGACCGTGATCAAACATCTGCTTGCAGTTGACTGGAAGATCTTTAAGTCCTACAGGAGAAAATCTATGTCTAGATTTATCTCCATTCGTATGGCAGGAAGGGTGGCAGGTGAAAATGGCGCACATCCAATTACTACTGATTTCTAACTGAAGCTCTAGACGATAAAGCTTTTGTTGCAGCCTTACGAGAAATGTTTCACGCAAAGGCAGGAGTTACAAGCAATGATTTCATATCAGAAGAAAGAACAGCTTATACAGAGATTACAGCTCGCCAACAAAAGGAGAATCAATTATTTGGATGGAAGGTGACACAGAACAATCGAGAAGAGCAGTTATGTGAACATAGGACATCCGGGGTGTCAAGCCTCGATGCAGCAGATGAGTTTTTCGATGTTCCTGAACCCTCAGATCATGAAATGATAGAGCACGGCCGATCATCAAAGACAAGTCCACAACCATTTTATATGGTATTTTTTTTTTGCTACCCTTCATATATTCGTCCTCAAAATTGGAAACGTTGACAATGTTCTTTGAGTTCGTAGGATAAGTACCAGCCCAGGTTATCATCCACTACCAACTTTGTTAAAAAGCTGCAGTTAGCAGGTTTGTTGGCGTGAGGTTCATTGAGCTTTTTGCAGCATACATTGGAAGGCTTCTGAGTTTACTGCTGTTCCAGTTCAGAAAAGGGGTTACATGGACTTGCAAGCAATCTCTCAGGAGGAGAGCATCTTGTGTTCTTATGGGTACACGCTTCCGCAAGACAAGACTTGTAGCATGCCATGTAGCTGTGCAGAATCGGATGCATCGGCGTACCTTATCCGGGGAGACAATTACCTTGAAGACAACAAAAAGGTTGGCCTTCTACATAGTGCAATATTCCCTCATGAGAAAACTGTTCTTTGAAAGTTCCATTCTTTGGTCAGATCGAAGCCAAGAACACCCTAATGCAGATGGTGGGAGCGGATTGGCTAAGATCAGACATTCGTGAAGATGATCTTGCCGGTCGACATAGCAGCATTGTGCAGGTGCTAGCTGCAAACATTTCTTATAAATCCATGTTTGTTAATGATTCAACAAGCAAACTCATGACTGGTCGTCTTCAATGTTGAAATGGACAGCAATATGCAACTGATGGACGGACCGAGTTCTTTTTCATAGTGAACATACAGGTGCCTGGGACGATGACACACAGTTTAGCCTTATATTACATGCTGAAGACACCTTTAGCAGGGATACCTCTACTGGATCGTTTTGTCAATGGAGATGATGCATTTAGAAATTCAAGGTTCAAGCTGATACCTTACATTTCTAAGGTTCGGGTTGATTCCTTAATCTGAATCATCTGAAAAACAAGGAATCATTGCCGTGGCCAACTCTTAAATTGCTGCAGGGCTCTTGGATAGTAAAGCAGACAGTTGGGAGGAAAGCTTGTTTGATAGGCAATGCTCTTCAAATCAACTACTTTCGAGGGAAGAATTACCTCGAGGTGAAACGACAATCATAAAGTTATTCCAGACGCTAGCTTGCTGCAGAACATAGCAAATCTAATCCCGTTCTTACTTGAGTATGTTCAGCTGGGCGTTGACATTGGGTCATCCGCAGTGGCTAGGGGTGTGGTTAGCCTTGTTCTTGGTTACCTCAGCAATCTTGTCATCGAAATGGCGTTTCTCATACAGGTAATCTCAGTTCCAAATAGGATCTCAAGTCTCAACGTTATTCATTTGACATGGTTCGAAATGCCTCAGGGAAACACGCCAGACGAGCTGCCGGAAGCCCTTCTCGGAACATGCCGTCTGAACCATTTGGATGCATCCAAAGCCGTTTCTGTTGATAACATACACTTTGAGTTAGATAGAAATGATATGATTCAACAATATGCAAACGAAGATGGGACATGGAACTGATTCTTGCAAGCCTGCCATTCTTACACTTGGAATAATGCATTTGTTTGCTGCTGCTTCATTGTTTTGCATGTCTAGGGCGGTGCCTGCGTGCTACACTATCTTTTCTATTGTATCTCATTCAAGACAGATCCTTTTCAATGTATTTCATTCACCATTGACCTGTAACTTGACCTGCAATGGCGATATTACTCTACAGGGGATGCGAGTCTTGAAATGGTAGATCAACAAAACCAACCAGATCCCAACTTGTAAATTCAACTGCTCTGTGCAAAGGGGGCATATGAAGGAAACATCCCAAGATTTAAAGGCATATCATGAACAGAGAGCGCCATGATCAAAGTTTTTACACATTCTCTAATGCATCTTGGTGTGTCTGTCGTCCCCGTGCTGGTAATCTCTCTGCAGCCAATCTTTCCTGAAGAACACGTGCCCCCCTTTCCCTTCTTCGAGCTTCATCTGCTGGCACCGATTTATCATCTCCTGAAGTGATGTCTCTGCTTTCATCAGGAAGTTCAGTTTTCCTTCTACAGAACATCAGCTCAAAAACGGTGGAAATGCGATCGATTATGCCTCTGCATTCCATTTGAACATTAGAAATGAAAAAGGAAGCAAAGAATCGCTCATAACTGAATCAGTATGAAATGTAAAATACCTTAGAAATTCAGGGAAGAAAGAAGAGAAAGTGAAGTCTTCACTTGTATCACCTCTGAACTTCAAATCTGGTTTCTTTTGCCAGTATCTGAGGTATATCCATCCCGTATACGACCCAAAAATAAACGTTGGGAGATATGATGTTGCTTCTGTTATCCTAAAAAAACTTGTAATTACATATCCTAGTATGGCCAGAGAAGGCAACCACTGCAACAATGTTAAACGAGGTTAGCATAAGAGAAAGAAAAAAAAAAAAAAAGAGATGATTGTTACAGGCGCTAATTTGTCATCATGATATCAGTAAAATGCTACAGTAAGTAAATGAAAAGCTTTTTCACAGGAAAAAAAGTTTCACTCACTTTGGCCTTTATCCTAAGGAAAGGCAACTCCTTATTAGGCATTATCTGTTTGATCCCTACTAGAAGTCCTGAAACTGCTCCTTGGAAACCAGATATCGGTAGATAACTGCAACGTTTTCTTAAGACCATGAGTAACCATGAGCTTCTAAACGAAACAGAAAATCCAAAATAAAAAGAAATGGCATTACTCACAGGTACAACTCGTGGTTAGTGATATAGTATAAGAAAACAACAGTGATGAAGACACAAATGGATGTCATGATGTTAACTAGGAAGATGAATCTGAAAAGCTCTCTAGAACCCCATGCGGGATCAAGCAGCTTCCCTGTATACAGAAGTGCAATTGTGCTGATCACCACCTACAAAAACATTAAGACATTCAAGCAAAAACTACTCCAGGAAGATGGAATAGCAATAATTAATATAAATAGAGTAATAACAAGAAAAAGGGCGTACTCCCTCCGTTGTCTGCTCAAAATATCCAGATGTAATGAGATTCCAAGCAAAAGGAATTGTCCTGCATCCAAGCAAACAAATGGCAAGGACGTAAGGAGGAAGAATAAACACCATGAAGGCGGTGTCTTGTGCAGCATTCAGCTATTCTTTCTAAATTTAAGACCTTTCTCGAATTCTTTGATTGCACCCATAAAATCACCAATTTACTCTCACAAAGCACCCCCAAAATTTTGAGGGAAAACCAAAATCTAGACTGCAATGTAATCTAGCATGTCATTAGCATTGAACAATGCCTCCCTCAAAACGTTGCCTATCTGCTCAAACAAGCTTCAAAATTAATCAACCCACAACATCGAAAACACAGATTAACCACGATCCAGGCCTACAATCAAGAACACATCAAATACCAAGTATTCAGCAAAAAAAAAAACAAGGAAAAAGAGCGTACTTGGCTGGAATGAGAGCAAGATAACTGGCAGAAGTGGGAAAATAGAGACACGTCAGGTGACCAACAATCAAAACCATAGCCAACCCCTTGCATAGAAGGGTAAAATTTCCGAAAGAGGCCATCTTCGGTCTACAAAAAGTCAAGTCAACAAGAAAACACCGAGAAATCCCAGCACCCAGTTAGTCAACTGTAACAACAGTTCATCCAAATTCACCCAGCACTACATGCACATGCACCTGACTACTACAAAATTGCAAATGAATTTCTGCGTCTCATTCTTTCAACAATGTAGATGTTTCTCTCGTCTGTTCATTGGGAAAGAAAGGCCAGGGCTGGGCCCAGTACAATTATAGGGCCGAGCAAGAATACAATGGGCCTACAGTCCAGCCACGATCCTCTTTTCGTACAATCCCGGCCCATCTAATTTTTAATTCGTTTTTTAATCATTATAGATAATAACTAAGACGTTTTTTGTATTGTTGAATAATAAATAAATATTTTTTTATCCATAAATATTAATTATATTTTATTATAATTCTCAAAAACTACTTTAGAAATAATTTTAACAAAATAAAAGCTAAGTTTCTACATCTTTTTAAAAACAAGAATTTTTTTAAAAAATGTTTGTACTTTTAAATAAAAATTATTCATATTTGACAACAAAACTAACTTTAAAACCGTTTTCAATAAATATAAACAGTTCCAAACATCTCTTTGTTTTCTTAGGTTAAAAATTAGGGTTTTCTTCACATGCATTCTCTACCAAAATGAAAATACAGCTAATTTAATGTGTCATTTTGTAATATTTGAAAACCTGTTATCGGGCAGAAGTAAGAATTTCATTCCCAGATCAACACTTTATTCCATAGCTCTGTGGATCTTTCTAATGCTTACAGATTTCTTTTTTATTGGGAAAAGAAAACCCTCCTTTATTGTGTTTGCAGCAGCTCCCAGTAGCAAAAAGTGATGCACATGACACTCCTGCAGCAATATCTGGTCAACATCATGTTAGTTGTTTGTGGGGCATGCACTTGTTTCACTAGAAATCTGCTTTTTTTCAACAGGGCAGACATCGAGGGAGAGATTGCACCTAAAATTCGAATTCACCATGGATGCTGTTACTGTTAGGTTAAGGTTAGATGTGGTATCTGGTTGTGTGGAATGTAACAGTTGGGACGAAACAGAACAAATGGTTGCTGGTTTGAACCGGAACCGTGAGGGTGGTGCTGTGGTGTGGTTTCAGTTTCCAGCTTTTGGGGTTCTGATGAGTTCGAGGCGCCATGCGCGTGATGGTATCTGAGCTTTTGGTGCAGCAGCGGCAAGTGCACACGCGACAGGAACAAAGACGGCCAGGAAAAGGGTTTTCAAAGACCAGCAGGAAAAGCAAAAGCGCAGCAGGTGACCCGACGCAGAACCAAGAATGGGGTGGGGGATTCAGATTCCCACGCCACGCCTCTTCCATCCAACGAATTTGGTTAATCAAAACAAAACAAAACTGTCTGTGCTCCTGCCCTCCTGCTCTCCACTTTCTGCTCATGATCTTTAGTTACCCTTTCCCCCCTTCCTTCTTCCTTAATAGACATTAGCAGCAGCGTAGGTAATGAGATCTGAATGAGGGAGCTTGCACATATTATAAGAAAGTAATCCAATCTTCTAAATATAAGAGATTTTGCATAACTATTAATTGGTCGAGTCTGATCTTTTAATGAGTAACAAAATATATAATGAGATTTGAATAAATAAGCTTGCAAATATTAGAATAAGTAATCACATTTTCGAAAATGCAAATGAAACATTGAAATATATAATAGATTTTACGTAATTGATTGAATCTAATTTTTTTTAATGTAATCTATATTTTTTGTGCAATTGTATTTAAGGCATCAAATTCTTAATTTCAACCACAAATGCCCCGTTTTCAGTGGTTGAATTCAAAGAGCCAAGACCCCACCACGGCCTCTCCCCTTTTACCACTCCGCATCATCACTGACTTACCCTGGCCCTAGCAAGTGAGTGCTCATTTGAATACACAATACATTTAGTTTGTGTCCTGTCCTACCTTAAAGTCTTGGCCACACCGCCATGGCCGGAAGCAAATGCTGTATGCCGTGAAACGATGTACGATAAGAGAGTTTCCACCCTCTGATATAAAAGATTATCAGCACCGGCCTTTTGCTTTTGCCCCGCGATGAGCATCAGCTGGTCCCATAATCACAAGAAATCAAATATTTCGACATCTTTTGAGAAAGGGTTGTAAATATTTTCACGCAGGATGTCAAATCGAGCTGCTGGAAAAGTTACTGTTTGATTATTCCCTGGAACTCGACTGCCAACGCCATTTACCTTCAGGATCCTGTTTACCCTCCACGTTGTAGAAATTAACTTGACTGCAACAGCCCCATCTTCCCTAATCAGTTACTTGGGTTCTGTTGCAGAAGATAAAGAAGCCTTAAGCAGATCTCTCACTACCTAATCTCTCGAGAGGGGTAAGGGTGTGTGCCATAAATGAAAGCTTCGATCTTTGACAGCAAAAGATTCGTATTGAGACAGTGACTTGACGATTCAAAATATGGGTGTGAACTTGACATCCAGATCCCCTCTCACTCATATACATCCAATCCAATCCTTTTCCCAGTAAAAATAATTCATAAAAACTTGTCACAATGAACAACCCCGATCCTTGCTATTGCGCATGGTAGCTCACCACCCTCTTACCAACTCCAATGAAGATGCGTTCAGCTCAAAGCAGGAAGCGGAATCAAATCCATCGCTTCATATGGGCATCATTAGTTTGTTTTTTTATAAGCCTAGCTATTTGCTCCAGCTAAAAGATGGTTTTCCCTTTTTTTTCTTGTTAAGTTTCCATTCCAACGCTCCAAAAAAAAGTAGGTTTTTTTGGTTATATGAGCTGTGGTACCTCTCTGTAATTACGGTGCCTGGCCTTACCACTTAAATAAATCATCTACAGTAGCTCTGGTGGATGCTTCAAAAAGATGATGGTAGACCTTTGAAAGCTCAAAACTTACAATCTGTCTATCCGACAACACATGGTGCAGTTTTTTTCTGTTTGGAAGGAAAACAAAAAAGGTGACATGGTATCCTGGAAACCCATGTTTCCCCTGATACATTCGATTTTCATATTCCATAACTGAAACTATATTCATAGGTATAACTCAATGTGAAATTCAAGTATCACTCCCTGAGCAAGATCAAATCAAATCAAATCAGCACTGTTGTACTTCCAATCTCGTTGTGGGTGAAATTAGGCAAAGAATTGGATCCATGGGTTTTCCACTTTCTTCTCAATATCCTGGTGGATTCACATGGAGTCAGGGAATATTCCTGCAATCTAGACACTGTCACCATAGATAGATCTCCAAGCATCAACCTAGATCAGTGTCGTGCCCAATGCATTCTGTTGGACTGCAAATGAAGCAATTGAATCCAACGGTAAAATGGAAACGGAATCCTGGAGGTGATGAGACAAAGCACTACTCTACTTGGTGTAAAAGGGATGATTCCGGAGCAGCATAAAAACCAGTCACTTACCTATGAAGGACTAGGTTTGTGTTGATGTCATTCTCCTCTGAGTTACCCCAATTCAGCACAACTACCCAGAAAAACAAATTTGCTTACATAATTATTGTGAGAAATCTCGCCCCAAAAGAACAATTTTGAACACTAATGACATCTCAAAATTGCTCATTCAGAATCTCGTGAAAAAGGTACTGAATTGCAGATTGAGAGAGTATGGTTCGTCTTAATGGAAAGCTTGGGGATTACCAAATCCACATTAAAAAGGTGGGATGGAATGTGATTGTGGGTGCAAGGAATCAAACGTCCCTGCAAAGTCCAAACGCTCCAAGACAAAAGGGTTTTCGTTTCAGAAGATAAAAGCAACAGTTGGGTTACGACCCAGAGAAGGAAAAACAAAAAAAGATTTCAAAGTTCAAATCTTTGTTTCGGTGCATATGTATTCCTATACATATTCGTTTATTAATTTAATTACAAGAAATCCCACGCCTCCACTGGGTCTGTACCAGCTGCCTATATTTAGCGGGGCGATGCAGTGTGGTTTTCAGCAGCATCACAGAACCCTCACACGGCTTCTTCCTCGTTTTGCTGCTCAGGCACTGTTTTTGTTTGTGTTTTCTCCATCTTTCTCTCGAGTTTCTTGTTCCTTCTCGGAAAGGGGTTGTTAGTGTTGCCCTAAACCTCACTGTTGTGCAGTATTTCAGCAGTTTTGTGGTTGAATTTCCTGATGCAAACCTGCACTTCTGGTGATGCATGGAGCTGGGAAATTCGCATATTTTTTACTTATTACAAGCAAAGATTCGCACATATGTACGCATATGCCTGGCTCCCTGTATGCCATATGCGGAGCCCTTCGGTGAACACGATGGCTCTCCGTGGATGGCGTATGAGGAGCCAAGCATATCCTCGCATCCGAGGAAAAACCAACCAGACTCGGCAAAGTAGGGTTTTGCTAGGTCTAAATCACCATTTTTTAACCAAACATTGGACCTCGAAACCTCAGACACTCGAGGCGTACCTCTGGATACAAGCAAGGGGGGTTGCTTTCTTTTTCTGGGATCAAGCGAAGATGTTAGAAAACGCGCACTAAGAGTGTGTCTGTGTTTTTGTTGCAGATTTCTTTGTGGGATGAGCTACTCGAGCATCTGAACGAACGTACAACATGAAAGTTATAACCAATCACTTGAGAAAATCCCGATTCCCAATGAGCAACAGCAAGAAAAACCAGACACCGTCTCATTTCATTCATTCCCATGCTAACGCTCTGCGTGTGAAGGAGCTCAGCACCCAGACCAGGCACTCGCAGAGGAGCCACGCAGCTCCACTGGAGCCTTCCCTAACACAAAACACACGCACACACCCGCATGTGTGCGCGGTTGAAGTAGGGGTTTTAGAATCCCATGGACTGATTCCTGATGAGCGTCGGGTCGGGGCAATAAAGGAGGAAGATGGGCGGCATGTGGGTGAGATCTGGACCGTGGATGCGCTGTTGAAGGAGTCAGCATGTCAGAACTGAGAATGCACGTCTGCAACTGTAATGCATGTTTGGG
Source organism: Utricularia gibba (assembly GCA_002189035.1). Taxonomy (NCBI): domain Eukaryota; kingdom Viridiplantae; phylum Streptophyta; class Magnoliopsida; order Lamiales; family Lentibulariaceae; genus Utricularia; species Utricularia gibba. The sequence goes on along the minus strand of NEEC01000016.1, from coordinate 984,494 downwards.
TTCTGGATTCAGGTCTCTTTTACTGCACACCCACTCTCCTCATCTTCTTTCAAACCAAATGGTAGCTGAGGCCTTCAATTCTCACCTCTCTCTACTTAAAGATTCCAATTCAAGTTTTATTTTTTTATATCAGAAATGGTTCTAAAAATTATTTTAATTAAAATTTAAAAATAATTAATAGTCATCTATAGTTTTTTTTTATCAATACACTACATTAAAAATATAATGTTTAATGTTCTTATTTTTCTCATACACATATGACAAGTTTACAATTAGATCTAATGAAATTAACAATGGACATTGTTATATTATCTCTCAAATACTTAGCCAACAAAAAAAATATGCATAAAATGACCATTTTTTTCACACAATATCTGACACATGGTCAAATAATTCATTTAATTTTTATGTGACATTAGTGATTAGAAAATAATAACTTATAATTAAAAAAATAGTCATCCATCATTCATTTTGCACACTATGGTTCATATAAACTTGAAGAAATGACAAACGTTTCAAATAATTTAGACATTCATCATCAAAATTATTCTAAATTATGTAATTTATGTTTAATTAATTAAATTATTTGATGATTTAAGTTGGTATACATAATAATTAATTCATTGAATATTAAAAAATTATATAGAAAAAATATTATTTAAATTTTATAATCATATATATGTACATTAAAAAATAAAAAAATGTTTACTAGTAAAAAAAAAATTGTTTTATAATTTTATTAAAATTTGGGCCTTTTCAAAACGATTTTTCCCATAACTGAGGGCCCACTCGTGTCACGCACTGGGCTAGACAGCCCAGTTGGATGTCACGGAGAAAAATTTGTGACCAATTGAGCCCAAAAAGGGTGCGGTAAAACTCACGAGGTAACAGTAAAAATTATCTGCAGGTAAAACGTGAAAAAAATGTTAGTTCTTGGGCTGTGGTTGGTGGTGATGCTACAGCTTACAGCGCCACCAAACCATTACCAAACTACCATTCTTCCATTTGCATCTGCCTTTTATTTTCCTTGTTTTGATCATTTGTTCTGTCGCACCTAATCCCATTGGAGTCCTCGCCTCTTGAAACCCAAAAATGGTGTCTTCTCTCGCCGCGAAGCACTTTTTAGCGGTGGCTTACTCCACCGATGGACCCAGTCGAGTTGGGTCTGTTTTACCGTCTACGAGCTTCCAGCTACCCGCTCGACATCCGCGAGTTAAGCGATTTGGTATGGATTTTTTGTATGATCGTTGTTGCGGTTTTGGGGAATAATTTGTATGGATTGATAATGGTTGCTTGGCACATGGAGAATTGAGGAGGGTTGAATATGCTTATTGATTTTGTGAAGCCCTCGTGGGATTCACCTTGTTGCAATGCATAATTTCAGGGTGATAATGGGTGAATGTTAGACAAAGAGCCTGTTTTAGTTATATTAATTGGAAGATATCTTTGGGTCAAGTATGATTTAGATGACTCAATAGATGTTTGGAGGAATGGGGTAGCAAATAAGGTTATTTTTCTTAGCATTTTGCAACGGAATAATGAACCATTTCTGAATATAAAGGTTATATTTTTCCGCGAAGAACAAGCATGAATGATCAAGTAGCAGGCAACTGTCATTTGTAAAGCTAATGATTCTTGAACAGAGGTGCACGCTTCTGGTAGCACATACGGTAACTACTTTCGTGTGACAACTTTTGGAGAATCTCATGGTGGAGGTGTCGGATGCATTATTGATGGATGCCCTCCTAGAATTCCACTCTCCGAAGCTGACATCCAAGTTGATCTCGATAGGAGGTAGGAATTCTTTGAGCCGTTTTCCTTGAATGATTTTTATGCTTGTACATATAGTGAAATTGAACGGAGCGACTTCTGGCTCGTTCATTTTTTACAGTCACACTTCTGCAAGTTTGCGCTTTTATAAAAATTGATTAAATGGGTTACCTTCTATTGGCTTACATCCCTGGGGCTTAATTTTCAGGAGACCAGGTCAGAGTAGAATCACTACTCCCAGGAAAGAGACAGACACATGCAAAATAGCATCCGGGGTCGCTGATGGTAAGCTTGCAGCTGGATAGAGCTTTATCTGGAAGCTAATTCATAGGACTATAAGATGAATTTATTCTTGTGAATTTGACAGGGGTTACCACCGGGACTCCAATAAAGGTGGAAGTGCCTAATACGGACCAAAGAGGGAATGTATGTGCATGACCAGATTATTTTAATACCACGTTTTAGTCATATGGTTTGAAATAGTTAATTAGAGGGAAAATGTGCAGAAAGGTGACATGTAGAATTTAAACTATGAGTGTTATGGTCATTCATTTATTGTTTTTGGTTGTACCTTTTTTTAGCAGCGATTTTTGTAGTGGTTGTGTTTTGCATTAACATCACAGCTTGGAAATTCTTTGCAGGATTACAGTGAAATGTCAATCGCTTATAGACCATCTCATGCTGATGCAACATATGATTTCAAGTATGGCGTAAGATCAGTTCAGGTAGAATAATAATAAAGGAATGGAAATTTTTCATGTTTTTCTACATTTGCGTTGAGATGTGAATACGTCATAATCCTACAATTTTTGTGAGTGATCATGCTTTCCGATTTTTTGAAAATCCAGGGGGTGGTCGATCTTCTGCTAGAGAAACTATTGGCAGAGTTGCAGCTGGAGCGGTGGCTAAGAAAATTCTGAAGCTGTATGCTGGAGTGGAGGCAAGTAAATGTTGCTCTTGGATGTAGCTAAGGTGGCACATTGTCTTGAACTATGTTTTTAATGTTATCCTTGCAGATCATTGCCTATGTTTCACAAGCTCACAAAGTTGTCCTTCCTGATAATTTGGTGGATCACCATACTCTGACTCTTGAGCAGGTACTGTATTCATATCATTCATTTTTCCCTTTACTATCAAATGTGCTGAATCCTGCGTATTTTATTAGCTGTAACAGAACAAATATGGTAATCATCTTACTTGGGATGCATCTTTTAAGATGCATAACTGGCGTCATGAGTTTTGAAGTTCTTTCATTGCAAAGATTTTCAGTTTTGTTTTCATTTATATAGAAACATCAGAATAGGTTTTCTTTTGTCAGATGCTGTGTAAATGAGTTGCCACCTTCAGGAACGTTCGAAGTGAACACTGTTTTTTCCCCAGTTTCAATATCTCGATTGCACTAATAATTGTCTTGGCGCATAACATTTGCTAGATTGAGGATAACATTGTAAGGTGCCCGGATCCTGAGTATGCAGAAAAAATGATTGATGCAATTGATGCTATTAGGGTGAGGGTGACTCAGTTGGGGGAGTTGTCACATGTATTGCACGAAATGTTCCCCGGGTAAGACTCCTGTTTCTTTTCTCTCTCAGACGCACTCTCACTCTTGCTCATGGAACCTCATATGTTTCACCTTTTCAGGGGCTTGGTTCTCCTGTCTTTGACAAACTGGAAGCAGAACTCGCCAAAGGCATGATGTCGCTTCCTGCAACCAAGGGATTTGAGTTTGGCAGTGGATTTTCTGGTGAGAGAAGGCTTAAGTTGAGACTTCTGCCATGGTAATTGCTATGCTGAATCATATAATGTGAATAACAGGTACGTTTATGACGGGGAGTGAGCATAATGATGAATTTTACATAAATGAACATGGCCAAATCAGAACAAAAACCAACCGGTCTGGTGGAATTCAGGTGAGAATTCTGATCCCGGTGCTTTTCATCAAATGTCGAACTGTACTTCTCAGACATTCCTCTGTGCCTTCCTGGCTTCAGGGTGGAATATCAAATGGAGAGATCATCAACATGAGAATAGCTTTCAAGCCAACATCAACTATATCTGTTTGTTCTAATTCTCTGCTTGCTTGTTTGCTTTTGCGAACTCTGAAAACGTACATAGAATGAGATTTTATCTCGACTCTGTATGCAGAAGAAACAGAACACTGTTACTAGAGACAAGCATGAGACGGAGCTCATCGCTCGAGGTCGCCATGATCCCTGCGTTGTTCCTAGAGGTAAGTTCTTCATTATTGCTGGCCACTCTATGTGCGCCATATTCCAGACGCATAGCTTGTCTTTCCTTCTTTGGTGAAAATATGGGTTCTTGAATGACGAATTGTTGGGCTGCAGCCGTTCCAATGGTGGAAGCGATGGCAGCTCTTGTGCTGTTGGACCAACTGATGGCGAATACTGCTCAAAACATGATGTTTCCCATCAATCCTGCATTTCAAGAGTTACCTCTCGCAGAAGCTGCACTGTGACTCGGGGGAGGACAGTGCATCTCTTTTTTGTTTTTGTTTCTTCCTACTCTTCCCATACGAATGAACAATAGTATTTCAGAATTGTATCTTACCCAAATTATTGTGAACTTTGATCAACCATAATAGAGAGTTTCTTCCTACTTTTCTGGCAACCCCCACCGACGATCATCAAGATCCAGATACTGTTTTTTGATATCAGCCTCCGTTTATGTCAAACTTGGATATGGAAAAATACAGCAAATGCTTGATTCTAAACTGGAAAACAGAATGCACAAGAGAAGAAGGCGCTGCTCTTCTCCACCATTCAAGCAAAAACTCGACAAACCATACAGTGAGCCCTAGCTAGCTGTAAGGTTACAAACATGCCGAAGTTCCCACATTGGATTCCACTGCCAACCACCATTAAGTCATCACTCTGGCTTGGAGTACACCAAGGATCAAGTTTTGTCGAAGGGATGAGACACAGAGCTTCATCAACCACCAGACCGGCATCCTCCACAGATCCTCCAGTGGACAAGTTACTGCGAGTTAGTGGGTCTACAAAGAATCAGATCATCAGTCATTCATGGGGTTGTGTGTTGATTCTTGTAGTGCTACGAGATAGATACCCATGTCTCCATCGGCTCACCTCTGGCCCCAACTAAAACACCGATCCTCTACACTACACACTTGATTATCGTTCCAGTTTCTCCACATTTCTCTCCAGTTTTCTATTTTCTGGCTGGTGTGTTGACTGCACGATTACCCTTTTATCGATGGTGACATTTTGCGACTTAGCGCCATCAATTGTCTGCCTTTTATTGGTAGCAGAAACATGAGAGATTCACGCCGCGCCATTTGTACTTTCACGTCAATGTTCTCGAGTTTCGTATGGAGAAAAAGTTGGAGACCAACAAAATTTCCATTTTTCTTCAGAAGATAGAAAGCTTACGTTTGGAAGAAAATGTGGAGTTCGAGCCCCAAAAGTGGGAATGGTGGAAAAGCTGGAGGTCGAAATGCTTTGGTTGCTGTGGCAATCGACAAAGATAAAGGAAGCCAACATGCGATCAAATGGACTGTCGATAATCTCCTTTCCAAAGGCCAAACCGTGATTCTCATTCACTGCATTGCGAACTCCTCGCGTAAATTCCAGATTTTGTCTTTTTTTCTGGGATGGGTTGTTGCTCATTCTTCTCGCTTTCATCTGTAGACAAATATAATTCAAATGGATTGATCGGTTCTGGATCAGCTGACCTTCAATTGCTTGAAAGTCATGTCCGAGAGCTGTTCCTCACCTTTCATTGCTTCTGCACTCGAAAAGATGTGGGTGCTTTTTGAATGATTTGTTTTTCAGGGAATGGGTATGTTGATGATTCATTTTTGAATTCACAGTTTTGATGATTGTTTCACAGATACAATGCTTTGATGTTGTTCTAGAGGACCCAGATATTCCAAAGATGATTGTAGAGTATGTTGCTCATGCTGCAATTGAGAACTTGGTCTTGGGTGCATCCCACCGTGGCTTTCTCAAGTAAACACCCCTTTTCTTCGAATGATTCATTGATGTAGCTGCAGCAATTGCTACAAGAGTTTAACACAATTCCTTGTTTCTGATATTGCAGAAGACTGAAAGCCATGGATATCCCTAGTAGTGTTTCAAAAGCCTCCCCTGATTTCTGCACAGTTTATACGATCTCTAAGTCAAAGATATCATCGGTTCGAAATGCATCTCGAATGGCCCCATTTACATCTCCCCTCCTTCCTCAAATACAGCAACTGCAGAAGCGTAATGGTACCAGTGTGCCTAGCTCCCCTGGTCCATTCCCCCGGCACATGTCCCATGCCAGAGGTTTGTTTGAATCCTTCTTATGCTGTTCTAGCATTGCACCTTTTCCTGAGATGTAGTAGAATAATCCCTTAGCTTGCAATAGAACCTCCTGGATTGCTCATGTGATAAGTAATCTCATTTGAACTACAACAGACAGGACACACCGGAAGACTAATGTTATGGAGGATTTTGATTTATTCAGGTAAGTTTTCCTGCTAAAATTGCTTTTCTTGTTGAATGCCATGAGAGGGATGTTGATGGAGATGTGAATAATTCTTCAAACAGATCACCTTTAACCAAGGAAAGAGGTTATGATCCGACCATGCTTGCTGATTCGATGGAAACAGAGAGTGATATATCATTTGTGAGCTCCAGTAGACCAAGCACAGATATGCCTATTGATCCAGTCTCGGGTGTTCTGTTTGATGCGCCTGATTCATGGAGAAACTCAAGAATTTCAACTAGCTCCGCAAGTAGCTATGGATCGGGGACTAAAGGGAGTGAACAAAGTTTCATAACTGATTTTTCGACATCATCGCTTGAAAGTGTAAATGCCTTGTCTTGTGAACACAGATAGTAAGACTTTACTATGATTTGCTAACGCCTGGTATTGTTTTGGAATAAATGAAGGATGATGCAGAAACTGAAATGAGAAGATTGAAAGCTGAGTTGCAGAAAACTATGGAAATGTACAGCACAGCTTGCAGGGAGGCATTGACTGCAAAACAAAAGGTGAGTGGAATCACAAAGTCCATGTAGTTCAGAATTTCATCTCTCTAGCAGATAACACTTTCTCTGAAAGCATAGGCTGTTGAACTTAATCGCTGGAGAACGGAAGAAGAAAAAAGGCTGGAAGCTGCTCGATTCGCAGAGGAAGCAGCCAGACTGAGTGCTGAGCAAGAGAGAGCAAAGTATAAAGCAGCATTGGAGGACGCTGAAGCAGCAAGAAGAGTTGCTGAAATCGAAGCCCGGAGACGTTTAGCCATTGAAATGAAAACTCATTCAGAGTCAAGTGAAACAGAGCATGTTTTGAAATTGAGATACAGGCGGTATAGCATTGAAGAAATCGAAGAGGCAACAAAATACTTCTCTGAATCCCTGAAAATTGGAGGTGGTGGCTATGGTCCTGTATATAAGAGTCACCTCGATCATACCCCTGTTGCAATAAAAGTTTTGCGTCCTGATGCTGCTCAAGGGAAAGCACAATTCAATCAAGAAGTAAGCTTTGGGTATATATACAGTTATGTCATGCATTCATTGCAATGATAGATGTTTCTCAATTGGCTACAAAAACAAATCTCTAACAGGTTGAGGTTTTGAGTTGTTTGAGACACCCGAACCTGGTTCTCCTTCTTGGAGCATGCCCAGAATATGGTTGTCTTGTCTATGAGTACATGGCAAATGGGAGCCTTGAAGATCGTCTCTTCAGGAAAGGGAACACCCGGCCACTCTCTTGGCAAGTGCGGTTTCGAATCGCTGCAGAGATTGCAACCGGATTGCAGTTCCTGCATCAAACAAAGCCAGAGCCTTTAGTCCACCGTGATCTAAAACCCGGAAACATTCTTCTGGACCAAAATTACGTCAGCAAAATCAGTGATGTTGGTTTGGCCAGGCTTGTTCCTCCCTCCATAGCTGATGATGTGACACAGCTACGGCTAACTTCAACAGCAGGAACGTTTTGCTACATAGACCCTGAGTATCAACAAACAGGGATGCTTGGTGTGAAATCCGATGTGTATTCATTTGGTATTGTGCTACTACAAATCCTGACAGGAAAACCCGCGATGGGGTTGTCCCACATCGTCAGTCGAGCAGTGGACAAGGGCGCAATCTCTGAAGTACTGGATTCTTATGTCCATGACTGGCCCTTGGAGGAAGCACTCGCCATGGCCAAACTAGGACTCCAATGTGCAGAGTTAAGGAGAAAAGATAGGCCTGATCTTGGGAAGACAGTTCTTCCCGAGCTCAACAATCTGAGAGAATTTGCTCAAGAGAGCATGAATCATTTTCTAGAGCAAGCTAGCTACAGTTCCTCTCCTCCCACAGCCTTCACGCACGAAAAGGTCAGTGACTAGTCTCGAATTTCTGCTGGTTTAATGAATCATCCTTCACAGCTCTGAACAGAGAAATTCCACTTGAAAACACGCAGTTGGTCAGAGGTGGTTCTACTGCTGCATCAGCACACAGCCATCCGCATTTGGTAAGAAGTGTTCCCAATGTTGCATCAACATACAGTCAACCGGGTGATTTCAAAACCTCTGTATCTGTACCAGACCACACGCCATAAAGAGTATAAATGAGTAAATTTACACCATAACATGAATGCGATGCAGCATCAGAAGCAACGATGACCCTTCACTCAAGCTTCAAAACCTCGTACATCAACGATCTCTAAAATGCACTTTTTCATTACACGTGGCCAAATGCAACAAACCCGTGCGCTTACAGATGAAGAAGACGAAGACCTAGAAGACAGCTTTCTTGGATACCAATACGTTATCTCAGAAAAGGTAAAAGAAAAAATGTTGCCACTCTAAAACCCTAAACCCTAAATTGGAAACATATAAACCCTAGACACGTGGGTAGGTCAATCAAAGGCATGGCGTCCAATCAAATGGCATCACCCAGACCATGGTTTTTTATCTCATATTATTACAATGAAAAACACATTAATATATGTATGAAGATGATCTTCATGGTCTTTATCTGTTTTATTTGTTATAACATAATTTAAATACATGTAACAGGCAACAATAACGTTTTCGTATCCGAAAACGGATAATCTATGTGTTAATCTCATCAATATTACTAAAATTTAGAGACTCAAAACCTTGCTTTTGCACAAACCATGTAAAATGTTGTGAAAATTACTATGAAAAAAAAGCAAAACTTTTAATCACGAAAACAAGTGAATTTGGCGAAATTTTATCGAATTCTATATATAATTTAAATCAGAACTATAACATAAATCTTAAGAATCGATATTATCAATTAGAGATATTATCAAAAAAACTCGTAATCTACTCGTTTCTACATATCTTCCAGACCTAATTTTCGTCCAAACAACTAAGCCCGTGTTTGGTAAGATAGTATAATTAATAATGTATTTAGAAAAAATGATTTATGTGATTAAGATTAAAGTTTGTTTGATACATAGATTTTGAATATATATGTTTAAAATAATATTATGTTATGAAGATATATTCAAAACAAATACTTTATAAATTAAGTTGTTTAGCAAAACTCATAATTGAAATACCTATTTCGGAGCATTTTACAGTAATTTTGTAAAACACTCGTGTATCGTTAAACTAGTCTATTAAACATACATTATTATCAATAAATGAATATTTAAATAGTAAATCTAACCTACCAAATACCCTCCAAGGATTTTGGGGTACATTTCAATAGATCATTTAGAAAAATAATTACTTTTGTGATATATATAATAGAAAAATAGATAATTTTAATATTAATATGTGAAAGAATAGATGTATATTAATTACATGGGAAAAAGATCTTTGTCCTTTTTTAATGATATTTCCCGTTCATTTATTCAATACAAGTTTAAAAATAATTTAAAGCAAGGTTTAGTCACAAGATTCCATAAATAAATTTTATGAGGGAGGTGTATTTTGTTGAATAATGTTACGTATTTTGGATCGTATGAATTAAATGGGAGTTGACTCATGACAAAAATCGACATTCGGATACATACCAATTGGGGGTTAAAAACCCTAATCGCCTACTCGAGAATCATATCGATAGTATGGCATCCCATATACGACTCATTGATGCATAGACTTTGTGATAAAAGGGAGAGTAGCAATAAGTGAGAGGAATATATAGTATAGTATTAGTATGTAGGTTGGGTTTATTTATGAATGCCCAAATTGTCCTTCAGTACGAACCAAATTCTTCAAATTATTATTGTTCATTTCGGATATACATTTTATCCAAGAATATTAGAAGAGGGCATGCGAGAAATTTTTTTTTTTTTTTAGTGAAAACGTTTCATAATTAATTTTGTTATTAATTTATTTAAAAAATCAGAAATATATATATATATTTTTATAAGTTATGAATGCAAACAAATTATCAAATAATGGGTAATACCTATATCCATCTCCATTTATCTGTGTGTTCAACTATTGGTATGTGCCCAACTTTGATTTTTGATATCAAATATTATGAATTACTCTCTATTTATACGATATTATTTGTTTCATATACTCAATCATTATAGTTTTACATTATCTATTTTAGAAGAAAAAGTCACATAAAGTATTAAGATGATACTTCTATTTAAATATGTACCTTACTCTACTCGTAACTAATATTGTTTATCGCTACCAGGCATCTGATCTTATATAAATCCGATCATCCTGTGATACATATATGTGAAAAAACAGATCAAATTCAATCTAATTTTTTTGTATCCATAGGCGAACATTGAGCATGCATGCATCATCATAGGCATCAAATGATGAATTCGCCCACAGGAATGGCAGCGTCTGGTTCGCAATTATGGGGCATTGAATGTGAGGGGAGACAGGAGGGGCTGATTATTGGGAGAAGGCAGTTGATTATTTCACATTCTGGGTTCCCCCACTCTATGCCAAGCGTTCCCAGCCAGGGAGGAATTATCTATCTCAAGGGAAGTGATTGCGTCTGTTTCAACTGGAAAACCCCCCTCTAACTTTTGGGGTTTTGAAATCACCAACTTCGTCGTTGTAATTCATACTGTAACACTGCAAATGAGACTGATGTTTACACACGTTCGTGTCCTTGTGCAAAAAGGATCTGAGTTTAAGAACACCGCATTTCATTCGCAGTTCAAGTGGACTGTTGCTGCTTTCAGTTTGGACGAAATTGTTCGAGATGAGACCTATTTCATGGGTGTTGGGAGATATTAGGGTTTAGTTCTCGTTGTGCCCTAGTTTTTGGTGACTGTGCCCGCATAAACCCTGGACACATGGGCCATGGTTTTAAAGGGGCGGGGTCGTCTCCTTCGATGATGTATGGAATGGCGATAGTTTCTGATGTAGATACGTCACAGAAACATATCCAAGTTGACAGTTTCTTGTGACCACTACTCAGGAGCAGCACCATTCCTTCAATAAATAATGTAACTAGGTTTGTTAGCTTGCGTTCTCTGGTAGTCTCGCTTTTCTTAAATCTTCTCTTCTTCCGCTTCATTTGGTTTGTTCCTGAGGACTGCATTCCTGGGAATTTTTTCTTGTGGAGAAGAAAAGCTACAGAGAAACCCAACTAGTAACCTAATAAAAAAAGTATCTTTCTTTGTCCCTCGTGTGTTTTTTTCTGGGTCTGGGTTTTTACTGGAGCGGGATGTTGGATCTGAATATGGACGCGTTTGAAGTCGGTTTCGCATCCGACGATGACCCAGAGAGCACCCCCACCGCCGGTTCCGTGGTGTCGACGACTACATCCAACAATGTTGGGAAAGATGAAGTGAACTGCAACTGCAGCAGCAGCTCCCTTGTCACTCTGAATTTCTCTTCGAATTTCGGGAAAAATGGAACGGTTCACATTGACGATGAAGCAGGGATAACGTGAACGAGCTCCAGCTCTTCCCCACTTCTCCCTCTGCGGTTCCGGGGTTTAGAACCAATTATCGGTTGGATTTGTCTTCGCCGGAAGCCGCCAGAGGCGTCCAATTAGGACTTTACAAAACCAAATTGCCGGTTGACAATCCGCCGCAGCCTAAGAAGAGCAGACGCGGGCCCCGTTCCCGGAGTTCTCAGTATCGCGGCGTTACGTTTTACAGGCGAACTGGAAGATGGGAATCCCACATCTGGTTCGTTTTTTTCGTTTTGATTTCTCTGTTATGTTGCATGCGCGTTTCTTCTTAAATTAAACCTGTACTTTGTGCATGATTTCAGGGATTGTGGGAAACAAGTTTATCTGGGTAACAACGCCTTTCATCTCCTCTGCTTTAATTCCATCTGTTTAAAAAAAAACTGTTTGATTCAGCGCTTGATCCCTTCTTTTTTCAGGAGGATTCGATACCGCTCACGCAGCTGCTAGGTAACACGTTTTTGTTGAAAACAGAGTGAGATTTCTTTCTGAGATGGAATCCTTTTCGTATTCCAGGGCGTATGATCGGGCAGCCGTCAAGTTTCGTGGTGTTGATGCTGATATCAATTTCAACGTCAGTGACTATGAGGAGGATATGAAACAAGTGAGCAAGTTTACGCAGCCATGTTTTCTTTCGGGTTGTTTCTGTAACCTGTTTCGGAGTTTCCGCAGATGGTCAACTTCACCAAAGAAGAGTTCGTACACATTCTTCGTCGCCAAAGTTCGGGCTTCCCCCGAGGAAGCAACAAGCACAGAATCGCAGCCCTGCAGAAACCTGATCTCCGGGAAGCTGGTAACGCTCAAGTTCTTGGGAATAGGTGAGCAGCTGCTTCCTGCTTCCGGGCTCAAAACCGATTTTCTTTCATCTCTGTATTCGACATCGTCGGTGCAGGGGTTATGATAAAGCAGCCATCCAATGCAACTGGAGAGAACCTGTGACTGGCTTTGAGTCTAGCAAACAAACGAGGGAGCTGAGTTTTGCTTGGAGAGATGGAGGTTGATATTGAAGAGTGGTTTCTGATTCTCTCTGCTCTGTCAATCTCATCTTGATTTATGTGCAGGCTGCGGCAGCAGCATTGATCTCAGTCTTGGAATTTCGCTGCCGTCAAATGGTTCTCAGGGGAATGGTGCCGCAAGAGCTCTGCGCCGTCCTCTTCCGTCCGGCGAAATGGCTTACGGCCAGAGCCATAAGGTACTCTCAAGATCTCTAAACCTCCGGCGGAGCGACTTCCTTCCTCTGTTAGTTTGAGATCAATCTGAACATCAACCTACTGTTCTGATATCAACTTTGGGCTTCGTCCCTACAAATCCCATGCAACATTGACGCGCAGTCGCAACTACTGTTTGTTTAGGCCGAAGCCATCCCCGCCCAGAGATCGCTCATGTCTACTGAGTACCCGCAGTCGTGGCCCGGCATATTCTCCGGTCTGCCGCAAACACAAAGGTGCATTCGCCTGTTTTCCTCATTAACACGCCATTTTCATAGCATCTTCCCTTGCTTGGATTCATGATCTTTGTTCCACTTTAGGATAGATTAGCAGCAAAGCCCAGCTTTGAAGGTTGCAATTCCGCCGGGCTCCCGAGCCCGCCATGGAAACCGGTAAGCCACGTTGCAGTTCCTCCGACGCCGACTCTGCCCTCCGCAGCATCATCCGGATTCTCCTCCAGCACGGCTCCGGCGCCTCCCTCTACCTCCATATCCGCCTTCCTTCCCTGAGATTTAGAACAACGCACACGAGCTACAGCCTCGAGTTTTGGCCGTCGAGCATCGGAAACTCGTTTATTGGCACACGTCGAGCTTCACCCTCGTCTGGCAATTGGCATACGTCATTATAGTAATATTGCTTTTAAATTTTAAATTCGCATAAAATTATAAAATCCACATAATTAATATTATTTAATTAAAGAAAATGCTAAAATCGATTCCTTGTTTATCGATTAAGGTCATTCTTTGAAAAAAAATCAAAAGAATTATAAATATTTATACCCCAAACTATTTAAAATCAAATAGTTTAATAAATAATTCAAAAAATAAATATTCATCATCATAATAATTAAATAATATATAATTTATGAATTATCAATTATTTCATATTACAGTCATCAATATATTTAATGATATGAATTTAAAGTTTATTCATGCAATGTATTGAATAATTATATAAGATAAATATAATTTAATTAGGTAAAAACATAAAAATATTTACTAATAAATATAATTATAATGTTATATTCGATCACACATCATGATCACGTCAATTTAAAGATAATATTTGTCACACGATGGAATGAAAATATATAAAATTTCATTTTTTTAAATATAAGTATTATAAAGATGATTGGTGTTGACTTGTGGTGTAATCGACGGTGGGTGAGATGCGATATCAAACCGGATGATCTGATGTCACAGATCTAATTAAAAACCGAACCATATATTCATTATCTTATATATTTGCGTTTCCTACCGCATTTGTCCCCACATGATTTGGGCACGTTGTAATAAAAAATAATATAATTTTTTGGACTTACAAAAATAAACATAATGTAATTTGTAATTTTTAAGTGAAATCAATTTGAGATTTTTAAAAATAATATTTAGAATAACAATTAAAAAAAAAGAACCATAGAAAAAAAAAATTACAAGAAAAACACCTTAATTTTTTAATATAAATAGTTTAACGTTCAAATTTTAAAATTATAAAAAAAGACCTTAAAATACCAAAATCATGTAAAGAAAATTCAAATAGTTTTCAAAATTTTTAAAAATGAATAAATTCATATCTTGAGTTCAATGAATTGAATGATATTATTGTTAAGTTATATTGTGTTCTTGTCATATAATATTTAGAATTCAATGAAGTAACACCATCAAAGGATAATATTTATAACGATGCAACGTTATAATAACGTTAAAATTAAAATCGATTAGTTTTGATAATATGAAAGATTAAATATATAATTTTATAAGTTTAGAGTCAAATTATTTATTAAAAAATTAAATTGAAGTATGTATTACATAATTTTAAAAATAGAGAACTAAACTTATTGAATGGGCGAGTGTCGTGGTCCAACTCCATCCCAGAAAAAAAGTGAAATAGTACCAAAGTCACGCCGTAGGTCCAGATTCATTGTATATGCTTACCGTCTAGCTAATCCCCGTCCAGATGCATCTGGATTTGTCATTTATAGGCGTATACGCCGGGGTGGTGGATATGTTCATTAATTGGTAAGGTTAAAAGTGATTATCACATTATGATTTAATTAAAAATCGCTTTTATTTTCTAGTATATGCTTAATAAAATATGTAGTATTATATTGTACATAACATTATTTATTATGAACACTATAGTATTTATTAGAACGTCATTAAAAAATATTTTTACTACTGATCAGTGGTTGATTTGTAGTTTTGATTAGATAATTAATATTATTTAAAAAAATATAACACACAAATTTAAATAAACCAACTAAATCCGTAAATTTATCTTAAGATAATTTTTTATTTATAGTAAAACAGATTTTAAATAAATTTATTATATTAAAATTAATTAACATCAACTAAGTATCAATGAATACGAGTACTAATAATTAATGCTTTTTAAAAGTTAAGTTAGTATGAGTGTATAATTAATTCATTACACAGTTTATAAAATTGCATAGGATGATTTTTTTTTTTAAAAAAATTGTAATTATAGCTATATTTTGATTTTAAAAAAATATTGATAAAAAAAACTTAAGGGCAACCACCACACGTGTGTGTAGATTTCAACAGTAGTCAATGTGGAAACTTGATGCAGCACCGACAGAGAAAAAAATAGCGTGTAACGAGAGTATAAAATAATGATTAGAAGAATTTGTGGCAAAAACCGACGAACTTGAAGATATGATCAAAAGACCAATTGTCGGAACCTGGTCATTTCCAAGTAATTAGATTCCATATTAAAATATTGTTGACGCAAAAATTGACGTAGTTAAACATTTTGTGTGAGTCACGTCACCATCACGTTGACTCTTTTTGACTTTACGTGCAATGAATAAAACCCTAGATTTTAATGCAAAATTCATACTTTATTTTGAATGTATGATTAGTATTATGTAGAATATACTCAACTTCAAGTTATGAAATTTATTTTGTATTATGTTATAAAATTTAATGAAATGAAATATACATTATAATTTTTTTCACATTAATTTATTATATAATTTAATTTATAATATAAATATATTTTCAAGTAGATGAAATAATTTCTATGAAAACGTAAATTCAATAATTTTTAAAGTTAACCATATAATTTAAAATTTTAATTTTACTATATAATGATTAAAGATTAAAATCTTTAAAAATTCAATAGAATCACTTCAAAAAATTATGTTTACCGAATACAAATTTAAAAAATTAAATGATGAATGGTGATAGAATTTATTGCTAATGATACTGGAAATAGTTTTTGTTGAAATAAAAGAAAACA
Source organism: Utricularia gibba (assembly GCA_002189035.1). Classification (NCBI taxonomy): domain Eukaryota; kingdom Viridiplantae; phylum Streptophyta; class Magnoliopsida; order Lamiales; family Lentibulariaceae; genus Utricularia; species Utricularia gibba. The sequence goes on along the minus strand of NEEC01000016.1, from coordinate 968,374 downwards.
AAATTTTCATATTAAATAAATTTAAACATGAGATTTACTCATTATCCCATGATATGCGAGCACCGACAAAAATTGTGAAAATTATGCATTGTTGGAAAAAAAAAAGAGTCTAAAAATCAATAAAAAAACATTTTATTTCTAAAAATATCATATTAAAAAAAATACACAGAAGAATGGGATTTGTTTTTTTCAATGGTCACCAAAAACTGGGATGTATAGTGTGTGGCCTAGTGGGAGAAACGTGTTAGGTAGGCTCTTTTGTGCGATGAAAAAAATGATTATTTTTAAAAGGAAAAATGCTTATGAAGGGTCTGGACAGTTTTGAGTGACCTTTGCTTTCTAACTCCATACCCTCCAAATCATGTACAAGAAAGTCAATAGAAGATAAGTGTCCTTAGATAAGATAGTTTAATTAATAATGTATTTAAATTATTTATATTTAAATAAAATTAATCATGTGGTTATAATTAAAATTATGATTAATAAATCTATTTTACACATATGTATATTATATATATATTTTTAAATCGTATAAAATTATTAATAGTATATTTATGCGCATTTAGAAGCATAAATAAGTATTTTTCTTCTCCTCCTCCCAACAAACACACAAACAATTTTATTAAAATAAACAATTCCATATCGGTATTTGAAAATAAAATACTTAAGGTTTGTTTGATAAGAGGATATAGAAGATTTATCATTGTTTGATTAATTAGTATATATATACTAACTTTGTACATCTATACCATCCACATACTCATAGATATATACAAATTGAAATAGAGTTAATTATATGTATATCGCTCATATACTCATATATCTATTCTCGTATATTAAATGTTATATAATTGATTATATATATACTGAATTATACTATACTTAATATATTAATACCTTACTATTAAAAGAACATTTAATTATATAAAAAATTATAAATCATTAATAATCGATTGAGTTTAATATTTTTTAATATGATTTAAGTTTTTTTTAATGCACTTGAATTTTTCATGTGTTGGCCAAACCTATATAATCTTTAATTTAGACAAAACAACAAGCCAAAAAGATAATGATAATAATATCTAAAAATCTTGAGATTACAAGTCCAACTGTTCACACTTAGACTTGAAGACGAGAGATGGGACCTCTTCTGTAAACAGTGATGAAGACGCCGTTGGGATATGGATTGCCACGTAGTCGCTGTGTCTGACAGGCCGATTTGCCCCAATAATTGAGTTCAGCCGCACTTCCAGAGAAGGCAAAATCCTTCTATAAATAGAGAGATGCCGATGGAGCTCTGGGAACACCCAAAGCACTCACCATGGCTTCCAAGTTCTTTCTCTTAGCTGGTCTCTTGCTGGCTTCTCTTCTCCTCTCCTCGTCTCATGCTGTGGCTAGGGAGCTCGCCGAGGACCCCCATCCTGCTCAAGCTAGTAAGTAAACCTTTCGTGAATTCTTCTCGACCTGGTCTTTTTCCTTTTTCTTGTTGTTGATCATCTGTTTTGCTGCATGACCCAGCCAAGGAGGAGGCAGTTAAGGAGTCCGATGTCCAGACCGATCAATGGGGTGGTGGGTATGGCGGCGGGTACGGTCACCGAGGATATGGCGGAGGCCATGGCTATGGCGGGCACCGCGGAAGGTGGGGCGGGTGGCAGGATGAGAGCCAGGCGGTTACCGATCAATATGGCGGTGGATATGGCGGTGGGTATGGCGGCGGGTATGGTGGCGGTGGCGGGTATGGTGGATATGGCCGCGGGTATGGCGGATATGGCCGCGGGTATGGCGGATATGGCCGCGGGTATGGCGGAGGCGGCGGGTGGCGCAGAGGCGGATGGCAGGACGTTCCCAACGGGCAGGAGCCATGAGCTGAAATGGATCACAAAGTGACGAAGGGTTTGTGCTGCGAAGAATGTTCCTGTGTGTAGGCTTGCGGTTTGTAAGAATAAAATAAAATGCACGTGTGGGCTGCTCTCCATCTTTCCCGTAAACTTTCTATTACAAAAACCTAATTACCAGATGTCTGTCTCAAGACACACATGTTGGGAATTATTAATTAATATTTTAGGTGCTTAGCATTATTAGGGTTTCGTGATGAAATCATCTTTAACTTGTGCTTCTATCGTCACATCTGCCTCTCAATTTTGAGAACAAAATAAAATATTATAATATTTTCTAATTATCAGATATAATTATTTTGTTCGGGAATCGGCAAAGTGGCATTGTGTTTGGTGGGGAGGGTAGGATAAAAGAAATTTAATTTATTTGGATTTAAATAAGAATAATTTAGATATAGTTAGCGGTATTAAAATTGTATTTTAGCTATGAACGATTAGTATTAGATAAAATAAAGAATGGGTTTAGTGTTTTTTTATTATATTTATGGATTTTCATAATTTTTCTGATCGTCTTATATCTTTTTTGTTTGGTTTTTCTTAAGTTTCAAAATGATTATTATATTTATCATAATTTTTTTACTAAGTATTTTTGAAAAGGTAAAAATATACTTTAAAAATGTTTCAAAACGTTGTTTTAATTATAAATCTCTTTTATTTTCTAGTATAGATTTAATAAAATATTTAGTGTTATATTGTACCGAAAATTACTTATTTTGAAGAACACTATAGTATTTATTAAAAATTATTGAAAAATATTTCTACTATCTATTAGTGGTTGATTTTTAGTTTTGATTAGATAATTAATTTTATTTAAATAAAAAATGTAACACACAAATATAAATAAAACAAAAAATCCTGAAATTTATCTAAAGATAATTTTTGATTTATAGTAAAACAGATTTTAAATAAATTTATTATATTAAAATTCATTAAAACTAATTAACATCAACTAGTTATCAATGAATACTGAGTACAAATAATTAATGTTTTTAAAAAGTTAATTTAGTATGAGTGGGTAACAAAAAGTTAAAAATTGTATAAGATGATTTTTTTAAAAAAATGTTTTTGTAATTATAGCTATATTTTTATTTTTAAAAAAATATTGATAAAAAAAACTTGAGTACCGACAGAGAAAAAAGAGTGTAATGATAGTATACAAAAATGATTAGAAGAATTTGTGGCAAAGACCGACCAACTCGAAGATATGATCAAAAGACCTTCTTCAATTGTCGGAACCTGGTCATTTCCAAGTAATTCGATTCAACATTAAAATATTCTTGACGCAAAAATTGACGTGGTCAAACATTTTGTGCGAGTCACCATCACAACGACTCTTTTTGACTTAACTAGCAATGAATAAAACCCTAGATTTTAATGCAAAATTCGTACTTTATTTTCAATTTATGATTAATATTACGTTGAAAATACTCGGTTTGTAATCAGTTTAAAAATATGAAATTATTTTGTATATATATCATAAAATTCAATAAAATAAAATACACATTGTAATTTTTTTACATTAATTTATTTATATAATTTAATTTTATAATATAAATATATTTTTAAAGTAGATAAAAATGAATATTTTAATTTTTCTAATTAATACGTTAATTAATAATTAAAACACAGATTCAATAAATTAATATTTCTTAAAAATAATTATATATTCTAGATTTTTAATTTTATCATATAACGTTTAAGGATTCAAATCTTTAAAAATTCAACAGAATCATTTCATAAAATCATGTTTATAGAATACAAACTTAGAAAATAAATTATGAATGGTGACAGAATTTATTGTTAATTTATAAATTTGAATAATAACCCATCTTCTCAACGGAATATTGCATACTAGTGATACTGGAAATAATTTTTGCATAAAATTAAATTTTGGTATTAAATAAATTTTTACACGAGATTGACTCACTATCCCGTGAATGTGGGCATCGATGAAAATTGTGGAAATTATGCATTTTATGGTGTAGTTTATTAACAAAATGAGATAGATTAGTCTAAACATCCATTAAAAATATATTTTTTTCTAAAAATATCATATTAATAAAAAAACACACCAAAAAATGGAATTTTTTTTAATGGACACTGAAAAATGGGATATATAGTGGCCTAGTGGGAGAAACGTGTAATGTGGGCAAAAGACATGTAAACCAAGAGTAATATTGATACTTTTTGTGTGTTAAAATATGATAAAAATATGATTATTTTTAAAAGGAGAAATGGTTATGAAGGGTGCGGAGAGTTTTTGGGTGACCTTTGCTTTCAAACTCTGGATCCTCAGAATCATGTACAAGAAAGTCAATAGAAGATAAGTGTCGTTAGATAAGATAGCTTTAATAATAATGTATTTAAATTATTTATATTTAAATAAAAATTAATAATGTGATTATAATTAAAATTATAACTAATAAATCTCTTTTACATATATATACATATATATTATATTCAACAGACGTGTTATGTGGATTGATTGAGAAAATTCATTTAAAAAATAGTATTGATTAATATGGTTAAAATTATTTAATTAATTATTTTTTATAAATCGTATAAAATTATTAATGGTATATTTCTTAACATATGCGCATTTAGAAGCATAAATAAGTATTTTTCTCGTGCTCCTCCAAGCAAACAAACACACAACCATATTAGAACAAACAATCTCATATAACGATTAGAAAATGAAATATTTAGATATATAAGAAATTGCATATATTAGTAATTGATTAGATTTAATTTTTTTAATGTGATCTGTATTTTTTTTTTTTTTGTACTCAGATTTCACATATGTGCGAAATACATTGAATTCTTAATTTTAGCAAACCAACCAATCAATAAAATATTGATAATAAGATCTAAAAATCTTGAGATTAGAAGTTCAAATGTTCACACTTAAGACGAGAGGTGGGACCGGTTCTGTAAACAGTGATGAAGACCCCGTTGGGATATGGATTGCCACGTAGTCGCTATGTCGGACAGGCCGATTTGCCCCAATAATTTAGTTCAGACGCACTTCAGAAGGCAAAATCCTTCTATAAATAGAGAGATGCCGATGGAGCTCTGGGAACACCCAAAGCACTCACCATGGCTTCCAAGTTCTTTCTCTTAGCTGGTCTCTTGCTGGCTTCTCTTCTCCTCTCCTCGTCTCATGCTGTGGCTAGGGAGCTCGCCGAGGACCCCCATCCTGCTCAAGCTAGTAAGTAAACCATTCGTGAATTCTTCTCGACCTGGTCTTTTTCCTTTTTCTTGTTGTTGATCATCTGTTTTGCTGCATGACCCAGCCAAGGAGAAGGCAGTTAAGGAGTCCGATGTCCAGACCGATCAATGGGGTGGTGGGTATGGCGGCGGGTACGGTCACCGAGGATATGGCGGAGGCCATGGCTATGGCGGGCACCGCGGAAGGTGGGGCGGGTGGCAGGATGAGAGCCAGGCGGTTACCGATCAATATGGCGGTGGATATGGCGGCGGGTATGGCGGCGGGTATGGTGGCGGTGGCGGGTATGGCGGATATGGCCGCGGGTATGGCGGAGGCGGCGGGTGGCGCAGAGGCGGATGGCAGGACGTTCCCAACGGGCAGGAGCCATGAGCTGAAATGGATCACAAAGTGACGAAGGGTTTGTGCTGTGAAGAATGTTCCTGTGTGTAGGCTTGCGGTTTGTAAGAATAAAATAAAATGCACGTGTGGGCTGCTCTCCATCTTTCCTGTAAACTTTCTATTACAAAAAACCTAATTACCAGATGTCTGTCTCAAGACACACATGTTGGGAATTATTAATTAATATTTTAGGTGCTTAGCATTATTAGGGTTTCATGAAGAAATCATCTTTAACTTATGCTTCTATCGTCACATCTGCCTCTCAATTTTGAGAACAAAATAAAATTTTATAATATCTTCTAATTATCAGATATAATTACTTTGTTCGGGGAATCGGCAAAGTGGCATTGGGGAGTGTTTGGTGGGGAGGGTAGGATAAAAGAAATTTAATTTATTTGGATTTAAATAAGAATAATTTAGATGAATTAGTTTTTTAGATAATATTTAGTTAGCGGTATTCAAAAAATATTTTGGCTATAAAGCAATTAGTATTAGATAAAACAAAGAAGGGTTTTGTGTTTTGTTGATTATATTTATGGATTACTGTTTGTGTAATTTTTTTACTATATTTTTTACTGTTTAATTTAAGATTGTATTTCAAGAATTAATTAATATTTCAAAAAAATCTCATAAAGAGGCATTTTATTATCATTATTACTATTATTATAACTGTAATTCCCACTATAAAAGTTTTGAATATACTATATTTTGTGGTTTTTTTCACAAATAATTTTGATTGGTTGATTACTGTTCAGACACTTTGTTTGAATCGGAAGAAATGATTAGGCAGATGCCGGAAACTTGACAAAACCGTTTCCTGCGCCGTCGTCTTGCTGCTGGGGGGTCATTTTTGAACCGATGTCTCTCCGTGTTCTTCATTGTCTATGGCCTTTCGCGCGAGCTCATATCCGGCGAAGTTCATCGCCCCCACCGGCGCGATCCAGAAGAATCGAGGCGCGGCGCCTTTGAAGAGCCCCAGAGGCCCCTCCCGCCGGAGAATGGAGAACGTCACCGTCGATAGAGTGATATGACGGCCCCGAGAAGTCATCATCCTCGTCTTCATTACGTCGAACGGGGTGGTTAACACGGCCGCCAGGCCACCTGAGAGCGCCCCGACTGCGATGGTCTCCCAAGGCTCCAGCTCCCTCCCCAGGATCTTCTGGACGGCCTGCGCCACAGAAGGAGTCGAGTTGAAAGAGGATGAAGTCGATGGAATGCGAACAAGGGAAGCTTCTCACCTTCTTGGATTCGGCGTAAAGGCCCATTCCGGCGACGTAGAACGGAACTTCGCGGAAGAGGGTGGCTCCGGTCCCACGGAAGAAGCCTCGGAGGCCGTCTTGCTGCCATGTGCCGACCACAGCCTCGCCGACATTGTCAAACAAACCAGCCTGAAGCCTCTGTTTCAACACCTCGCAGGGAATGCGTACGCCTGTTCCGAGGACTGTGCTGCAGAATGATGCTACAGACTGAACCTGAACACACCACAGTAAAAATGCAGCATTTCCGCTGTCGTCAAGCTCAAGCAGGCAGCCAACATGAACAGCTCACAAGCTAAGCTACAGGGCAGTTGTGTTCTAACCTGCAAATCTGGAAGTGTCGGCGCAATATTTATCATGACGAGCTTGCTCGCTTCAAAAATTCCAGTTCTGAGACCATGGCTGCATTATAGATTCATTCAGATGAGGTGATCCTTCAAAGAACTGAGGATTATGCACATTGGAGTCAAGAAATCACCTTGAAAATTGGCCAAGTATCGCTGGAATCGATCCTCTGTACAATCCACGGATGCCAATTTGCGGAAGCTTAGATATGATTGCCGAGAATCCAAGTGTAGAAGCTTGAACACGCGTCTGAGGAGAAGGGAAGGGGAAGAAAGAAAGGAGTTCAAAGCATTCAATCCCAGAGTCGCCATTGTCACAAAGATGACACATTTCAAAAACAAGAATCACCTTGACGGTGTCCATGGGAAACATCAAGGCTGTGGAAAGGGCACAAGAGAGTCCTCCAGCCAGTGCTGATTTAAGAACACTACCGGCAGGTATTTCAACTGGGGAGGAACAGCAACCACAGTAGCAGCTTCAAACCAGATGCTTCTGAAAGAACAGTAAAGGAGAATGCTGATGAAAAACGAGTGTTTGTAACAAGTGACATTAAGGAAACATAATCACAGGGATGAAGGACATTGGTGACTGTACTATTTTCGTGAGTGCAAACTCTGAGCAATCCAAATATAGAGATGCTGTGCCTTGTGAAGGCGCAGAAATGAAAAAAAAAAAATGGTGTACCTTGGATCTTCTTCAAGGCGTTCTGAGGGAAGCAAAAGCATAAAATTTCTAAAATGGCCGTAGGATATGGACTCCCCTGAATCAGCATTTAAAAAGCGCATCATGGCTAACGCATTATCTTCATTTGCTGGAAGCCCAGCATTCTGAAGAGAAGCCAAGATTTCACTTTTCTGAAGCGTGCCAGACTTGCTCAGACAAAGGCTGGTATAAGCACGGAGAATGGTGGGTTCTTTCTGTTCCATCATGGACAAGAACTGCTTCCAACCAAAAGACTTGGAGAACAAGTGACTCCGAGTTCGGCTCATAAACTTGTTAGCATATCTTTTGGGGAGCTTTCTTTTTCTCATAGCAATTTCCAAATCTTCAAGAGTAACTTGTCCATCACCATCCCTGTCCAACTCTTGAAAAAACCTCATACCTGCATACAGAAATGCAATATGAATGCCTGGAACTTCCAAGGAAAATTACAATATACAGAAAATGTTTATCTGAAGGAAAGATCCAAATCATTCGCCCATGGAATCATCCCTGCTCATCAAGACCACTGTGTGCATCAAAACTGTACCTAATCTAAGCAGCAATAACCACGCGTTCATCTGGTGCTCACAGCCAAACATATAAAGCCTTAGCACAGTTACTGAATGTAAATGAAAAAGATACCTTCTGTTTCAGTGTATCTGAAGAAATCTTGGACGGAGAACAGCTCCCTTTTATCAGGATGATCTGTTTTTGAAGGTCTCCCTCCCATCAATGGCAGAAGTTCAATTAACTCAGTAAAGGATACCGTTGAAAGAGTTGACCTCAGACGTTCAACATTTGTAAGTGGAATACTCAGCAATCCATTAACCAAGTTTTTTCGAGGACTGCTACTGCCTTCACTGTTATCAGCATTGCTTATTTCTTCATTCAAGGTGTCTTTTGCCAAAGATGGAGCACTGACATTTGATGGCACACATCCTACACGGGCGAAGTTTAGATTTCCCAGGAATCCATTTACATCTTGTCTTTTACCTTCTAAAATACTTAAAAGTGCTCTCACTCGGTCAAACCGGTGACTGGATGCTGCTATTGGCTTACTGCACCCATGATTCTTGCAATCAGTCCCATGAATGCCTTCATCAAATTTTACCACATGACTCAAATGATCAAATACACAGCTAATGAGAATGTCAAACGGAATAGGTTTAAGTTCTTTAGCATTCAACTGATTAGGATCATCCTCTCCACATCTTACATCATGTTTTAAATATGAATCGCTGCAGTCAGAATCAATTCCTTTACTAACCTTAGGAAACTGTCTTTTCTCAGACTTGAAAGATTTAGGGAGGGCCTCCACAAAACCGTTCATCAAAAATGAAAATGCCGTTTGGATGTTCAAGCAATTCCCATGGAAGTTCCCATCATTTTCCCCATGTCCAGTGCTTTCATCAATTCTCTTCTTTGACGAATCCATGCCAAATTCGACTACTCCATCAGCAATAGCTCGTCCCTTTCTTTTGACATTACATCTACCTTTGTCTGTAAAGATTCCAACAAAAAAAGTACCTGGAACTTTATATTTTCTTTTCTCGCTGCAGCTGACCACATTTTGACTACCCTTCCTCTTAATTCCCAACGATCCAGGCGCCGCCTGTTTAAGACTATCATCAAAACCAGCATTAAACTCCCCATTCTTAGAAGCCCCACTAAAGCAATGCTCGAAATTCTTCGTGAGCCTTCTGAGATTGGATTCTATGGGCGACACAGCGTCCTTAACCACCCGTATTGAGTTCAAAATCGATTCTAACGGGTCATTACCTGAAACCACCATAACTCGAACACTAGCTCACTCGCGCTTCATCCTGGAATCGATTGCTGGAACGAAGACTTATTCTAAATCGAAGGCAAAATCAGACCTTTCTCCAGAACCCAACAAAATAGCATCACAAGATCAACAACCCATCAAACCAGATGTGTTGGAACAGTTGAGTTAGTCACCAAGACCTGATTTTTTAGATGTAGAAAGACTTGAAAGTCAAGCCTACATAGAAATGCAAAATACCCCTGTTCGTAACTTGGGAAGTGCGAAAAAGAAAAGCACATAATATCATAATCGGCCACCACCGCCTGTATCTGACGCATGCCAAATCCTGCTCCTGGAAGTAAATTCTCAGGCAGGAGATATTTGGCGAGGTCTACAAGTAGCGCAAGCAGGGGAAAGGTTCATGAAAAGGCAACATACTCCTTTCCTTATGTAATTATTGAGAACGAAATTAATACACACCAATAATCCCCCGGTGGTGGATCGTGGAAGTATTTCAAGGACACAACCCGTTATCCACACAAGCAGTCCCCTCCTCGGAGTTATTCATTCACACTTTTTTTTTTTTAATTTGTGAGCAATTCTACCTCGTCATTGACAGTATTCCTTTCCTTTTGATACAGCATAGCGGGAACCAATCCTTTCTGGAGATCCAGAAAATGATCATAGCTCGTTTTTTGCAACTTATCAGTGTTCGTTTCTGTTTGTTTGTTTGTTTTTTTTTTTTTTAGTATGTTGGCCGTCACAGCTGCTCTCAGGACATAGCGCTGCCTGCCTCTGAATCTTTGAGTGGCGGTGAGGTGTGTTCCTTTTTAAAAAGTAAGTGACTTTGCTTTGCAGTTGGCCGCTGTGCAAGGAAGTTCACAAGATGTGAATGAAGTGTACTGCTATATTGATCTGTGCCCATAGAAAGCCATATTACTCGGAGCTCGTTCAGGAATCAAACAAATAGCAAATCTAGTTGACGCTTGACATGACAATTAGAGCACCCCATCACTCATTGCTCTCTTTGTGGGACAATGAAAATATGGCCAGAATACATAGAGGTACTACCACAAAGGCCGCAGCTTTGAGCAAATCTTCGGTTTCTCTTGAAATCACTCCAATTCTAGACCAATCCCCACTGTACCTGGGAATCAGAAAAACATGTAGGTAAGTGGTGCTGGTCTTGCACTACGGTCTCAAGGTGGTTTGGGGAGAGTACCCTGCATCAATGAATCCTAGAGCAAGTATTCCGATAATAGGCCTCAAAATTTTGTTGCCGGAGAGCTTCAGAGGAAAGAAAGGATGGTGGTCTCGTTTAGAGCTTGAAATGGGGGTAAAACGCGGGAGCTTCCGGGAAACATCCGGTGCCCGGGAGCCCAGTTTCCGGCGAGAAAATGGGCTGCTGCCGCGGTGAATGGTTCCCGTTCCAATTCCCATTACCATCATCGTCTCGTATGTGGTGTGGCTGCCATCCCCTCCTTGCCTCACCCAGATCTTATCCTTAAGTGTAATAACGACAGCAGTTTTTTTGGATGTTTTCTTTAAATATTGGGATGTGAAAATGCAAATTCAACAAAGTTTCGGGAATAGAAAATGCGGTGGTATTATTTTCATTGAATAAGATTATCAGAAAGCAAAGTTGTTTTCATCAGCCGCCAATGCCTCCTGCTGCTCCGCCTCCGAATCCACCTCCGATTCCTCCTCCGCCACCGAAACCACCTCCTCCTCCGCCACCGAAGCCGCCTCCTCCTCCAGCTCCTCCACCTCCGCCTCCTCCGAGACCAAATCCTACACCTAAACCAACACCAATGCCACCGCCACCGCCACCGCCACCGCCGCCGCCACCACCTAATCCTCCATGACTCCCACCAAGTCCCGGAACACCGCCAATGCCACCTAAAACACCACCTAGCCCTCCTTCACCACCACCGATTCCGGGATCAACTCCTATGCCTCTGCCAGCACCGATTCCCGGATCGACTCCTATGCCTCTGCCACCACCGATTCCTGGATCAACTCCTATGCCTCTGCCACCACCGATTCCTGGATCAACTCCTGTGCCTCTGCCACCACCGATTCCAGGATCAACTCCTATGCCTCTGCCACCACGAGTTCCTGGATCAGCTCCAGCTCCACTATGATGACTGTGATGCTTTCCAGTCTTCCCATGGCCTCCATTTGAAATTCCATGGCTGCCACCACGTTTTCCACCACAATCTGACTGCGAAAGCAATGATTTTTTGCCTTCATCTGGCTTTTGTAATTCTTCAGTCTCTTCCAGCTCTCTTCCACTGACACACCCCACAAGCACCATACCCAGCAGACTCAACATCACTAATAGCTGCACCCCCTTTCTCCCCATTTCTTAAACTCTACATGCAATGCATGGAAGCATGGATTCTGGACTGGTTCTTATAACGAAGAGCTCCAGAAACTTTTTGCCAAAGATTTAATTTTTTCAACGCCCATCTACTTGGAAGTGAATGAAGCAGCTCAAATTCCCACAGATTTTACGTGATAAAAAGGTGCATGAGTTACTGGCTACCACTCATTCAATCCTCACAGCACAAAATGAGGAAGCAGTAAATGTCAGCAGAAATTTTATGGTGTAAATGGTACACTTTCTATCTCTAGCCAACAACATTCACTCCCATCACAAGATACCACCATGCCAGTTGCCGGTCGACCTTTTCAATAAATGCGAATTTCCCTGTTCGAAGACGAAAATACTTGGCAATTTGCACACCAGGCGCCTAAACCAATTACACTCCGAACGGAGAAAAACTCTTCCAAACCTTTCGTAGTAGAAGATACGGCGCTCCGGGTGTCGCATTTCGACGGCAGGAATGACAGAAAACGGCGAAACGGAGATTTGCCACATCGAGGCGGTTATTTCCCGATAAGGCTACATAACTTGGGCTTCAAGATCCAAATGGATGGCCCAATACAATCCCCCATTGGGCTCCCCCAATAGTTTTTCATAAATAATTTTGTTTTTTTATTATTGCAGCTGTGCCAGGCCGTACAGTACGGTTGCGAAAAAAAAACAAATGAATAATAATCATATATTTTATTTTTAAAATTTGGGATTGAATTTAGAATTAAATCTGAATTCATTTTTTTGGGATTTTATAAATATTAAATTTTATTTTTCTCAATATTTTAAAATCAAGAACAACTAGAAAATGGCTTGAATTCGATTCTAAAACTTGAATTCCATGGTTCATGGACTAAAAACTAAATTTGGCATCACACAAATTATTCCAAAATACGAACGACAGCATCGCTACGCTTCCTGGTTTCCGATTCTCGATCGGAATCAAGACCCGGAGTCGACGAGGGTCATGGCGGCGGTCAGGTTCATGGGGTACATGTAGGTGTTTGTGCCCGTCAGGATTTGCTGGACGATCAACCTGTTCGCCTTCTCCGTCGGATGGAAGGGATCCCAGAACACGTACTCGTCCCTGTTGGAGCACAGGTTCGACAGCGCCGTGCACAGACCCAACCCGTTGTACGGCCCTTGCCCGCAGCAAGCTATCTTCGAAGTCTTGAACCCTGGAACAGCATATCAGATGATGATACATTCTGGAGGTAATAAACATGAGGGGGATGTCTGCCGGAGAATTATAGGGTTTTGAGTAAATGCGCATGAAGGAATGGAGTAATGGAGAAATGAAGTCTGGAATAAGTGAAGGGAAGTGGAGTGATTTTCTTACCAAACTGTTCGGGGTTAGAGATGAAGTCCATGTGCATTTGGTTCGTGTTGGCTGCAAGAAACACTTTGGAGCCGATCTCCCCGTTGAGCTGGTCCAGCATTGCTACCAACTGAGGGTTCCATAGCGCCGCCGCCTTCATCAGCTCGGGATCGCATTCCCCGTTCGCGCTGCGCATGGCCAACTCCGCCGGCACACAGCCAAGCGGCCCCGTCCCCGTCACTAAAACGCGACGAACACCGAGCCCGTAGAGTCTCTGGCAAAAACAGGGTTCGTAAAATCTGAAATCTGTGTAAAGTGCATGGCAGGGGAAGTCTGGTGATGATTCATACCTCCAAAACCTTTTTGTACTCGGAGATGACGAAGGGGACGTAGTCTTCAATGGCGTACTGTTGGGAACGGAAGGAGTAGGGCACCAAGTAGTAGTTGTTGACGAAATCATTCCCTCCCAGAGTCATCAGAACCAAGGAGTTTTTCACCAGCCTTTTCGCCTCGTCCCTGCCAATGAGCGCACTCAGCCTCTGCTGGTACTGATGGAAGAAGTTCAGTTGCTGGTATATCCGAATAATGTTCACCTGCAAACGAACACACACTTGCTTCAGTCATATTCCATGGATCATGCAAACAAAACGGGGAATGAAGGGATCCATGACACACAAATTGTATTCCAGTGTCGTTCAGCACTCCAACTCCGGCAGAGGCGAAGTTGGCTCCGACCAAAAGCTTCTGCCCGGAAAGATCAGGGCTCAGGTACGGCAGCGTTGCTTCCCACCCAAAATGCTCGCCTGCAACCATCAAAATGTATAAAATACTGCACATTTTTCCTCACTCATACACACCCACGAATAGAAAATGCATACTGATGAGATCAGGAATGTTGTGGCCATTGGAGAAGCGGCCGGTGGGCCGGTGGCTGGGGTAATCGATCCCATACGGTGCAGAATCAGCTCTAGCTGTGGTAGCCAAGTAGTTGTTGTTTCCATTATCCACCAAAGAATCACCAAACACAAAGAAGGCATTCCGAGTCCCCCTCGTCTGTGCATTCACATGAAGCCCCACATTCGCCAACACCAAAACCAAGAACACCACAGCACGGGGAACAACAGTCACCGCCATTCTCTCAACAGAAAACCAGAAGAAGAAGAAGAAGAAGAAGAAGACGCGGCCGTTTCCCAGGATACGAACTCAAATGCTGTGGTTACAGCGTTATATGAAAAGGGCAATGGTGGCGTTTAAATGCTGCAGACTGAGGTCATCTTGTAGGGAGATGGACAGATGCAAATAATAGTAAATATGCAAATAAAAAAGTTGTTGAGGTGAGTGAGTTCCAGTAGATACCTTCTGTTTGACTCCAGCTTTTAATGGCAGCTGCCTGCGGCTGCTTCAATTTTTTGGGCTCCTGCTCCTGGTTCTTCTGCCCGTACCATCAAACTGCGTGGCCATTTATGTGAGTGCGTTCGGACAGGAGGGTAGGTCTAACCGCCTCCATGGTGGTGGATTCCATGAGCTTCATGGTCTCATTTTCGTGCTCAGGGAGGGGATTGGGGATGGAGTATTTGTTATTGACTGAGTAATTTATGTTATATCGAGTTTTCAAATTCCAATTATATACTTAATATACACCAGATTTTTTAAAATAAAATATTAGATACATCTAACTATAATTATAAAATTTAGGAAAAAGTTATAATACAGAATTTTTTAAAATATATAATGAACTAGTTATTATTCATACTAATATATCCTTCCAAAAACATTAATTTTTTGCAATTGTATCTATTGATAACTCTTAAATTTTACTTTTTCGAATAGTTTTACTTAAAATTATCAGGGTGTATATATTAGCAGTTACAATTTAAATAAAAAATGGTGATTCATTTTAATTCAATCTAAATTTTAATTCAACATAATTTTCTAATTATATATAAGAAGTTGCTGTAACTGTTTATCCAAAATTACACGATTTTATGAAAAGTGGAGAGTTGCATGTTTTCATATTCTAAAAAAGGGGTACTCATTTTGTGATCAAGCAGTTAATGTATGTTCTGTGTATATTTTTTTATTAGATTCTCATTTTATAAAATGGGAATGTAAACAATACATACATTTTTATTATTTATTATTACCCAATTTAAATTCTTAATTTTCAAAATACACTACTTTATAGAATACAGAAATAACATCATTCACATTCTTAATAAAATGAGGATGTAAAATAAAGAAAGTATTCAGAACATACCCTTAGGTTCTTGAAAAAATCCATAAAACTTGTGATCAAATTACTTCTTGAAACATTAGATAGAGCATGTGGTTATGTTATTCCTATTTCACAAGCTTTACATCACAAAATGAGTACACCAGGTCTTACATACCATCTAGATCCACTCTGTCCTTTCTCTGTGTTTGGACTGTAATAAATGATGTGATGCAATGGAAGAATGTGGTAGTGTGGTCAAGGGGAGGAGGAGCCTTAAATGGCCACACAACTTAGTTGTGGGCAGCAGCAGCCTCATTTGGCAGTTGGCATTTTCAAGGAGGGGCTTCGAGGTTGTTGTCGGAAGGCCTGGGGCGCTAATTATTTCAGTCCGCGCCTGCAATAATTCCTTAACCTTATTGCCGAAACGAAGACGGCCCAACGCCTTCTTCAAATAGCTGTACTAGGCCTCTTACGTGGGCCCACATGGACTCCACTCGAGCGTGCAACTGGACACGTGGCCAACTTCTATAGGATGATGGATGATCGCCAACTCGAGTGTAAGAAAGAGTTTTACAATTATATTTATGGATGTATCTAATGAAAATAAAGAAAAAAAACAATCATATTTCGTTTGATTCATAAAATTCACATGATAAAAGAATTTTGAAATATAGGGTAAAGATTATTTGTGTCAAATCATATATTTATTGAAAAATACGTTTATCAAGAAAAAACAATTATCAAATAAATTTTTTATTTTCATTTATCTTTCAAAATTGAATCTCAATTGAAAATTCAATTATAAATCATTAGTAATTAATTAAATTTGAATATGATCAATTCTTATTATATATTTCCCATTAATACACGTATTTATTTGATTATAAGATTTTTAATTTCAACGAGTGCAAAGGGTTAACTCAACATTCGAGTTGACATAAAAACTTTTTTTCAAATTTCTTAATAATATGTATATAATGTAATGTCTACGTCAATGGGTAAATCCATATCCGTTGGGTTCAACCCGATTCGTACCCGTGTAATATGGGAAAGGGTCTAGTCTTGCGGGTCGAGCCGTTGGGTTCAGGAATTAACCTGTAACCATGCTCATGTTCAGACCAATTCACACTCAAAGGCCCATGGAAGCCCAAACTACCAAAGACCCGGACCCGAATCAGACTACACTCGCAGGCCCGTAAGTAAAGGGTGAAAACGTAATTCCCCATCCAACAAAAGCATGTGAATTCTTACATAGCATTTATTGATTCCTGGATAGATAAATCACATCAAAACTCAAATACATATTTCCAGTTGTGAGCAGGCAGACCCCAAGAGGATGCACACACCACACCATAAAACGGTATTGCACATAAAACTACATCGCGCCATGGCTGGTTGTCAAGCCTGTTTCAGACCTCGGAAGCAGCGTCCAGTTCCATGATGGTGCTGAGATTGTAGGGATGCATGTAGTCGGTGTTCCCATTAAACATCTGGTCGACGATGATCCTGTTGGCTCTTTCAGAGGGGTGGAAGGGGTCCCAGAAGACGTAGATGTTCCTGTTGGGGCACAAGTTGGACATCGGCGTGCAGAGGCCGACGCCGTTGAACCGCCCCTGGCCGCAGCATGCGATCTTGGATGTCACAAACCCTGGTTACCGTGATGGGCTCAAGTTAAGAGACGAAAGGGATTGACAGAAGTTCAAGTATCATATCAGCAGACGAACCGAAGGCCTGAGGGTGGAAGATGAAGTCCATGTGCATCTGCCTACTGTTGACAGTTATGAAGACTTCGGATCCGAGGTTGGAGTTGAGATTACTCACCATTGCCTGGAGAGGTGGTGGAGCTCAGGAAAGATCATTTTTTTTTACCTATTTGAAAGTAAGCATTACCTGCAACTGCGGGTTGAAAAGCGCGGCGGCCTGCATGAGCTCGGGGTCACATTCCCCGTTCTCGCTGTGCTGTGCCAGCTCTGCGGGGACACATCCCAGGGGTCCGGTCCCGGTAACGAGGATCCTCCTGGCTCCTAAATCGTGCAGTTTCTGCTCAAGTAAGAAGCCAAGTCAGCCTTGTTTATAACAAAAGAAAAAATGTAGATTAATGTGAGCTTACGATCAGGATCTTGCGGTATTCAGATATGATGTAAGGGACGTAGTCAGGGAGAGCGAATTGTCTTGATCTTGCGGAGAAAGGAACCAAATAGTAATTGTTCACGAAGTCATTGCCTCCCAAGGTGATGAGGACAAGTGCTTGGTTCACAAGGCGTTTTGCATTCTCGGGGCCTATCAGCTCAGCTACACGCGTCTGGTATTGCTGGAAATACTCCAGTTGCTGGTAAATATTAATGAGGTTCACCTGCAAAAACCAACAAAAGAGGAGTAAGCCTTCCAGACTCAAGTCTTACAATGACAAATCAGCACGAATGTAAGAGACTGACAAATTGGAAACCGGTGTCGTTCAGGATTCCAACTCCAGCAGACGCAAAATTGGCACCAACAAGAAGCTTCTGGCCTGTAAGAGCAGGGCTCAAGTACGGCTCAGTGGACTCTGCTCCCAGTCTTTCACCTGTCAGCGTTAGAAAACAATCTGATATACAGCTAATGTACTGAATAAATGAAGCGAGAAGGGATGGGAAGTGATACTGATGATATCAGGGATGTTGAGGCCATTGGAGAAGCGGCCGGTGGGGCGGTGCGTGGGATAGTCGATGCCGTAGGGTGGCGAATCCGCACGGGCGGTGGTGGCGAGGTAGTTGTTGTTGCCGTTGTCGACTAGGGAGTCGCCGAAGACGAAGAATGCTCGGCCTTCAGCCGGCCCGGCAAGGGAGACAAGAGCAAGGACAACAGGCAGAAGCGCCATGGAATGAAAGGACAACATCGTGAAGGGTGAGTGAAATTATGACAGGATGTTGGTTATTACGTCGTGTAATAATATATACACATCAGAGCTCTTGGATCCGGGGCTCAATAAATGAGCTCCGGCGGTGGCCGGCAGAATGAGTTACAGTGACAGTTACCACAGCAGCCATGGCCCAACCATTTGTTATTAACAAAATATAAGAAAATATTACATCAAATTTATATAAAAAATTATAAATTATTAATAATTGATTAGATTTATTTTTAAAATATAATTTATATTTTTTTATGTATTTAAATTTCAATCATATTATTTCTACCTATCGAATCCTTAAATTTAACATGATATTAGAGTGTTTTACTTAATTCACATTTTGTATAACCAAGATGAATTTTGTATTGATCCAATTTTTGATTAAAAAAATAAGAAAATATATTAGGCTTAGACGATAACAAAATTAGATTGACTTTACTATTCATTACCTATATCAAAAAAACAAATCTTAATCAAATAAAAAATCAATTTGAATTAAGGACAGATATTAAAATAAATAATTTCATATCAATACCTGAGATTAAAATAATCAAATACTTAAAAATTACAAATAATAATACTCGATTAAATCTAATTTTATTTAAATATAATTAATATTTATTATATATTTAAGTTTAAATCTTCATACAAGTTCCCACCGAGATGCATGAACACAAACCCAATCTAAGGCTGCCTAGTGTTGTCAACCAGAACAAGACTCTCTGTGGGTCTCCATTCCACCAATAAACTCCCTGCACGATCGCGACCTCAACCACTTCCACAACCAGTGCATCAAGAGAGAGATGGACGCGGCTCACCTTGTGCTAACAATTGACCTCAACTTGAATTGATCTTTGATACAATTAAGAATTGTTTTTTTTTTGTGATTGTAAGTAGTGATTGGTTCATAAATCGATCTAATTTTTTTATCGTTCAAATTCAATACATCTTATTGTTTTTTTTTTAACCGAAACTTAGACCAAAACAAAACTCATCTTGATCACGTAAATAGTGATGGATCGGATGAGTGCATATGTGAATCCCAAATACATAAAAAAACATGAATTATAATAATAAAGATTAGACTCAACTAATTATTTATAATATGTTGTTTTTTATATAATATCTTATTCCAATTTAATTTTATGATATGAAATTATGTATTTTAAAACTCAATCGTCAACAACCCGCCACCTCATGTGGGTGACTGTAAATGCTGTGGGGGCAGCATCTGCAGTAACCCTCTCCCCCTCTAAGCTACAAGGACATTGAAAAATATTTATGATCGATTCAGCTACTCTCCTTGGCTGCACACAATCATTTCCTGGATTGTCACCCAAAACTGCGTGCATTCACCATGTGAACCACTTCTGCTGAGGTGATTTCTAATGGGGTTTGCCGTTTGGAGATAAGGTAAGACTTGGAAGGTTCAGAAACCAGTTGTATCAAGGAATCACCCGGAGAAGAAGAGATCGAGGCTATAAATTCTTCCTTTACCGGGTCTGAAGATTCTTTTTGCCACAGTGTTTTTTTATGTGCAGTCATCTTTGAAAAATATAGTGTTAAAATTCAAGGTCTCATGGATACTACAATCATTCACGTTAAGTTTCAATACATACAAAAAAAATTTATATAACACTAATTTAGATCTTTTTTGAAATTTGGTCATTACATTTATCTCTCACACAGTAATACCATTTTTTTTTTCACATAAGATGTCTAATTTTCTCACACAATAAGATTACAGTGGCCATTTTTCTAAATCACCCAATTTCATTCACATTCTCCTTCCTTGTCATTATGCAGTTTTCTCCCTCATTGAATTCAGGTTTGGTAGCTCAATGCTTTGAGCTTTGTGGAACCCAACCTGTCATACTACCGCATGTGACTACAGTCTACACAACATCAATTTTTGAAAGACGACTTTTACTTTCACATTTATCTAAAATTAGTTTTCTCGAGAAAAGATTCTAATAAAATAGAAGACGAAAGAATATTTTTTGAAAATAACTATTTTTAAATTATTATTTTTCTATAATAAAATTATTTTTATAATGTTTTTTTTTCTAACCAAACAAATCTTAAATATGATCAAAATTCTTCATATTATTTTTTAAAAAAACACAAACTATAATTGTTATTCTAATTATGTCTTAAGAACAACAAAAGAAGATGGATTGCACATAAAACACATCATAAATGAATTCCATGTACGATGAAACCAGATACTCTTCCATGCCAATTTTCTTATTGCGGCTCGACAAATGAAATGTATTTTGTTGGTTACTATTTTTTGAATATGTAAGAAAATTAATCACCACATATCTAAAAATTGGTCGTAGTGTAAAAATTGCCCATTGTCCAATAACCATTTTTCTAAATGAATTCCACAAATGTAACATTTTTTACATAGTGTTGTAATTGTGTACAAGGTAGGCAATAATTGGGGCACATTCATTCATTGTACTGACATCCCATGAATTATTTGTTCCCAACCATTGTTTTGTTGTCCAAGTGCCTAATGTTATTTTGTTTTTTTTTTTTAAGCGTCGGCTATGAAAATGAAATTCAAATTGATTAGCGATTCCTGTAAACCCTAATTCCACCATTCATGATATTCAATCCAACTTCAATTCTTCCAGTTAAAGCTACTCCCATAGAATCCCTAATCTCGGGCACCTTCGTCGATTGTGAATTTCAAAACCCTAACCGCGACAAGAGGCACGTGCCGGTCGCATAGCTTGTTGCGGGGGTAAGGCAAATGGGACCAATGAATGAATTTTTAAAAGCAAGTATTTTAAAATGGGTGAAATTAAAATAGTAAACGTTATTCAGATTAGTGTCGTGGAAAATTTTTAAAACTTATTTCTACTTTTCATAAATAAAAATAGTTTTATTCTAGAACACGTTTAATTGAAAAAATAATTTTATAAAAAATAATTTTAAAATTATATTACAAAAGTTATTTTTAAAAAAGTAATTAATTGTTGACTTTTACTTTTTTAAAATAATTTTGAAAAGTAAAAAAAAAATTTTAAAAATTTTTTAGAATACTGTTTAGGTTTCACCTACTTTATCAGAGAAGTCTTCAAATTTCAATATTTGAAATTTTGATGAAAAATATCTAAAATTTTTTTGAAAAGGAAGTATATCCGAAATTCGATCAATTTTTTTTGAAATTTTATTTTTTGAATCGATTTTGAAATATGAAATTTTTCTGAAATTCAAACATTAATTATATTGATCATTAATAATTAATTAAGTTTAATTTTATTGAATGTGATCGATATTTATGATATATTTATAGCTTACACATGAATTTATTAATATATTGGATTTTTAATTCCAACAAGCTAGTCAACTCAACATACGAGTTGACATAAAAAACTTTTTTCAAATTTCTTAATAATATGTATATAATGTAATATCTATGTCAATGGGTCAATCCATATCCGTCGGGTTCAACCCGATTCATACCCGTGTAATGTGGGTAAGGATCCAGTCTTACGGGTCGACTCGTCGGGTTCACCAATTAACCCGTAACCATACTCATGTTTAGACAGATTCACACACGAAAGGCCCATGGAAGCCCAAACTGCCGAAGACCCGGATCCGAATCAGACTACACTCGCAGGCCCGTAAGTAAAGGGTGAAAACGTAATTCCCCATCCAACAAAAGCATGTGAATTGTTGCATAGCATTTATTGATTCCTGGATAGATAAATCACATCAAAACTCAAATACATGTTTCCAGTTGTGAGCAGGCAGACCCCCAAGAGGAAGCAGACACCACACCTTGAAACGATGGCTGGTTGGCAAGCCCGTTTCAGACCTCGGCGGCAGCGTCCAGTTCAACGATGGTGCTGAGATTGTAGGGATGCATGTAGTCGCTGTTTCCATTAAACATCTGGTCGACGATGATCCTGTTGGCTCTTTCGGAGGGGTGGAAGGCGTCCCAGAAGGCGTAGATGTTCCTGTTGGGGCACAAGTTGGACATCGGGGTGCAGAGGCCGATGCCGTTGAACCGCCCTTGGCCGCAGCATGCGATCTTGGATGTCACGAACCCTGGTTACCGTGATGGGCTGAAGTTAAGAGACGAAAGGATTTGACAGAAGTTCAAGTATCATATCAGCAGACGAACCGAATGCCTGAGGGTTGTAGACGAAGTCCATGTGCATCTTCCTACTGTTGACAGTAATGAAGACTTCGGATCCGAGATTGGAGTTGAGACTACTTACCATTGCCTGGAGAGGTGGTGGAGCTCAGGAAAGATCATTTTTTTTTACCTATTTGAAAGTAAGCATTACCTGCAACTGCGGGTTGAAGAGGGTGGCGGCACGCATGAGCTCGGGGTCACATTCCCCGTTCCGGCTGTGCTGTGCCAGCTCTGCGGGGACGCATCCCAGGGGTCCGGTCCCGGTAACGAGGATCCTTCTGGCTCCTAAATCGTGCAGTTTCTGCTCAAGCAAGAAGCCAATTTAGCAAGCCTTGTTTATAACAAAAAAATGTAGATTAATTTGAACTTACGATCAGGATCTTGCGGTATTCAGAAATGATGTAGGGGACGTAGTTAGGGAGAGTAAATTGTCTTGATCTTGCAGAGAAAGGAACCAAATAGTAATTGTTCACGAAGTCATTGCCTCCCAAGGTGATGAGGACAAGTGCCTGGTTCACAAGGCGTTTTGCATTCTCGGGGCCTATCAGTTGAGCTACACGCGTCTGGTATTGCTGGAAATACTCCAGTTGCTGGTAAATTCTAATGATGTTCAGCTGCAAAAACCAAAAAAAGAGTAAGCCTTCCAGACTCAAATCTTACAATCATAAATCAGCACGAATGTAAGAGACTGACAAACTGGAAGCCGGTGTCGTTCAGGATTCCAACTCCAGCAGACGCAAAATTAGCACCAACAAGAAGCTTCTGGCCTCTAAGAGCAGGGCTCAAGTACGGTTCAGTGGACTCCGCTCCCAGTCTTTCACCTGTCAGTGTTTAGAAAACAATTTCCAGTTAGTCTGTCGTTACCAAGTTCAAACCTTTTATACAAAAGTGAACACGAAGTGCAGCAGAGTACAAAATTTAAGCATGCATTGAATAAATGAAGCGAGAAGGGATAGAAAGTGATACTGATGATATCAGGGATGTTGAGCCCATTGGAGAAACGGCCGGTGGGGCGGCGCGTGGGATAGTCAATGCCGTAGGGTGGCGAATCCGCACGAGCGGTGGTGGCGAGGTAGTTGTTGTTGCCGTTGTCGACTAGGGAGTCGCCGAAGACGAAGAATGCTCGGCCTTCAGCCGACCCGGCAAGGGAGACAAGAGCAAGGACAATAGGAAGAAGCACCATGGACTGAAAGGACAACATCGTGAAGGAAGGGTGAGCGAGTGAGTGAAATTATGACTGGTTATTACGCCGTGTAATAATATATACACAGTAGAGCTCTTGGATGCCGGGGCTCAATAAATGAGCTCCGGTGGCAAGCAGAATGAGTTACAGTGACAGTTACCACAGCAGGAATACCCCAATGAGTTGTGATTAACTAACAATATTACATGAAATTAATATAAAAATTATAAATCACTTGTTATTGATTGTATCTATTTTTTTAAAATATAATTTATATTTTTTTTATGTATTTAAGTTTTACTTGTATTCATTAGACCTATAGTATCTTTAATTTTAACATGATATCATAGTATTTCACTTAAATTACAGTTTAGATGACAGATAAATTTCGTATTAATCTAATTTTTGATTAAAAAAATAATAAATACATTAGGTTTAAGCGATAACAAAATTAGATCAACCTATGATGATTCACTACATATAATAAAAAAATAAGTTTTAATCAAATCAAAGAACAGTTCGATTTAAGAATGATTATTAAAATAAACAATCTCGCATTAATAATTAAAATTGAAATAATCAGATATATAAAAAATTGAAAATACTAATAACCAATTAAGTATAATTTTATTTAAATATAATACATATTTATTGTGTATTTATACTTCACATTTCATACTATCAACCAGAACATGACTCCCTGCGTGTCTCCATTCCACCAAGAAACCCCATGCACGATCGCGACCTCCACCACTTCCAGAACCAGTGCATCCAGAGAGCGATGGACGCGTTTCAGCTTGTGCTAAAACCCCATCGCGAACAAGCCACAGCATGTGGGTGCCTGTAAATGCTGTGGGGGCAGCATCTGCAGGAACCCTCTCCCTCTCTAAGCTACCGGGGCATTGAAAAATATTTATGATCGATTCAACTACTCTCCTTGGCTGTACATAATAATTTCCTGCATTGTGAACCACTTCTACTGAGGTGATTTCTTATGGGGTTTGCCGTTTGGAGATAAGGTAAGACTTGGAAGGTTCAGAAACCAGTTCGATCAAGGAATCACCCGGAGAAGAGGAGATCCAGGGTATAAATTCTTCCTTTACCGGGTCTGAAGATTCTTTGTGCCACAGTGTTTTTTTATGTGCAGGCATCGTTGAGAAATATAGGAGTCTTCTCCCTCATTGAATTCAGCTTTGGTAGCTCAGCTTTGTGGAGCCCAACCTGTCATACTACCGCATGTGGCTACACAGTCTACACACACCATCATTTTGAAAGATAACTTTTAGTAGAGAAATGTAAAGGGCTCCATTTCTCAGAAATGATTCTAATAGAATAGAAAACGAAGGTATAACTTTGTGAAAATAACAGTTATTTTTAAATTTTTATTCTTTTTATAATAAAACTTATCATATATAATAATAAAATTATTTTTGTAATATGTTTTTCTAACCAACACAAAAATCTTAAATATTATCAAAATTCTTCGTATTATTTTTTTTAGAAAAAACACACTAACTATTATTCCAACTGTCTTTAGAACAACAAAAGAAGATGAATTGCACCTAAAATATAGCACAAATGAATCCCACAGACAATGAAACCAGATACTCTTCCATATCAAATTTTACAAATGTAACTTTTTTTTTTACATAATGTTGGAATTTTTTACAAGGTAGGTAATAATTGGGGCACATTCATTCATTGTACTAACATCCCATGAATTATTTATTCCCATCCATTGTTTTGTTGTTTGCCTTCAAGCCTAAACCCTAAATTCTCTCCAAGTACTAATGTTATTTTTGTTGTTTTTTTCCAAAGCATCAGCTACGAAAATGAAATTCAAATTCAAATTCTTTCTACCCTAAAAATTGATTTGAAGTGTGCTTTGCCGAGACGCGGCACTAATCTCGGGCGCCTCCCTCCATTGGGAATTTCAAAACCCTAGACCGCGACAAGAGGCACGTGCGGGGCGCATAGCTTGTTTGGGGGAGAGGCAAATGCGACCAATGAATGAATTTTGAAAGCGAATATTTTAAAATGGGCAAAATTAAAATACCTAAAGGTTATTTAGTTCTCACCTACTTTATCAGAGTAGCTACCTTATTCTATTCAAATTTCAATATTTTAAATTTTGACTAAAAATATCTGAATTTTTTTTAAAGAGGGCTCAAGGCCAGACAAGAGATGAACATTTTTTGAATAATTTTATTATTTTAATAAATAATATTACAATATAAAAATCAGGAATAAATTTATAATAAATAAAAAATGAATAGGTAAAAATCATTTGCGCTCATGTCTTGTTATTTTTATTAAAATTCTATTCATTTAAAAATTTGAAATAGCCCTCGAATATTCAATAATTTTTTATTGGTTTAAAAATCAGGAGGCGACCGGTCTCCGGTTGAACCGGGAGGATTGTAAGTGCGGTTCAAAGAAAGCAAGGCAGAGGAGAGGGTCGTCTTCATGGAACCGGATGGCAGAATGAGCTTCAGCATCCACTTGCACTCGAGTTACTGTCTTCTCCGGTGGAGTCCTCGTCTTGACTGCGCGAAAGGATGCGCAAAATGGTCTTGGCAGCTCGATCTACGCCGCTGAAGGTTTTCTTTGCAGCTCCGATGACAATTGGGCGTAGTGGAATGACTGGGAGGCTGGCTCTTTCCTGTATCATGGCTACATGGGAGAGGAGAGTGTGGAGTCAAGGTTGGGAGAAGGCAAACCGGAGTTTTAGGTAGTAACAGCGTGAAAGTTGGATCGCACATATTGTACTCCGGCGAGCAGCAGAGCCCATTTGTCTGATTCCGGCTTCAGCTGCTTCAACTGCTTGAGCGGATTTCGCTACCGTTTCTGTGATTTCTTGGCTGAGAAACATGGAGAACGGCATTGAGATCAGAAGAGTTTAGGCTCTAAATTCAAGGATTGCATGTTCGTTGCTAGATGCTGATCTTCTCTACTGAAACTGAAGTAGGATAGGATTCGGAAGAAGAATATAGCACCTCAGATCACTTAGCTCTAGAGTGAGATCACTGATTTCCATGCCAGATAATCTGAGAGCAGCCACTGTGCTAGGGATCTCCTCACATGCAGTATCAGCTAGTTTTGAGAGAGACATAGCAGCTCTACGCATTGCCTACTCAAGAAGGCACTACAGATGTTCATGAGATTTATGCACATTTATAAAAAACTGTAAGGTGGAACACTGAACTCTACACTCACAAGTAGTGTTGGCAGAGCTGCAACAACGAAACCCGTGAAAGCAAGAGATGACTGCATACAATGTGGTGTGTTAAAAGATGCCAAGTCTGAGATAATAGCAGTACACTCTGTGCAAAATATTCAAGTTTAGATGTCAAGGGCAGGTACCGTGCAACAAAGGAGCAAAAGAGCTTGGCTTCCAAAGGTCAACTTGGGGGCTGCAAATAGATTAACTGGTGTACTGGATTTTCCCACTTCGAAACTCCAGGTTTCAGTTTCCAATGGCGACCCTAATGATGGATTGCTAACTTGGGAGGAGAGCTGTGATGATTCCTTTCTGCCGCTGGCACTTGCAAATGTGCAAGGGGCTCTAAAAGGCAGTCTCATTGGAATGAGCTGCAGCGTGATGCTGAAAGCTGTAGGCGATAGAGAGCATGTGGAAAATGATGCTGTTCTTGGGAAAGAACTAGAAGGGGGCCGTGCACTGAGCAGTAGGCTCATTTTCATGGCTTCAACACAAGTGATTATCTTGACCTCGAAAATATCTTCTCCTTCACAGAGATGTGAAAGAAAAGGAAGAAGCTTTTGAGCAAAAACTGATCAATCAAATCCTTTGAAACAAATAAACAGCAAGACAACTTGAGAAGGAAATCCACAGATGATTTCAGGTTCGTTGTATCCCGATAACCTAAGGACTTTTACAGCTATAAAATGAACAGAGTGATAAATGAGGATGCATCACGATTAAGCATCATACGTTCAAGAATCTTCAGGTGCACTTTCTCTGTCACAATCTTCTACCATTAAACAAGAGGCCACTATTCTTCCATGAAATGAATAAGGCTAATGAGCTGATGCTTATGCATGAACTATTTTGGCATTCCATGTCCGAGAAATAGTAAGAGCTACTTGTCACCCGATTTGGTAATACAGTTTCATGCATCAGAATCTCCCCGAACATCCTGATAAAAACTCTAAATGTCTGAAACAAAACTAAAGCAGTTCAGCCTTTCTAGTTAGTTACAGGCGACTTACTAGTAGGGAGAACAGGATGCGTAATGTGTTTGATATTGAGAGCCGTAATGGCTGAAAGAATTTCCTCCTTGCCTGTGTTAACGAACAATTTCAAAATCCTTTCATTCAATTTACCAGCCTTCAGCGTTCTCTGCCACAGAGACCAGGAGATGACAATAAGAAGAACACAAGGATGCTGTGAGTAGGAAATAGATAACCTAAACAACTTTTTTGAGAAACAAATGTACGAGTAAATCAGCTGGAAGTTCAAAGAGAACAAGGAACATAACAGGCCGACATAACCCAAGCTCCTTTTCTTTCTTTTATCACGTATACATAACCACAACAAGCAGCAAATGGAATAAGCAAGAGAAGAAAAAACTGCTACCCAGAACGTCAATAATCGCAACAGATTATCCATAATCAGATAGCAAAAACTGAACTTCAGCAGAAAAGCAAGATGGCTCTTCCAACTAGAACCCAACGAAACAAACCAATGTCCCAAATCATCAGGGCTGAAAATCAGAATTTTTTTTCAAAGATGCCCTTTTTTCCTACCCTCAACACACACGGTAGCCATCATACTCACCAATAGGAGCTCAAGAAGAATGTGTTCAGGCAGAAACGAGATATCGGACAAAGAAGAAAAGTTGTTGAGAGTTGAATCAATCGTGAGCGAAAGAAGCGTAGGCGGATTTCTCATTCAGATACCCTTTCCTCTACTCCGCCACTGTCTCTCCTAAGGTCACATCAATCAGCCACTGCAATTCCCCACACGGGTCTCTGTGGATGACACCCCTTCTCGGTTTCCCTTCGTTAATGGCAGCTGTTGACATGGGTTTCCAGGAATTGAGTTAAATAATGCTAATTTTAGAAGTCACAGGTAACAGTATTTTTTACTTTTTTGTTTTTGGAGGAAAACTCTTTTGTTATTTTACAATCCAGTTTTCTTTCTTAACGAATGTTTCAACTGCTGGGCTTCCTCATCCCTGTCCATCGCTGCGCCAGATCTATTGACTTTTTTTAAAGATGTTCTTTTTTTTGTTTCAAACATACCTTGACGCAATTTCAGTGAATCCCATCACAAGGACATGTAAAACTTGATTCTTTATCCAGAGAAGATTTGTTTTCCGTGAACCGAGTAATTGGTTTGAGGAGGTAAAATGGCGGGGGTGGCAGCGGGCGGTTTTCTGGCGCGGGCATTTGAGTCCATGCTCAAGGAATGTGGAAACAAGAAATACAGTGATCTTCAGTCTGCTATTCAGACATACTTTGGTACGCTGCCGGTGAAATTTGTCATTTTTTCGTGTTCCTTTTGAGAATGCTTGAATTGTCTTCATGATCTGCATACCACTTTATTGATATGTTTCATTTACGCTGGCGTGTGATTGACGATTTGGAATGCCTAGAGGTAATTTGCTGTTATTTGATGTCTTTTGATTCCAGACTATTGCAAGGACGCTGATCACCCCGTCAGCTATGATGTGAAAGAGTAAGTTAACTCGGTGCATCAAAATCCTTTTATATCATTCATGCAATGCTGCATTGGCCAATAGGAAGACCTCATACATCTGATCTCATATATTATCGTGTGATAGGCAGAGGATTTATATGCATCGAAACTTGTATTTATTTCCCATTGATTGCAAAGCCATGATATGCTGCAAGAATGACGGGTTTGCAATATGCTCTTCTTTTAAGTGTGTTACAGTGATTCCCACACAGCAATGATACGAAGAACTTCACCCAATTGATTTTGACCCTAATGCTTAGGCACTTCTAACTTCTTTTTACGAGCCTTTACAACACATATGTCTAGAATCCCCTTCTATTGTTTACAATACATTGTGAGTAGACTTCCCTTGTATTATTATTATTTTAGTTCTTGAGTTCCTCGGAAAAAGAAGGAATCTTTAGCCATGCCTACACCTTCCTAATGTTTGATGGATAGGTATCCTCGTATGAAAATAGCCCTATCTGGTTATCCTTGCTAAATTGTTCTTTTGCAACATCCTTTTCTAGTGGTTCCGAGAAACCTGAATCTAGTGCTGAAAAAGGAAAAAATGGGGATAATCATCTGAATGGAGCACCATCCTCCCTGAGGAAGATCCTGCCTCTGGAATTGCTAACAAAATTGAGCCCATTAACAAAGTATTGGCAAACGCAGGCTACACCTTAGGAGGATCACTGGTTGAGATTGTCCTGAATCCACTAAGGGTTGCCTTCGAAACAAAGAACATAAAATTTGTGGAGCTTGCACTGGATTGTCTCCACGTAAGCAGTTGATTTCTCCTATTGATATTGTATAAAAATCTTAAATACCCTTGCGTGATTTATTTTTTCAATGTCCCTTCACATGGTTTCCTTTTCCTTCCCTATTTGGAATCTTTCAATATATATATTTTTTCAATTCTGTTCTGTAATGCGTTGTATCTTGTTTCTTACTTTATGATGACCTCTTGTAAATTGGCATTCTTTTTCATACTTAAAGCGCCTTAATATTACTTCTGTCCTTAAAGGGCTCATATTTTGTCACTTTTGCTATTTTATTCAGAAGCTTATAGAGTACAATCATTTAGACGGTGATCCTGGTCTTAATACTGGTACAAATTCAAAATTGCTGGCGGACATTCTCAACATGGTCTGCAGTCTTGTGGGCAGCTCAACACCTGATAGGTATGCATTCATGGTCACATGTCCCTGTTAACATTTCTCATTTTCTGTGACACAAGCGTAATGCAGCACTACCCTTCAAGTGCTGAAAGTGCTATTTACTGCCATAGCATCATCAAAAATGCGAGGTAAGTGCTATATATGGACCCTAAGCTCCCATCACAGGCCATGTCTGTTCGTCTCCCTTTTTTTCTCTTTGTTTCTTTTTTTTATAGGTTTTAAAACTATCTGATTGCTTTTTCGTTGATGAGTGTTATATCCCTGAAATTTGATGCATGTTGGACTGCTAGGTGATTAAAACTTCCTATTATACTTTAATGTCAGACACCTGGTGTCTGATATCAAAAGAAGAATCTGATCCATGCCCATGACAATTTGCCTTCCTTTCAATGTTTTGTTGCTTTGTAATTCTACTTGATGAAGTTTTATTTGACCACTACGAGATGTACGTCCTGCCTGCACATAATAATACAACTTCTTTTGTATTTTCATTCCCACAGTGGTTTCTGTCGGTTAGTCAGCAATAACAACCTTTTTCATGCAGTGCATGGTGATCCGTTGCTGGGAGTTATCAGGGTGTGCTTTGATGTTGCTCTTAACAGGTTTTTGCAATGATAATTCACTGTCAGATTGATGAAAGTTTATCCCTTCTTACTGTGATTACGATTTTCAGCAAGAATCCTATCAACCAGGCAACTTCAAAGGCTATGCTAACACAAATGCTCTCTATTGTTTTGAGACATTTGGAAACCGATGGGGTATGCATGTGTGCTTCCAAATTATTTTATTACTCAAGTGTACAGATGTTGAATGCCAGAGGCCACTTTTTCTCCCTTGTAATTTCAGGTACCTGCAGATTCTCTTGAGGCCAAAGAAATGGATTCAACTGATACAATGACAGCTTCTGAGAATTTAATATATGTGCAACAGAAAAATATGACATATCTTTCATCTTTTGAAGGAATACAAAGTCTTGTTGGTGCCAATGATATTAAGGTGTACTGTAGTTTATAAATAGAATACTATGCCTGTGTTTTGTTTCAGTTTCTTTGACCCTTGATGTATTCACCTCCTATGGATTTTGAATAATCTTTCCTACCAAATATGTTAAAAATTTTTTGAGAATCCTTTTTGTGTAGGGCGTAGAAGCCATATTTAAACAGGCTCTGAGTCCTGAAGGTAGAAGAATGGCCACAAGGTACAGAAAAATTAGATTCGTAACTATAGGGGCAAACTATAATTCTTAAATAGTTTATTTGCTCACTGTCTCCAACACATTAATTCTTTCAGTGCAATGGATCCACACTCGATGAATGCCAAACTAAGTGATGCTTTACTTGTTCTCCAAACCCTTTGTGAGGTTTTTCTTCTAGCATCTTCTTCACATTTGTTAATTCACCCTACTGCTGGCTACTTGTGACTCATAAACTTGTGGTTCTATGCGAAGATGGGTATGAAGGAGGGTAATGATGATGCAACTACAAAAACTCGTGTACTTGTCTTGGAGCTTCTTCAGGTTTCCTAGCTTATTTTCCATACTAATTTTATTCACAAAAACGTGCTGTTTTAGTTGGCTAAATATTGTGCTTGATTTGGATTGTAGAGCTCATTGGAAGGAGTTTCTTCACAAAAGATTTTTCAGTTTCTTGACTCAGTCAGAGGTCACTTATCACTTGTACTGATGCGGGCCTCAGTATCCGAGTCTTCTATCTTGTTTCAGGTGCATTTTTCCATTTTAAAAATCTATGTTATGCCTTCACTTCTAACAGTAATTGTCATCATTTTGCAGTCCGCTGTAGGAATATTGTCAGTTATATTGTTGCGATTGAGAGAAAGTTTCAAGGTCTAGCTGAAATCAAGCAGCATTTTCTACCTAATATGTGAATTTACCTTCCTACTCTTGTTTCTCTTAAGCCTAATACTTCCTCCTCTAGGATGAAATTGGAATTCTTTGTTCTGTGATAGTCCTGAGATTTCTGGATGGTTCAGATCTAAACAAAAAACTCATCATTCTAAGGTATGTAGCCTTTATTTGAAAGAGTACTCAGGTTAACTGACCTGGGATGCCAAATTTTGGATATTTTCAACCTTCCCATCCTAAATTGCTTGCTTGCTCTAGAGTTATGTGAAAAGTTTCATTCTCCAACTCCTCTTCCTTTGCTAATTTTATAATTATAATGCATATCCTTCAATCTACCTTGTAGGATGATGGAGAGAGTTTGCAAGGATCCTCAATTACTTGTAGAACTTTATATAAATTATGACTGTGATCCTGAAGCACAAAACCTCTTTGAAAAGATGGTATGCATTCCCATGCAATGGATACTTCCTTTTTTACCTGCGTGTAGCTTCACATATTAGGATTTTATTTTATAGGTCATTGCGCTGTCCAGAATCTCCCAAGGAACTCAAAACATGGATTCAAAATCCTCTGCTGCCTCACTCTCTAAATCAGTTAAAACATCATCTCTTCAGGCATGTTTTTAGGCCTTGACCTCCCATTTCGCTGTTATCTTCTCTATTTTAAATTTTTTCTCATTTCTCAAATGCAAAATCAGCTTCTTGCTAATGTGCGTGTAGGCTCTTGTGAATGTTTTAAAATCGTTGGGGATTTGGGAGAAATCTCACAGGGGACAAGGAAATCAGGGTACTGTTGAATCTGTTGAAGAGTTTTCATCTGGAAAAAGGGATGATGATCCAAACAGTGGGAAGGATCTGCCATCCAATTTTATGAAGTCTGGTGATAACGACTCCATCACTGGCACTGCAATTTCTGAGGTTGCCCCAAATTTAACTTTTTATGTCTTATGAAAGAATTTGCATCTGTTAGGTTGCTTGAATCTGGCTTGTATTTTAACAGTTCAACCAGAATTCTGTTAAGGGCATTCAATACATGATGTCTTCTCAGTTGGTGGACAACAATCTGTCTTCTGTTGCTCAGTTTCTCCGAAACACTCCTGGCTTAGACAAGGTTAAAATGATGTGTTTTCATTGACACGTTTTAAAATTGAAGCACATTTTTAATTTATTTAACAGGCTATGATAGGGGATTACTTGGGTCAGAATGAAGAGTTCGCCACAGCCACATTGCATGCTTATGTTGAATCGATGAACTTTTCTGGAATGAAGTTACATATTGCCATTTATGAATTCCTAGAAAGTATTCAACTTCCCTGGGACGCTCAGAAGGTTGACCGCATCATAGAAAAGTTCTCTGAATGGTGTGTAATATATATTGAGTGCAAATTTATCAGAGAATATTTTCTGTTAACCTTTTTTGAAGTTTTTCAGTATTCATATTTAATGCAATTACCACTGAGTATTGGTCTATCACTCCTTTGCAGCTACTACAAGGGCAATCCTGGTCTATTCATGAACGCGGATGCTGTATATGTCCTTGCTTATGCAATCATAATGCTTGCCGCTGATTGTGAAAATTCGCAAAAATTGTCAAAAAGTGAATTTGTTCACTTGAGTTTAAGAAACGAAGAATCTGCTCCTACAGAAATCTTGGAGGACATGTACGATGCCATAGTGGAACGGAAGCTAAACTTAACAGTTGATCATGCTCGAAATTCCAAAGATAGTAAAAGGGGACTAATGCAAATCCTCAAGAACCTTAATCTCTCCCTTCCGAAGACTAAATATTTCAATGGCTCCAAGTTTCATGTTGAGGAAATTATCAAGAAAATACAGAATTTCATGAAGGGCCAAGGTACACAAATGGGGGTCTTCTACACTTCACAGCGAATTGAACTCATGTATCCTATTGTTGAAGCTGTTGGATGGCCTTTACTTGCTACATTTTCTGTGACAATGGGAGAGGCAGACAATGATTCAAGGATTAACCTTTGTATGGAAGGGTTCAAAGAAGGTGTACATTTAACGCATTCTCTTGAGATAGACACCATGCGTTATGCATTTATGACATCTCTCTTGAGGTAACAATAGTTTGCTAGTGGTTGCACTATGCATTCTCTTTTGACATTACACTGCTAACCCCTGCAAAGTATGTTTAGAAATGCGTAATCTTTTTTGTTTTGCAGTTATTTCTTCTAGGATTGCTATGTCATTTTTGCGGTTTTCTTCATGGTTGAGTTTAAATGCAGGTATAACTTTCTTCATGCACCAAAAGAAATGCGTGATAAAAACGTGGAAGCACTGCGTGCACTTCTTGATTTATGTGACACTGCTATATATACCCTTCATGAATCCTGGTTGGCCATCCTGGAATGCATTTCCAGACTTGAATATGTCGTTTCATGGCCACCTATTACGGCCACTGTCATGCAAGGATCAAATCATTTGCTGCGAGATGTTATTCTCCAGAACCTGAGGCAACTCTCAGGAAAACCAACAGATCAAGTATTCATAAATAGCATAAAATTGCCTAGCGAGGAAGCAGTGGAGTTTTTCACTGCTTTGTGCTGTGTATCAGCTGAGGAATTGAAACAGACTCCTGCTCGTACTTTTAGCCTGCAAAAGATTGTCGAAATTAGTTATGATAATATGGGTCGTATACATCTGGTAATTTTTTGAACTGATAGATCTTTTGATACTCTGTGTTGTTCGTTACTGAAGCTAACATCTAATGCAATTTGTTTCCTCTTGTCAAAAGTATTGCATATGCATCTACCCCCTCAGTTTTTCGCTATATACTAAAAAATGTTGCGTATCTGTACTTGTATTTCCTATTTATGGAGATAAATTAGATACTTTTTAGGCCTATCAGTTGACTCATTACTCACAGTTTTATGTGTTTCATTACCAGGTCTGGTCTAGAATATGGTCTGTCGTATCCATGCATTTCGTGTTTGCAGGGGAGCATGCTGATGAAAGAGTTGCTATGTATGCTGTAGATTCTCTTAGGCAACTGATTATTAAGTACTTGGATCGCTTGGAACTTCCAAACTTCAGTTTCCAAAATGATATTTTGAACCCAATTGCTGTTCTCATGGAAAGAAGCAAATCTGATGCTCTCAGAAGGCTTTTATTGAACTCCATCATTCAGGTCTGTTTGAGAAATCTCAAGCCGCTGTGTAATTTTATGCTTTTTTATATTAATGTTTATTATCATACTAAGCAGATCATTAAGTCAAGAGGTGGAAGAATGAAGTCTGGATGGCAGAGTGTTTTTATGATTTTCACTGCATCTGCAAATAATGACATGGAACAAATAGTTGAAAGAGCATTTGAGAATTTGGAACAAGGTCTATCCAAGTTAAATGATTTGTTATGGCATATTCTATGCAAAGATGAAATATGATCATTGTTGAACTTTTGGTAATGATGCAGTCATGCTGGAACACTTCAATCAGGTTTTCAAGGATTTCTTTATGGATTGTGTGAATTGCCTGATTGGATTTGCTAAGAACAAGTGCTCTCAAAACATAAGCTTGAAGGCTATTGCACTCCTCCGCATATGTGAGGACCGGCTAGCTGAGGTTTGTTTATGGTGAACACTGATCTATATGTCCTTCAGTTTTTTAACCTGATATGCATGCTTTACGATCAGAAAGCACTGCACATAAAAAGCTTGCAACAGGAAACGGTCGTGTCCGAGAATCAAGTCATTATGCTGTTTTTCTTTCAGATTTTTATATTATTCACTCAAGTTTCTCCTTTGACAAGTTCTATCAAGTTTTGGATTCCTTTTGCATTCAATGATTGATCCCATGGCGTCGATAGTGACTATCATTTGTGCACTGCAATGTTGTGGAAATAAGATTTCCTTTCTTTTTTTTTTTCCTTGTTTCAAGGGTCTTACGTCCAATACTTCAGACCATGCTTATGCTGAGAAATATTGGTATGCCATGCTTAATGGCCTGTCTCACCTAACCTCTGATCGAAGACCAGAGATTCGAGACTGTGCACTTGAGGTTTTGTTTGATTTGCTTGATCAGAGGGGTAACCAGTTTTCAAAATTATTTTGGGAGACAATTTTCCAGCAAGTCCTGTTTCCCATTTTTAGCAACATAATAAAAGCTGGAAGACAGGATTTTGTATCCTCTAGTAGTGATTTGACCCGTGAAAGCAGTGCTCATGCCCTGCAGTTGCTGTGCAATCTGTTCAATTCTTTTTACAAGGTAATAAGCTTACTGAATCTTTTGATGTGTTTGTGAGCTCCACTTTGTAATGCCACAAAACTTCTTTTTCCTTTGATGCACTGAATATCACTGCGTTGGGAACAAATATTTTGGCTATGTCTTTCATGTCAAATGTGCCTAACATGTCGAGTATGCATATTAAAATATTCTATGTAATGGATTCCTCACATTAGGACGTGAGTCATATGCTGCCACAACTCCTCAGTTTGCTGTTCGACTGTGCCAAGAAAAATGACCAATTAGTTATCTCAATCTCTTTTGGTGCTCTGGTGCATCTCATCGAAGTTGGAGGTTACCAGTTCAGTGACCCGGACTGGGATGCATTGTTAAAAAGCACAAGGTAGAGGCTTTTTTTTTATAGATAATTTCAAGTGTTGTAACCTGAGTAGTAAATCATCTGATCTCTGAGCAGGGATGTTTCTTACACCACCCAACCTCTTGAGCTGCTCAATGATCCGGGTTTTGAGAAGGGCAAGTATCTACCAAGGGACTCATCTCCAGCACTCATAGTTGCTAGCGTTGATTTGCATGGAGCGGATCATAATCAAGAAACTATGAGCCATGGTGATGCCGAGAGAACCAACGGTTAGTGCTTCGTCTATATTGCTAGCCTGTAAAATGCACAGTTTCCAGTTAACATCTTGTCACTGTTCTAAAACTTCAAATATTGGCTTTCTTGTCTAGGCATTCTATCATCACCTGGAGCAGCTGGAAATCCTTCCAAAACTGCAAGCCTTCAGAGCAGTCAATCATTTGGACAAAAAATTATGGAAAATATGAAAGAGAACCTGTTAATGAGAGGCGTCACATCGAGGCGAAAAGCACTTGAGTTTGATGAAGTAACTCCATCTTCTCCTACAAGAGCTGGTGATCATGTAAATCTTTCGTTCTTTACATGCCAAACTTTATATTCCGCTGCACTTCTATTGTCAAGGTGAAAGATTTTTTTTTTTTTTCTGTGTGATTTTGCTAGACTGCTGTTCCTGATGTGGATACGAGAGGTACAAAGGAAGGCCTTGGCCTGGACATTGTGAGGAGTAAATGCATCACTCAGCTTTTACTCTTGGGCGTCGTTGATTGTATTCAGGTGAACAGAAACACTTCCAGTTTAACTTTCTTTCCATTGTTCTTCCTACTAAAGCTTGGTTCCTGTATTGCAAATGTTTTTGCGGAGACATCTTCATATCTTGTGCATTTGAGATTTGACTTTCGGCTTAGCTTCACCGTTTCCAAATTCCAGAGCAAATATTGGAGTAAGCTGAATGCACAGCAAAAGGTTAGCTTGATGGAGATTCTGTATTCTGTCTTGGAGTTCGCTGCCTCCTACAACTCATGCTCCAACCTCAGACTGCGGATGCACCAAATTCCAACTGAAAGGTTGTTATCTCGACTTGCAACAGAGTTTCCTCATGTTCTTCCTACTTTTGTTGTATAGCTCTGAAACGTTTTTTCTGCAACAATAGGTCCCCGTCGAATCTGTTCCGGCAGGAGTTGTCTGGAACTAGCATTTACCTGGACATCCTGCAGAAGACAACAGCAGCAGTGAATGAAGAACAAGCGGTGAAAGAGAAACTTGACTGTGTAGCAGAAGCAAAGCTGGTTTCTTTCTGTGAAGAGGTTCTCAGAGAGGCGTCCGATTTTCAAGCTAGCTTGGACGAGACAACCAACATGGAGATCCATCGAGTTGCAGAGCTCCGATCTCCTATTACTGTCAAGGTAACTAATCATCTCTCTCAGCCAGGCAGATTCCGATTTTTGGTTTCATGACACACTCTCCCTTCAACTCTGATCATGCAGGTGCTGAAAAGCATGAGTGGAATGAACCCCCACATCTTCAAGAGTCACCTCAATGCATTTTTTCCCTCGATTACAAAACTTATCCGCTGCGACCAGGTTTGAGAGACTGCTTTCACTTACCAATGGATATGAAGATGAATATGAATGTGAACTGGAGCTTGTCTCTGGCTTTTCAGATTGAAGTCCGTGATGCTCTGGCAGATCTCTTGAGTATGCAGTTGACAGGACTGTTACCCTGAGTAAGAGGTGAGGAATCACACCCCATCAGTTTTGAATGGATATTCTCATTGCTCAATTCATAACAACAAGCACTAGTATAGCAAAATCACTTTCCAGCATAATAATGTTCCTCAATATCTCTCCCTTGATGGAGGCTAGCAAACTTAAAATGTCTTTTCTGCAACCTTGTATTCAAGTTCTTCAGCTGCAATGTTTCTTATTGCTTAGGATATCAAGAGTCAACAATGTAACAATCGTATGGATGATGCATCTAAATCGAAAGTCAGCTTTCATTCATACCCCAGTTGCCAAATGTGTTGAGATTACACATTATCTTTCAAAGAATGAGAATGTCACAAAAGATATCATCAGTCAACCAAAAACTCTGTTTTTATAGCCGAAGCATGTGTTTCAACTTCGTGAATGAACCTCAACTTTCCGCGGTGAAGCTCCATTGTTACAAAGCATTTCTCTTGCATCCAACGAATGAGATAACTATTGAAATTCCTAAACATCGCCCGGAGCAATATAAGTAACAGGGTACGGTTCTATTGGTGCATCAACGTCGTTTCATAGCAAGAACTTGCGTCTGGAAAAAAAATTATATAAAAAC
Organism: Utricularia gibba; assembly: GCA_002189035.1. Classification (NCBI taxonomy): domain Eukaryota; kingdom Viridiplantae; phylum Streptophyta; class Magnoliopsida; order Lamiales; family Lentibulariaceae; genus Utricularia; species Utricularia gibba. Next base: position 929,044 of record NEEC01000016.1, on the reverse strand, counting down.
TTGTCATTAAATTGAGATGAACCTAACTAGACAACTTGTGGGTGAATGCTAGAATACTGAAATAGTGAAGCAGCTTACCTATTACAGCAAATATGATTCCACCACAGTTCGTCCAAACTTCTCCTGGACATCCTTGGGAGTTTCTATCTGAAAAAAGAAAAAAAAAACGCAAATATGATAAAAACCGTGTGAAATAATAGCATGGAAAATGCATCAAGCGTATCAAAATGGTACCGCGTTGAGAGCCTTGAAAAGTGCCTTCACTGTGTTATGAGGATTTCTTGAACCAATTACCTACATGCATGATCCTTGTCAAGGCATGCAAAGGAGATCATTTTTTCCTGCCGATGTTTATGTATGACAAATACCTTTGATTTCACATTCCTGAAGCCAGCTAAATTAAGAATTGTTTGGACAGTTTTGCCTGCTCTCATCCCGGTCTGAGTTGAAGCTGGCCAAAGATACACCTAGAAAAAAAAGTCACAATTGGATAACATAAAAGACATAGAGGAAGAAAAGCACCAGGAGCTCTTCATGAATAAGAACAAGTTAGAACAGGCGATGAAACCTTCGTTTTCTTATATGATGTTTGAATCGCATGTGCAATTGTATGTTCCTCATGGCGCTCAATAAAATGAAGGTTCTGAAAGCACTTCTCGTATGCCTGAAAAAGCATTTATCGACATTTGTAAGGCAGCAAGAAGTCACACAAAAGAAATCTCTCCACCTAACCTAAAGACGAGTTCAATCCAAATCACTCAAAACCAAAAAGTTTAGAGCTATAGATGGCATGCAATTTCAGGCGACTCTGCATGGGCAATCTTCAAATGTATGCACTGTATACCTTTTGAAGAGCTACAGGGATTGCAGGACCCTTAGCTTTAGCAAATCCAACAACACCATGATAGTTTCCACATGCTAGCATCGCTGTGTACTTCACCACTTGCCCACCCTGTCTCATTTTCCAGTGAGCACAATGCAAATTTCTCTGGTAAGGAAAAATTAAGATCTTTTTTGTTTACCTTTGTGACTTTGCAGGTTCTATTGACATCAATAAGCTTCACATCAAAACCCTGTAACATAAACAACAGGGGGTTCGACAAATCAGCAAAAACATTAAATAACTTAAAAGTCATGCACAACGAAACTCCAGTTGTAGATGGCAAGAATGAAAGATTAGTTATCTTGCCTTTCTATACAGCGGCTTCCTTTTCTGCTCCATTAATGAGTTCCTCTCCTCAGCAAGATCTCTAATTTCCTCCTCTAGAAGTTTACCCTTCTTTCCAAAGGTATGATCCAATTCAGCCAATTTTTGTTCTAGCTTTTTATCTATTTCATTGAGCTGTTCCAACAGTAAATTATCTTTCTCTTTAAGATCATCAAACTCCAATTCGGCATCTTCTTTGTGACTTTCTGTTGTCTTTTCCTCATCGCCAGCATCAGCATTTTCCGAGGCATCCACCGAAGATCCAAGCTCCTCACTCTTAATAACCCCATAATTCGCTGGATTATTAGGATCAAAAGCTTCTTTCCACTCCACCATCCGCAACGCCCTTCCTATCTTCTTCTGAAGAAGAAATTTTGTTTCAATATCTTCAGCTACTTTAAGCCTCTGCATCAGCTCACCAATCACCCGATACTCAAGCCTTAACCGAAAATGCTTCTCCTCAAACTTGTCAATTCTATTCATCCATTTATGGGCATCTTCAAGAGTCTCTGCACAATTTAGACCAGAAAAACGGATACACTAACGAAACCAAAAATCAAGAGTCTCCGCAACGATGTAAAACAAGCAGGAAAAATACCAAACGCCACAAAGAATTATCAGCTAAGATCACGAACCGGCCTTGGCGAACCCATCAAGCAGCTCTTCATGCCTCTTGTACTTTTTCTCGAATTGCTCGGACCGCTTAGTCGCTGCTTGTCTCGACGCTCTATCCTCATCTTCAGATTCTGAATCCGTCGGCTCCTCGTAACGGTTCAAATCCGCCGTGTCACCTTTCGCTCTCTCCTTCTCAAGCTTCTCAATTATCGGTTTTACACCCAAGTAATCCTCTTCTAATTCCGCATCAAGGTCTGCAGTATCAAGGCCGGCTTTGATCCCCTCCTCCCTCTCACGAGCTCTCTCACGCTCAGCTTCGTACGTAATCTCCTGCAATGCACGAGCCTCAGCGGCGTCACGAGCGTTTCGAGATAGTCTGGAGAAATGGGTGCAGTATCTTCTTGCGGTGGTTTGCGAAGTGGGAACCGTGTTCCGAGGACCACCCAACGTAATGTTACTTTCTTGGCATTTCAAGAATCTGGCAACAGTACCGCCACGGAGAAGGCGATACGCTATTACTGCCCTCTTCATGGCCGGTGCCGATCGGAGAAGACGGCGGAGGTACAGAGAATGAGGCTTGTTTACCTCCAAATCATAGTTCTCGGCCCAAACCCGAAAACGAAACCTGGTTCACCTGGGCCAACCCAAACCCGATCCAGAATGTTCAATTGGGCTTCGAGATCATATTCGAAGGTGATCTTTATTTTATTTTATTTTATATTTAATAATTTTTATTTTTTTAAAAAAATAATTTAAAAACTTATAAATATAATTAATCAGAATCTAACCTATATCTAATCCCTGACGTGGCGGTGGTCCCCTTCTCTATCTGCGCGTGCGCCCATATCATTTTCCATTATTTATATCTTGATTATTTAAATAAAAAGGTTAATTTAGAAATTGACCACAATATTTTATACATATTACAGTTAGGGCCATCTTCCATTAAAGCAGAACCTAGTGGTGGAGTAAATCATTATGACCTTAAAAAAATCAAATAAAAAATACAAAAATAATGGAATATTTTATAGTATCATTTACAAGAGTAGTGATGAATATAATATTTCACATACATTAAATTAAAAAATTTATATTACGAATATTTAATTTTATCATATACTATTTTACATATGGTCAGATTTTTAATTCATATTATTTTATATGCAAATATTATAATCATTTTTTATTTATTTTTGTAATTAACACCCAAAAAAACGCTACTTTGTAAAGCTCTGAAAGAAAACACTTCCGGCGCCGGGAAACTCTTCTCTTCCTCGGCTGCTGAGCTTCATCCCCAGCTTCCGAAGCGCATGCCCCGCCATTTTGGGCACCTCATACTCCGCCGGCGGACATGTGATGGCTACCGAAGCCGCCGCAGGCCGGAAAACATTCACCACATTCTTCAATACCTTGAGTAGAGAATAAATAGCCTGGTGACAAGGACGATAATGTGGAGGGTTTTTTTGCTACCTACTAAATTCGGTTGTGGTGCTTTGTACCTCGGAAAATGTATCCCGATCGTCGCACAGGCACTCGAAACTGGCGTAGCTGAACTCCTCCTCCGGAGTGACGTGAATGGTGGAATAACGATTCGCGTCGATCCCATTCATTGAGTATCCGCAGGGATCGAACGCAAAGTCGCAAACCAATGAATTCTTGTTGATTTCACTGATTCCTGTCGCCGCCGTCATCGCCTTTCCTTGGGAGTCGCCGGTGCTGCAATCATCTTGCGGTCCCCGGAAAAACTTCTCCGCCTGAACCCGGTCGAGCCCCGTCATACAAATCTCCACCGTGTACAAATCTTCATTCAATCCATCTTCCAGCTCCCACGCGGTGAAAACATGCCATTTGTAGCGAGATCCGGAGTTCAAAACCGCGGCCTTCCGACGGGAAACATTTCCGGGCAGGTTCCGTTCCAGGAACGAGACTTCCTGTTCGAAGCTGGTGTGAGGAAAGGGCTGAGCTTGGGGGAAAAAGAAGCTGCCGCGGGAGTAGCTGCAGCGAGCGAGAGCGAATCCCATGGCGCCGGCATGGTTCACCAGAAGAGTGACACACTCCAGCAGGTGCGTGGTTCCACATGTTTTGATTATGATTCGTGTAGGGTAGACAAAGAGGCTTGACTCCGACAACACGTACGAGTCCACGTACCGGTTGCCGACGGCGGACACCACGCTGCAGTGAACCACATTCAGAACTTCCTCCAGCACCCTGAAGTCCAGCAGCCGGAGCCCTTTCGGGTCGATGATGCCGGAGAATCGGAGCTCCAGGCGCTTCTCGAATCCCTCAAACCCAGAAACGGCCATGGCAGTGGGGCGGTTCAGAGTATCTTATATGGAAGAGTAGACAAGAGTGTGATATATATATGTGTTCAAACTTCAAAGTACAGAAAGTGGGATTCGGCATGCGAGAGCTCGGAATGGAGAAGAAATCATTTCCAGACTCCATGTTTTAAAAATGAACCTTACACAAACACACCCATCCCCCATCACCCGACTCCTGGACTTGAGCACGATGGAATCATGCTCAAACTTTGTTTACTAAACGTGACACGAAATTTACAAGGCACTTGTATAATTTTATGTCCCAAAACTCTTAAAACTCTCGATTTTAATATCCTTTGTTTAGATACAATGAATTCACAAATGTCAAACAGTATATTTGATAGTATATTATATAATATTTATATTCAAATTAATACATAAATTATTGTTTGATTAACTAATATATGTATGTTAGACTTATATGTTCATATCAATTACATACTCATTTTTTGAGTATGTGAACAACATACACAAATGGAGATAAGGGACTAATTATATCTATATAAAGACATGTTTAATCATTTATATTTTTTCAAATATTATTTCTTCTTTCAAACCTTGATCTTTATATTTTTATTATATATCAAATATTTTTTTCAACTGTTATACATTGAATTTCTATTATCGTATATCAAACACATTATTTATTATATACCTTACAATTGAATGTATATATATATACCCAATTACTTAAACATATTAATATTCTACTATCAAATAACATTTAATTAAAATACTCTGCAGCATCTAAACACTAAGGATGGAAGGTTGGTTGAGGATAGGTGTGGGGATGGGGGTGATAATGGAGTCGGCATCAAGAAACCACAATCGTGTGCGCATGCGGGCGCGCCACCAGACACTCGCTTTTCACAGCAGTTTTGGTATCACAAATCCTTCTCTCTAAGCTCGCAGGCTGCACATGTGTTGGGCAACCAGACAGATGAGACGAGAATGGGACACACCCAATCTCACGCCGAAGCTTCTTTACCAAACTTGCGAGTCCCGTTTTCATGCAAATCCAACTGACACCCATCATTCAGCAGCCGCCGCATTGTCTTTGGCCATCAGGAAGATTGACAGAGGCAACATCATTGTGGAAGCAAGGCGATGATGATGACAACTTGGGAGGACTGCCGCAGCACAATTATGGTCAACCGTTTGGAAGCAGGATCGGTGTGATGCTTCATGATTTCACCAAAAGCCCCTCTTAGTGGAGTGGAGAAGATGGAGCTCTCCTGATGTCCATTTAGGGAGTGTCTTGAAGTAGAAAAAAGTGGGCATGCTTCAAGGGAATGATTAGTATAGAGGTATCCATCAATCTTGAACCAACAAGCAGAACTTAGTGCCCATATTGGTTTGAGTTTGTATTTTCATGAAACTCAACCAAAGCAACTCAACTCATTGTCATCCTGAGTTCCTCTTGCAACACTTTCCATGCCATGGACTCTGTGGATGACCGACTTTTCATCCATTTTTTAGATCACATAATTGCATGCAACCCAACAATTATTGCAGATATTATACTCATGTAAGTAGGCATGGAGTTTCAGCAACAACGTAGTAGACCACAAGGCACGAGAAGCAGGAAGCAAACATGGTTATCATACGTAAATTGGCTCATAGGCATAAAAGAAAAAACCCTACTGTTGTACTTTTGAATGAAGAGCCGGACGTGAGCGGTCAGTTTTCCTGCTTCAGCAAACGAAGGATGTACAAGAACAGATTGAGGATATCGAGGTAGAGGGTGACGGACGCCCAGATATACTCGTCGTATGTGAAGCGCTTGATCAGGTTATCAGTGTCATAAATGACGTACCCTGAAAAGATTATCGCGCCCAATGCACTGTAGATAGCAGTGGTGGTAGACCCGAAGGGAAAAAACAGCTGCACCCAGAAATGCATGTTTGAGTTAAATCAATGGAGACAGACCAACCCTTACAAGAAGTAGAGCCCGCACCTGAATTAAACTGGTGAACATCAAGATAAAAAGGGAAGTAAACAAGGCTGGCCCCATGAAGCTGAAATCTTTTCCTCTCTTTGAAGCCCAGAAGGTGTATCCAGTCAGAGCTAAAACTACAGCTGATGTCAAGATTAAAGCTTCAAGCACAGTTCTACCTGAAATTGGCCAAAAAAAAAAAAAAATAAGCCACTTGTACAACAGTCAATTCATACTTTTTGATCAATATAGCGTGGATTGTGCTACTAACCATCTGTACTGGCACAGGCAACGCCAATCGTTAAACTCATACATGCAGTGAAGAGCCCTAGGAACAGTAAATTCAATGGGTGCTTCTGCCGATAGGCATATAAAGGCCATATCACTACAGAAGATAAAAGGATATCAGTGTCGCCCAAATAACCATCATCATTCATCCCATTCCAGCAAACAAACGTAGATAACTTCACTAGATTTCAACACGTATATATGTTTTTCAGAGAGGGCAGGCTCCCACCAGATCTCTCTGTGCAACTTTAGAAAGGAGTCTCATTTCCAAGGATCAAGTGACAGGTAGCCGCTTAATACATTTAGCAACGAAACGGCAGATAAACAGACACCAAGGAGCCACAAATCTAGAATTCTTTTAAAAATCATTAACTTAAAAACGAACACCTTCTAATCATATTACTCTTGATCAAGAAAAAAACGTATTCTGAACGAAATAAACGATCGGTCAAGATTTGCTCACGAATGAAAGGGATAATGGTGAGAAATAGCAACAAGCCGGAACTTCCACGCAGGAGTTCGTTGACCGGTTCGTAAAGGACTGTGACGGCAGAAACCACTGTGGTGAGAAGGATCTGAGTGGCCAAGATCCCATAAACTTTGCGGATGAATCCCCATCGCAACTGATTCTCCCCTCGTCCGATTCCAGGGTACAGCACTTCTCCAGATTCCAGATCGATTTCCCCGCGCTTCATGTCATCCACATCGATGCTGTTTACTCCGGCGTAGGCGTGCATCTTTCCGATACCCAGACAGATCTCTGTGAATTCTCCCTTCCCACGATGACGAAATTGGATGGTTAGGGCGATTGTCTTAAAATGACCCGGAGTTGACCCGGCTCGAGTTGACCGGGCACGTTGCCAATTATTATTTTAATAAATAATTTGTTTCAATATTATAAATTTTGAAAAAAATGTGCCAAAAATATTTAATAATTTTGTTATAATAAGAATTATTTTATATATTACAATAGTGAGAATTAGATATCTCCCATTTTGAAATAGTAAAAACCTATTATATTCGGTTATAAAAAAACATTAGAGACTAGTTTAATTTAATGTTAAAATATTAGAAAATAATTATGTTCATTATATCAAACAATCGAACTAATTATATTAAATGTGTTTAAATTATATTATTTAACACAAAATTAATTTTTACATGATGAAGTTATTTATAAGGTTTTGTTTGAATGATTGATTTAAATTTTTATAAACTTAAGCAGTATTTTTGAAACTTTTTGAAACTTATTTTTATTTTTTAAAATTATTTTAAAAAATAGAAATAATAATTAAAAATATCATATTACTTATTTTTCTAAAAATAATTTTTTGTATTATAATTTTAAAAATATTTTTTGATAAAAGTAATTTTATAATTAATATTATTCTAGAATAAAATTAATTTTACTTTTTAAAATTAAAAATAGATTTCAAAAATTTTTCAGAATACAACTTTAAATCCAAATATATAAATATAAAAATAACTATAGCTACTCTTAGTTATATATATACTTATATATAAGGTCATCATTATTCATGTTCGAAAATGATGACGTCGATGTATATTTTTAACATTTAAATTTTCAAACATTAATACAGTCAACTTTTCGATTTCCGAAAACTATCTTTACGTAAATCTAATTTCCACTGAAAAAATCAGTAAAATAAATATTGATATTCAATCATTCTCTATTCATAATTAAACTTGTTTCCGAAGATGAATATGAAAAAAGTGGAAACACATTTATTTCATTTCTTTAAGGTTAGTAATCTGATGTGGAATTGCATGTTTCCAAACATCAATAAAGATGGTTTAATGATAATATATAGGTATAATTATATCAAAAGATGATTATATTCATATAATTGATATAATTATATTTATATATCAAAGAATATAATTTTATTCAATTCATTATAAATCAACTTTATACTTTTATACCAAATAAGGCTTAAGTTATAATCGGTTTGAACTGGAACCGCGATTTGATAAAATTGATCGGTCACAACACTAATCTAAGCGTCTTTTTGGAGCAGCTCCATGGCCATCTCGATGAGCGACTGCATCTCCACTTTGTGCCTATACACGCCAACAGTTCCAGAGAAGATGTGGAAGCTCTCCATCTCAGAAACTGTATCAAGAACAGATTTCAGGTCTTCTGATACTCCGAGACTGCGGAAGCTTCTTGTATTCTCCGGATCATCTTTCATCATCCAAATGGCTAACTCTACTGTGTATCGTCTGATCCCGGGAACTTGTATACAGGGACGGGGATACTTCCTCAGAATGGCTGACAGCCGGTGAGCCAAGTGAAGTTTTGTGATGCCAGCTTTATGGAAAAGGGTTGCAGATTCTTGAGTTTGCATGAGCTTGAATATGCTGGTTGCTGCTGCTATCATTACTTCCTGAACTTTTTCTTCCTCTTCTTCGTTCATGATCGCTTCAAGGATCTGAAACACAGTGTGTGGAGGGGGGATTCGAATCAGGCTCTCAAAGATCATCTCTTCCAATGAAAAACATGTGAAATGTTCATGTACTTACAGTGGGAGCAGCGTTTGTTAGTCCTTTAAGTTGCTGGAAGCTATCATCGCCACTGTACCGGCATAAATTCCGCAGGATTCGAGCTGCATTCACACGAAGCAATAGATCACTCAGTGCTTTCACCAGCTTCACGTCGTGTTGCAGCTTCAAAATCCTCTGACATGTAATCATGCTTTGCAATGCTAGTGTTGCTAAAGCTTCCCCTGCAGCTTCTCGCAAGTTGTTCGGGTATCCCGGTACGCTTTCGTTGAAGAAGATGCAGAATAAAACTTTCAGAACTCCACCTGTTTCTGCAATACGATCGGTGGCTTCCTCATCAGAAGCCAAGCTGCTTAGAATTTGTATTCCCAGAAGCTGAAGATGAGGATGCGTCTCCCCATGTTTCAGGATGTCTCTGATGTAACTAACTGTAAACACAATCTCTGAAATATCTTTTCGTAGCTGCTTCCCAGCTGTGCCTGAAGTGCTAGCAAGTCTTTGGAGAAGATGGAGTGATTGCTCCACGGTGGCTATCTGCGCCGGTGCGGCTGTTGGCTGCCGGAGAATCTGCTCCTCCGTGTGCAAAAAGTCGATGATCTTAGTCAAAAGTCCCCGTGTGTTGCCAATCTTTCCACATATATCGTGATCACGGGCAAGCTTTCTCAAGATCTCCAGGCCAAGATGGTTAAATGACCAAGTGCTGTAGTTTCCGTTATCGAATATGATCCCTTTCTCTAGTATCTCGTAACTGGCGCCGCCGGTAGTCCGGCAGGCGTGAAGTAAGCTGGAAATGGAATCCAGGGATCCCGGAATCTCAGCAATCCGGAGAGGATTCTGCTTCTTCTCAGCCAGATTCGCCAGGATTTCAGCTGCGGAATAGCGAATCTCTTCCTCTTCCTCGTGCTTCCAGTTGAGCATTTCCAGGAGTCTTGAAATAAGGGAGAGTTTCACTCCGATCTTCTGAAGTGTATCCTTTGAAAATCTTGGATTCTCAGAGAACTTCTTAAGGATTCGCACTCCGATGAACTGCTCGTCGGAGGAGTCCGATTCCACCAGCTCCATGGCGAATGAAATCATGTCCATTTTCAGGCCATCAAAGATGCTACTGTTGAGGCACTTGGAGTAAGAATCGTAGAAAAATCTTGTCGTCGAAACCAACCCCGATTCTCCAAGCTCACACTCATCGTTCACCTTTTCCAGGAGCTTCTCCACTCTGAACTTCCATTCCCAGTAAGCTTTCTCCAGGAGAAACAGCACTGCGTCCGCCAGAGCCAGGGAGTAGAATATGATCAGAGCCTGATTCCGGTTTCTTTTATCGGTATCGCCCTTTTCGATCTCTCCGAAGTTTCGCTGGACAAGCTTCAGCAATGACAGAACAACACACGCGGTAGCAGAAGCCAACTGAAGCCAGTACAGAAGATTGCTGATGTGCTTGGACAGGAAGATCCATTGCAGCACCGGAAAAACAGGGACCTCGGAGGTTGTCCATGTTCGACTTGCGGCTTTTTGATCATCAAATTGCTGCTTTCTCGACACCGCTCCAGCCAAAGAAACCTCCCTGCTTCCACTCGCTTGCTCTGGCCTGCGAAACAGAGTCTTTACTTTTCCGACAACGGAGCTCGAGCCCCATTTCATTGCTCGAAAGCTGCTGATTCCCATATCGGTCAACGACCATGTAGCCTGATGCTGCCATTCCAGCTCATAGCTCCTTCCGAAAATCCTTGTCCCTTCTATAACCAAGATCACCGTGACGAACCAGAAGTCGGTCACGTCAAGCGTGATGGCGAAGCCGCCGAGTAAAAGGACGGTGGCCCAGATGAACCCCAGAGTTCCGATACTCGTAGCTGATTTCTCTAGAACCGCAAGATGGAGAGCGAACAACGTTAGGCGCTTCTCCGGAGCTCTGAAAACCGGCCGGGATACGGTCGGGGTAGGCCTTGTTTCCAAGCTTGTTTGTGGTGCGAAGACGGTGTTTCTGCCACCGGCGTTTCCTTCTCCGGTGAGCTTGGAGATGTCAACAATCACGTTTTCTACGCTATTGAGATACGCCATTGAATGAATGAAGGTAAAGAACAAGACTTTGCAACTAACCCAGAAGCAGAGCCGAAACAGAGGAGGAGGAAACAGGGCAATTAATGTCTAAAGAAGACAGTACAAACTTGAGAGCCACGCTCCCAAGGGCAAGCCTTCTAAGTCTCCTTTGGCTTCGAAGATCCTCCACCTTCCCTCAAATCGTTATTTTTCTTGATTTTAATCTGAATTTAAAAAAAAAATTACTAAAAATGCAGAATTTAATGGATCAAGTATAGGATTAGGGCATTAATTAAGATAATTGCAGCATTGGGATACAATATACTTAATTAATTAAGTATATTATATTTAATATATCTTTTTTAATGTCAACATCACAACTGTGTGATGGTGATAGTTTGTTTGTAAGGTGGGGCATTTTGAAGTCAAAGAAACAATGACCAAATAAGATTAGGGAAAAAAGACGCGCGTTTTCAAATTCATGCACGCGCGCACCTCAGTGACCACCGCCGAACCCTCCGCCGCCACCGAAACCACCGCCCAAACCTCCACCAACTCCGCCACCGGTGCCAAATCCAACACCGCCGGAAAAACCTCCACCGCCTCCTCCTCCGAACCCACCTCCGCCGCCAAGGCCACCGCCGGCTCCGCCACCTAGACCACCGCCATGGCCGAAACCACCTTCGCCGCCCAACCCGCCACCGGAACCCAAACCACCGCCTCCGCCCAGACCGGCGCCGCCACCAATACCTCCGCCAATGCCGGGCTTAGGAAACGGCTTATCAAAACCACCGAGGCCTCCCCCGCCGCCGCCGAGGAAAGGCTTTGGCATTGGCTTCGGGAATGGCTTCTCAAAACCACCGCCACCCCCAAAACCACCTCCTCCACCAAGACCTCCGCCGCCCCCACCGAGGAAAGGCTTTGGCATCGGCTTCGGAAACGGCTTCGGAAACGGCTTCACAAACGGCTTCGGGAACGGCTTCGGGAACGGCTTCACAAATGGCGTCGGGAACGGCTTCACGAACGGTTTCGGGAACGGCTTCACAAACGGTTTCGGGAACGGCTTAGGAAACGGTGTCGGAAATGGCTTCACAAAACCACCACCACCGCCAAAACCAACCCCTCCACCAAGACCACCACCACTTCCATAGCCACCACCAAGACCGCCGCCGCCACCGAGACCACCACCGCCTCCATAACCACCACCAAGACCACCATCACCGCCGCCCAGACCACCACCGCCTCCATAGCCACCACCGAGACCGCCACCACCACCCAAACCACTGGCGGCGCCGATCAAAACCTTAGGAAACGGTTTAGCGAAGAAAAGGGGTTTCGGAGGCAAGGATTTCTCATCAGCTACTTCATCTTCGCCCCATTCTTTCCATCCAAACCAGCAACCACAGAAACCAGCAAAACGAATACCAGGAAAACCCTAGAAACACACCCCATGTCGCTTCACTTGGAACAGCAACACACCATTCCCCAATAGTACTACTACTACTTATAAAGAAGCACTTCGGTCAGCGATGAGTTCACATCGGTAGTCCCCCACCTCCACCCCCCTCCTCAACTCATCCCACCTATCAGAATGAGTGCATTTACTTCAACCGTCACCTACCCTTTTATGCTCCTCCTCCCCAGCCTATCCCACATCGCAAGTGGATTACCAATAAATGGACTGGACTGATGCAATCGGCGAGGACGAGCACCACCGACCCCCGATGAACTTGTTGGAAAAACATCGTATGCAGTAGAATAGATGAGTATACTAGATTGTTAGTTGAAATATCTTCAATTAGTTTATATTGGATACCAATTTCTATAAATTAATTATTAGCTGAATTTCATGTCCACGCGACACTAATTTATCACATCGGATTGAATTTCTAGCCCCAAAATCCAAAAATGCTACATATGCAAGGAGGAGTGAGGTTGTAAAACAGATTCCAAAAGACTATTACATGTGTGTGCATGCTAATACTATGTTTTGTCTCATTTTTGTGTCGAGTACATTAATATTAGATACATATATCATCCATTGACTTTTAATATCAACATCATGTTCTCGAAGAACTCATTGAATGCTAGAGTATCTAAAAATATTTTAGAATAGCATATAACGTGGGTTAAGTTTTTATCGTTTATTGTTATTGGTGTTCAATTCACAATACAAGTTTGTGTGAATGAAGTGAGCTTATAACAACAGCGCATGCATCATCCTCACTGGAAGTTACATTGACTTCGTCTTCCGAGTTTTTTTGAAAAATATCCATTGTATTTTAATTGTGTTAAAAATTTACATTCTTTTACGGTTAGCGTGATAAAAATGTACAGTGGTCACAATGAATGCGCGCCGCCGAACCGCGTCGTGTAATCCATTCCATTTGCTTGCACGGCGGCGGCCCACCGGTTTTTACAGTCCACCGCAGAGCGCAAGTTTTGAATGAACGGAGTTGGCACAATTATGTGTGGCCTTCCCTCGCTTCATTTCCATGCATTATTCATTCATGCTTTCCTCTTCTGTTACTGTCAATTTGGTGAAAGTTTCAATATCTGTTTTACTAATTTTGTAATTAAATCCATTGAAAATCAAAATAATTATTCCCAATAATGTTGCTCACAGATTGTGACATCCATTATTGTTTGTTGCGAGCCATGATGCAAAAGGTGCAGGAATTATTATCTACGTGGAAATATTCAAAATTTAAATTTCCTGGTACCAAGTTTAAATGTCACATCCATTACCAATTGAATTAATCGGAAGTTCTATAAATAGTATGCCGCCCCCAACATGTTTAATGTCGGAACGACCAACAACACTGCGCAACAAAACATGGGCTCCTCTTCATTACATTGCAGTTTATAAATTATACTTTTTCTTTAATATTTCAATAATGAACATTATGCTTGATTACATTTGTTATTATATAATATAATTCGTATAAATATGATATACCTCTCCTTGTATGGCATTGTTTGTTAAAATTTTACTTTTTCATATAAGATAACTTTTATAATTATAATTTTCTTCTAAATAAACTCTATTTATCTCACATCCATAATCAATATAGGATTTATCTAAAATCCTTACATTCTTGCTTAAGTGGAACTCTCTTGCCCTCCTTGGAAACATACTGTCTTCATTGAGATTTGCACAACTAATTACGTACTATTTTTTTATATGATATTATTTATTTCGTACATCTATCTTTCATGATTTTATGTTTTTTTCTAAATAATATAACTCATGCATATTATTTGACATTTGTTTTCGTAATTTCGATTTCTAAACTAAAATTGAAATTTTTCCGAATTTTGAATATTGTGAATTCTGAATTAGGTTATGGAATTGTAGGGTCGTTTTATGGGGACTGTTTGTGACGTTGGGAAAGGTCGGGGTGGTCTCGAATCGAATTTCGACAACTTCTGGGAAACGTGTGACTTGTTAATGGAAGTGTCTGTCTCTCACGCGCCCCGCGTGGGGTGGGCTTGTTATTGTAGATGCTTTCGGGGCACCCTTACTTGTCCACCACTAAATACACTTGTCCGCACCCGTACACAACTTGTCCTAAAAGCCTCATTTTTAAAAACAAATCAGACTACATATTCTATTATTTATTATTAGTATTATTATTATTATTTTATCATTGACCATATTACCTTGATTCCTAAATCCGTGGGTTCATTCTTGTAAAGGTTGATTTAACTGTTTAAATATTCGCGCATTCATAACAATATGTATTTGATGATTACTTTAATAATACATGATTTTTTTATAAAAATATTGTAAAATATTCTTCTAAATGGGTTTTTTTAAAAAAATCAATTTATAAAATATTTATTTTAAATATATCTATAGATGATTAAGTTTCAAATGCACAAAAAGTGGATATAATCATTTTTCAAATCATCTCTTGAAAAAGTGTAGTCCACAAGAACAAAGGTGGACCTCGGCCCAGCCCGAAAGGTTCGGCCCGCGGGCTGAGCCCAGGGCATGCCGACCCAGCCCTTGTTATGTTTTAATTTATTTTAAATAATAATTATTTGGTTGAGAATTAAGAGGGGGAAAAGTAATTTCATTTATGTAGTCTGGGATCCGGCCCAGTGCCGTCGTTTCTTTGAAAGAAAGGTATCGTGGTTGGCGTCTGTCTTGTTTCCGAGCTGAGGTAAACTTTCGTTGAGCAGGCAGAATACAGTTTCAGTTTTCGGCATTTTCATTTCTTTTGGTTGGATTTTGATGGTTTATTTAGGTTATTCATTTGGTCGGCTCTTTGTGTTTGCTTGCTTAGGTTGGGCAGTCGTGGTATGCTTTTTTGACGGACTCGTTGTGTTTACTCGCCGCTGTTTTGTTTTATCCTTGTTTAGTTCTCAATCAGTGGTTTGTAATTTTAATGCGTGGTTAATCGGCTCGGAGAGAGAATTTAGTTCCATGCACATCAGGTGTTTGATAACTGAACTAGGAAAAGAATTTCTCATTACAACGGAGTTTATTATATGTCTTTCAAGGAGCATCAGTGGAGAGTGTTTTTTTGTTTTTCGGAAACATTGGTAAGGCGTAAAGCTGCTTCCTTGGAATGTAGTTTACATTTTCTGATGCTCTTCAGGCGACCACGATGAGTTCAAGTGGAGGTGGTGAATCACAGGATGCTTCTTCAGGAACACCTGATCCACCTAAGCCAACCATTGAGCCTATTCATCTCCCGACAATCGAGGAAATTCGGGGACAGGACATTTGGAACAACTGTGCTGTTCGCAGTGTTGTCAGTGGGGTTATGGGTTAGGCCCTCGGTTCTCTTTCAAATTCTTGAAGGATTAGTGTCCTGTGTGTAGCATTTGATAACTGATTATCACAGGAGGTGGACTGGGTTTGCTCATGGGACTATTTTTTGGGGCACTGGAGAATCCACTTTTGCATGAAGAATTGACTGCAAGACAACAGATTGCCTTTCAGGCTAAGCAGATGGCCCAAAGGAGCTGGAGTTCCTGCAAGGCCTTTGCCGTTATGGGGCTCATCTTCTCGGCTTCCGAATGTATTGTTGAGAAGGTACCTCTTCTTGAAAAATCTCTTTGATTTTCAAGCATCAGTTCAGCAGAAAAAAAATTGTAGTTTTGACTGCCCACAATTTGTTGAAGGTCCGTGCGAAGCATGACATTACAAATACTGTTGTGGCTGGATGTACAACTGGAGGTGCCATATCAGCTAGAGGTTAGCATGCATTTACATGTCCAAAGAATTAATTTACTGGCATCGCACTATCCTAAACCCTTCATGGTTTCATGGTTAATTCATGGTTAATTTTGTTTTTGTGAATATCTGCCACATGTAAACCGTACTGAGTCTTGTTGTTTCACCAGCCGGACCAAGAGCAGCATGCGCTGGTTGTGCTGGTTTTGCTGCGTTCTCAGTTGTAATAGAGAAGTTCATGGAAAGGCATACCTGATACATAGCTCTACACTCAATGACCTTTTGAGTTTATATTTAGCAATTTTTAATGCTTCATTGAAGAATTTTTTTATCTCTGAGTTATTCAGAAGTTGGATTCTCTCTGAATGAGCTCTTGGCTTATGGATCATGTGTTTCAGAAACCATTTGGATCGCTGGTTTGTTACGTTGATCATATCTTGAATTGTTGTTCCAAGAGTCAGATTGATTCGATTCTCATGGTTGAGTTCATTTTCAAAGATACAACACTGCTTTTGGTTTCAGTTGAACTTTCTTCTTGTTATTCACCAGAACAAGTGCAGTCATTACAATGGTGAAATTACAGTCACACGTATGAAACCTCAAATGGAATGCTGTTTAGTATTCCTTTAATGAGCAAGCCTCCACCTTGAATGGCCCCAGAGGTATTGGGAAATACCAGCATATAATCCATCTTCACTGGCCAAGTACGTTTCTTAAGGCATGAATTTTTGTTCCTCCGCAGGATCCCTCCATAAAAGTTGATGCAAACTTATCAAATGCCTCCATTGGCATTTTGTCATCAGCCCATCAAGCACTTCCTCGATGCTGAGTGTCCCGACAAGATTTTGATAAAAGAAATGCCAAGAAGAGCCTGAAACTGTGCTGGTATGGTCTTGAAGAATACTCCATCCGCATTTTTCTTTAGTTTGGCGAACTCTGGAGGACCCTTCTTGGACAAGAATCTCCAGCTCATCGTTTTCCTGTGAGCTAGATATCCATGGAAGCGGATATTGTCCAAGGCTTACAGCAGCACGGAGTGCAGAGGCTATCCATATGATGATGGTGCACTTGGTCATCTCAGAATAGTATATGGAGCAACACTCTCTAAACCGAGATTCATTTTCTGACAATGCATATTTCCAGTTCATCCACAGCATATGGATGGTCCTCGATCATGAGACGAAGACCATGGTGGTGGTTTTCAAACATTTTATCAAACAGGTGATGAGCTTTCTCATGCACCCAGTCCAACATTGTGAAGATACTTTGAAGGCATTTCCATGGCGCACTTTGAAGGGATCAGGAATGCCTCAATGACACCACATGTATTCACAGCAGCACAAGAAGCTTTCTCTAGTTGCCAAACAGCAGCAACTTCACCCCCTCATCACACACTTCACTGATTAGTTCCATAGCTAATGGCTTCAAAGTCCCAATCCGGGAGCCAAAGCGCATGTCCTACTGTTCCCAGTGTCGATCCCTCATAGCATCTTTATTTATTAACAAAAATGATGATGCGGCCTTCGTTATTGAGTTTTCATGAGGAAATGGAACTTTCTCAAAATGATTTATGCATCATAAAATTTACTCAAATTAATCATTTCCATAAAAATAAAAGTAATTTTCGAAAATCTATTTCAGCACTTTTATAAATCACTAAAGACAGAGACACGACATCAATGCATTAGAAATGATGCAGACTTAGAGAGAGAAGCACCGAAGTACGGAGTTTTACTTCATCAATTGACAGGCCCGTTGGTGATCGTTCTACATTGATTACCGTACACGGCGTGTGGGCTCTTTTTATTGCAGCGTCCGGTCCAAGACGCAGGGCCGATAGTTAGCCCACCCTATGGTAGTAATATCAATATTTTAAATTTTAGTTATTTTTTTATAAAATATAATATTTACAAATTTTTTGACTTTCGATTTTCGGATTCAATTCCAAATTTTATCAAATTTGGGAGTTCCTAATTCCACTCTTGGTATTAATAACGAAAAAAATAAACGTGAAATTTAATGTTTTGTTTTCTTTAATTTCACGAGAAATATTTTTCATAAAATCAAAGTTAATAGATTTATGAATTCTTAGAAATAATAAATATAAATCCTTATAATATTATATAAAACCTTTTTACTAAAAAATAAAAACCTAAAATTATGAAGATTGAATATAAAAAACGAACAATATCAGATAAATTATGATGAAAATAAAATTATTTTTATAATATTTTTTTCAAAAGGGGACAAGATTTCATTCATATACAGTAAAATTAAATGTGGAGTGCGTGTGTGATTAGGAATTTTTATTTATTTATTTTTTAGTTGTAGTTAGGTATTTGTTCTAAGGTAACCCGATGGAGATGCCAAACGCGAAGAGACGACGCTTTTTGTTCTGTGCGAGGCCCGAAATTCCAAATTGGTGGCATCTCGCTGCTCTCTCTCTCTCTCGTATTTTTTTGCGTGTGCGCTTCATTGGTCCCTTCTCCGAATGCCTACCCTTGCTTCCCCTTTTCGTCTTTCTCGCCGAGTATTTGAGAATCGTGAGATTTAGAGATTATTTGGTTTGTTGGATTAGGGAAGGGAAGGGGTTTCCTATTGATGATTTGCTGGGAGAATTTTTTGTGAGGACCCATCATTTTGGACGTTTGAGGCATGTCGATTTCGGGTGAGTAGAAATGATTCCGTTTATGTACCTGAAAGTAAGATTGGATTTGTGTAATTGATGTAAGAGTACCGATGTTAATTGGATTTGTGTAATTGGTTTTGTGATGCATGTGGACTGTTGCTTGGTGTTCAGTTTCCCATGTCTAAGTGCAAATTGCGCTTCTTTTTTCGGAAAATGACTATGTGTGAGAGTGATGTTGTGATCTTTGTTGTAGATTATCTGATTTTCTGGTTCTACTTATGAGTGGTGGTCCAGTGATACCCTGCTTGTTTCTCTCGTGGGTTTCGTTTGCAGCTCTTCGTATGGACCCTGAAAAGGAGATGGAAAACTTGAGCTTGACCACACAGCCTTTGAAGACAACAAAGCTTTTCATTCTCGCCCTTGGGGAGTATTTGAGTCAGGTGGGATCATATCTATGGTCATATGGTGGTGGTTGGTTAATACCATTGAGCCTCATTATTATGCTTTGTGCCATTCTGCTCGCAAACGTTGATGGTCCTCATGAAAAGGTAAACAATAATTTGAATATGTCTAAAGTGTTCTGTTGACTGGAAATGTGTTTTTCTAGGATGTTCCTTTACAGCTCATTGCAATCCTATGCATCTGACCTATGTTGTATACTGCAGCATGTGGAGGAAGTTGTGCAGTATATAGAATTCGGCCTATGGTGGGTAGCACTTGGAGTTGCATCTTCCATTGGGCTTGGTTAGTGTTTTGACTTATACTAAGCCATAGTTTTTTTTTTTTTTTTCCTTTTTACCTCAGCCGCAGTTGTCTTTTTTTGGTTAAATAAGCATTATTCACAATGAATACCTGTGTCCTGAGAGAATATGGAAACTGGGGAATGACATTCTGAGCCTTTTTCATTTCTATAAATTGCAAGGATCTGGATTGCACACTTTTGTTCTCTACCTGGGACCTCATATCGCCTTGTTCACTCTAAAGGCAACACAGTGTGGCCGTGTGGACATCAAAACCTCTCCTTACGACACAATAAATTTTAATAGAGGCCCTTCATGGCTCGGAAAGGATTGTGCTGACTTTGGTCCCCCGGTGTTTCCAACATCACAAGGGATCCCTCTTAGCAAGATATTGCCGCAGATCCATTTTGAGGCGATCCTGTGGGGCATTGGGACTGCACTTGGCGAGCTCCCCCCTTACTTTATTTCAAGGGCTGGTATGAAATCTTTAAGAAAGTCAGATCTTCCGAAGATTTTATCAAGGAAATACTAATCTTTTGAAATGCTGGTCATGAAGCTCGCTTCTCTGGTTCTACCATGGAAGAACTGAATGCTTCTACTGAAAATAATGGAGGCTTCTTTGCATCTAGGCTGTCTCACATAAAGCGCTGGTTGCTCTCCAATGCTCAGTACCTGAACTTCTTCACCATTTTATTACTTTCTTCGGTCAGTTGTTTCTATGTACCATAAAAATTTCTGTGTTAGCATACTTGTTCATTCATTACATTGCATTTTGCATTGTTTACCTGTAGATACCCAATCCTCTATTTGATCTAGCGGGCATAATGAGTGGTCAATTTGGAGTAAGTTTCTGGGAGTTTTTTCTGGCGACACTGATAGGCAAGGCCGTCATTAAGACTCATTTACAGGTACATAGCTGACTCCTCGACCATTCCCTTTCTTTTTATTCTTTTCGGTGTACATTTTTCCTGATTTCTCTGATCAAATGCAAGCAGATGATGTTCGTCATATCCATCTGCAACAACCAGCTCCTTAACTGGATGGAAAATGAGCTTGTCTGGATCCTTAGTTTCCTGCCAATTTCCGATTCTTTCATACCCAACCTAGTCAACAAGCTTCACTCCGTGAAGGACAAGCTCTTAGCTCCCAAACATTCTCCAATCTCACAGGTACTTGCTAGTTCAGTTCCCCCCATGTACACACATATCGAATACGCCTTAATCCACCCGTGATTCATCATCGATACATTCTTCTTTTCCATCAGGGAAAGAAGTGGGGATTCTCGGTCGCTTCTGCATGGAATACCGTTGTTTGGTTCATGATCTTGAACTTCTTCATTCAAATTGTGAACTCAACTGCAAGAGGGTATCTAAAGAAACTGCATGAGGAGGAGATGGCCTCCGTGAAGGAGAAACCAGAAGATGCCATAAGTTCAGGAAACG
This sequence comes from Utricularia gibba, assembly GCA_002189035.1. NCBI lineage: Eukaryota > Viridiplantae > Streptophyta > Magnoliopsida > Lamiales > Lentibulariaceae > Utricularia > Utricularia gibba. Next base: position 908,124 of record NEEC01000016.1, on the reverse strand, counting down.
GCCACGCCACTTGAAAACCCTTCTACTAACAATTGGTGGTTGTTAGGTAGCTTCTTCTTTTGGCATGAGACCGTACTGCAACTAGCTTCCATTTGGATTCGCATTGTTATGCGGTAATAGTTTCAGTTTTAGGTCACATTATTGGGCTTTTTTATGACCCCCACGTTGGCCCAATTCTCATTATTGGGCTTCTTTGTCAATATTGTGACGTGTTCAACGGGAAAATACGGAAATAAATAGAAAGCTCACATGACGTGTCGCACTTGGACTGGTGCTGCGCTACAAGGAACTTGTACAATAAAAGGGAATTATTACCACATGGTGAAGAGACGTAAGCGTGCACTGCACTGGCGGCAAAATTGACCACGTGGTTATCCGAACCAAAAACCAAGCCTACCGGCATGACGGATTAATTCATCAAATATAGCTATTTTCCTATTTAAAATAAATATTATTTGTTAAAAAATAATACATTGATTTTTAGGTATGATTGTCGATGGCATTGCAAATAAAGAGGGAAAGAGTTAATCCACATCAACAACATTAGGAAAAAAAATTGAAAAAAATTATATTCAAATAATGAAAGACAAATACCAAACATGCTTTTTGGTGTTTTTTAATCTTTATTCTTAAAAAATTCCATCCAATACTAATTTGCGATGATCTGATATAGTTTTTTTGAAATAATTTAAAAAGATGGTATGATGGTGGACTACGTACTTAATGAAATCAATAGTAAAATTAGGAGTGATCACAAACTATTACACAAAGAATGTCAATGAATATATAAAAGGCGTAAAGACCATCTCGTATGTCGTATTCGATGGATATTGACACTACATATTAAGGTTCTTAGAGATTTTAGTATGAATAAATAACTAATCCATTGCATGCTTTAGAAAAATTATATAAAATGAATTATTTCTTGAATTTTGTAATTATAGGTAGATTTAAGTTACTGATCTTGTTTCTATACATGAAAAGAAAAAGATAAATATTATATATTTTTTTTATTGAAAAGTGACCAATTTTCAAAATCATAGTTGAATGCGTGCAAACACACGTTTCAGGAGGTCCGGATGAACTCCAAACCAAAACACACACACAGGTTCTCGGGTGGTTCGGAATTGGGATTATTAATATTTGCCTGCCAACGAACCGCCATCCAGACAAGACTTCGACCGGCTCGACAAAACGCAGAGTACCAAATATGACTGCTTATTTGGTATTTTTCATTAAATTTGGATTTCAGGAATTTTATTGATTTGAATGAAATTAAAAAATAGAATTTATTATTTTATTTGTTAATATAATTACATATTAAAAGTCATTTACAAAAATAGCTATTTTCCTATTGTCTTTTTTTTTGGATTTTAGATTTAAATTTTAGAGTTTAAGGTTTAAAGTGTACAATTTGGTATTTAGTTTTGTGATTTAATATTTGAGAATTTAATATTTCAGATTTAAGTTTTAGATTTTAGGGTTTAGATTATGGAATTTAAAAATTTTGGATTTAGTATTATGTTTTGAAATTTAGAGATTAAAACACTGTTTTGGAAAATTTTTGAAGTTTATTGATATTTTTTAAAAAGTAAAAATAATTTTATTTTATAATACTATTAATTATAAAAATAATTCTATTTTAGAAAAATAAAAAATAGATTACTTTTAATTTTAATTTTAATTTTTTAAAAAATAAAAATAAATTTCAAAATTTTTTCACAAGACTGATTAAGTTTTATGTATTTTTATTTTTTATGCAAAAAATTTTTAATTGAGAGTAAATTTTTTCACACACTTCATACAAAAGGTATTTGTAATACACCCTACATATTAAGCCCAGCCTGTTCAAATTATTATAGTAAATTGGTTTTTTTTTTTATTTGTTGACGTCTTGTACAAAGGGGCACGGCGCTGCCGTGGGGGAATGAGGAGCCTATCGCGTCTATAAGAAGCGGCAAGAGGAAGAGCAACCAGTACGGACTGCAATGGCTGCCCTCGTCTCTGCTTCTCACTTGGCGGCGGCTGATCGGAAAGTAGCTTTTGATCTGTCTCCGTTCCTCAGGATCTACAGTGACGACACCTTCCACCGCCTCGTCGCCACCCCTTACGTCCCTCCTCTGCACCGGGACCCCATGACGGGAGTGTCCTCCAGAGACACTGCCACCGTGCCGCCTTCTCGAATCTTCATGCCGCAACTAGGGAGCCCGGCTCAGAAGCTGCCGATCCTCGTCCACTTCCACGCTGGTGGCTTCTGCGTCGGATCGGCTTTCGGTGAAACGGATCTCAAGTACCTGAACCATTTGTCGTACCATCTCAATGCTCTGATTGTTTCTGTGGAGTACCCGCTCGCGCCGGAGCGGAGACTCCCCGCCGCGTACGATGATTCGTGGGCGGCGCTGCGGTGGGTCTGTTCCCACGTTCTGGAAAAGACCCACTTTGACGGAGACCCCTGGATCGCGAATCACGGCGATTTTGGGAAAGTTTTTGTGATCGGCGACAGCGCCGGAGGGAACATCGCTCACAATATGGTGATGCGCGCTGACTCGGAGCCGTTGCCGGGGAATCTGAAAATCCAGGGGCTTATTGTGAATCACCCCTTCTTCTGGGGTTCGGTTCCAGTCGGGGTAAATGAATTTGAGGCTGAATTGGAGAAGACGTTGGGTTACAGAGTCTGGCAATTCGTTTACCCTGACGCGCCGGGAGGAATTGATAATCCGATGATCAACCCCATCGGAGAACAGGCGCCGTGCTTATCGCGACTGGCCTGCTCGAAAGTCTTCGTCTCAGCGGCGGAGAATGACACGTTGAAGAACAGGGCGGTGGCGTACTGGAATAAATTGAAGGAAAGCGGGTGGAGCGGCGCACTGGAGACGGCGGAGGTCGCCGGAGAAGATCACTGCTTTCATATCTTCGATCCCCAAAGTGAAAAAGCCAAGCTTCTCTTCCAAAGCATGGCTTCTTTCATCAACTCTCCCTAATTTATTTAAATATGTATTTTTAATAAATTATTAACAATAATTATTATTTTAAATGAGCAATAAATAATTTATTACCACAAGGTCAAAAAAGTAATTCTTCACAGTGAAACTGTAACTCATTCTCGAATCTTTTCAACACAAAACGTTCTTCGGCGGTCAACAGGCTCGTGACGAAGCATGCGCTGTCGGAGAACGGTTTCCGGCCGGTTCTTCCGGCGCGGTGGAGGTAACTGACGGCATCCACCGGAAGATCGAAGTTATAGATGTGGGTTGTCGTGGGTAAGTCGACCCCCTGGCGGCGATATCGCTCGCAATCAGAAGATGGCCTCCCGACTGCTTCAGCTCCTGCAGTTTCATCACCGATCGGTAAATGGAAGATGCAAAAGGGGATGAAGGGCGGGGCGGTGGTTACCATCAGCACAGAAGCTCTTTGGTTGAAATTTATGTCTTCCTCCAGCACCACAATGTCCAGGCCTTCGCTGTACGAATCTTTCAAGAAACTGGTCAAAAGGGATGATGGTGGGGGGTCTCCGAGATTCTTCGACTTTGCTGACTGCAAGGAAGATCAAGAAGATGACACGGGAGAGTCTCTAGTTCAGCGCAATATGTCTCTGTAAAGCAGGTAGTAAGTAACCTGCTCGCCAACAAAAACTATAGCGGACTGAGGATTATCTGCCTTCAAGAGATGCAGCAGTGCTGAATACCTCTCTGTTTTATCGCACGTCTGACAGGCGCTGTGTTACAGAAAGAAAATGGAGATGTAGAAGGTGAAGAGCAAAGGGTGTGCGTGTTACCAGGAACCGGTGATGCAGACATGATGGCATCGGCCGAAGAGCATTCACATGGACATGCACAACATCAGCCTATCAAAAGGAAGAGCAAACTGATGCTATAGAATGATGATTGAGGTGTTGCTGCAATTGTGAAACAGATGCTTGATTTCAGACCCTGGTCCATTTCTGCTGAATGCAGTCATAGAGGAATCGTCTGTGCTGAGGAATGGATGCACTGGCAAACACTGTTTGACGGTTGCTGATTGAAGAATGGACTGTCAATAGCTTTTTTAATAGATTCACATCTTTGGAGGAGTTGAACATGCAGTCAACCTGCAAACAAGCACAGGCTCCATGATCAGAAAGAAGGCCTGTGCTGGAACTAATGCAGGTGGATGATGGGGAAAAAATGGCAAGAAGATCTTGATTACCTCATCAATCACCATGACTTTGATGGTATCCAAGTTGAGAGTTTTCCTATCCAGCATTTGGAAGAGGCTCCGCAGAGTGGCGATTACTATAGCAGGGGGTTCCACCTACAGATGAATGGAGTGCTGGTTCCAAATCAGTACTAAAAGGGAAATAAATGCAACACTGGTTTCCTCAGATTGATGGAAACAGAGAATGGATTCTTAACCAAAGTACAGTAAAGCAGTGACATAGCTTCTCTCAGACAATCAGCAGTAAACAAACCTTTAACCAACTCTTGTGTCTTCTAAGTGTTCCACCATCTAAAAGGGCCATCACTGAAGACGACTTGTGCTCGGATTCCAGCACTGAAGACTTGGTATTCAACATCCTTGCAACTTTTGTAACCTTTCTCAATGCAAGATACCAGACTGATATCAAAAGCCAGAAAGCTTAATGTAAATGGTCAATACAGACGACATTCTACCTGCATACCAAGTTCCCTTGTTGGGACGACTATCAGGGCCTGCACAGCAGATCGTTGGGGATTGATAACTGAGAACACCAAAAGCAGGTAAGCTAGCGTCTTCCCTGAACCCGTCTGCAGAACAATAGATGGCATTGCAAACACACAGATTTTCATTGGATGGCTTAGAAACTGTAATATTCATTCCACTTCCACCAGTTTTTTACTTGTTTATCCAAATATGAATGATATATACCTGAGCTTGCATCACACAGTCAACCCCAGATAATAGCACTGGCAAAGCTTCCTTCTGCACCTCAGTCGGCTCTCTGTATCCCACCTCCTCCAGCCTAAAATGCAATAATCAAAGGCCCATATAAAAAACTACCCAAATTCGAGATTTGAACTGAAAAAGAATCATTGCCTTACCTGCGAAGCATATGTTCGGGGACATGGCCTTCGCAGAGCACTCTGAAACCCTTTTTTGGCGTTAATGCTTCGTTTTGCTCCATGGGCGTTGAGCAAAGGGAAGCAGCAGAAGGCAAAAACGTTGAATATGAACATTTAGTATGCAGCAACGGCGGTCTCACGGAGATGCCTAGCGGGAAGAACCGCAGCCGGGCCGCGGAACAACACGCCATGGAGGGGTTACTCCACCCTAGTTCCAATTTCTATTGATAAAGAAACTTCTTAACATCATAATTTTCTACTGAATCTGCAAAACTCCAAACCAAAAAGGGATCATCTGTCTTCCAATTCTTCAACAAAATAGATGCTTCCGTCTTCAAGATGGGATTTTTCTAGGGGCTTCATCACCTTCAGAACGCTGAATTGTACAGTTTTTCGAAAAATTACTAATGGTAACTGGTAAGTAGATCATGTGGAGAACCATCCATTTGAGGCATAAAAGCAATGAATTCTTTCTGATAATTAACAATTTAGTTATTCACCATTTCCATTACAGCCGTACACTGTACTCTATACAAGTACAAACTCCTACATATAGTATCAAGATCAAGCAATACAACCTGGGTGTCTGTTTTATTTGTAATAATAAACCATCTTGATCCTTAGATCCCAATCAGAACTTTCTGAAGTTAATGGAGTGCTGATCCTGGGATTGATTGACCATGTTTCCATAGGTAGCATTTGGAAGAAGCCCTGCTGTGTTTTCATGATCATATGGCCCTTGACACTTGGTTGTTGGCACTGTGAACTTCCCTTGCCTCATCAGATTACTCCTCCTCGCCGGATTCGGGATGAAAACTCCGGTTCCTCGCTTGCTCGTTTCGTGAAAGGATCCTTTCCTTGTCGGATGAATTACCGTAGCAAATCCCTGAAAACAGATACATGTTCAGCCTGGTGACATGTTTTGGAAAGCACAGCAGATGAGAGGAAAGAAAACCTGTAGATTAACATATTGGTAATGGGGGAATAGCTCATGATGGCGATCATGATGAGCATCTTCCTCTGAGTCATCCAAAATAAGATAAAGCTGCTTGCTCAAGTCTGCAAAGAAAGCATCATCAGGATCAAACTCAACTCCACCTTCCATTGAAGCCCACAGATGATCTCCCACTGATCTGCTATTCTATTTCAAGTTAGTGATGAATGACACTCACTAACACCCCCTTTTTAAATAGGAAAACCTCTGGTTGTTCCAAATGAAGAGAACATGTGGTGTGGGGCAATATAAGTCAGCAGGCCATGCTGTCATAAGCCCACAGGGAATGTGCAATAAAGCCAAGATGCACCTTGACATTGCAGTGACGCATACACACACACACATGTACATATATGTGGTCATCCATTCCCCTTTCCAAGAGAAGATAGTCCTGATAAGAAGAAAGCCAAGAAATGTATCAGATCACATGAACTGAGCGTCCACGAGGCGTTGTCGGTGCCATCAGGCTCGAGGTAATTGAATTGGGCGTGGTCCAAAAGGGGTGAAAACCCCTTTTAACATTTTACCCAGAGGTGCATTATCTCAGTAGAGTGGCAGCACACGGTGAAAATACACTATGCAAACTGCAACTTCCAAAGGCAGGCAGTAAATGCTGGTTTTGCTGTGACCACATTCTGTTGACTGCTGTAACTTGCTTAGCAACAGAGGCACATGGTGGTGAGGGTGAGGCTGCCCTAAATCCAAAGCATCGGATTATCAGACACTTTAAACCGAAGGAACTGCACATGGGGTTACGCATAAAGGGTTTTTCTTGCATTCAATGAATCTTCGGACACTCTGTGTAAAGAGGAGACAAAACAAGTCTCATGTTGAGGTGGCTGGAGAGATCATCTAACAATAAACAATTATTCCATTTGAATATGGGTGAAGTTTTAAGATACCACTCAAAGTTACAAAGTTTAATTTTTAAGTTTCAAAATTCTATCATAAATTCTTCAACTTAATTTTCTTGAAAATAGTTTGATTCTAAACTTGTGAATTGTATATTTAAACTTTCATATTATCAAAACTATAATATATTATTATAAACAATATTCATAATTTACATTACTTCTACTCTCATGATCTTACTCCCATCACACTTCAAAAATCATGAGATGCGAACACAATATAACTCTAATAATAGATTTTGAATCATTAAACTTCATATGCGAATACTAAAAATTGTATCACAAAATTTTATTGAATGTAAAATCAGAATTGGTTCATGATGTTGTAAATTGATTTATTTTCTAAAAATTTTGAAAATCTTTTGGATTTTCTTTGTACGGTATTGATAATTTGAAGTGTTTTTTTGTAATTTTGAAAATTATCATTTCGGTATTTATAATATTAATATAATTATTATTTTTGGATTGGGCTTTTTTGAGCCTGTGGTTGTGGTTATAAATGGGCTGGGTTTGAACCAGCCCAAATGTATTTTCTAATGGCGTCTTTTTTCTAGAAACGGTTGTTTCTCGAGGAGGATGTTCACAGCCACCTGGGTGCGAGAACTGGCCCGTGCACCTCGTCTCTTCGATGTAATCTGTAATCTGCTTCCTCTACGAATACAAGATTTTTTAGTTCCAGCTAATGGTAGGTTTCTCGGATGTAGTGATCAGGAGACAGAAATTTTTAAGTATGTGTTTAGGAGCGTTTGATACCAGCATCAAGAATATCTGTGGTACCCCCATCAAATCGCAGTCTCTAGTGAGTGGCCGAGCTCTTTCAATGGAGGTTGATGCGATCGGGATTTTGAGATCAATCACTCCATGTCTGGACCATTTGAAGCATAAGGGCCAAGCAGGTAAAAGGCAGTTTTGGTGGAGTAGATTATGGTTAACTTGCGGCCTGTAATGTGTCTCAAACATTAGCCTCTTACCAGGAAAAATAGCAGTTGTGGGAGGTTGCCGTGAGTACACTGGTGCACCGTTCTTCTCTGCTATTTCGGCCTTAAAAATCGTTAGTCTATTCCTCCCCTGGCGTGAACATAACTGGTTGTGCTGTAAATTTAGAATGTGGGTTTTTTTCAGGGTGCTGATCTTTCTCATGTCTTCTGCACGAAAGATGCTGCTGCAGTTATTAAAAGTTACAGTCCTGAGCTAATTGTACATCCTATCCTGGAAGAGTCTTATAGTGTGAGGTGAATCTTGTTACAGGTTGTTTTCTAAAGTTATATATGGTTGCATGCTCATTTACTGATTTGATTCATTTAGGGAAGAGAATAAGAAGGCAATATCATCCAAGGTTATTGAAGAGATTGATAAATGGATGGCAAGATTTGATTGTTTAGTAGTGGGTCCTGGTCTTGGCCGGGATTCATTTCTCTTGGTAAGAAACTCTGGAGTATTTAGTTTGTTCTGTTCCTCCTTTCAAGCATCACATTTCCTACTCATCATGAGCATTTTTTTTCTTCTTAATAAAAGAATGTGTAAAAGCTGTGAAAAATCAGCTTTCTAAATCCTTCAAAGAGCTAACTGTGCAAATGGTTGGCCTCAGGAGTGTGTGGCTGAAATAATGAAACATGTGAGGAAATCCAACGTTCCGATGGTTATAGATGGGGTAAGCAGTAAAACATGTTTTTCCTCCGTAACTGGAATTGAATGTGATCTTTAATGGATTTCACAGGATGGGCTTTTCCTCGTTACGAATTGCCTTGATTTGGTAAATGGCTATCCCTTGGCCGTCCTGACACCTAATGTTAATGAATATACGCGCCTCGTTCAAAAAGTCTTACACTCTGAGGTAAAGGATCAAGATGAACATCAACAGTTACTGTCTCTGGCTAAAGGGTAATGCCCATCTTCTCATCCTTTAAATGCCTGAGATCACTCGAGAATCTCATATATCATCACTTTGGCTTCAAGTTCACATGTTTCAACTCTTCATGAGAAACTAGTTGCAAGAGTGTAACTGACTGGAAATTCTACTCGGCCCATGAAAACAGATTAGGAGGTGTGACAATATTGAGGAAAGGTGCTTCAGACACCATTTGTAATGGTGAAACAGGTAATCTTTTCCTATGTTGAATGAATCAGACGTCTCTACTTGATTTTTGGTATGTAGAGTTTACCTTCCATGTGTTATTCAATGTCGTGTGACCTTGTGCTAGATGGCATAATCAATTTTACCAAACAAAAGTGAATATGTATGCAGTTAAAGTTGTGAAAGATTTTGGTTCACCTCGACGTTGTGGTGGCCAGGGTGATATTCTCTCTGGGAGGTATATAACACCACCTGTTTCATACCTTATTCCTTAGTTTATTTTCCATCATAATTGTGACTTCTGCAATTAGCGTTGCTGTGTTCGTTTCATGGGCCCAACATGCTGCTAAAGCTGAGCCAAGCTTGAGCTCGACTATTTTGGGATGCATTGCGGGTTCCATTTTGGTGAGAAAGGCTGCTTCAATTGCATTCAAAAGTAAAGGCAGATCTACTCTGACTACTGATATAATCGAATGCTTGGGAACAAGGTTACTTTCGATATTGCTTCCTAGTTAAAATGCATTTCTGACTAACTAATCAATCCCATGTTCGTACAGCATGGAAGAGTTCTCTCCAGTCACATTGCCCTAGAAACAACGAAAAAAGGGGCAACAGGAATAGGGATCAAATTAGGGGAGTAGCCATGAATCCATCTTTTATGCTTGGTATGCCTGAATAATGAGTCGATGTAAACAAAATTTGTCTTTTCATTCATTAATATTGTACGTGTTGTACTACTCTACACCTTTTTTATTTTCACGGATCAATCTATACAATACTCATTGTATGAAAAACCAGCATGGTTTAACTAGCTATGCATGTGATGGGCTTTGTTGCAAACTCATGTGAATATGAGAAATATGGGCTGTGAAGTAGGCTTCAATACAAATTATTGCAGATGCTGCATTGGCAAACAGAAGCAGCCTTATTCAATAACTTTTGATGCACCATTCCCTCTGTTTCATCTCAAGCAACATAGTAGAGAGGATTGGGGAGCTTAAATCCTCTCCTTGCTGCTGGAGTGCCTTCAAAGCTGCTCCACTGATCTCCCAAGATTCCCCAAATATGGTATCCGCTGTTCACCAGCTGCTTTCTCACATCAGCTTTGTAGCTCTGTATCTCTTTGTTCTTGTCCTCTGGCTTCCTGCAAGGTCAGTGCTGAATCTCACAACCCGATATTTTTTAAACAGTGTACATATATTAAGAGGTCAGACCTTAGGATGAGACTTGCCCATCCATGGTAGCCAACCCCAACCAGATTATCTGTAGTGGCAGAGCGCAAGCATTCTGCTCTTGATGAGATGATGAATATCTGAAATCCCAAGCCTTTCAAATGATCAAACAGCTTCAGTGAATATTCCAGAACTGGTGCCTTAGCCTTCAAGATCCATTCCTCGAGAGAAGTCAAGTTCAGCTTATTTCCCCTGCATCAGTCAGTACTCATGAATGATGAATTCATGAACCAAGCCAAGTTTGTTCCTTGAGTTTGAGCTCCAGGAGAAAAAAAGCATACCCTAAACCGTTCTTCTTGTAGTAAGGAATGGTGGAAACAAGAGTGTCATCAACATCAAAGATCCAGGCATCAGTCCCATCTTTCCTCAGGCTGCAGCTTGTGCTTATATATGAAATGATCTCATCAACAGCTCTCTCTGAGTCGACTCTGTACTGAGTTGAAGTCACATATTTCCAGATATAATCAACGCATTCCTCAGGCACAACCTCAAATCCTCTGATGTTGTGAAGCTCAACATTCACCCTCCAGCTCTCACAGTAGTTCTTGAGTGTGATCTGGAGCCCAGATTTGGTAACTTTTCCCTGGTGCAAAATGTTCCAATCTGCAGATGAAACACAGGACAAGAAGAAACCAGAGAGCAGCAGAGCCAGCAACAGATGTTTCCCCATGGCTGAAAGACCCCCAGGCTTTGTGTTGGTGTAAGTTATATAGGTTAAGAGCGCGAGCTCACTGCAGCAGCTCATCTCATCTTCATTGCCACATGGCCAAGCTGGCAAGACAATAATCCATTCCAGTAGTTGGCTTAAAGAAATGTGAACTTAAATAAATATGATTTATTAGATCGTGTTTGATAACTATATCGTATACATTATCTCAATATAAATTTATTTGTAATACTAAGATAAATTTAAAAAGAAATGGTATATTAAAAAAATGCATGTTTATAGTAAGTAAAAAAAATATATCGATAAAAACTTATACTAATTACTAATTTTAACACATATTATGTATCTTAATACTTGATATATATTTGTTTATACGAACTACTATATACATCTTTAGGGATTTTAAGATCTCGATCGTTAGAAATCAATGTATGTATTTAGAATATGATTATGTTCAGAATATGCAAAAAATTAAATTCATTTAATTAAGAAAATTAATGAGAAATTTGTTGATAAATATAATTCTTGAGAGACTATGAACACAAATTAAAATATAGTGATTATTATTAATTTATTTTATCTACGTATTCTTTTTCTTGCAATAAAAATGTGGCGGTATCCCTCGCCTACTGATTTAAACCCACGATTCTCTCTCCAGTCCCTCGAGCGCAAGTAAACCCTAGCGGAAACTAGTGGCCCGTCTGTGACTTGCGGAGATGATTTGCTCAAGTAAGTTCGTAATTTCCCTTCGTTTTTGATGCTTCTGCTGCGTTCTTCGGCGATCCTGATGCAGTTTATGAATTGGGTTGGGTGACTACAGTTTCCGGCGAAGTGCCGGTGGAACCCGTCATCTCTAAAAGTTCTGGACTCCTCTTCGAGAAGCGCCTAATCGAGCGTCACATTTCGGTGTGTCCGTTTTGTCTGCTGTACTGCATTGGCTATATTTTTTTATGTATTTGTTTTCTGCTGCTGAGAAATCGTCGGTTTTATGAGGCTGAAGTATCAAGTTCTATCTCTCTCTCTCTCTCTGTCTCTTTTTGTTTTTGTTTTAAAAACTTGAATACTTCTGGGCCTAGAGTTCAGATGTCTATTTGAAAACGCGTTTACGGATGCGCTGGTGCTGCCAGTTGGATGATCGTGGATTGGTGTTTCAAAAGTGCCTTTTGCAGGCTACTTTCTCCCATTATTCATCGTTTTTGCTATTCATTCTTCTATGCAGGATTTTGGTAAATGCCCTATTACTGGGGAGCCTTTGACAATGGATGACATAGTTCAAATTAAGACAGGAAATGTATGATTTTTGGTATCCGCATATTTCTACTAAATAAATGCATTAGTATTTTTTTTTTTTACCTTACCAATGACAGCCATTGTTGGCTATTCCTGCAGATTGTGAAGCCCCGACCAGTGCAGGCTGCAAGTATTCCAGGAATGCTTGGAATATTTCAAACTGTACTTACAAACTTTTAAGATGCATTTAATCAAGGACCATGGGAAATTTGAAATTTAGTACTTCTATTTTGCAACATGATTACATGATTTCCCTGTTATATCAGTCTACCAACTTGGGTATTAACTTATAGACCTTCCAAATGGAGTGTTACATTTTTCTGATAACCCGCTTGAAGTCTCTTGTTATATTGTGTGGGTATATGAAATAAATTATTTATGTAAGTCATACCACTATGCTAGAGTATTATTTCATGTTATGTTGTATACTCATCATCTATATATGTTTTTTTTTTCCTTTGTCTAAGGAATGGGATGCGCTAATGCTGTCAAACTTTGCATTAGAGCAACAACTGCACACCGCCAGGCAAGAGCTAAGTCATGCCCTTTACCAGGTACTTGAGATAGTCCGTTTGACATTTAACGAATGTTGCATTAAAGTGTATCTTTAATATGTACTTGTCGTTTTGCAGCATGATGCTGCCTGCCGTGTAATTGCTAGGTTAAAGAAGGAAAGAGATGAGTCAAGAGCATTGTTAGCACAAGCCGAAAGACAGATACCATCACAAGTTGCCATGTCTGAACGCGTGAATGTTTCTGCTGTTAGCAATGGGAAAAGGGGTAAACATGCGCATGTTAGGATCTGCTACACGAAATTTCCCATGGTAAATGTTGATTATTAACCCTTTCCATTTCAGTTGCCGAGGATGGTGATATCAATGCAGATGGGAAAAGGTTTCGTCCAGGAATTTCAAGTGCCATTATTTCAGAGCTTACAGAATTCAATGATGCCATTTCTAAACAAAGAAAAATGCGAACGGTAAAGTTCAAGTAATTTGTTTGTGCTTTAACGACATTGTAAGTTAATTCATTTGTTTTATTTTGATGCATTATACCAGCTACCTGCGTCATTGGCCCCTCTTGATGCTGTAGAGAGGTACACTCAGCTCACTGTAAACCCCCTTCATCGAACCAACAAACCTGGGATATTGTCTTTGGACATCATGTATTCGAAGGTATAATAACCATGTTATCAAAAGACCGTTTAAAGGAATTTCACTCTATGTCTCATGATTCTTGGATCATAGCAGGGCAACTTTTTATTTGTAGATCTGCTCTATGTAGGGATAAGTAAGATTCTGATCACTGGGTTAGGATGTTTTTGACCCTTTGACTACTAATAAAAACATTTTAGTGCACAATAGCAGGACTCTTATTTGAAAACATTTTGCATTTTTTATGTTGCTTTTGGCACCGATAATCTCTCACGTATTCCATTTGTTATTATTTGTTTAGTTTAGTTCGTTTAATTGCCAAGGAACTTTTAATGATTTCTTTTAATTTTATTTTAGGATATAATCGCCACTGGTGGAGCTGATTCTAATGCTGTAGTATTTGATAGAGCTTCTGGTCAAGTAGTTTCTACTCTCAGTGGCCATTCAAAGAAGGTTCGGATATTTCATCTTCTTTTTTTAGCCGTGTAACTTTGTTTTCGTTTTCGAGTTTTATTTCCATTTAGTATGTCTACATCTCCGTCTGTTATGCAGGTTACAAGTGTCAAATTTGTTGCAGATACTGATTTGATTGTCACTGGATCTGCTGATAAGGTATTTGAGTGATGCAAGAATGATTTTTCTTTGTTTAAGGTGTTTTGTGTTGAAATAAAAATCAAGACGTTTCCCTGTTTTTTTAGTTGCCATAAATATTAGGTGTTAAGCAATCTAGAATGTTAATACCTGCAGAAATTCTACGGATGAAAATCCATAGAGCAACAACAAAGCAATGCCTCCTTTTCACATGATGGAGGGCCGTATGTAGTTGTATTTGTCACTGTAGTCTATGATGAAAGTATATGGATAATTTTATACTCGAATTCTATTTCTTCACACGTGTGTCATTTTATGTTAAACATGCTGTCTACATGAAAGAGTCGTATCATATCACAAGGTTGGCATTGGGTTATATTGTATGTGCGGGGTCTTTCTCCTCGCTTCAATTAAGCATGCTGCTTTAAAATATCATATCACTGTGCCTTTTGCAGACAGTTCGTGTATGGCGGGAATCAGAAAATGCACATTATGATTGCCGGAGTACCCTGAAGGATCATTCAGCGGAGGTAATAATACTTTTTTGGTTGGCTGTTTCAATGGTGCTATCTGGGTCATGCCTACTTTGTTCATCATAGCATTAGTTCTTCCTGGTTCCAGGTGCAAGCCGTCACAATTCATGCCACTAAAAACTACTTTGCCACTGCATCTCTTGATGGAACATGGTGCTTTTATGAACTTGCTTCTGGGTTATGCCTCAGTCAGGTGATATTCTTGCCAATGGCTTTAACATGCCGAATCAAGATACACTCTTTTCTCCTCATGCCCCTGGTATGACTAATTTCGAGGAGTTTTTTCAGGTTGAAGACCCTTCAGGATCTTCTGGAGGTTACACATCTGCTTCTTTTCATCCTGATGGCCTTATCCTGGGGACTGGCTCATCTGACGCTCATGTTAAAGTTTGGGATGTAAAAAGTCAGGTAAATTTTCTTCCTCCGTGGCTTGGTGTTTTGTTTATTCTTGCTGTTCTCATGGACTTCCATTGTAATTCACAATCTTCAGGCAAATGTAGCAACATTTGATGGACATGTTGGGGCAGTAACCGCTATTTCATTTTCAGAAAATGGTTACTTCCTGGCTGTACGTGTTCTATGCGTGTCTATGGTGAAAATTGCCAGAAGGACCAAGTTCAGTGGACTGATAATCTTATTATTTGGTTTCTCAGACTGCAGCCCAGGATGGTGTTAAGCTTTGGGATCTTCGCAAATTGAAAAATTTCCGTAGCTTTGCACCTTACGATGAAAATGTGCCCACACTATCAGGTAACGGCATTATAGATTTCACAGTACATCAACCATAAGCTTGTCGGATAAATCAACTTCCTGGCTGGCGATGATTTCAAAATTGATGCTTGTCGTTTCAATCTACTTCACTCTTCACTTCTGGTCACATCACACTATGTGAGTCTCTTTCCCTTTTAACTAATTAATGTAACATTTACATGATATTGCAGTGGAATTCGACCATAGTGGAAGTTACCTCGCATTAGCAGGATCAGACATAAGGTAATCTCCTTTCCCCCTTACCTCATCCCCTCAATAACAGTCTGTACTTGTCACCGAGCTTCGCATGCAGGGTCTATCAAGTTGCTAGCGTGAAATCCGAATGGAACTGCATCAAAACGTTGCCTGATTTATCTGGTACAGGTGGGGATTTAAAGCGCTTGGCGTTCATCTGCTTCGTTCAACACATTTGCTCATTATGTTGTCCTTCGTCGCGCAGGTAAAGCCACTTGTGTCAAGTTTGGTCCTGATGCAAAATACTTAGCAGTCGGGTCCATGGATAGAAATCTCAGAATTTTCGGGCTGCCAGAGGAGGAGGAGCCCGTCTCTGCTTCTTGAAACTTTTAGCAGCCGTTTATTTTTTTTTTAAATCAACTCCTGTGCGTCTGCTGTCAACCCTGTATCCGTTAGTTCAGAGAATCATCAACTTTGTGGTATCCATGCGTTCCAAGATAATTAACATTCTCATCTGTGCTGCTGCTACTGCTGCTATAGTGTCACCACTCTGCTTCTGAAAGTGTAGGCAGAAGAGTCATTGGAGCCGCCAAACAATGTGTACTTGTAGTGACGACTGATGATTGCCTTTTTTGATGTAGACTTCATTCAGTTCAGTTCCTGTTGCCTGTGGTTTCCTTGGCAAACGAAGAACTTGTTGCAGAAATCGAGGATCAATCTGGGGGTTATTGAGTGTAGTATAAATCTGGTTATCCTCTTTTTAGTGGTAAAATTAGTTATTCAAAATTTTTTGTTGAAGTATATGTGATAGAATGTGATGGTGATCATTTAGAAAAATGATCCAGGTTTGGTCGAATTAGATGGCCGTAGGGCAAGTTATATGGTGTACGTTGGGTGAGTCGCTGATAGGGTTTGGGCTAGGGGTCAATGTGATATGATGGGCCGAGCCAGTTCGGGTGGTGCATTGGGCTGACAAAGCGGGTTGGTCTGGGCCTCGTATCCCGCGCTGTGAAGCGTGATATGAATTATGTTCAGTCAAAATTAAATGTTCAGACAATCCTCGATATTGATGTCCCATAATTTGGTGTAGGAAAAGCTTATGATATTATTACATCTGACACATGTGCTGAAACGTCCCATAATTTGGTGTACGAAAAGCTTATGATATTATTACATGTGACACATGTTCTCAAACAACAGCCTTACCAAAACCAGCACCTCATCACAGATTGAGTGACGGTTGCTACAGGAACTCGCGCGGGTCCGTCACATGGCCTGTCAATGCAGATGCTGCGGCGGTGTAGGGTGAGGCGAGGTATATCTCGCCTTCTTTGTGGCCCATTCGCCCTGGGAAGTTTCTGTTCGTCGTCGAAACACAGACCTGTCAGTTAAGAAGCCTCATGTCAGCCGGAAGAAACCAGAGGTCAGGAGGTGAATGTATCAGATTCTATGAAGCAAGGGGGCTGGCTGACTTTTGGTTCATTCATTCGGGCGTAGGTGTCTTTTGGGCCTCCCAAGCATGCTCCACAGCTCGGGCTGGTCGGTGTGTCACAGCCGGCTTCCTCGAATATCTGGGAGCAAGTTTTCCCACCGGAGCCGGGAACAGGGAGGCTGTAGACATCCATCCAGACCTGAAACAGACAAATGAAAGGAGGTCACTGTAGTCATGAAGCGTTCAGCTGTGCTGGAAATCGGTAGAGAGAATGATCCATTTACTTTTTGTGTTGCAGGAACTAGGAATGTGGGAACTTTAACCTTTTTCCCCTGTCAATCCAGAAACGAGAGTCTACAATTGGCACTCATATGAGAGAATGTCAAGATCTTCCAGAGGCATTTTTCTTACCGAAGCAAGAAATACTTTAGCTGCGGCCATGAAATCCTCTGTTTTCCCACCCGTACAAGATCCAATATACACTCTATCAATTTTCACATCCTTGCATTCCCTAGCCAAAGCACGATTATCTGGAGAATGGGGCTAAGGGAAAACAAACAATGAGACCGGGACAACAGCCAACTCTTGCAGTTTAAGGTTAAAAAAAAACCAAACTTCTGTGTTAACACTAGGTTTATGCTACTGACCTTGGCAACCAAAGGCTCCAGCTTTGAGATATCAAATCGGTAATTAGAAAGATATCTATAAAAAAAGTAAAATGCACGTTGAAAATGATAATTTTCTCCAACAATTTTTTCAGAATCATGTTACTGAAGGTTACCTTGCTCCCTCATCGCTAAAGACAGCTTCATATGGTACAGATGTTTTATCCTGAAATGCAGAAGCGTACTGATTTAACAGTGACTCATGTAAATATTTATTACTATCTCAAACATGTCTTAGATTTCCAGATCACCATGCGACTTAACCTGGGGATATAACTAACCTCAAGATACTTATATGTGGTCTCATCTGCAGGGACAACACCATTTTTCCCTCCAGCTTCAACAACCATGTTGCATAATGTCATTCTCTCTTCCATCTATCACATTGAAAAAGTACAGAATACAAGGAAAAAAAATCTCATTGAAGTCAGTGGTCGCCTTGATAGAATATATGGAAAAATGGATCTTACTGTCAAACTTTCAACAGTTGTTCCAAGAAACTCCATTGCTTTATAAGTTGCACCAGACACTGAAATTTCCCCTATAATCTGAAAGAGCACAGAAACTCAGTGGCTGAACAGAGTCATACAACCCAAAAAAAAAAAGAAATCAAGCGAGACACTGCTTCTATTCCGCTCCTAATATTGTTCTTGGATGATGTGAAATATTTGACAAGCTTACTTGCAAAATCAAATCTTTAGCTAGCAAGTAATCTGGCATCTCACCGTCCATCACAAATCTCAGAGTCGGAGGTACCTGCAGATTATGCAAACATTCAGAAGTCCAGTTATATGACAAGGAAGAAATGTTAAATTCACGATGAAAGAAATAACAGGGAGTGCAGAAGCCTATGCCTTTAGTAAAATCTTTCCAGCCCCAAGCACAAAACCAGCATCAGTATTTCCAATTCCAGTCGCAAATTGGCCAAATGCTCCCGCAGTACAAGTGTGGGAGTCCGTACCCAGCAACACCTACAGGCATAAAATTGACTAATCACTACTCCACCACCTAGATCACGAACCCTTTCATACCACTTATATAATTACATGTATGCATAAAGACCAATACCTCTCCAGGTCGGCAATGTCCCTCTTGAGCAAGTGCTACATGGCATACACCTTTGTAATCCGGATTAACCTAAAAATACACCGGGTTAGATTCTGTGTTTAGTGCAACAAAGAATTCGTAATGAGACAGCAAAAGCTTTAGCATATATTTTGATGAGGAACCATACCTTGAAGTTTCCTAGATCTTTAATATCATAGAAGTACTTGATGTTTTGCTCGTTGCAAAAATCTCTCAGAATGTCTACGTTACGATTGGCACGCTCATCAGAAGTGAAGATATAGTGATCTGGAATAACCACAAGTTTTTCACGGTCCCAAACCTGTATAGCAACAAGGAAGCTGGGATTGGCTATGCATCGTATGATAGCAGAACCAACTACTGTACACGGGGAAAGAGTAAGCAATTACAAGTGACATCAACATGCTGACACTTTGGTCTCCAGTATATATGAATAACCAAGCCATTTGTTAGCAGAATATATCGACATGCTATAGCATATATATTTGTTACCAACAAAGAATTCGTAACCACCTTCGCATTTTCTCCAAACTCTTTCTTGAAAATTCCAATGGCACCAGGGCCACAAACGTCATGTGTCATCAAAACATCAACGTTAACCCACACATTTTCACCAGGAACCAGATGAGATTTCTCCGAAGCCTTTGCCAGTATCTTCTCTGTCAAAGTCATCGCGGTCTTAACCTGTAAAAATCCAAACTTTTACACAAACCTCAAAACTAAAGCTCAAGCATTAGCTAAATGTTAACATCAGACATAAAAAGCAACGGATTTACCGTGCCCGTTTCATAGGGCTTTCGCTCAGATTGCTGTGGTGCCATGACAGACACAATTTTCTTGGAACCCTGCGTATGCCCAGTACACGGAAATGATTTTTGTTTGTAGAACCCACAGCTCGCCGCGTTCCCATGTTTCCACTGAAACGTAAACGAAACATTCATTACTCGAACCAATATTCCCATTGTATTGAATAGAAGCAAAAAGGAGAATTGTAGAGCTCCCATTTCAACCCGATGAATCACCCCTACACAGTAAACAATCCCACTTACGTTGTCAGCAGAGAACACGGCTACAGAAGACATAGAAGATAAAGCCATTGATATCTGGTAGGAACAGTAAAGTTTTGGCCACTCAATGCGATTCGCGATTCACTCTTAGTATTTCCCTCTCGTTTCCTCCACAAGCGGTGGTAACGGCGGCGGGCGGCGGCAAGGAACGGGATGCACAAGGGAATGACTGGTCAGATTTTTGCAATTCCACCGGGAAATTATGGTGCCGAGCCTACGCAGGCCAAGTATATATATATATCGACATATATTTTAAATTTTGTTTAAAGGGTTTGATGGGTTTAATGGAACCTTTTTCACCGACTAAAATTCTTAATCCTCCTGCTGTCGACGGTGGCGACCGGTTGGAAGGGAACGGTAACAGGAGCACGCAGACGAAGACAACGACGAAGAAGTGGCCCCCTGTGATGAGTCGTAGAAGAAACTGGAGCAGCGTAATTCACTCTCACGGAACCCTTCCGTTGAAAGAAATTGACGGCGGTGACGATCTCTCTCTTTTCGTAGGCTCCGACGAACTACAAAGTACCTGCTTTTAGAAACGGAAGTATTTATCGAGAGCATAGAATAAGCAATGTGCAGTGGGGTGCATTGGTTGCCGTCAACTCTATTGAATGCCGTGGGATTAGTGAAAAGCTGTTCCGTCACTTGAGGAGCTGGATGAAGTAGAACAGCGGCTGGAATCCAAACCAATCCACTCCACTATTTCGCGCAAGAGTAGAGAGAACATGGAAGGTGTTGATTTTCCACTTGGAATTGGATGAAGGTGATGTACAACAGGGCTGAAAGAGCAAATCACTATATTGTTGTGTAGAGCATTGAGCTGCATTGGCCACCACTAAAAAGAATCCTCCCCATCAGCTGGGTGCACAGCTCCAGTGAAACCGCAAGCCATGTCCTCTGGCTCTCCTGTTGCTTCCCCCCACCCCCAAGCATTCAATTGGTATCTAAAAGCATTGCCGGGGTGGATGGGTGCCTGGCCTGACTGAACAACAGAAGCTAGTCAAAAATCCACTTGGCCATGGTCTGGTGAATCATCTGTTGTCCCGGCATACCTGTGGTGATGCCGACTTCGTCGAAGATTATCATCAGCTTTGTGAAATGTATGTCTGGGCCTACGATCACCACAGCAAGACCATGAGCAATTGCAGTACAGATCTCATGATTGATGTACATCAACTGTAACAGAAGGATTCTATACTTGATATGAAATCCAGACTTTTTGTACCATGGCTTTCTGATTAGTTACCTCAAAAAATGGGGTCATCGGGAGTGCTTGTCTCCTCATTGTTGAATCCCTCGGAAAAGTCACATTGAAGAATCCTCAACTTCCCTTCCTGAAAATGATGATAATTATACTGCTGACAATGAGGTGTAAATCCATCGCACCCTCACCTTTGTTCCGTACACAAACCCACCACCAACATGGGGATGAAAGCATGCCACATTAACCTCATCTTCTGCACTTGGAAGAACTCTAACAAGTTCCATATCTGAAGCTCTGTAGATCTGGAGTAAAACCATAAAACACGGCACAAAGTTATATTTCCATAAAACCCGTATACATTATGAAGTTGTAAGAGCACTTTGATAAAAAAAAAAAAACGGCCAACTATTCAAAAATTCTCTTTTTCTAATGTTCACTGTGGTAAGCACGAATCACCTCTAGAACTGTGTATATTGGGACGGCCGTGTCTCCGTCAATCACCACACTCCTAAGAAGTGAACTATGTCGCCGCCCATAGGATAATAATAAATGCTCAGAAGTAGGAGAAAACTGCAAACACAAAATTGGTGGATGCAAAATTTCAGGAACTTGGACCAAGCAAATTTCTGATGAACTGCCGATAAATCAGGCCGCATGCAAACACAAGTGCAGGGGAAAAGTGTTGGTGCCAGGTAACACATATACATATTGAGCTCTAATGTTCTAGACACATTTTTGAATGTAGAAAACCAATAAAAAATAATTGCTGATAACATAATCCATCAACTTCAATCATAATCTTTTTAAAGTAAAAATTTAATCTGACTAAGATTTGGAACTCCCTCATTTAGTTACATGTCGTTTCAATTCAATCATATTGAACCTTTTTTACGTATAACATTAAAGATTTGGCATTAGGCCAAGGCCGTGAAAAAAACTACCAGCTTCAAAGCAGAAAATGAAGTGAAAACTCCACCTGTATTGATGTCAAACAATGTGCAGCTCTGATCGCTCTAGATGCTAGAATAAAACCAAATCTTAAAATAAAAAGCAATTAT
Source organism: Utricularia gibba (assembly GCA_002189035.1). Taxonomy (NCBI): domain Eukaryota; kingdom Viridiplantae; phylum Streptophyta; class Magnoliopsida; order Lamiales; family Lentibulariaceae; genus Utricularia; species Utricularia gibba. Next base: position 886,143 of record NEEC01000016.1, on the reverse strand, counting down.
TAGCTCCGCTAATAAGATAACAATATAAGATTACCATGTAATAAAGAACCCACAGATGTTCTGTACTTACGTGGCCTCCTCAAGGGAATATATCCTTAGTTCATACATAACTTGATGGGCAGAAATCGGATGTCTTGTTGGGGAGGTTGAAGCAACAGCATTATCATTATGACGATGACTTTGAAATCGTCGATCAGTGTCCATGTTTGGCATGATACACGCTACACAAACAGCCAAAAACTTTCCACATGGTGAAAAATGAGCACCCATCTCACTGGAAAAAAAAAAATCAACACCATAGTTAAGCATTGATTCAGTCACTACACTTTTTTCAGCAGTAGCAAAACACTCATTTTCATTAGTTTGGCTTGCAGTAGATTGATGGAAAAATATAACAAACAATGAATCTACCTGCAAAGAACAGCATGTGGAATCATTAGGCGACAGCGTTCTGAATCAAGAAGCTTGCAAGGATCCTTCACATCATGGAACCAAATCCGGAGCTTCACAGTGCAAGGTAACTCGGCAGCTGTAGCCGTGGCTGCAGCAATTGATGATGCTACCTCAGTTTGAATTTGGCTTACATAAGGTTCTGGATTTCTCTGCGCACGTGGGATAGTGTTAAAAGCAGGAATCTCACTGGACCCAGACACCATTCTAGCACTGGAGCGTGATCTATTTTGTGAACTAGGCACTCTTGAAAACCTGAAACTGCTAACATTAGGATTTATAGAGGGCACGACTGGGGGATTCCCTGCTAAATTATTGGAGGCTAATTCTTCATTAGGCACTTCATTATGTGATCGAATCCCACGTTGGAGAGTGTGACTTTGACCAACCAACCACCCCTGCAAAAATGGAACCTCCCAACGTGCAAGATCTCCAAATTGAAAATACTCATTACTCCTCTCTTCATTTTGCACTTCAGTCCCCATTGATTCAACTGCAGCTTGAGAAGAATGGATGCTAATTTCCCTTGTCAAAGAATTATTTTGTGCATCTTCCCGTACTGGAGATTTGGTTGTGAATAGCCGCACAGAACCAGATGAATTGCCCCTTTGCTGAGAAACATCAGATCTCATTTCTGCATCACTTCGCTGAGAAAGTGAATTTGCATCCAATCCGCTTACTGAAGTCCATGATGTATATGGTACAGACATGATTGGCAACTCATTTGTTGAGTTTGACTGACACGCAGAGTGACCATTAACCAGATATATGGTAGGTGGAGGATATTGCAAGTAACCGGTAGAAGTAGCTAGAGTCATTGAAGGATCAGATGAATCAAGATCATTGATCTGAGAATAACAAAAAATTAGAGAAAAAAATTTGATAAAATCATTAAGCGTAGCAGAATTATCACCTCCGCAGTTAGCAGAAAAGGAGCAGCATGGGGATGGAAATGAACTGCCCGTATTGAACGCCGTGTCTTCAGTATAACTGCTGGGGAAGAGGCCTCACCCCTTCTGTTATAGTGCCATATATAAAGCTGCCACAGACGCATGTTATCAAGCAGTTAAAGTAAGTTTGACCCAAGGACAGTGTCCCGTTTTAGAACCTAACCTTGTGGCCTGAAGCTACAGCTAAAATTTCACCTAGGGCATGGAAGGCGATTGAAGCTATTGGACGGTCTGCATGTGTTAAACAAGGATATTCTAATGTTAAAGATTCTCATGCACCAAAATAAGAACTCCAAAATAATACTGACAGAAATCTCGTGATCCTAAGCATTCTTCAGTTTTTGCATCCCACAACCTAACCTCATGATCCAAACTACCACTTGCAAGAATTTCAGGATAGAGTGGATGAAATCTAACCTGCATTCCAATAAGAAATTTATAATCGTACATTTTTTTCGAGAAACATAGAAGAGAATTGTGTACAATATTCAAATTACCACAGACGCAGTGATTTTTTTCCTGAAGATTAAGAGATATTTCAACATGCTATGGGCGTCAAAATGGCCAAAATACTCACCACCCAGGGTGTCCTCCGATGCCCAATGAGCACCCTTAAGCACTTTCCAGATCGGCAGTCAATTATCTTTACTGTATGGTCTCCACTGTAAGAAAAATATAATAATTGTGCTTTGGAGGAAGGAAACGAGAGAGAGAGAGTGGTAGGGAGAGAAATATACTAACTGGGTTGAAGCAAGAGTCTTTCCATCGGAACTAAAGGCTGCAGCAATGGTTGATCTTGGTGGTGGCAGAAGGGGGCAGTATTTTGCAGACAAGCGGTGTAAGGACTCTGCCTCACCCCTGTAGTTAGCAGAAGATTTAAATGTCGGATCAAACTTCTTGGCACCAAATGAGTTAGATGTGGAAGATATGGAGTACCAAGATCGAAGTTCTTGTCTGGCATCTACAGAAATTCCAACGCTCGAATGCTGACTGGACGGTTTTCGCCAAAATCTATCCGGAGCTCTCTTTGTTTGGGGAGATATTTCTCTCTTCAATAACAGATCACATACATTGCTGCAAATGGAACTACACGATTCAAAACCAAGTTGTACGCTTTTTAAAGAACAACAAACAAAACTACATGACTACCCCATCTGCTTTTCTTAAAAAGAATCGGCAACTACATTATCTGGTTACCTTCTGCTCATATCGTCAATGCAGAAAGAGTAACAAACTCTAATCTTGCTACCTAGTATACATTTGAAATCTCTCTTACTCATGAGAGATTATCACCAGATCTTGCACGCAACCCAGTTAACAAAAATATTAAAAACTGAAAAGAGAAAACTCCGAGTGAAGAGCAAGATGATCTTGCTCCAAAGTAGAATAGCACCTATGTTCTTGTACCCCCATCTACAATCAAACCCCAACTATCAGCTCACTTGAAACAACTAAATTCCACGTCGAAGCGTGAAATTGAGGCAAAAATCTTACCTCTGCCTGGAAATATTTTTTTCAGCGGCAACTACAGGCGGAAAGACGAGCTGATGGAAGTTCGACGATGACCGCAGTGAAGCCTCAGCTGATGAAGACGCATTCTCCCGAAAACCAGACGACGACCGCATGATTAACCAAAATTGCCAATCGACGCAGGAAAATTCAGTACAAAAGAACCATTCAAATCAACCCAAGTTCAAAATCCTCCCCAAACCCGGTGGAGAACACACGAAAGAGCCTTAAAACTCAGGCCCAGAAATCCTGGAACACTCGAGAGAAGAGCAAGAAGGAAGTAGAGGAGATCTCGGAGACGGGATGATCGATGAATTCCTCTTCGGCCGATTGGACACAAGCTTGGTCGCTGGTTAAAGGAATTTACAAAAATGCACCTGGGGGTTCTATTCCCTAATCACTCTTCTAATAACCTGTAATTGCGTCTCTGCGAGTCGTTAATTTTGCTCTCTGTTTTAAAATTCACTTCAATTAAATCCTTTTTATAATGCGTTGAAATATAAAAATATTACAAAAAATAAAATAATTAACTAAATATAATATTTGTAAATTTCATAAATTTTTATTTTTTTTATATAAATTTAAAAAATCATAAATTCAAATTTAATTCGGTATAATCTTTATATATTCATGAATATTGAATATGCAATATGATAAATATTAAAGGGCTACAGCCTACATGCATTATTTTAATCTGTTTTATTATTTTTTAAAAGATAAAAATAATTCAAAAATATTATGAAAAATATTTAAAAAATATTATGAAAAATATTTAAAAAATACTTAATTAAATCACTAATACTTTGATTTTCTCCTTAATTTTCTGAATTATCTATTATTATCTAAATTTTTCATTTATTTTATTTACCCTCTCTTTTTTGTAAGATTTGGATAATTTGAGATTTAATTACGTTTCTTTTATCATTATCCCGGCTTTGAACTTTTTTCTTATTCAATCTAATATTCATTTTATTTCAAGATGAATGATCAAATGAATTAGAATCTTCGAAATGAAATTCAAAATAATAATGTACTCAATAACATCAACATTTCAAATCGAGTTTGAAATATCAATTGTTACAAACATATGCATTTTTAAATTTTTGAATTTTGAATTTTGAATTTTTAAATTAATTTATTCGATGTGTAAATTATATTATTATATTAAAAATTTAGAAAATATTTTAATATATCATTATTATCGTAGCAACATATTGCATATTTATGTAGTATCATATCGGTTCCCATGCAACCTAGTTTTTTGGAATATTATTCACTAATTTTACGAAAATTCGGAGTTTTTATTTGAAAAATATAAGCCAATCCTTGTACGGGCAAATCACCTTTTCCACGTGACCGCAAGAAAATCGCAGGCGTTGTTTTTATATCCGTTAGGTTATCGCCACGTGTAGTTGTTTCTGTTCAATCAGGGATGGTCCAGGTACACCGATATTCCTGGATTTCCTTCTTCGTCTTCATTGTTCTCTATAAATGTTGCAGCTCTTTTCCGAATCCGAGGTATTCGGAAGTCAATCATCAGCTCGCTTTCGTGTATCACACTCCGAATTGCTTGTTTTTTTATCTCCCTCTATTCCCGGAATTGATGGCGATGAGTTTGCCTCACCAGATCGGAGCTATATCCGGCGCGCCGCTGACTGTCGACACGGGTGGCGTTTATGGGGAGGCAGCGCCGTCGTCCGCCGCAGTTAGTGCGGTCTGGAGGCCTTCTTCTCCTTCGAATCTACGTGTTTCGGCGCAGAAATCGGGGCAAGAGTCAGACCGGGTCTCACCATCTCCCCCTCTGAGCCCGCGCGTCGTTGTGCGCCCTGATTTGTCCGTCGCCGCGCAGGCTTTGATGTCGCCGTCACGATCGGCTGAGGATCTCCAGACGTGGGAGTACGTCGCCGGTGGTTTCCCTCACAGCATAGGGGGGAGAAATGGGGTACCCGTGTTCGTTATGATGCCGCTGGACAGCGTGACGTGGAATCACACGGTGAATAGGAAGAAAGCGGTGAATGCGAGTCTGCAGGCGCTGAAGAGCGCAGGCGTGGAGGGGATCATGATGGACGTCTGGTGGGGGCTGGTCGAGGGAGAGAAGCCCGGCGAGTATAATTGGGATGGCTATTCAGAACTTCTCGAGATGGCAAAAAAGCACGGCCTCAAAGTGCAGGCAGTAATGTCGTTTCATCAATGCGGTGGAAATGTTGGAGATTCTTGCACGTACGCTTCCCAATTGCTTTCCCTTGCCTGAAATTCCGAAATTTGATATAAACTCGTTCTACCGTTTCAGGATTCCCCTGCCAAAATGGGTTGTAGAAGAGATTGACAAGGACCCTGATCTTGTTTATACAGACCAATGGGGCAGAAGAAACTACGAATACTTGTCTCTTGGTTGTGATACTCTCCCTGTTCTCAAGGGGAGATCTCCTGTGCAATGTTACTCGGATTTCATGCGCTCTTTTAGAGATACATTCTCCCATCTTCTGGATGACACCATCATTGCAAGTTCTTGTCTTTAAACTCATTCTTCTCCTTGTCTGTTGTTGTTCAAGAATGCTCCATTGCTGTTTCTCCAGGAAATTCAAGTGGGAATGGGGCCTGCAGGGGAGCTTCGCTATCCCTCTTACCCTGAGCAAAATGGGACCTGGAAATTTCCTGGGATCGGTGCTTTCCAGTGCTATGACAAAGTATGTTCATGAATCATTCAGCTTCGTTTATGTGCTTTTAGATGATTGATCATTTGTCTGGTATTGCAGTATATGCGCCATAGCTTGAAATCTGCAGCTGAAGCAATCGGGAAACCAGAATGGGGCCATTCAGGGCCAACAGACGCCGGCCACTACAACAATTGGCCGGAAGACACCAACTTCTTCAAAAAAGAAGGAGGTGGATGGAACTGCCCCTACGGGGAGTTCTTCCTGTCATGGTACTCCACCATGCTTCTCGATCACGGCGAGAGAATTCTTGAATCAGCGAAGTCCATCTTCGACGACGTGAAAATCTCAGTAAAGATTGCTGGTATCCACTGGCACTATGGAACCCGTTCGCATGCGCCGGAGCTCACCGCCGGCTACTACAACTCCCGCTTCAGAGACGGCTACCTCCCTATCGCTCAAATGCTTTCTCGCCATGGCGCCATTTTCAACTTCACCTGCATCGAAATGAGAGACCATGAGCAGCCCCAGGACGCGCTCTGCGCCCCAGAGAAGCTCGTGAAGCAAGTCGCCATAGCCACGCAGCAAGCCCATGTTCCCCTGGCTGGGGAAAATGCACTTCCCAGATACGATGAATATGCACACGAACAGATTCTGCAGACCGCTGCTCTTGGCGCAGACAGTGCAATGTGTGCATTCACTTATCTGAGGATGAACCCTGATCTGTTTCACCCAGAAAACTGGAGAAAGTTCGTAGCTTTTGTGAAGAGAATGGGAGAAGGGAAAGACGCGCACAAGTGCAGAGAGCAGCTTGAGCGAGAAGCTGAGAATTTTGTGCACGTTACACAACCTCTGATGCAAGAAGCTCCCGTTGCACTAACTCATTAGCATTTTGTCTGTACACAAAATACTATTTTTATTTTGTGAAAATAGTGTATAAATTCATTGTTAAATTTGAAATTCAATTTATTAATCCGATCAAAACTAAATATTATTAAAAAAGTAAATTTCAGTTTATTTTATTGATTATACATTTATATATTGTGAAATTAAAAAAAAATATTTTTTGTTAATTTATTGCATCTAAACTTTGATATTTGTTTACAAGGTTTTTTTTAAAAAAATGCAACCGGAGGCGGAGGCGGTTAGATGGAACTTGGAAGATGCAGGTGCAGGTTAAAGGTGTGTGTGTGCATGGAGGAGAAAGGTGATTTGCGGTTACAGGGTAAATCCAGATGATATCCCGCTTAGCGCGCAACATATCATCTGTTAGTCAGTCCTGTTTTGGGGACAAGTCCCTGTTGGGCAATGGCTACGTCCTGTTCGACGAAATTACTAAGCCACGGCTTGTTACCCTTCACCGCCTCATGTCTAATCTCATGCGCGCAAATCGAAGCAATGAAGCGCTTGATGTCTTCAGGAAACATGTCCGAATGGGGAGTGTGGATGAGGTGGCGATCGCGCTCGCTTCGAAAGCTTGTCTTGCTCGGAGGGAACTTGGTTTTCAGATTCACAGTTTTGCGCTTGTGTCTGGTTTCATGAATTTTGTTTGCGTGTGTAATTCTTTGATGGGGTTCTATTGTAGGTCCCAGGATATAACGCGGGCTTTTCGAATTTTTTATAGCTTGGAATACCCTGATACGGTTTCTTATAATACAATCTTATCAGGGTTTGAAGAGAGTAAAGATGCTCTTTTTTTTACTCATCAGATGCATTCAGCCGGGTTTCAGTTTGATGCCGTGACGTTTTCTAGTGCCTTGGCGCATTGTGCAGATGGTCTGCATTTTGATTTCGGTTGGCAACTGCATTGCCTCGTTCTGAAACTTGGTTTCCATATGGAAATCTTTGTTGGAAATGCTCTGGTGACTTTATATTCGAAGTGTGAGGAAATTTCATTTGCTGATCAACTCTTCAAGGAGATGCATCATAAAGATGTGGTCTCTTGGAATGCAATTTTATCTGGTTATGCACAGAATGGTAGATGTGCCTGGGAAACCATTTGTGTATTTATTGACATGGTGAAGGGAGAGGTGAAGCCTGATCACATTTCATTCTCCAGCGTTATTTCAGCATGTGGTCAAGATAAAAACTTAAATTTCGGGAGACAGGTGCATTGTCTAGCTGTGAAGCTAGGATACGAAACTCATGTTTCGGTTGGTAATGTCTTGATGTCAATGTATTTCAAGTCTGATCTTGATGGAGACGCAGCATTGATCTTTGAGAGTATTGTTGACCCTAATGTAGTTTCCTGGACAACATTGCTGTCAATAATGGAAAGTGATGCCATGGATTTTTTTAAGAAAATGATCAGAGAAGGGGTTTCCCCAAATGATGTCACTTTTATTGGATTAATTCATGCCATCACAAAGCAAGAAACTGTTGTTGAAGGCCAAATTGTCCATGGGTTTTGTATAGGGTCAAATTTTGTCTCTCATGTTAATGTAGCAAATAGTTTCATTACCATGTATGGTAAGTTTGGTTTCGTGGAGGATTGCTTGAAGGTGTTTGAGGAGATAAACTGTAGAGACATCATTTCTTGGAATGCTTTGATATCTGCTCATTCGCTGAATGGAATGTACAAAGAAGCTCTGCACACGTTCTTTCTTGCTTCAGAAGAATTAACACCTAACCCTTATACCTTTGGCAGTGTTTTGCATGCTATTGCTTCTTCAGAATCTGTCTCTCTGAAACAGGGACAGAGATGCCATGGTTATTTAAACAAGCTTGGACTGAATTTTCATTCAATCGTCTCTGGTGCTCTCCTTGATATGTATTCAAAGCGTGGGAGCATATCTGATTCCTTGAAGATATTCAATGAGTTGACAAATAGAACCCAAGTTGCTTGGACAGCTATGATCTCTGCTCATTCAAGGCATGGTGACCATGAATCAGTTATAACTTGCTTTAAGCAGATGATAAATGAAGGTGTCCGACCAGACGCAATAACGTTTCTTTCTGTACTAGCATCATGTGGTCACAACAGAATGATAGATATGGGAGTGGAGATCTTCAAATCAATGGTGAAAAACCACTATGTTGAGCCATCTGCTGAGCATTATTCTTGTGTAGTGGACATGTTAGGAAGAGATGGGCGTTTGAAGGAGGCTGAAGAATTTTTAGATGGCATTCCAGGCGGGCCAGGAGTATCTGTTCTGCAAAGCCTACTTGGGGCGTGTAAGATTTACGGAGAAGTCGAGATGGCATCACGTATATCCAATGCTTTGATTGATATGCAACCAAAGGAATCAGGATCTTATATCTTGATGTCCAACTTGTTTGCCGAGCAGGGTAAGTGGGAGAAGGTTGCCAAACTGAGGAGATTGATGAGGCAGAAGCAAGTCACCAAAGAAATAGGATTTAGTTGGGCAGACGTTGGTAATTCAGTAGACTTGCATGGTTTTTCGTCAGGTGATAGATCTCATCCCTTGTCTAAGGACATATATATCATGGCAGAGTTGTTGGGATCAGAAATGAGAAGAAAACGAGAAAAGGCAATTTCAGTGAACTAGATTTCGTGGGTAAAATGTTTTTTATTCACTAGGTAAAGTGAACGAAAAGTATAACTTGCAATGTATTTCAAAGTTCAAGGAGGGAAAGTGGAAAATATTTTCCCATGTACAAAAAATGTGCTGTCCTGGCTAGCGTGCATCTAGAGAATGCAACTTCTTTTCATACATCTTAGCTCGTCTCAAGGCAGCCAAGGCTTCTGTTTGCTTTCCAGCGCGTTTTAAGTTAACTGCCATTAGCTTCTCCGACTTGATTCGTTCAGCTAAGTCCGCTGCCTCTGTATCTGCTTTTGCTCCTGCTCCACCACTTCTAGTACTATCTTTGCTCTGATCTGTTTCTTTGCTGTGAGGCGCGATCCCGAGATCTTCAAATCCAATTGACTGCAGTGCAGACAACAACTGAGGATCAAGAAAATCCTCCACCTCATCCACACCTTTGGAAGAATCCAAGGAATTTGCAGAATCCAGCTCTTGTAAACGGGATTCTAGAGATTTTGCCAGCTCTAATTCAGCCTCAGCTTCAGTGATTTTACCTTCTCTTCTAAGCTTTAGAGCTTGGCGCTTGTGGGCAAGTGACTCCTGCTGCACTTTGAACCTCTCACGACTTGATGTAATAGGTGAAACCTTTTCTTTTCTAGGAACATCGGAGGTTAAAGAGTCGGTATTGGAAACCCTCTCATGGCTGGATGATGGATTAGGCGAACTTGTTTCTTTGTTACGTACGCCGGAGGCATCAGAATCAGAACTCGTAACCTGACTCGTGGCGACATCTGCCTGCTTCTCTAAAAGCTTTGCTAGCCGGAGCTCCTCCTTGGCTTCGGAAAGTTTCCCTTCTCTCTTCAAGGCAACTGCCTTCCTCTTGTGAGATAGGATTTCTTGTGATAAGCTATTCTTATTTGGAGATGAATCTGGTGGATGAGAAGGCAGCTCCGGTTGCTGTGTCTGTGATATCTCCCCGTGGGGAGCCATTTGTTCAGGTTTCACAACTGTAACCTTGTCTGGTAACTGTGGTTCCTTTGACTGGTTCTCCACATTTTTATTTGGAACTTGTTTTGTTTGCTTTTCAAGCTCCTGCAACTGTAGCTCTAATGCCCTCGCAGTTTCCAGTACTTCATCTGCAGAGTCGGTCTCTCCTTGCCGCCTTAGGGTAAGAGCCTTCCTTTTCAGCGCCAAAAGGTCACTCTGAATTTCCTTCTTAGTTTTTCCAGGGGTCAGATAATCACCAGCATAATGTGCTGTTAATCCAGTGCTCGTGACTTCATTTTTATTAGACACAATAGGTGCAGCAGCTTTTTGCGATGTAGATGGCTGAGCCTGTGCAGTGGCATATTCATCCTCCCATCCCATGTTCTTCAAGAGAGCGAGATAAGTAGGATCGTGCATATCTTGATCCGTCACTTGATCGGCATCATCCTCAGCTACCTCTTCATCACTGATGTTCATGTCAGTGCCTGAACTTGCCCGTCCATGTGCAGAAGCTTTACTGAATTCCTCAAGTTCTGCCTCGAGAACCCTAGCCTTCTTCAATTCTTGCTCCGACTCATCAAATCTACCCTCTCTCTTCAGAGTTAGAGCTCTCTTTTTTACAGCAATGAGGTCTTTCTGAATCATAATTTTACTCCTTGATGGAAGTTTTTGTGCTGGATAGCTACCTCCATGCGAAACACTTGTCTCATGTTCCCTTCCATCAGCCCTCTTCTGATTTAGAAAATCTCTTTCTGATGACTGAACTGACGAAGCCTTCACTTGGATATCGATGGATTCTTCAACCCAACCTAATGATTTTAGAGCAGAAGCCATATCAGGATCTTCCATGTCTTCTTCAGTGACTTCAAAATTCCCATCAATATCGAAGTCATCCGCAAGGCCAGAAATATTATCAATATCAGTCCCAATATTGAACTTTTCAGGTTCAGCGTCCATGCTTCGAATCAGTGAAGAGAGCTCATCATCAGAATCATCAGCACCACCCAACAGTTCTTCCTCCTCTATTTTCCTCTCAAGGACCTTCGCCTTCTTCAGTTCTTCTTTGGCTTCAGAAAGATTCCCAGCTCGCTTCAGTTCAAGAGCCTTTTTCTTATGAACAAGGACCAGAGATCTATCAGCCGTAATGGCAGGCTTCGGTTTATAAGGTTCAGGAAAAACCTCCTGAACTAATGAAGAGAGCTCACCCTCCACAGTTGATGCGGATGGTTTCTTCTCACCCTCATGAAGATCTAAATCTGACCAACCCAATTCTCTAAGTTCAGCAGAGAGATCCTCTTTCTCTTTACTCTTCTTACCCAATGAGGGTGTAATTTTTTCTGTGGCTGCTCTAAAATGATTCTTAATATCTTGTGTGTCATCCACTGCACCGGAGGATAAAGCTTTTTTTCGATTTTTCCGCAGGGAGATCTCCAGTGCTGCGGCCTGCCTCTCCAGTTCCTTCCCCCGTTTAAAAGCTTTCATGGCATCCTCAGATTTCCCTTCATCTTTTAATATCCTATAGTTTTTCTTCTCCTCCAAGGCCTTCTCTCGCAATCTCGCGGGGGTTTCACCTTCAAGTTCCGATGATGCCTGATCTGAGGAAGAAGATGATCCGACAACTAGCTTCGACGCCGTGTCATTCAACATGTCATCTTCTTTCTGGGAAGCAACTCCAGAAGCTCCTGAGAATGGGACAAACAAGGAATTTAGTCAGAGAAGGGACTGGAGAAAAGTAATGGCTACTGCTCAAAACATCTCATTTCCACTTGTGTGTTTCAGAAGATGCCCCTTAACAGTTGCAGCTTACCAGAATCTCATATACACACAGAGTAGAGCAAAACAACTTACAGAGAGGGGTTACTTAGCTTAACTCATCTCTGAACAGAGCAACGCGAATTTCTCATCCATAAGGCAGCGAAAGCAAGGTAGAGATGAAATCCAGATGCATGTAGACGAACAAGGAAGCTACCTTTCGAAGGTTTGCTTTTGTATCGATTCCGATTTTCGAATCGTGCCGCCTCTTCTAAATTTTTGCAGGGATCACAAATGCGCACTGGCGAATCACCCTGTCCACGCAAGATAATTCTGTGGCGAGTGCAGTTACCACAGAAGATCCCCCCACATCTTCGACAATGATGCTGAAAACACAATGAGACATGTGATCATCAGAGTGAATCTAACAAGAACTGGTGATTCACTAGCTCAAATGATGCGTGATCTTCCATTATCCACCGACGGCGGTACCGTAAGCCACTGGCCATCCAAGATGACCAACGGAAAGCTCAAAGATACGAGTAATCAAGGAAAAAGGGAATTGAATTGAAAGCGAAATCGAAGACTCTAGCAGACCTTGCGATTGATGAAGGAGAACTGCGAGGAACAGCCTTGGCAATGCGACGCATCGACGACCCAACTGTTACCCCTCAGAGATGGCTTCGGCGGCAATCCAATCTTCTCCAACATCGCGCCTCCTCCTCCTCCCTCCTGCTGCCCTTCTGCCCTCTAATATTGTTTTATTTTTTTAATTATTAACTACATATTCCACAGTTATTATTTGCCTCTTCAACGGTACGAACACCTTCCCCTTCGGTGCAAGTGCAATGGCTGGAGCTTTAGGGTTAGTCGTCCCGTCTGGCTCCTTTGCTCTATCCATCCTTTCGTCATCTTCGCCTTCTCCTCCAGGTAAAGTCTTTCTTCCTCCAATACTACTGGATTTCGAGTTGTTTGGTTTGATTCTCCTGGTTTAATTTTCCCGGAGACGGTCGATGTTTCTGCGCCATTTCGATTTCTTGAAGCTAACAGTAGATGTGCGTCTGAAATCTGCGGATAGGGTTCGTCGTGCACGCCTTTGCGGCAGCTTTTTTTTTTTTTTTTTTTTTTTTGTTGTTATCTGTGAAAACCCGACTACGTTATCCCCGTTCTCAAACATGTATTGTGATTAAGATAAGATACTTCAATCGTACAGTGGTTTCTCTTCCACCCACTGGCGGTGAGATCTCGGCGCTCCCTCAGGGATTTCCATCGCTCTCTTGGAGGACCTCAGTTTCAGGGAAACTCAGTCGCCCTTACGCTTCTTCATTTCATTTTTCCCAGAAGGTGCTTTTATCTTGATTAAACAGTTTCCTATGGTTCAAATCGATGTTATATGGTTTTGTTAGTTCTTCAGGCTTCTTCCAAGGATGATCTTTCTACTTTCGAGGCTACGTACTCCGATGCAAAATATGCCGAGCCCGATACGAGATCCCAGCTCATTTTTGCCCCGGATTCTCTAGAGCTGAAGATTGAAGATGCCACCGAATCATCCAATGTGAAGGAGAAGAAATCCACAAAGCGTGCTGCTGCTGCTGCTGTGTCTCGGAGCCTCAAGGTTGACATAACAGAAGTCATAAAGTACCCTGTGAGGACAGAGGCGGCCCAAAAGGAAATGGTGGAGAGGAACACATTGGTGTTCATGGTCGATAAGCGCTCTGATAAGATTGAAATCAAAGAAGCAATGAAGAAGCTTTTGGGTGTAAGTATCAAGAGGGTGAATACCTTGATGACACCAGAAGGTAAGAAGAAGGCGTTTATCGCCCTGTCCCCTGAATACAATGCTGCGGATGTGGCAAAGAAGGTTAGAATCTACTGAAGAGAAGCAAAGCATGTTTACACTTAATGGCCGTAGAGATAGAGAAAAAAGGATGTTGTTCTTTGGGTCGCTTGATTTTGTTGTTATCAGATGTCCTTACTGTTGCATTTGATTGCAAGGAAAGTGTAAAGCTATTGGGCAAAACACATCTTCAGACGAACAGAAGCAAGAAAAAGTGCAGTAGATCGCCACGCAAATCCATAATCAACCACAAGCATTATCTGAGCACATCCAAGTTACCATTTGTAGTCTCCAATAGAGAGACTGAGCTGCGATATGCATTTACAATATTTATTCAGGGAGTGACAGACACGACAACCATGACTTGCTGCTTATCAACATACTGAAGCATGAAGAGAAGCTTACATCTACATGAATTAGGCAGCCTCCAAGAATCCTTTCTTTTCCAAGAAGGAAACAATTTTGTCAGCCATTACAGGAGGAGGATCACATGTCCCATCTATTTGGTGTAACACTATCTGAAGGATGAATAAACGCACAAAAGGGATCCCTCAGCACATTGCATTCTGAATCATTAACTCACTAGGCAGACATAACACGTACCTCAGCGTTCAGTGGTGGCTCATATGGGTCATCAATGCCAGTGAACCCTGAAAAGAAAGGGTGAAATAAATAAGAATAAGTGATTCAGTTGGTTTAATTCATGAAATGACTGACTTCAGTTTTTGTAAAGATGAGAGAACCTTTAATCTTCCCAGCTCTTGCTAGTTTGTATAAGCCCTTGGGATCCCGAGCCTCACAAACTTCAAGAGGCACGTCCATATAAACCTGTAACATTTAAAGGCGTTATTGATGCACAATAGGGGCTTTAATTTCTAACGCAAAACAAAGACCTCTATAAAATCTCCTTGAGGCAGTGAATCACGGCATGCATCTCGATCCTTGCGGAATGGAGATATTAGGCTCGCAATGCAAATGAAGCCAGCATCAGAAAAGAGTTTTGCAACTTCCCCTAAAAGTGTGAAATGAGCCAATTTAGTTTATAAGAAATGGCATGAATCACATCAATGGACAGAGTTAAGAAACCTACTTATCCTTCTTATATTTTCTACTCTGTCTTCGGCTTTAAAGCCAAGGTTAGAATTCAGGCCATGCCTGCAGTTATCTCCGTCGAGGATATAGCTGAGCTTTCCTCTGGCATGTAAAGCATGACTCAAAGCACAAGCCAAAGTGCTCTTCCCTGCAGGTAATATAGCTCATACTATAGCCATTTCAACTTATTCCCACAAAGAGACTATGCTACCAAATGAAAGCACATAACAGATGGAAGTAAAATCACAGTGATAACTACCCAACAAAATATGTAGCCTAGGATATTTCAACATAGCATAAAAACATCACTTTCTTGGTGATCAAGGATATATATATCTTGTAGCATACAACAACATCCGCATCTTACCCGATCCACTCAATCCAG
Organism: Utricularia gibba; assembly: GCA_002189035.1. Classification (NCBI taxonomy): domain Eukaryota; kingdom Viridiplantae; phylum Streptophyta; class Magnoliopsida; order Lamiales; family Lentibulariaceae; genus Utricularia; species Utricularia gibba. The sequence continues at coordinate 871,042 of NEEC01000016.1, read as the reverse complement.
TTATCCAAACAACGCATCCCTTCTGATTAAGCAGCCTCTCCCTGTCCCTCCTTTCCACCGGAAAATTATGCCATGCGATGTTTGACGAATTTCCAACAGTGGATACTTCGATTGTGCCCTTGCCTACCAAGGAAACAATTGTATGGTTGAATTTTAGAACACATGAAACAATACTAAGATTATCAGCAACAGATACCAGGAAAACCATTACGATCCTGGCCATCAACTTCCATTGCCTTGATATGTACCAAAAATCTGGATCCCGTATGCCCCAATTTGTTCTTCCCGATACCAACAACAAGGTTCACTTGTGAAGGAGACGAATACTTCGATATTTTCCTTGGAAACTCAAACACATGCGAATTTCGGAGATTCAACGTTTCACTAAAACCAATTGACGCCATTCAAACTTTCAGCAACTCATTTACAGTTCTCGCAGGCTCCTTCTCCTACCCAAAAAAAGAGGATGCAATACCGAATACCCAAAATTGTAATGCACGATCCCAATAAACCGGAATATCGCGACGGAATTGAAGGAGATGAAATTCGCCACAGGACCCAGATTTCATACTAAAATTAGAGAAAATGGCCCATTTCACTCATCTCCCCAGCTGTTCCGACCGACAATGGGAGGGACCGGTAATAGTAAAAGAATCCAAGCGCGATTGAAAAGGAGAATCAGCAATCATCCCCTACAAAACTGAAGAAGAGAGGTGCAACTGATCCCCCTTTCATAGTTCAACTGAACTCGGCCCCCTATAAATTTTTTGTTCTTATTTGTTTTAAGTCCCATCACTCAGGTGGCTTTATCTGGGTTTTAAATCGAGTGGTTCATAATCTAGGATTTGAGTCAAAAAAGAAACCTTTCTGATTTTGAATGGTCAATCATGATTAATCGGAAATGTGTGACAGTCAAATACAAACCTTTGCACTCATGATGGAGTAAACTAACTCCAAAAACCACATGAGAGTGCTTCTATAGACAGATCAAAAGTGAAAAAAGAACCCAAGTGCAGCAATCACCATGAAATATATACTCCCTTTTCCAGAAACTAAAGAAGGATTATGCGGGGAGTGGTTCTTCCATAACTGCAGTTTGTCAAAAATTAAGTTTTGTGAGGCGGTGTCTATGAAAGAGCAAGAAATGAGGCGTGGGACAAACCTTTTCTACGCTCAGGAATTTCAGTTATTTCCTCTGTGATGGAAGGTGTACTCGTGGGCACATCAGGAAGATCTAGCTTCTCTTCATATTCTTCAGAAGGCTGTGCTGCGGATGGAACCTTGGGCAGATCTTGAAGGGTTATCTGCACGAATCAATGTTCAATGTTGTCAATGCAGCCATTAAAGTAGAAATGGCATTAAGAGCCTAATATCTATGAACAGCAAGACAACGGACCTGCGCCTCCAGATTCTCAAATTCGGCCAAAACCTCTTCTTCATCTTCAGCAGATAACTTCTCTCCCAAAATGGCATTAATCTCCTATACAGGAGTATATGCATCAATTATATAGTGAGAACAGGGCATTCTTCCGGCTAAGGGATAAGAAATAATCACAGAAACGTAAAAACTGTTGCTTGAAACTAAATAGTGTATATCTAAAAGCAGGGTATGGAGAAATGGGATCTATGAAGTGCTCACGTCTTGATACGCTTTTGCTTCAGCAGAGTCATCAACTAGTTTTTGCACATCATCCAGGTTGATCTCACTCTGTATTGCCTTTACTGCATTATTTCCAGCTTTCAAACTCTCGAATACTGCTTTTTGCTTGCTTGCCAATTCAACGTCTGCCAACTGATGCAGCAGTGTCAATTCTCAACACCAAGGCCGTAAAATATTATAATGGTGAGAGAGAAGTTGGAGTTGAATGACGTACTTGCTGTTCGACGTTAATGAGCCAGCCATCAACTTGCTTCAACAAGTCCTCTTGAAGCTTCTTCTTCTTCAATGCTAATAATGCCCGATCTTTCTTCTTCTCACGGAGCAAATCTATAGCAGCTTGCTTTTCAGCATCAATGACAGCCTCCAACTGGAAGCAACAAGAAAGAAGAATGAAACAGCAGGGAAAGAGTACTCCATCCATAGAAGCAATGCAGCATTCAACTGATAATTTAAATGCATCCACCATCCTACGCACACCTTGATATCCTGTTTGAGATTAGCTGCCTAATCAAACCCTGGTACATATGCTTGAATCCCTTAAATTTTCTTGCAAGTTCTAGAGAGGCTCCGAGGGAGTAAAAGTGGAACGATTTCAATTTATGTGACCTTAGGATGCTCAGAATGAATAAATCAAAATTCAATGCACAATAAATTGAGCCATTACAAAAATAAAGAAAAAAATCCATAAGCACCCTCAAGTGATGAAAAAAGAAACTGCCCCATCCTCTCCCAGTGATGAGATTGAATTTATCATCCACATCAACCTAACATGAAATTCTCAAAACCCCAAAACCCAGTGATGAAAAAGGAAAGTGCAGCAAAAAATACCTGTTGTTGGTATTGCGCAAGCTTCCGCCGCTGGGTTTTGAGAGAAAGAATGGCTTTGTCGACCTCCGTGATCTTAGGTTTCTTCACGAACACGTTCCCCATGATTTCCTAAGCCCTCCTCCCCCAGAAAGAATTAAACTTCAAATATACAAGCAAACTAGAATACAGTGATGAAAGGCAGAAGAAAGACCACACACAAAGCTTTCCCCTTCACCTCTCAAGCACATACAGCCCACAATTATTCACACTAACATCATCCCACTACCTCAATCTCACCATCGCTTCGGAGCGATGCAATCGTTCTGTCCGTTAAAGATGGAATTAGGGTTTGAATTCCCAATCTCGCAAAAAAAAAAAAAAAAAATCCCTTTTCTAAAGTTTCTTTTAAATATTTGTTATTTATTATTAATGTTTTAAAAAATGAATTTAATTCATTTTTTATTTAATTATTAATTTGGATTAAATCTCTTTTATAATGAGATGAAATGAATTAAATAATTTTTAATTTTAAAATAAAAAATATTATTTATACGAATTGAGCTCATTTTCCGATCTAATCATAAATATGAACTGAACCATATGAAATTTTAAATTAAGTCCATGATTTTAAAATATTGTTCCATGATTTTTTTTTTATTCAATACACATTTTTATCAAATACAAAAAAGTAAAAACATTTTATCACAAAAAAACATGAGAAGTTATATGAAATTTTGTATCATATTATCCCTTAAAATTAAATATTTAATGATTTGGAAAACAAAAACTCCAAAAATCCTTAATAATTCGATATCAAATAATCTTTTCAATTGTTACATCTCATAACTTTATTCTTATATATCAAACACATAACTTGTCATACACCTTATAATTAAGTATATAAATATTTAATTACATTATATTCTTAGGGTTATTACAAAGAGCAGGGAGATGAGGGAATGAAGTCAAGGTTTGACCTCGCGCGTGAGGGAGGTTATCATCATGTCAACGCCTTGACAAAAATATATTAAGACATCATCAATTATTATAATTAAATATTGTATTTAAAACTGAATTAACGCCTCATCCAGATACAATGTTTTAATTCGAAAATAAATACAAAACACAAACCCGGTTCATTTCTTCCACTCGTACGCCATCCTGTTACCACTCATGCATGGCATCCAGTTAACCCTAAAATTGGAATATATTTTGTTCGGATTGGGAGGTTGAAACTCTGAGTCAATCTATTGTAAATTGACAAATGAATTGTATCTGATTTTAAAACATTATGATAATACGTAGATCACGTTTTTTATATCATGTTTGAAATATCATTCAAATATCGAGATAAAGCATACTAAGTGTGTGAACGAAACACACGTTAGCCAATTTTAGATGTCTTTTATGGGCATTCGATCCCGGCATGAGCACATAGTTTCAATTTCTATTAGAAATAATTATGTTCACGTTCTTATATTAAAATGGGAAAAATCTTTTTTTTTAATCATAATGTTTGGTACATTTTCATTTTACGATCTAATAGTTTAACTTATGCAAAATCTAGTCAAAAAACTTACTAATGAACTCATTTTCTGGTATTTTGGTTTGATGGAAATTAATAATCATAACTAATATTCATATGCATGGTTCAACACAATTATTAAAAATTGTAGGAAATTATTACAAGTGACATTTAGTTTTGATGAGTTTTTGACCGTAATTACATAAAATGAATTTATTGATAAATTTTTTGACTAAATTTTACATAAATTAAACTGTTGGACTGTAAAATGAAAAAAGACCAAACATTATGATTGAAAAAACCATTTTTCTCTGTTAAAATTTATGAATCTGAAAGATATCTCACATTAATAATAGAATTGGGAAGTAAACGTGATTAAATAGATAGATTATCTTAATATTGTAAGAATACTTTTTCCCTCAAATCGAGGCATCTTTTTTCAACCACGTGGGTTTGGTAACATTTTTCAAGCCATTGGTGCGGGTAAATGTTGATGACATGGAATCGTCAACACCTTGAGAAGAATGGTATCGCATTAATCCAATTACATTAACTAACTCTATCTTGTTAGCCTTAAAAGCTTCCAAAAAGCTTCTTCTACTACACCCCAATGTTAATTAACTTCCAGTTTATACCTCAAACTATGGATTCAAAGCTTGTTGACATTTGTAATATTTTTTTACTGAATTAGTCACTGTAACATTCTCTCACATACATTTAATCAAAATTTTTTAATTAAAATGATCAATTTTATCACACTAAAAATAGGATGATTAAATTACTTATATACCCAGTGATAGTGATCAACAGGATCTTGATGAGGAACATATGATATATTAAAAGATTTATTCATATTTCATTAATTTAACTCATTTTCAATTATATTTAAAATATTTAAAAATACATATTATTATTTAAATATATTGGATTTATTTTTTTCATCTGGTTGTGTGTTTAAGATATGATCTCAAAATGAATATATGATTTTAAAATGGCGTGTGTCACGTCACCATATTTCAACTAGGTCTAATATGTCATTAGTGAAGTACCCCCCACGTAATGACGTGATTAATTACATTTAGAATTAAACAAAGCACGCTAATGAACGCCGGCTATAAACTAATCTCGATTCCAGGAAACGGAACCACGCCTGTAGGCGCAAGGATGCTGAAATTGTCAACTTCATTGATAGCGTAGATAAAACCCTAATTTCCTCAGCTGACGATAAAGGATGCTATCCTCCTAGTTCCTGATATAAACAGGGGCAGCTCCTTGCCCCCTTTGTGGGCAAATGCGCCATGATATCCTCACTGTCGAATTTGCTCCTCCTCTTCTTCTTCTTTCCTTACCATGGCAATGCACATGGGCCCCTGATCTTCGACGTCAGGAGTTACGGGGCGGTGGCAGATGGGAAGACGGACGCGACGCAGTCTTTCCAGCGGACGTGGGCGGCGGCCTGCGGTAGCAAAGCGGCGGCAACGATGTCGGTTGGCGGAGGAAGATTTTTGATCGGAAATGTAGAGTTCAGAGGCCCATGCAGGAGTCGTGTAATAGTTAAGATCGATGCAACTCTCGTAGCTCCGGCTGAGTTGGGGAATTCGGGGAACTGGATTTCCTTCAAGGATGTGGAAGGAATTTCGCTCGTGGGAGGAACTTTTGACGCCCAAGGGCAGTCGTACTGGAATTGCAGGAGTTCCGGCAACACTTGTGCTCCCGGAGCAAGGGTAAATGCGTCATTTCACATTTTCAGCAAAAACTCATCCTAATTTTTTTTAAAAAAACTACTAAAATAAAGTGTATAGAACATAAAACAATGCCATGGAGAGACAAACTTAGACAGACGTCTGGTTCACGCACAAGTCAACTGTTCGAAATGAGAGGAATATGTTGGAGGGTAGTACTGAAAGTCAAACTCTTACATGAAAATAAGTTCATTTTCAGTTTTTAATTATAAAATAAGTATAAACTACAAGGCCTTAGCCGGTGATGATGTGAATGGCAGTCGATAACGCTGAACTCGGTGACCGACGCAGTGATCGACGGGCTGACGTCGATAAACAGCCGGCTGATGCACATTTCTGTCAACAAATGCAACAACGTAACCATGACGGGCTTGAACATCGTGGCGCCATCGCAGAGCCCCAACACCGACGGGATTCATCTTCAGGCCTCGACCGGAATCTTGATCCTGAGTTCCAATATACAAACCGGAGACGACTGCATCTCCGTCGGCCCCGGGACGCGGAACCTCTGGATTGAGAACGTACACTGCGGCCCCGGCCATGGCATCAGGTACTGCGCCGCCGTGAGAGGAACATCTGCCGGAGAATAATTGGTTAACCGGGTTTGTGTTGGAATGCTGCAGCGTAGGGAGCTTGGGGTGGAAGACGGAAGAAGATGGAGTTGAGAATGTGACGGTGAAGAACGCGGTCTTGACTGGGACCCAGAATGGGCTCAGGATAAAGACGTGGGCCCGGCCCAGCAACGGCTTCGCCAGGGGGATCTTGTTTCAAGGCATTATCATGAACAACGTCAAAAACCCTATCCTGATAAATCAAAATTATTGCCCAGATTCCTCCGCAAACTGCCCCCATCAGGTAGGTATTTTCTTCGTTTTCATCCAATTTCCCAGCATTTCCTCAAACTAGGTCTTCGGAATCCGATACGACGTGGTGCTGCTGATAACAGAGCTCTGGAATCCAAATCAGCGGCATCACGTACTACAATATAACAGGAACATCGGCGACCGCGACGGCGATAGCGTTTAGTTGCAGCCAGACGCAACGGTGCACCGGCATCAGTCTCAGAGACATTGACCTCACGCACACGGCAGACTCCGACGCCGCTTGCGTCTCCGCGAACGCGGACGGTACCACGGATGGCGTGGTTGTCCCCGGCGGTTGCTTTTAGCTTCGCTTTCTGCTTAACTTTGTGCGTCTTGGATTCAGTAAGTTATATTGTACGGTTTTTAGTGGTGAAGATCAGCCCTTTGTCGATACGGAAGGGTGAGTATCTCCATCGTAGGTTTGTGTGGTCCGTACCACGAAGGGTATTTTCGTCCTTTCAATTATTATTAGAATTGCGTTCATACTTCAGCAAGCAATATTCAAAATTAATTATATATACAAAAATTCATAATTATTTCTAAAATCAGTTAATCTATTGATTAATTAACTCAAAGTAATTACATAATCAGATTAATTTAGGCAAAGACACCGAATGAATTGACAGTGACAGGTGATCTACTGGGAGGTGAAAATTGGGAATTCGTCTAAACAATTCCAGAAGCGAACAATAATGGGGATTTGCTCGTTGATGCTTCCGTTCGTCGGAGGAATCAGCGACGATGATGCGTGTGGACTATGCGGCGATCATGTTCGGAGGTATCCCCTGTGTATCTTCGATCCGACTCAGCTTTGCTCTTTTCTTTGATGCGATTACAGTAATGCAATCGCTGATTTGGAGCTTCTTTTACATCTTCCTTTTATCCGTTCTCAAATTTTGTGTTATTTTTTTTTTAATGTGGTATGCTTCGTTCTCTATGGGAAGGCTTGTGGAATCATGATTATGGCTTGTTGAATGCGACTTTCTGTAATTCATAATTTGCTTGAACGTGCTGACCTGGTAGGGCCCAAAATCAAAATGAGGGCCTTTGGAATCCATGTGTTTCTGTTTTGAATTAGGATGTGCGAATTCCTTTATGCGCTTTGTCTTGGGGTGATTGCTAATATGCTTCATGTGTTTATTTCAGAAGCTAAATATCTGTTCCCTGCATGAAGTTGTGAATTTTGCACTTCCAATAGATTCAGTGCAAGTGATTTCCTGAAGTATGGAACCTTCTGGTGAGCCATTTAGACCTTTTTTTTGTGAATCATATCTATTCCATTTGGACCTTCATTTCTTGAGTGATAGCCCTTTGTACTCACTCACTCTGGGAAGTTTATCTTCTGATGTTCATTTATTGCTGCAAACTGAAATTCTCGAGTGAACACTCATATCAGTGCATGCATACCCAAAGTTTTGTGCAGTATCCTGGTGTAATGCATTGTGTGTTCTTTCTTTGATCTTTTCCTCTTCTGTTGGTTGCTTGGGGGTGATCATGTTTAGACATTGTTTATTAGAATCTTTTAGATATTAATTGTTCTTTATTCCGATTGCAGCAGAATTTCTGAGAGACACATCTGTTGTTGTCATTACGTTGGATTCAAGTGAAGTTTATATTGTTGTCAGTCTGTCAACTAGGATCGATACTCAAGTTATCTATATTGATCCAACAACTGGAGCTCTTCGCTACACTGCAAGGGATGGCTATGATGTTTTTAAATCTCAAAATGAAGCAGTGGACTTTATCACCGGTGGCTCTAGGTTGTTATGCAGGAGTATAATACCTGCACGGGCCATATTAGGCTACACAAATCTTGGTAGCTTTGGTTTATTGCTTCTGGCTACAAAGCTGGTTGCTAGTATACCTAATCTGCCAGGGGGAGGATGTGTTTACACGGTTTCCGAGAGCCAGTGGATTAAGGTTTCACTTCAAAATCCACAGCCTCTTAGTAAGTCAGAAAGTAAAAACATTCAAGAACTTACAGAGCTTGACATTGATGGGAAGCATTACTTCTGTGAAACAAGGGATATAACACGGCCTTTTCCAAGTCGTATGTCAGTGAAGAATCCTGATGATGAGTTCGTTTGGAATAAATGGTTCTCATTACCTTTCCAGAAAATTGGACTTCCACAGCATTGCGTCATTTTACTACAGGTCCTTTTTTTGTTTAATTAGCAGATTTTTTAGCTTCTTTTGATAAGATTATAATCTAATGCGTATAGCTGATTCCACCCTGCAGAAAAAGCTCATTTTTGAACTTAGGGTCGTATGAATGAAAGGAAGTAGATACTTTCAGCCAAATTCGATATACCCTTCTAATTTCTGGCAGATTTTTATATAAAAGATACAAAGATATGTTATTGATAGTTGCATGATGCTTGTGACTTTTAAGGAATTTGATTTGTCATCAACAATAACCTAGTATGGTCAGCTTCTTTTTCCTGTATAATTTCTTTTGGCATGACCATTTTCCAATCCACGGTGTTTAAAATTAGTATCTGTATCGCTCTTTCTTTGGCAGCTATGCCTTTATCCTCCTTTTTATATGCATGGAAATGAAAAACCAGTGTTTTTATTGAACTTTTCCTGCTCTAGATATGCAATTCCTTTTTATTTTAATGAATCAAATGAGCTGCCTTCATCTGCTTGCAGACTTGATGCACAGCACATTCCATGTTGTAGGTTTTTTTTGTATCTTACGTGATATGGCTCATGGTCCATGGATTTTACCTAATACGAGTTGAGATTCATGAAGCTTTTGACAAAGGCCTTATTCATTTTCTAATTATATTTTACTAGTTGTACAGTGCTTTTCTCTAAGTAAATAACATAAAAAACTGCTATATTATGGAAAATAAAGTTGAAATTTTCGAGAAAACGATGCCATGTGAGAGAGCATATGTATCTGACTAGTGTACCCCCTCCCCCCTTTGGTGATATCTTGTAGCAAATTTTCCTTAGCTTAGAAGACACCTGAATATTATTTGTGTACTTTCTTAAGATTCATTGAATGCTTTTTTTTTACTATCAATTATTGTTTATGAAAAATTATGCAGGGCTTTTCAGAGTGCAAGACTTTTGGCAGTCTTGGACAGCAGGAGGGGCTTGTTGCAATTACTGCTCGGCGTAGTCGGTTGCATCCTGGGACTCGATACTTAGCAAGGGGCTTAAATTCATGTTATAGCACTGGTAGTTCTTCCAATTCATCTCCTCTTTTAATTATTACATTTTTAAAAAATGAGAAAACGTTTTGTGTGACCTTGCTGCTGGCCGTCTATGTTTATTTCATCTTTAGTAACGTATCTGTTTACCTGCATATTTTTTTCCTAAAACTTAATCAAATTTTATCTGTATGAGCTCCTCTTATCTGTTATTTCCATGCCAACTTTACCATGACACTTGCTGGTTCAGCAGCACAAATTCATGATGTCTTTAAAGATGCTTTAAAGAATTATTCACTGCACAGCTGTTATACCATTGAATTTGCAGGAAACGAGGTTGAGTGTGAACAGCTTGTTTGGGTTCCCAAGGGACCGGGTCAAAGTGTCCCTTTTAACACTTACATTTGGCGTAGAGGTACAATTCCTATCTGGTGGGGTGCTGAGTTGAAACTTACCGCTGCAGAAGCTGAAATATATGTATCTGATGGAGACCCTTACAGAGGAAGTGTGCAGTACTACCAAAGATTGTCCCAAAGATACGACTCAAGGAATCTGGATGTTGCTAACAATGAGAAACAAAAAAGAAGTGCTCTAGTTCCAATTGTTTGTGTTAACTTACTGAGGAATGGAGAAGGAAAATCAGAATCCATTTTAGTTGAGCATTTTGAAGAATCTCTAAACTATATTAGGTCAAGTGGAAAGCTTCCTTATACCCGTATTCACTTAATAAACTATGATTGGCATGCTAGTGTAAAACTGAAGGGAGAGCAACAAACAATTGAAGGACTATGGTATCTTCTAAAGGCGCCGACAGTTTCTATTGATATATCTGAGGGCGATCATTTGCCCTCGCAACAACGAATTAAAAACTGCAGGGGGGAAGTAATATACACCGACTATGATGGTGCCTTCTGCTTAAGATCTCATCAAAATGGGGTACTGCGGTTCAACTGTGCTGACTCTCTTGATAGAACCAATGCAGCTAGCTTTTTTGGTGCGCTCCAGGTTTTTATGGAGCAATGTAGAAGGTTGGGCATATCTTTTGACACTGATTTGGTGTATGGCTATAATTCGCCTGGAAACTATACTGGATATGTTGCTCCATTGCCTCCTGGCTGGGAGAAACGCTCTGATGCTGTCACAGGAAAATCGTACTATATTGATCACAATACTCGCACCACAACTTGGAATCATCCTTGCCCAGATAAACCTTGGAAAAGATTTGACATGACCTTTGATGAATTTAAAAGATCAACTATCTTATCACCTGTGACTCAATTAGCTGATCTTTTCTTGGTTGCTGGTGATATTCATGCAACCTTATACACAGGTTCCAAGGCTATGCACAGTCAAATTCTTAGTATTTTCAATGAGGATGCCGGGAAGTTCAAACAGTTTTCTGCTGCCCAGAATGTCAAAATTACACTGCAGAGAAGATATAAGAATGCCATAGTAGATAGCTCTCGGCAGAAGCAACTGGAGATCTTTTTGGGGTTAAGGCTCTTCAAGCACTTTCCTTCAATTTTGATGAATCCACTAAATGTATGCATCATTAATTAAATTTTCTTATTAGTGCTGTCCTAATTTACCTTTCTTAGCATAAAATTTCCTGTGTCACGCTGTGAAGCATGCACTATGCCACTTGTTCAGTGCCAAATCTTGACAGAGAATGCAGGATGACTGAACTCTTAGAACATAATATCTGAAACTTCATTCTTTATCTTCCGAAAATCATATTATAATATTTCATGCTTCTATTGATATGATAGGACTTTTATGTTCCAATCATCGCTTTTTTTCTGCTTTGACGATTTAATTGATACTTCATCATATTATCTTTCCCTTTCATGTTATGTGCTGTTGCATTGATTACGAAAGTTGGAGTCTGAGCACGTAAGCTCAACTGGAGCATATCCATAGCTTTTCCTCTAAATTTTAAATGATGAATGAACTTTCAAGTATGAGAATGTGATCATCATGTTTGTGTTCTAAGTTGAGTTTTGATTGAAAAACTGGTTGAATCTTATTCTTGCATCTGATTGAGGTTCTGTGTGTAAAGTTTACCCAGAATACCTAATCTAAACCTTTGGGCGTGTAAAATTCATCTTAATGTACAGTATCTGTATATAAGTAATATATTCTTTTGACATCGCATACTTTTCTGTTGAATGGCTTGTGTTGATTTTTTCTTCCATGCTTTTTTCTGTACATGTGTTTTTTCTTGATTCAGGTACCTTCTCGGCCACATGGATGTTTTCTAAAACCAGTTCCAAGCATGTTTACTTCTTCTGATAGTGGAGCTAGCCTTCTCAGTTTTAGAAGAAAAGACCTCATATGGGTATTTGGATTGCTTTGGGATGCACCTTCTTTTATTGTGCTTGAAAAGAGCATTTTGAACTTATTATGGAGAGGCCATGTTGCATTGCTTGCTATTAGTTGCCTTTATTCTTGTGTAGGTCTCCTCACAAGCTGCAGATGTGATTGAACTCTTAATCTATCTTGGAGAACCATGCCACGTATGTCAACTTCTTCTTACCATTTCCCATGGTGCCGATGATGCTACTTTTCCATCAAAAGTTGATGTGAGAGTTGGGCGCCACCTGGATAACCTAAAACCAATTCTTGAGGTGTGGTTCATTCACAGTAATTTTCTTAGCAGTCAGATTAGTGGCTTCAAATTCTTCTTTATGAGCTTGAAAATAGTTAAGCAAGTTTGGACTTGTGGAATGCATTGTGGTAAGTCATGCTCATTGTGTTAATTATAACTATCCCCCAGGGAGCCTCCATACCACAATGTGCAAATGGCACAAACATTACAATTCCGTTAACAGGGCATATCCCTCCGGAGGATATGGCCGTGACTGGGGCTGGTGCACGGCTACATGCTCAGGAATCTTCTGCACCTTGCATTTTATATGATTTTGAAGAGTTGGAGGGAGAACTTGACTTCCTTACTCGTGTTGTAGCTTTAACCTTCTATCCATTAGCGCCTGGACAAGGCCCAATGACCATTGGCGAGGTAAGATGATCTTGCTGAAAACTACAAAGCAGTGTCATTTCTCACCTGCATTTTGTTCTGTAGGTGGAAATTTTGGGAGCTTCTCTTCCGTGGAGGTCTTTTTTCTCCAATGAAGAAATATTCGCAAGATATGTTTTCAGTAACCATGCAAAAGGAACCAAGTCTGTTTTTTCTAAAGCAGATATAGATTTATGTTCTTCAGGAAATAGTGTGAATAGTGAGCCTGTCTCACGCCAATTCGAAACATCTTCCTCATTGGTCGACCTTTTGACTGGAGACTTTGGGCATTCAGACTCCATCTCGGTACCAGTACCCAAGTATGGTTTACACCAGGGGGGCGACTTACTCGACTTTTCAGATGATGTGACTCAGCCAATTTCTGATGGGGATGATCACTCAACATCTGCTTCGCCCAAGGGACCATCAAATCAACATTCTGAACGCTATACTAGAATCTTTAAGTTTCTAGCAGGACCTAAATGGGTACATTTATTGCTGATTTTCATGTTACCGATTTTTTTTTACTTGTTTATTCTATATCATTATTTTTGTTGCTAGTGTTATTTATTTGACTTCTCATAATGCTAATCTATTATAATAAATTATTGCTCTTCTTTTATTTTGGCATTATCTACTCTGTGACATGAAAATTCCTTTAGATGGTGAAGCTTCCTTGAAGTCATTTTCTTTCTTTTTTCAATCATGCATTTTTTTTATGTAGACTACTTAGATGGCAACATGCAAAATGTTTCTTTTTGTTGTTAAACAAGATTTTTGGTTATGTTAAAAAATTTCTGGCTGGTATCGATAATAAAAGTTTTGAATCATCAGACGTTTATCTGGTTGATCTACGCAGTTGTTCTTAATAATTGAATTCTTAGGGGTCAAAAGCCGAAGGACATAGATTTGGCTGATGGAACCTAATTGCTAAAGGGCAACAGAAAATTTGTTTTTCTTTGATCCATTACATTTGGTGTCGAAGCTTCTGTCTATAAAACTGTGAATCTCTGGACCAGTTTTAGTTGTACCATCCTCAAGTTTTCTTTTTTTAATTGTCATTTGCACGGTGCATAAACTTATTCTTATGTGTTGTGAAATGAGCAGGATAGAAGATTTGATTTCACGGAAGCTTTGAAACTTGAAATTGAACGTCTTCAATTGAATCTTTCTGCTGCTGAAAGGGACAGAGCCCTTTTGTCAATTGGCATTGATCCTGCTAGCTTAAACCCAAATTCCTTGATTGAAGATTCAAATATGAGAAGATTGTACAATGTGACAAGTACACTAGCATTACTTGGGCATACTGCAGTAGAAGATAAAATCAATGCATCAATTGGTCTTAATATAGCTGATGAAAGTTTGATTGATTTTTGGAATGTTAGTGCCATTGGGGAGAGATGTATTGGTGGTGAATGCCAAGTACGTGCTGAAAATGGAGTAGCTAATGGTGTACCGTCTGATGATTCTTCCTGTGGTCCTGTATCCATTTTCAGCTGTTCTATATGTGGGAGCAGGGTTTGCAAAGTTTGCTCAGCAGGAAGGGGGGCTATGCTACTTGAAATCAGTAGATCAAAAGATGTGCCTAGCTACAATGGTGTTGCCAGTCAGGGGGATCAATACGTGATGCATCTTCAGATCGGTTGATAAGTATGGATTCAATAATCTGTAAAGCATGCTGCAGTGAGGTTGCCCAAAGTGCATTACATGTGGATTATGTTCGAGCTCTGATTAACCAACGAAGATCTAACCGTGTTGCTGATGCTGTGAAGAAATCTTTGAATGATGTTTTTGGATTAACTTCAACAAATTTTATTTCTGGTGCAAAGCATAAATCCTGTGGGGGAAGTGTTAGCATGTTGGAGAAGCTAACTGAGGGAGAACAGTCACTCGCCGAGTTCCCATATGCCAGCTTTCTCTACCCCGTAATTCAGCTGCCATTTTTAATTTTTTTTTACTTTAAACTTCTTCTATCATTTGCTTCAGAAAATAAATGTAAGCCAATTCACTTCCTAAAATCACTTCACATAATCCAGCACGTACTTTGAAAATGGCCAGAATTAGTTTCACCAGTGTGTGGATACAATTCCATATCTATAAGTGTGTTGTACCTTTGTTTACCATATTTTTCTGTATTGCTTTCAGAATATCTATTTATATTGTTGTATAGGTTGAGGCTGCAGCAGGTTCAGCACCTTCGGCATCTCTTCTGACACCATTAGATTGTGGATTGTCAGAGTCTTTTTGGAGAGCTCCTCCTAGCGTCTCTTCAGTGGAATTTGCTATTGTCCTCACTGATGTTTCACGTGTCTCTGGTGTTGTGCTGGTAGTTAGTTCATGTGGTTATTCCACTTCTGATGCTCCTACAGTAAGTTTGCCCTTTGTGGGTTATATATAAATGCACCAGAGTCTATAATGCCTAATACTCGTTCTTCTCTAGATTTCTATATTGGCATGGTCGCTACAGTATTAATTGATGCAATTTGACTATCTTTTATTTTTTATTTTTTGTCTACACTATACATGCTTTTTTCTACAGCCTTCTTTGTGTGTCAGGCCATATGAAAATTAGATGTTGTACAATCTTTTAGAGTGGTTATTTTTATGTGATAGTTGAAATCCTTTGCCAGTTAACCACCAGCTATATTTTCATCTTTCTTCATTTTTACTAGGTACAGATTTGGGCGAGTAACAGTGTGAACAAGGAAGAAAGGATATGTGCAGGAAAATGGGACATGAAACCCTTTATAGAATCTTCACCTGCTCTTTCTGGACCAGAGAAGTCATTGAAAGATGAAGCACCTCGGCATGTAAAATTTACTTTCAGAAACCCAGTTCAATGCCGGATCATTTGGATTAATTTGAGCCTTCCTAGATTTGGATCAAGTTCAGTCAGCTTGGATAGAGACCTCTGTCTTTTGTCGTTGGATGAAAATCCCTTTGCGCAACACAAAAGACGTGCCTCTTTTGGTGCAGAGTTTGAAATGAACCCAAGTATTCATGCCAAAAGAATTATTGTGGTTGGAAGAGCAGAGAGAAAAGAAATAGCTGCATCTTCACAAGGTTCCGATTCAGTAAATGTCAGACGCTGGTTAGAGAGACCTTCACTTCGAAGCAGATTCAAGGTGAAATGTTGCTTCTATTTTGTGTTCAGATGTTTGGATCCATTTAGAGGTTCCTTAAACCACACTTTTTTTTCTCATATAGACAACTGTAAACATCTTCTAAATGTTCAGGTTCCCATTGAGGTGGAAAGATTGATAGAAAATGACCTTGTTCTCGAGCAGTTTCTGCCGTTAGCCTCACCTTTGGTTGCGGGTTTTCGCCTAGATGGGTTCACTGCAATTAAGCACAGGGTGAATCATCTTCCCTTGCCGGGTTTTGATGTGTGGAATGTGAACAGTCTCTTAGAGGAGAGGCTCACAACTCCTGCCGTGCTATATATTCAAGTGTCTACTCTACAGGTTCCCCTATACATCTTTGTGTACTCTTATTGGTAATGCTTGTTATGCAAATGCTTAACACTGAATAATACATTGCCTAAGTACACATGCCTCAGTGTAGCACAATTAACTTTTAATGAGTAGGAGACAGCCGTAAACAAGCTGCTTACCCTTAATCTTGAATGCACTGTTATTTGTTGGTATTAAATTTGTCAGCCTCCTCCTACTACATGTTGAGCTAGAAGCTGAAAATTTAAGCTCATGAACGTCCTCTGTCATCCCTTTTCTACCAATTTCTATTTTATCCATGATCAAGGGTAACTATCTTTCCTGCAGGAACCCCATGGGATGGTTACTGTGGCTGAGTACCGTCTACCAGAAGTAAAGCCTGGGACACCCATGTACTTCGATTTTCCTAGAGAGCTACAAACACGCCGCATAACATTCCGGTTGCTGGGGGATATTTATGCATTCTCTGATGACCCATCGGAACCAGACGATTCTGGCCATCGACCTTACCCTTGGGCATCAGGTTTGTCACTGGCAAACAGGATCAAGTTGTATTACTTGGGTGATCCTTATGAGCTTGGGAAATGGGCCAGTCTCTCGGCTGTCTGATACAGCGTTGCAAGTCTGGTTCTTGTCAGATATCGCGAATTAGTTCGAACCTCATTCTTTAAAGGTAAAGTCCTATTTATACACCCATCTGGCACAACTATTTGCCATTCTTGAGTCTGTCTGATGGGATTTGTCCATTGTACGAGCATTGCATCGCATTTTGATGAACTAGGTGGTGTTGCTAGTGACTTTCTTGGCTGGTTTGCGAATTGACCTCTGCCCTACCAAACACTCTCGATCTAGAAGTGGTATAAAAGTCCTCTGTTCATATTGAAATCTACTACGGCTGCATAACACAATGTGCATACTACGCTAGTCGGTTGCGCGAGTTCTGAGTAGGAAACCAAGTTAGACATGCCAGTTTTGTGAGCATGTTAGGGGCATTTTCGTTGGATGTATGAAGCTCCATGTTCTTCATACCTGTCATACAGCGAGGGAGGGGAGCATGGTTTAAATTAATTGATGGATATGGCAGAGAATTGACTGAAAGTCAGGTGGTTGGGACACAAACTAAAACATACTCCGACTTAGAGAACCACATTTGCTGGAAGGAGCCAAGTGATGCCAATATACTTCCTCCGATCCAGACACTGCACAGATAGGCGACAAACATCATTCCAGAATGTAAACTAACAGCAGTTATATAGCAGCTGCTGAGTTCTTGCTGATTTGTTTTTGAAAAAAAAACTGGTAGTCGTTATATGGAGGTTGGATGGGACCAACAAGGGAAGGTTCCAATTGGATTGGCCCAAAGCAATGTAGTAACAGAAAACCGAAATAAGGTTATAACCAACCTGAATCTCCTTTCGGTAGCATTTCCACTGGCCAGCACCTTAACCCTTGCAGCTTGAGGAGACTCCTGGGAACACAAGGATTGGGATCCAATTACTAGCAATTAGCTAAACAATCAGTCAACCTGTCATCACACTTTCATTCTAGACTATCAACTTTAATCTTTACGAGTCTACCATAGTACCATTATCTAGAGCAGGTTGTTTTTTCTATTCAGAGACCATCCATTATCAAAATGATGGGTTCAGCAGAAGAGTTAATTGGGATCAGATGGGTCAAACGTTTCGAGGCTGGAATCAGGACCAGAATGGCGAAAAAAAAAACACGATATTCCTAATTATGGAGATAAGAAAGAACCTCCAGCAGATCCTTTTCAACACGTTCCTTCAGCTGTTGCATTGATGCTGACCCTCCAGCAAGCTCCATAAGGCAAAAATAAAAAAAAGTTAACCAAATGTATCCCCCAACAGTCATGGCACTGAATCAACCATGTACTCTGTTCACAATGGTGTACTACGGATGCTTGGAATATTGTAGATAAAATTATAGCAGGCAAATAGAAATACAAAAATGTGGACCTATCAAAAAAAAGCATGAAGAACCTAGCTGGCAAGACAATTAACTATTGTGATCAAAGATAACGCTGAAGCAAACAACTTACCAGTATGTTGCTGAAAAGCTCTCTTCGAATATCGACATCACATTTGTTTATACTCTCAATAACCTGGAAATTCATTACAGACCGTTGATTCAATCAGGGGCCAAACATAACAAGCGATCTTATTGTGGACTATTTGAGTGAGATAATTCACCATTTGGGGGAGACCACGAGCATATGGAACCGTCTCTCCAAAACCTTCCATTCCAGGAATAGTCTGAAAGAGCGGAAAAATAAAGAAAACGAAATACAGAATAAGAAAGAATGTAATAGCTTCAACAATACAGTTGCAACATTTCTTGAAAATGAAAGAACAAGCACAACAAGGTTGAAAGTCCATAAAAAAATTCACTTAATGAAGCAAACTTTAAGACAGTTTGCAACAAAAACAATTACACATGGCGCAAAGTAAACATTTCTTAAAGGTTACAAGAGGTTATGGAAAACAAACCTGAACCGAGGATGGATTAAATAGGATGTCGGGGATTTTGAATCTCTCAGCTCCTACTTCAATCGTCCTAATCATTTTATTAATTTAATAAAACATTAGAAGCAGTGGGACAAAAAATTGAATCAAGTGATCATTGGGCAATACTTTGAATACATAATATTTAGTAATCAAGTGTGAGTTTACATTTTGATATGCCATTTTTTTTAAGGTTAACTAGCATAAAATGCATCGAAAACTACAGAATGACTGGCATCAATCCATAAGCACATGAAAATAAGGGCAATAATAAGTGCATGAATGAAAGTAAAATAAAACTTACTGTCCATCTGGAAGTTCATAGGATGTCATTGGAATGTTTGAATACGAGGTTTCTGATGAAAATGAATGATGTTAGCGCAGAGCATTTCCATTCTACAGTAACATAACACAAAGCGAGCAATTGCTCTGAGTAATAAGAAATTCAAAATCTTCAACAACAACAAGAGTACTCCATTGATATCAGAACTAGTTAAGTAAAAAATCACATAGCACGTACATCAACCTAGAAAAGGATGGCACTAACCATCATAGAGGGTATCTGGAACACGACAAACGGATTCTTTAATATCACCAACAATCACCCTCTGTCAACAGAATGAAACTCAATGACAAAGGAATGCTGAACAGTTAATGAAATCATGCTAGTCAATTACCTGGGAGTAGAGTTTGTAACTTTCAGTTGTATATGGAAAGTCGACATCTACTGTCTGCAAGATGCATATTGGGGCATCTCAAAGGTTAAAAATTGTTTACATGAGAAAACTGAAAGATGCAGACATGGAGTGCCAAACTTGCAAACAGCAAACAGGAAGACGAAGAAATGAAATTAAAAATAAGCACCTTTCTTCTATTACTCAAGACTGTTGGTTATTAAACCTGTTTTGATCTTTAAATCAAATGTTCTAAATCTCTACTGATTTTTCTTATCATTATGACCTAAAAAAAGAAAAGGTGATAAACAATGTCAGCACCTGGAATTCACCAGACCGAACTTCTTTCCTCTTAAAGGCATACCGAGGCTTTATCTACAAATTAGACATTTCCATGTAAAAAAAAACGGATTAAATAAAATATCATCGGCCTGAGGATCAAATCTTTTCGCTTGTAGGTTGATAAAGACTACTCACAGAGACGCCTCTATATTCGAGGCTCTTTAACAAGCAATCAGTAAGAAATTCCCCACCAACAGGAGATATGCCGACAGCCTACAACACACATGAACAAAATATTGAAGGGGAAATGTGAAATTAATGGGTTCATTCAAAGAGCATTTCCCAGAATGCTTGGCATTACCTTCTGAATAACATACCCATCATGTACAGGGGCTACGGTAGTTGATCCTCCACCACTGAGTCCAGAAACATAGCATCAATTAATAAAATGCACATTCAAACCAAAAGGAACATAAGAATACAGAGACAGAGAGCTCAATATAGACATCATAATCTTAAAAAAATACACTTTGCAGCACCAGGTGTTTCCATGAAAAGCGATCATGGTTCAACAAAATATTTTAAGGAAAACCATGGATAAAGAAATCCGGTTCACATCTCTACAATCAAAAGAATATAAATACAACAAAATCCTTCTTCGGGAACAAATATAGATAAAAAAGAAAAATAAGAAAGGGCAAGAAAAGAGAGTGACAAAAGTCTTCAAAAAAACTTAGAAAAAATATGACAATTTAAAAAATCTTTCTTGGTGATTTAAATATAACATCACCGTCAAATGAATAGGAACTCAAGACTACAACAATATTATGGACGAGAAATAGTAGCGTTGGATAAAACAAATAAAAAAACACTAAAGAAAGCATTTAATACTTTTACAAATGAAAATAATCGATCACGTATCAAATACGAAGCAACATCATCCAATTATTATTCATTTCAAGACAAATAAGTTCGGTGATACTAATATGAAAAATCAGAAACAAAATATGTACCAATCAACCACAAAAGCTGTTGCACGTCCAGTTGCAAAAGATGTGAGGACCTGGAATTTCAAGAACGACTTTTAAAAAGAAGGCAGCTAGCAGAGATGCAAAGCTAGGTAGGATGGCAGAGAACTAACAGCGTTCTTGGCCAAAAATAATGCTGGAACTTGGAATTTCTCAAACATGATCTCAGCAGTCCTGCGATGCATATAGACTAGTAAGTGACCAGATTATGGCACCATCCATGCAGAGTAAGATATTAACACCATCAACAGAATACAATGGGCAACACAATATTATTAAATCAAAGAGCGTCAATCATAAACTAAGTACTTGAAATATCCAGAACATCCATCTTACTTTTCTCTTGGCTGCTGAGCATTTGTGCATGGTTCAGCAAGGAGCATCGGATGCTCCTTCGGATCAATTAATAGGCACTTCCTGTGAGGGATGCATAATAGATTAAAGAAAACAACGTATGTTATCGATAGAAAGGTCAAATAATAAAGATTTTTGAAACAAATATCAGCAACCTCAAAGCATGGTCCCATATGTTCTCAACTATGTCCCAGTCAACGACAACTCCATCTCTAAGCGGTGAAATTACCTGAAAAGTCATTTCGAGGTTTAAATATTAAATTATGCATCACTCGCCAAAGAGCTTAGGAATAAAACGAAAGCCACGGACCTCCATGAAATCCCTGCGAAACCCCAAGTCCTGTGATCCTACATACAATTTACGCTTGCCCCTGGATTTAGAATCTGTGCCAAACCCAGAGTTCTTCTCTGGGTTATCAGCCACATCAACCTCCATTTCATCAATTGACCCAACAACCTAATTCAAGCATTAAAAACAGTCATGACGAGAGAAACCGGAAAAGTTTAACAAGTTTATGCTATGAAATCAGTTGCACATAACTGAGGCATCCAAAACCATGTTTTGAATTTCCTCAATAACGCATAAGCCAATTGTACGGATCATTTGAATTCTATTTATAGCAAAAAGAATTTACGCTGGCTGCAAACATTAGACGAGCATAATCAAAATAAAAAAAAAATGAAGTTGAATATCATGTTCTACACCTTCCATTATACCTTCGTCTGTTTAGAAACATATGGAATGAGTTTATGCTACCTCAAATATAATTCTCACAAATTTTCCAGAAAAAACAAAAAAGGATGCTGTAACCTGGGCAGTCTTCATGTTTGCTAATAGCAATAAAAAGGTAAGCAAAAAATTGAAGTTCAAAGTTACTCATTTTGAACAAATAAAACAGCAACCAGGAAACCATTGTACTACAGTAGAAAGAGATCATGAGAGGGAGTATTTTTTTAAAAATGAGCAAGACTGATTAGCTAGACATACAGATGGAAAGACGGCCTTAGGAGCATCTTCACCAGCATAACCAGCTTTGCAGGTGTGGGAACCTAAGTCCACCACTATTGCTGATACCTCATCTGAAACAAAAAACAATAGTGTTTGAATAATCATGTCATATGTATGTGTATGGATGTATTTATTATTGCAGGAAATGAGACAGAAAAGTCTGATCTCACCTCCTCCGTACATAATTCGTAATTTCTTTTTCCTGCTCTATGTGCAATTTTGCTTCACGAAACTGCAAAAAAAAAAAAATTACAATTCTGTACATGTATGCTGAGCCAAAACAAACTCATCAAATACGGCTGCGTTAAGGAGGATTATCTCTAGAAGGAACAAAGATAGCTGTACATACACATGATCGCATCAGATATAACAGCTATGCCACAGCATGAAGGGGCCACTTTCTTCTATAAACCTCAAATTGTAACCGGACAAAAACTTAACGAAGCTCAATATTTCGCACTGTCTTCTATAAACTGAAAATCGTAACAGGTGATTCTGCTACTTATTTTGCCAAATGAGCGAACAAGCAAACTGACCCCATTATAGAATTTATCCACGATAGGCATGCTACAAGGTACCTACATTCTAATGCAACTGGAAAAGCAAAAAGCTCCTCAGTGACTCAAGTACAAAAAGGAATTACGTTGTGGGAACAGAAGCAGTCAAATTACAGTAAAATCAAACTATGGCTCTCTAAAATTGTCAGGTTCCCACCTTTCCGACGGTAGCGCGCCAAATCCAGCACAACTAAGGTTTGGCGAGATTTATTTCCCAGCTTTATTCGCCTCCAGATTCCATTTCTTGTTTCTAAAACCCTAATGTTGAGAAATGGGGGTTATGCAGTCTTTTTTGTTTAAGAAATTAGATCTGGCCAGGGATGGTGGCATCCGCCCCATGTACTCCAACGGAGAATCGGACCACGGCCTGGTCCAGCCAGGTTAGGGACAAGCCACAAACCCAACGGTAGATCAGGCCACGGAAGATCGCGATGAGCCGGGCGGCCGGAGCTGGGACACGCAGTCTGGGCTAGATCACAAAAGATCGATCTGACCCAGTCCAATTAGGCCACAGCATGGACTGGGCTTGGGCACGTAAACAAGGCGGAGCCACGTAGGATGGCCAGGCAATGGAAGACCAGGCTGGGCCAAGCCATGGAACAGCGGACCAGGCCATGAAATGGAACATCAGGCCAGAAGTAACCCGTGTTGAAATTCAGGATGTGATGGATCGGACAAATATACACGTGAAGCCCAAATATATAATAAATATAAATTACATTAAAAAATATTAAATTCAATCGATTATTAATGATATGTAATTTCTTATATATTCAAATTATTTCACTTTCATTTTTCGATGTAGAATTATGTATTTTAACACCCGCTCTCAAATCGAACTAGTCCTCGATCCGATTACGACTTATGTTTGTTTTTATTTTTGTATGATTATAGGTAGTGATCAGATCATAAATCGATTTAATTTTTATCGTTTAATATGATACACGTTTATTATGTAATTGAGCTTCATATGTACATTTGTGTGACCCATCAAATACTGAATTTCAACAACCTGCTCCCTCCTCGCACCAGAGACTCTTTCGCCATCGAATGGGGCTGCACCTTCTAATGTATTCTGTGCAAACAGTTCAGTTTTGTATTACCGATGAGAAGTGAGTCCAGCTGCGGAAGCAAAAGCTTATTGATGAGCATGGTGAACTAAAGGTAAGGAAAGTGAAACCGTCGTGGCAAATGAAATGCTTCTGTTAGCATTGCAGGAATTTGGGAAGCTTGAAGCATATATTGCCAACAGGAAGAGAAAGAACGCCTCAAAGGACCATTGGTACAGGCCATACAGACGACCCAGTGCCCAGTGACCGCAATTTGTCAATCTTTGATGCTGATTCTGCATCCATAAACATCTCGAATGAAAGAGAATGGCACTTGAGTCATGTTCTGCTTCTCATCTCGTAGATCATATCAGATGTGATGCTTCACAAACTACAGCAGTGGTATGATCCAAAATAAGCGTAACTACAAATTGATGAATATTTTTTTTTATGTGGGAGAATACCTTCAAAGAAGAGTCCTGGTTGTCTTAGTTTCATTCGCAGGGGAATGTCATGTACACTACAAATACTTAACTGCAAATTCCTTGATAGTTTGAGGCATTCTCCCCAGCATTTCACTAGCATTACCGTAGCTCCACAATGGTAACACTTTCATGGCCGCCTCACCCTGAACTCACAGCTGC
The DNA here is from genome assembly GCA_002189035.1 of Utricularia gibba. Lineage (NCBI taxonomy): Eukaryota > Viridiplantae > Streptophyta > Magnoliopsida > Lamiales > Lentibulariaceae > Utricularia > Utricularia gibba. The sequence continues at coordinate 846,694 of NEEC01000016.1, read as the reverse complement.
TGTCATCCCAACTTTCTCATCTTCAACATTTTCGTCTCTGGAGAAATCCGGAGGTTTTGGAATGAGCCCAAGCAGTTTGAACATCAGTTGATCAGCATCATAGTCATTGTTTGGGGTTGTTAGTAGTTTCTCCCCAGTGAAGATGGAGTTCGCTCCAGCAAGGAAGCAGAGTGCCTGCTCTGGCACGGAGAAACGAACTCTCCCAGCTGAAAGTCGGACCATGGCCTTTGGCATCACAATGCGTGCAGTTGCAATCATCCTAATCATCTCCCAGATATCAACTGGCTGGACAGAGCAACATATGGTTAAATATTTGCGTACAAAGCCCCTGAGCATGTTTGAACACAATGCAACATAAGGCTGCCACACACATTACATTGAAGTATATAGCGATACTGAAAATTCTCACTATTGTAGTGGTGCATACCTTTTGATCTTCGAGAGGGGTGCCTTTCACTGCGACCAGGGCATTGATTGGAACGCTCTCCGGGTGAGAAGGAAGCGTAGATAATACATGTAACAATCCGACCCTATCCTCCTCGGCTTCTCCCAGTCCAATTATTCCTCCTAATTCAACCATACAGTAGTCATATTTTACATAGAATTTGGCTTAGAAAAACAACACATGATTACTCATGACCCTGAATATCCCAGAAAATATGCAATCTCTGGAAAAAAAAAAAAAACCTTCATCTTCAGATCTTAGCATGACCAAAACTCAGTAAGTAAAACATACTGTTAAGCAGTTTCTACACTTGGAATACCTGAACAAACGTTGATGCCTGCTTCACGGACATGTTCGAGGGTCTGCAGGCGGTCCTCATATGTTCTTGTTGTTATAATCTTAGGGTAGTATTCTCTAGAAGTATCAAGATTGTGATTGTATGCTGTAAGACCTGCTTTCTTGAGTTCCAGTGCTTGCTCTTTTTCCAGCATTCCCAATGTGCAGCACACCTCCATTCCCATGCCCCTTTTGAAGGGTAAATTTTGAAAACATAAAAAAGGCACTGAGAGTTCATCTGGATAAGGCTACATTGAGAAGAGCAGCAATCCAAGAATTTTGGTAAATGTCATTCTCATGCGTGCCAAAAATGAAAAAAAAAAGGAGGGAGCTCCTAAACCGAACTAAGAACAGAAGAAGATGAGGATAAAAAATGATCAAGAATCATAAGGCTTGATATATCAAACTGCTTGATTCCCTCAAAGTCAACTACCTGATCTCTTTCACATATTCTAATATCTGGCTAAAATTGGTTTTTCTGCCAGTCGTGTTTCTCCATGCTGCACCCATACAGAAACGAGTGCTACCAGCCTCTTTTGCCTGTTAATCGTGAAGTGCATCGGCTTAACAGATTCACATGAAAAACAAGGACCAGATTGGAAAAATAGCTGATCTGCATATTCTTCAAATACTAATCGTGAAGTGCATCGGCTTACCTTTTTTGCGGATTCCAAGACAGCATCTTTATCCATAAGCCTTTGGGCTTTTACTCCGGTGCTATATCTAGACGACTGAGGGCAGTATGAGCAATCCTCGCTGCATCCACCCGTCTTAATTGATAAAAGCGTACACTGCTGAACTTCCCTGAAGTTGTGGGCATGCCTATGAACTTGAGCCTGCAAAAACAGTAACCAATGACCAAGATGGAAATGAAAACAATGTGCACTTCTAAAATTGCAACAGCTCAGGTCTCTACAGCAATGCAGACCAGCCAATTCCGAAATCACAATCGAACACAATGCTCAAGACGCATATCTTCGTTTTCTCCGCAAAAACGAAATTGAGTAAACAAGAACAATAATGCGGGCAACATACACCGTGAAATAGAAGGTCAAGAATAGGCGATTCGTAGATGGACTTGATTTCTTGCCGGGTCCAGTCATTTCTGGGGCCACTTTTTATGCTCTTCTCCGCCTCCACTGCGGCCGCCGACGAGTAGCACATGCCGGCGACATTTAGCGGCGATTGTCGCCGCATCAATCTCGACACCCAAATCATGTCTCTTCTAGAGCAACAAGGTGAGCAAAAGAAAATGTTGCCGTTCTCCTCAGCAGCTTCTCCTCGGAGAATTCACCCGGAGATATTTAACGTCAACACGTGAGGCTGCAAAAAGAGTCGCCCAGCAGCCTACCCGTCCAATCGTTTTTCCTTCACATTTTCTTACAGCTTCCTACATAAACTATATATTATGCAGTAATTTCAATGATGAACATTTAATTTGTTGTATAAAATGAAGAAATAATTTTATGAAATTAAATTAAAGTCAATATTGAAGTGAAACTAACCTATTAAAGGTCGCAATTCTTCAAGTTTACACATAAATCACTATTTTATTAAAAATGTGTTTTAAGAGTTGGGTATAAAAAGTTTATATTCAAATTTACACATATACCGTTAATTGATTAACTAGTATATATATGTTTATATCATTCAGATACTCATTTTTTGAGTATATAGGTGGTATACAAAATAAGCAACTAATTATATTTATATTATTTACATATTGAAAATTTTATTATTGTATATCAAATATTATATATAATTGAGTATATATATATATATTAAATTACAATATATTTAAACATATTAATACGTTACTATCAAATGAAATTTAATTAACATGTATATACCAAATCTTGTATGATTATATTAATATTATACTCATTTTTTGAATATGTGGTTTAGTATACATAAATGAAGGGTTATTGGGGGTTTTATGAATGACATTACTCGTAAGTCAGTAAAACTAAAGCTATTTGTAAACTGAATACGTGATACGGATACTCGTGCCCTATACTTATACACGAACTTCCATCTCGGTATCTCGTATTCCGATCCACACGATCCGCCGGTCTAGAAGCAGCTCGTCGGAGAAACGGTCCCAAAGGCGGTGCCTTGTACATTCTCGCAGTAGGAGGCCGCAGGCCCCGGGCCGCTATAGCTGAGATTTACATCAGCGAGGAGCAGGTTGGTGCAAGGATTGCTTGAGCTGCATCTGTGTGTTATTGCCACTCGTGTTGCCGAACTCCCATCGATATTTTTGTACCTGACGTCGTCGATTTTGATCCCGGAACTCTGTTGCAAACGAACCAAACGGAAAAGCTGCCGATCTGCGAGATCTGGGTGCGAAGACAAGGTAAGCAACATAAGATACCTGAGTGGGGCAGTTGATGTTGTGTGGACAGTATTTTTGATCGATGACAATGGGGTTTTGCACGTTCTTCATTCTGAGCTTCTCGTACAGGACAGTGTTCACGAAGCCATTGCTAGGCCTAGCCCATGACTTGATCCTCACCCCGTTTGTAGTCCCAGTGAAATTGGTGTTCGAAACCCTCACATCCTGCACGCCGGCCTCGTCTGCATTCCTTCCTAAGCTCCCAATGCTGCAGCATCCAACAGTAACGCAGAGTAATCAGGAGTACTGGTTCCGAGTTTCCATCGCAATGGGGTGGATGGGAAGGCTACCTGATGCCATGCCCGGGGCCGCATTCTATGCCGGAAATGTCAGTGGCAACGGCGCCGGGGCCGATGGAGATGCAGTCGTCGCCGGTGCCGATGGTGCAAGATGAGATCCAGGTTCCAGTCGAAGCCTCCACGTGAATCCCGTCGGTGTTGGGACTGTCGCCTGGTGCTGAAATCTTCAGCCCAGTCAAGGAAGTGTTGGTGCAGCCATGGATCGCAATATGTATTTGCAGGCTGTTCATCGACGTTAACCCACTGATCTTACCGTTCCTCACCGATCCCAAGGTTAATGACTTTGTCATCAGGGAAGTCAACGCATGTGAGCACAGTATTTAAAAAAAAAGTAGGTCATTTAATTTAAAAAATAAGAAAGTTGTAAAAAAAAATTAAAATTCTCAAATTTCAAAATTATTAAAAAAATACGTTAAGTTTTCAAAACCATATATTAATGATTTAAACAGTTTTCAAAATTTTTAAAAATTGAATTAATTTTTAAAAATATAGAATTCAATATTAAAATCAAAATCGATTAATTTTAATAATATGAAAGATTAAATATGCAATTTTATAAATTTGAAAGTAAATTGTTTATAAAAAAAATTAATTGAATAGTTTATGATATAATTTTAAAATTTTAAAATTAAATTTTTTATACTGACGGTAATTTAGAGTGTTTTCGTCAAACTTCACTCATTAAAAAATATTAAATTTAAATTAAAAAATACCAATTTTTTTCTACATTGTTCAGTATGCAAATGGTGTGGAAAAATGTTAAAACTGTAGTAAAAGAGAATAATTAAAAAATATATATATTTAGAATAAAAAACTAGTAATATTATATTTGATTTTTTAATAACAATTAAGTATATTTAATTATTGTATTATTAAAAATAAAGAAATTCTTTACTGCATTTACCGTTGGTCCGGAGGAGGGGCAGGGGCCGTTGGATGTCTTGCAACCCCAATAGCTCTTCCCCGGGCGTCCAGCGTCCCGCCGTCGATGGAAAGTCCGTCGATCCTCTTGAACATGATCCAGTAGTTCAACTTCACTATTTCGCCGTAATCCGCCGGGGCGACGAGAGTTCCGAGTATCCGGACGGTGACGAAGCTCCGGCAAGGCCCTCCGAACAACACATTTTTGATCAGGTAGAATCCACCGGAGACGTTCATCACCGCAGGCGCGGTGGAGGCGCATGCTGCATTCCATGCATTGAGGAACGCCGCCGTTGAATCCGTGGCTCCGTCGTCCCTAGCGCCGTAGTTGGTGACGTCGAAGACGGTTCCGCCACGCGCAATGGAGAATAATAGCAGAGAAAGGAAGAGAGGGGAGGGTTGAGGCTCCGGTGCATGGCGAATAACTTGGTTCCCTCTTGCGCCGGTAGGTTGACTAACGCCGGCGCTTTTATCTTTGACAATAGGAGACACTTGACGGAGATTCCGGGGAAGTAGGGTTTGCGAATTCAAACTATAAGCTATGAGAATAGAATGTTTAAAAACTATAACAGGGGATAATTATAGGGATTTTAAATAGATATAGACGGTGTTTGGTTGATTGAGATACAAATAATTTAATTTATTCGAATTTAAATAAAGTTGATATACAATGATTCGTTTTTAGAAAGAGCTTAATTAGTGAGATTAAAATTAGGATTGATTAGTATTAAATAAAGTAAAAGAAAATGTAATTTTAAATAAACTAGAATTAAAAAAATTCATGTATTTCTAAATTTATGAAATAAATATTCTATAATTGTACCTTTAAACCCAACCAATTTCATCAATCAAATATCACCTATGTAATATGTTGTTTGATATGCATATTGTCATTTGGAATACATTGTTTTTTTTATTAATTAGTATTTGGTGATCTTATCTCATCTTAACATATCATAGAAAATAATCTATCATTCATATTTTTTAGAAAAATAGTAAAATTTCGTTTGGTTTAAATAATTTTCATCTTTTGAGCACCAAGATTTTATCGGACTACCATTTTTTTATGGATCAAAGTGTTAAAATACACAATAACACATTGAAAAATGAAAATGAAATAATAAAGTATATAAAAAATTATATATCACAAGTAATTAGATTGGATAAATACATGTTTATTATGTACTTGAGTTTCACATATGCGTTCACTCAATTCATCGGATCTTGAATTTCAACACGAGGGACTCGAAACGAGCTTCGAAAAATCAAATTCTATGCTGTTTGTAAATACAATTAAATCAAATCTCATATTATTTCTTTGCTTGGGAAGGTAATGTCTCGAAGCATCGGATGGCACGCAATTAGTTTTTTTCATTACAAAAAAATGAGGACGTTATTTGTTACTTGTGTTGAGAAGGCACTTAGCTACTTGTAGAGGGTCTTATAATATTTTTATTATAACAAAAGTCTACGTATCTCTTTTTGTAGCTTATTAAGATATCTTATCTTGCCTATTGGATAAGTTGTACGGCAGAGGGTTCGATTCAATAAATTAATTAAAAAATCCAAAATCACTGATTTTATAAAAAAAAAATTAATTAAAAAGGATTGTGGGAATGGGTTGACCCGAGTTTTAGAAGAGTGATGTGAACATGGTCATAGTTAATATTGAAATTAATAATTCAATAGGTTGAACTAGCATATATGAAATCTAATTATATAAGAAATATAGATAAAATTAGAAAATATTGAATTCAATTTATTGATAAAAATATATAATTTATTATATATTTTACTATTTTGATTTGATGTTAACTATTTGTTCTAATGGTTAGAATTACTGGCTGAGACTGTGGTTGAGGTTACATGTGTAGCTTCGTTTGTCCTGGTGGTTGGAAAAGGTAACTATCAGGGACGACATTCCCAGATGAAGTGCCGTTCACTACGTTGTTGCAGACGGAGGTGGCGGCGCCGGCGCCGGCGTAGCTAAGGTCGATGCCGGAGAGGCTTATGTTGGTGCAGGGCTTACTTGAACTGCAGTTGAACGTCATCGCCACTTTTGTTGCTGATGTCCCCTTTATGTTCTCGTACCCCACGTTGCTGATTTTCACGCCGGAAGTCTACTTTCAGACCCAGACAGAAACAAGCAAACTGAGACAAGGTAAGCGTGGATGATGGGTCGCAGTGAGGGAGTTTTTACTGTACCTGGCGTGGGCAGACGCCGTGTGGGCAGTAGTGCTGGTCTATGATTATGGGGTTCTCCACGTTTATCATCCTGAGGTTTCGGTACAGGACGCCGTCGACGGAACCGGCGTTCCGATTAGCCCACGTCTTTATTCTCACGCCGTTGGTGGTTCCGACGAAGTTGGAGTTCACCACTCTCACTCTCTGCACCCCACCTTCATTCTCATTCCTCCCCAAGCTCCCAATGCTGCACCAGATGACAGACACGATATATAAGCTCGAAACGAAGGAAACGTCGACAGCCCCACGCCGGGAGGCGTTACCTGACGCCATGGCCAGGCCCACACCGTATGTTGCTGATCGCAACGCTCCCGGTGCCGGGGCCGATGGAGATGCAGTCGTCGCCGGTCCCGATGGTGGAAGACGAGATCCGGGTCTGATAAGAAGCCTCGACATGGATGCCGTCGGTGTTGGGGCTGGCGCCGGGGGCGGAGATTTTCAGGCCACTCAGGGTAGTGTTCCGGCACTTGTGGATCGAGACGTGCATTTGCAGGCTGTTGATCGACGTTAGGTCCTTGATTCTGGCATTGGACACAGACTCCAGAACTAGCGACTGCCATCACAGTAATAAACAATTCATTACCAGAGAACAATATTCAACTGAAACCTTCGTATGCATGAATCTACGTCAGGGTTGACTTTTGAACGTGCATGGATGGATAGGTTATTACATGCGTTGACTTTCCGAGAAAGAGAAGTGTACTATGTAATTCTACTGGTGTGAAAATTTAAGTACATTTTAAAAATTGATTCTTTTTCCATTTTTTTATATCAACCCAACATTATGAAATAAAAAACTTTGGGGTAGCTGCAAATTGAATTGAAAAATATATTGGGATATTAGAGACTTGCCCAAAAACCCTAAACCCCGATTTCAATCTCAAGTATTGTCGTATTTTTAGGGTTTTTTAATTCTTAATCATAATTGGAAATTTCTTAATAAAATAAGGTAGAAATGTTAAAAAAGAATTTAATAATTCATCCAAAAAAGAATAGATGAAAATTGATTTTAGTGTATGTTTATTATTCTGATTTAATAAATAAATAAAAGTTGTTAAATATACCGTTGGGCCTCTGGAGGGGCACTGGCCACTACAAGATTTCTTGCAAGACCAGTACGCAGCGCCGTTGGGGTTTAGGGTTCCTCCGTTGATGGAAATTCCTTTTATCCTCTTGAACATTATCCAGTACCTCGAATTCGCTATTTCGTTGTAATCGGCCGGAGCGACGAGATTTCCGTTTATCTGAACCGTGACGAAGCTGTTGCAAGGCCCTAGGAGCACTACGCTATTGATCGAGTAAGTTCCCCTTAAGAGCATGGTCGCCGGCGTAGTCGAGTTGCATGCCGCGGACCATGCTCTGAGAAACGCCGGCGTTGAGTCGGCGGTCCCACCGCTCTCTGCACCGTAGTCGCGTACATCGAAGATTTGGTTGCATTCTGCAATGGGAGATAGCAAGAGGGTGAAGACGAAGAAGAGACGAGAAGCGTTCATGTGTTTGGTGCATGGACTGCACGTTCATTTGGTTGCTTGTATAGAAGCTGAATACTTGAGCCTTTAGGTTTGGCCAGAAACAGGCACTTGCCGAGGTTTGGGGAATTAGGGTTCATGAATACAGAGAATGTGTTGGTGCCGTGATCCTTTTCTCCCCTTCAAAATGGAAGTCAACGACGGTGGAACACAGAAGCATGTCGAAGAAGACGGAATCGGTATACAATCCAAAGGCAAGAAGAAAGACCTTCATCTTTGAATCATCAATGTCTTTCCTTCTTCCTGCGATGTTCGCGATCCTTTCTGCGCTTACTGTGTTTTGAATGCCTTCGTGAGCGGGACTCACGATGGCTGCCCTCATCTTCTGAACTGCTTCTTTTGCTTCTTCTGTGCCGGCGGCTCTTCGACCGCTCCCTGCCGTTTTCTTCAGATGAGCTGCTGTCCCTACTATGCCTCTGATTTTGCATCACACTCTTGTCACTTGGTGGGATTCCCGAGTTCGATTGATCAACAGCTTCTGGACCCCTCTGCGTGCCTTGATCATCTGGGCCTTCGTTCAGTCCGCTGTTCGGATCCTCCGTACAACCCACATTTCGAAAAGCCGGCCTCACCCTTTCACTGTCAGCAGATCCTGCATCTGCTCGATTTTTAGGCGGTTTCGCCTCTGGAGGAACCTCCAAACCAAGTTCCCTTCCCAATGACTCCAGGAAGTCACCCGCTATTAAACGATTGAGGGCTGTATTTGCAGCTTCACTCTTCTTTTGGGCATCCTCCGGCTGACTACTTGAAATGATTTCCGCTTCATCATCAGAATCATCGGAAAATATAGCCTTGCGAGGGATGAATCGAACAGAAACTCAGGCAACATGAACCACGAAACTAACAGGTAGAAACAAGCGAAAACAAGACTTGGATTACCTTATATAAATCAAGGGGTCTCTCTATGTTTTCAGCTTGAATTTCTTCAGTCTCCACCTCCTTGTCTATTGGTTCTGACGTTCCCCCGTTTCCATTCCCTTGTGGGATGGAAGAAGATGCTTTACTGGGCACGCTTACATCAATACTTGGCATGAAAAGCAGGGTGTCCAACTTGCTCCTAGCCCGCGGAGCTGGTGGCGGCTGCATTTCGACACACGCACTTTGTTAGTTAGTGTGCATAACAGGATGCCCATATTTGGAACAAGAACCATATCACAATATTACAGGAACTACCTTGCCCATGTAAGGATCAGTCAAATCAAAGCGCTTGCACAAAATTGGAGCCGGTCGCCAGTCAAATTCTTCTCGTTTTGGGAACAGAGCTTTGGGAATTCCTTCTTCCTTTGGAGTTTTATCATTCTGAAAATATAAAAAGTTAGACCCAAGGAAAAAGTGCTCTAGTGATTAAAGAAGGTGGGTACTTGCTCTCGCATACCTCAGCAGCCCCAGCAGTAAATTGTAAACCGGAAGGAGCTAAGAAATCTGCAGCCAATGTTTTAAGAGACTGACTTTGCTCAAACGAAGTTTGCTTCTTCATTATGGTGTCAGCTGCAGCTTCAAATTCCAGTCTTTCACGAGCACGGGCTGCTTCGGACATGTCACTGGCACCCCCAGAATCTTTGCTTCGAAGGCCTCCCTCGTACTTCTCCTTCAAGAACTGCTCAAATCTTTTTTGCTTGGCAGGATCATTGCTAAAACGGCTAGTATGGTGAGTCTAGGAGAAGAAATCAGTGTCAGATATCTGAGGAACCCATGTATGCTGAAAAACTCACATTTCCAAGTGCAGCTACTCACACTTGATGCAGGTGTAGTAAATGTATCCGACAGCTTGAATTGGACATCAATAGAAACTGGATAGCTGGGTTCTTTTGAGGTTCCCTCCAGAGGTTTTTCCCCTAAAATTCTCCCACGTTTTTCAGCAGTCAATGGTTCAGGTTTCTGAGATATTTTCCCTCTCCACAATGTGCTCTGTTGTTCATGCTTTTGCTGCTCTTCCCAGAGTTTCCTCGCATAAAAATCAGAACCATTTCCACCAGAAAGAAAGCCAAACGATGGGTTTGATTGATTCTTTTCCCTTGACAGATCTTCGAACAATTTTCCACAACGAGCAACTAGTTTTGCTAACCCTTCAATCAGTACCCTCAGATTGCTATCCTCTGGAGCAGGGACATCAGGAGGCATGTCACCAATGCTACCACCGTGACCACTGGAAGCTGAAAACTTGTGCTGAGGAACAAAATCTTCAGGGATCGCTGGAGGATCAAACCTGAAAGTGCACATTCAGTAGGAAGTCAATTTTCCATGCATGGAACTTAGTAGTACGAATACACTGTAATACATAGAATTATGTATACATCAATATTACCTCTCCAATTTCTTCTCAGGCATTGAGGAAGCCTTGAAACCAGGCAGAGCGTCATGTCTCTTCTTGTCCGTTAAACGTAAAACGCTATTATTGTCATGGGAAGGTTCTTCTACTTCTTGCACATATGTCTCTTCAAAATTATAACCTGCCCAATAGAAAGTGAAAGGATAACGATAAAAGAAAAATGCAGGTCTGCCCATTCAGCAGCAGAGTCCTAGGTGGACAGGAAAAGAACAGAATTTAAACTACCTACAATCTAGAAGCTATATACCTCTGCTAAAACTTTCAAGAAACTTTGTTAACAAGCAGATTCTGCTCAGTTATCTTTCATCAGATTATTAAGAGGATTCAGTTCATCTTCTAAAATTATAGTATTACTGTAAAATATTTAGGCTTAGGATAAATTACCATGTGACAAATCATAAGCTAAAAAATGTACGTTTAAAGCAGTAAAGCATCAAGGAACCTGAGGTATATACATCTTCATCCTCCACGTCTAAATCTTCAAGAGCGCCAATACCAAAACCTGGAGCCATTTTCCCTAGAGTAGAATTTTTTATACTTTAGATTGAGAGGAAAGACTCAGTAACAAATATTCAATGAGCAATAAATCCTAGAATAGTTTTAGACTAAAGATCATTGATGTCGTTCTTGACATTTAAATATGAAAAATATCTTGGTAAAACTTTTACAAATAAATAATCTCCCAAGTTTCGGCCTGTTCTGTGATAAAAAAAAGTCCCACATTGAAAATTAAGTAATGCATGTAATCATAATGCAAGAGAAAAATAATAAAAAAAATCTTCTAATACGAAAAAGTATTGTTTTACCCCTAATAGAGAGAGCTCTGGAATGCTTCATATCCAAGTCCCCAGACATACGTAGCCTTTTCTTTTCTAAAATGAATTCAATGAGGTAATAGAATGGTGGAAGTAGAGACAAATTCTCAACAATGAAATAAGAGGACAATAAAGGACTAATGACTAACTAACAGCGGAAAAAGGGCATACCCCTGAATTCAGGAGCTTGCTTGAATGGATCATAGCCTAACCCATGCAGATCTTGCTTTGGGTTGATCACAAATGCCTAAAATTGACATGAAATTCTAATAGATTTGCCAACAGAGAAGTCGAAAACATGTAATCTGTTGCATATCACATATAAAATTCGGTATCAATCACCACAAATTATGTTGTTTTTGTAAAAGGGAGATATTAGCCAGTTTTGGAATGCTTATTCCGCTTCTTATTCTTATTTTTTTTAACAACTTTATTAACAGAAAAGAATAGGAAGGTCGAATAAGCATTCCCAAGCACGACCATAATTAAATTAGAGAGAAAATTATAAGCCTCACCCGTATACTTTTAGAAAACTTGCCATCATCTTCAGTTTCCAGATCCTCGTCTCTTGTCAGACCCTCTTCATTGATCCTTGGAGTCGAAGCTTCTACACTTTTATTATCAGAAAATGCCATGAAAGCTTTTCTGGCTTCTCGGCGAGCATCTTCAGAATGGAATTATAACATCAGTATCCATGTGAAGATCTCGAAACATCCAATAAATGGTTTTATGCTTCATATTAAATCCATATATTTATGATATTAATTTCAGATTCATAGAAACTCAAATTTATAAATTTTGAAGGCACCGGTAATTTTTTAGTCAACTTGAGATCTTATTCGTGTTCAACAAGACCTAGTTTCCTAACCTTGTAAAGTTCCAATTATTAAAATATGAGCCCATAATTCAAACACGGCCTGACCAATAATGTAAAAAAAAAAAAACATGGATTCATCCATATGGAAGCATACCATAAAGGGCATTCCTGTTCGAGTCCTTAATGGACCGCCCTTGCCTCCATCCCATCTTCAACAACAACTTCACTCCTAATCAAAAATCATGCAGAGAAACAACATTGGCAACTATAAATAGAAACATTAGATTAAACATGAGCAAATATCAAGTTCATATCTCCAGAACAGACCAATAGACTGTGCAGAAGGAACAATTAATTCATCAGGAACAAGTCCAGGAACAGCTGCTGGCCTGTAATTAATAAGAAAAACGAATTCGGTAATCAAAGAGCATCTTTACTAGCTTATAGATAAAATCTTAGAGTCGGGAAAACAATCATGAACCAAATTCACTGAAATCCTATGTATCTACTCAATAAAAGTGCTGTTTCACGAACATAAAAATCAAAAGGTTTATTGCATAAAACGCACGCCAGGAACCATCCATAAAACTACACGTATTTAACCAACATTTCTTCGAATATTCCATTAAAAAAATCCTGTGAAATTTTAGTTTAGTAACTGCAACTGCTGTTTAGCCTTTTGCTAATTATTTCATTACTATCTTCACCAATTTTTCATTAAGTAAAAAATTCCTGCGTGCAAAAGTTACATGAAATAAGTTGCACATGAGCGAAAACTGCTCTATTGAAAGCTAAAAGGATCACTGAACAGGAGATTGAGAAAAAAGTAGAAAAAAAAAATCTCTGCTTGTTCCTACAGATTTCTATGAGTCAGATACCAGCATTACTCGGGAAAAATATGTGAAATCAACTGAAACATTAAGAAAAAAAGACCGCATGTCAAAATCGAAAAAGCACAAGATTTGGTCTGTAGGAAGTCATTTACGGAGGAGAGAGTTAACAAAAGAGTGAGTAATGCCTTTGCTGTTGTTCTGCCTGAGCTTGTTTACGTGCAACTTCAGCTGCTGTAAATCCAAAGGTATCATATTGCATGGATGTCTCCAACGTCCGGGCCTCCAATTCCTGGAAAAAATCAAACCAGAAAGTAGGGTAAAAGAGAAAAAAATGGATGTGATGGAAAAGCTTTTACCTCTCAAAACGAAAAATCAGGGATAATATATAGACTGAAAGCAATAAACAGGTCAGGACAAAAACTGAGGGAAAAAACCTAGATGGAAGAAGCGTTCCTACAAAATGACAGTAAGATACACTTACGCACACACACATTCATAGAATCTAACCTTCACAGACTTAAACAAGAACACATAACTTGGACATCACGAACTTTCCGCATTGCATTTTTTCACAAGAACAAACAAATAAGAACACCATTGCCTTTTTCACAAGAATAGAAATGTAAAGCAAGCACGCCAAAAAACAAATAGAGTGATAAACTATTTTGTACAACTGAACAAAAAGAAATGGATCAGGAGCAAATGCAAAATTTGGAAACAGAACCTACAGCTTTCTCATCGTCATCCAGAAAGCTATAAATGTTTTGTTTTTTGACATCAGCTCTATTCTTCCTCGATGAAGTAAATGTCTGCGGAGTCCACCCTATAATTTCAGGGAATATACGAGATACATCTGAAGCATATGTATGGAAAATAATGAAGAAAAATACAAAGTAACACCCACCTTCTTTAGAGCCAACAGTATTGTAGTAACCAGCCGAAAAGCCACCGGTAAACGCTCCATGAAACCTCCTCCTCCCTTCTTCATCCAGAACCTAGACACAAAATCACCAAAAACATGAGAACCTTGAGAAGCACTGACATCTGGTGAACTAAACGACAATTACACAGCATCCCTAAAGCAAGGTCCAACGGAATCAAATTCCATAATTTTACTATAAACCAATTATAACCACCAAATTCCCAGAGGAAAAAGAGAAATCAGATGATTTCAGATTAAAAAAGAATACAAACCAAAAATAGCAAAGTCACCTCTTGTTTCCATGGCGGCAAAGCGGTTCTAAGCTGGCCAGAGGCTTCCGCCGTCGCCTTCTTTCGCCTAGTTGTTAGTTCTTCTTCTCGCGCAATCGGTGTCCCGAAGAAAACGAAATCTTCATCATCGCTAGGCATTTTGGCACCACCATTCAGAAACCACACCTCGCCATGCTCAAGGAATGATGAGCAATTCGACCAGGCAGGTGGGCTGGGCCTAGATCTTGGGTCGGGCTCGTCAGCCCACTTGAAGACGGGTCAAAAAGACCCGTTGGTGGAACCGGGAACGTTACCGCATCAAATTTGAGATGGAGCTTCGTTTTACTTGATCGCGCAGAAATGATGAATTTCTGTGTTCCGTCTGCATGCACCGCTTTTTATCCTCAGTATCCTTCTTCATTTGGTTCTGCACACATTAAGTTTGGGAACGGGTATCCTGAATGGGCGCTGAGAAAATCGGATCATCATCACTTGGATAGCCTGTGGAAAGTGTACGCTGCTCGATCAAGCAGTGGAGATGGTACTGTCGATTCTCCCGCAACGTCGCTTCGAAAACTTCTTCAATCGCCTGGAATTCATCTGGGTCCAGCTTGTTTCGACGCCTTAAGCGCCAAACTCGTAGAAAAGGCTGGTTTTGATTTCTGCTTCACAACTGGTATCATCCATGACTTGAGCATTCCCATTTCAATGTAGTGCTAACAAACCATTGCTGATTAGATATCCTATTTTGGGCCAATTTTTGTATGATGCAAGCTATCAAGCTCATCATTTACGTTTTCATCAAAAGTTGGATAAGGAAGTATTCATTTGTTGTTTTCTGAATCCATAGTTTCATTTTTTTGTAGGATTTGGGATATCTGCTGCTCAGCTCGGGTTGCCTGATACTGGGCTTATTTCATATGGAGAGACGGTGTCTCAAGGGCAAAAAGTAACTGGGTCTGTATCAATCCCTGTAATTGGGGACGGCGATAATGGATATGGCAATCCTATGAATGTGAAGAGAACTGTTAGAGGATATATTAATGCCGGATTTGCTGGAATAATTCTTGAGGATCAGGTATCATGGAGCAATGCATTTCTCTCACTTTGATTCTAGTCACTTCGATGTGAAATTGGAGTCTGCATGTTTGGATTTCATGCTTTTTCTTGTATGCTTGAGAATATCAGCACCCCTCGTGGGACATACTGAATATGGTGATATTTTCTCTACTTGCTGATGTCATCTAGCTTATGCTTTATGTTTTGTTTTGTCACGTAGAATCCTTGTCAGAGAAGTTTCTTTTGTTTGAAGGTTTTGAAATCATTTTGAATACTGAAATTCCTTTCAATCACCTATCAGTTCTCTTCTGAAGGTCACTCCTAAAGCGTGCGGTCACACTCAAGGGCGAAAAGTTGTGTCTAGAGAAGAAGCGGTAATGAAGATCAAAGCAGCTGTTGATGCTCGTAAGGAAAGTGGTTCTGATATTGTCATAGTAGCTCGAACAGATTCACGCCAGGCCATTTCCTTTGAAGAATCTCTTTGGAGAGCACGTTCTCTTGCTGATGCTGGGGCAGATGTTCTATTCATTGATGCTCTCGCTTCAAAAGAAGAGATGAAAAAATTCTGTGAAGTGTATCCCTTGGTTCCCAAAATGGTAATGGCTACTTTTAATTTCAGTATTGTCCCAAACCTTGATTATGTAGAACGAAACTCGCCCATGGAATGCCATGGCCATGCTGTTTTGGCTCTTCGTTTGGCTTTTATTGCCTATCAATATTTTGCTGGATGACGCACTCTTTGAACAAGTGGTTTGTATAACAATCTAACTTTTTGTTTTTGCTGCCATTGGAATAACACGACATGTCTTAGCAGGCCAATATGCTTGAAGGTGGAGGGAAAACACCTATACTTAGTCCCATGGAGCTCGCTGAAGTTGGATATAAACTAGTGGCGTATCCATTATCTTTATTGGGTGTCTCTATACGTGCAATGCAGGTTTCCTGTTGTTTTTGCAATTCAGTTACAAATTAGTAGCAATGAGATCTTGCAGATATGCTATCATGCAATATCATATCATAATCATGTCTGCTAGGATGCTTTAGTTGCAATTAAAGGAGGCCGCCTTCCCTCTCCTGGAAGCATGCTTTCCTTCGAAGAGATGAAAGAACTCTTGGGTTTTAATACCTATTATGAAGAAGAGAAGCGTTATGCTTCTAAGACCAGTCAGCTTCAACCAGCCCAAGGTTCCCTGTGTTTTTTTGTCTTGATTTCCTTTTTTTCTTGGTGTGAGCACAATGTCATTTTTTGCTCTCGATATAATCCAAATGTAGAATGAGATTCTGTTTATGACTCACTACACTTATTTATGTTTTAGCTCAAGCCATTCTACTTGTAACTAATTAAGAAGCTTCTAGGAAACATTCGACGCACGCTGTTTTCTGAAGTCTCTTCTGACTTCTTCCCTTTAACTAATAATTTTTTGTATTTGGAAAACACTAATCATTTACAAGAGTTGACTTTTTTTTTTTTTTTTTGAAGTCCTCGGTATACTATGGTATCTTTTGTTGGTAAAACTCTCCTCTCAATTTCAGGCTACATCTCTGACAGCAAATATTCAAACAGTGCACAGAGTCAAGAAATAGGAAATCAAAGCGAGCAAGACCCTGCTGTGGAAGTCGTTACTCCAGAGATATACTATGGAGATAACACTTACCGGCCTTCTGGGATTTGGAATCGAAGGCTGAGAGTTAAAATAACTGGACGAGATGGCATTGAGAAACTGGATGTTAGGATACCAGTAAGCAGTCATTTACCATCAACTCGAGTTATGCATGTTTTCCCCACTTTTCTGGTACATTCACTCTCTCCCTTGATTCTTCCATTCTTTCAGGCTGGTTTCCTGGATGGAATAACCAATATTGTGCCAGGTAGTTTACTCCTATGCAGATTTGACCAGCATTTTTTTTCTTTGTTTCTTTCTGGCTATGCTTAGAAGCTGTTTCACATGTTCAGCATTGGGAGGGATAAACCTTAAGGAATTGCTTGATGGTGAAAGGGATGAAGTTGGAGGGAAGATGTTGTTGGATTTAAATGATTCCATGGGCGATAGAATTCAAGTTTTCCTTGAGTAGATTTGACGCCTTAACACACTTGTGTTAACACCCATGCTTTCACTTGACAGCAAATGTAATTTTACTGTTTTTTGGTTCTATGATTTTAATATATATTATAAATTCTCATTCTGAACACGTGGAGTTCTCAAAGTCTCATCTTCCTCCTCGTAATCTTGTTGCCTTCTCATAAACATATTAAGCACACTGAATGAAAGGCGTTCTTGGGGATGATGAGAACCTGGCGATCTCAACGAGGAATCTACATTGGGAAGGAATAGGATACTTTGCAACGGCTGGGGAGTTGATAAGGTGATAGGAGATCATGCAAAGGTAAAAAAAGTTGATGCTCACCATCAAGGGATCTCTTCGTAATCGTTTACTGTAAAGGATGAATCTTGTTGGCCAAGGAGCTCCGGCGACAGCTGCGACGGCATCGCCAGCAGTTAACCCGATAATTCAAGTTTCCAGGTTGGTTTCTTGGAGCTTTTTGTCTGATCATGGATTCAGACATCCGTTCTACATGCTTTGTTTAATAAGCTATGGATATAGATGGGACGATGAGATTTGGTTTTGCATTCACAGAATAAAAAATTCAGTAGAAAAGTCAAACTCTCTTCTCCTGCTCAACAACGTTGCCTCTGGTTATTTGGTCAATATCCGTTTCCGTTCATATTCTCCTACGAATCATCTTCTTCGACGATCCTGCAAAATGGGTGATTCCGTGGACTTGGGATCTGATCAATTGCATCGCATTGAGTCGATACCCGCCATGCTTCCGAGCACTATGCGGGTCTTGGAAACGAAGACAGTAGTTCTTGGGGAGGGTCCGGCGTTAGAGGATGATGTCGCCGTCATTCCCAGTAAAAAGCTTTGTGCAAACGCTCATATCCCTTCCACGGACAAGGTTTCATATTCATGTGAATGCCAAAGTTTATGTTCTTCACTCTTCTGAAATTTGCGTTCTTGCTTTGTGACAGTATCTCGAGATGTATAGAAGGTCCATTGTTGACCCATCTGGTTTTTGGTCCGATATCGCGTCTGGGTTTTACTGGAAAAAGCAATGGGATCAGCCTGTCTGTTCTGAAAATCTGGACATTCGGAAGGGAAGGATCAACATTGAGGTAATCACTAGTTCTGTCGTTGAATTCCACTTCGTGTTTCTTCTCTTAGTTGGTCAAGGTGCTAATTACGTTTCCCGATCAGTGGTTCAAGGGTGGGATCACAAATATATGCTACAACTGCTTGGATGCAGTCATTGCTTCCGGAAATGGCAATAAGATTGCCCTTTATTGGGAAGGGAACGAGCCCGGTGTTGATGCCTCTCTCACATATAACCAACTCCTGGAGAGGGTTTGCCAGGTCTTCTTTTTTTTTTTTTTTTTTCTGTTTTCTGCGTACCCACTCCCCTCTTTTTGCAAACTGCTTATATTTCACTATCATGCTGGCAGCTATCGAATTACTTAAAAGACATTGGAATCCGAAAAGGAGAATCTGTATTGATATACCTTCCAATGCTCATGGAATTACCAATAGCAATGCTTGCGTGTGCTCGGATTGGTGCTGTTCACTCGGTATGTAGGAAGCTAATTCTTTGTTAACTTCCTTCCTTTCATTATTTTTCAGCTGAAAGGTTAGTACTTTCATGTTCAGGTTGTTTTTGCTGGATTCTCTTCTGAATCTCTGACCCAGAGAATACTGGATTGTAAACCGAGGATCATCATAACTTGCAATGCTGTTCAAAGAGGACCAAAAACCATTGTACTTAAAGACATAGTTGATGCTGCATTAGAAGAGTGCGCACGGAATTGTTTTGTCGTTGGTAATCAGCATTTATCATATGTTTGTCAATCTAATCGTGGTTTTCTTTTACTTACGGGTCACTGCATTAGATACTTTGCAGTTTTAGTCTAAGTTCTTCTGTAATGCTCAACAGATACATGTTTAACCTATGAAAATACAATTGCCTTGAAGAGGGAAAGCACTAGGTGGACAGAAGGAAGAGATATCTGGTGGCAGGTTAGGTTTGATCTTGTGAGGAAAGAAAGTCTTTTTTGTTCCTTTTTAAGATCTTAGTATAAAGATAATAGGGTGTGATTTGGCTAGTCATTTTTTGTTGTATAATATAATACAATCTTAACTCTTGGCCTTCATGAGAATCTCCAGTAGCCAGATGTTGTCTAAAATGACTTCCCTTAATGAGAGCAGGAGTTTTTGAATCATGTGGCAATTGTAAAGATTCAAAGGTTTCTGTTCATACAATGAATCAGTGTTTCCTTCAATTGCATCCATTGACCAGCATATGGCTTGCCCCATTTTTTCTATATTTGTTTTTTTTTTTCAAAATCATATGCGTGGTATAATTCTATTGAAGATATGTACTTATTTTTCTTGAAACATGGGTTTTCTGTCTGAACTGAGGTGGCGCTCATCTCTTATTCATTTCTCTGTTGCAACTCTGATAATACAATGAGTTTTGAGTAACCCTAAGTTATTCCCGTTTTTTTCTCCCATTATTTTTCCAGGATATAATTCCCAAGTATCCTACCAGTTGTGAAGTTGAATGGGTTGATGCAGAAGACCCACTTTTTTTGCTTTATACCAGTGGAAGCACTGGAAAGCCCAAGGTATGTGCGATGTGGGAACTATTGTAATTATTTGTGCATCTCTTACTTTAAAAATTTGGTAGGGTGTCTTGCATACAACTGGAGGATACATGGTGTACACGGCTACAACTTTCAAATATACCTTTGATTATAAACCATCTGATATATACTGGTATAACTTTTTCCTAAATTTGTTACACATGAATAGTGAAAAAAACGCCTAGATTCTCATTAATATTTATTATTTTAACTCGTCAGGTGTACAGCTGATTGTGGGTGGATTACAGGCCACAGTTATGTCACTTATGGGCCTCTACTGAATGGAGCAACTATTGTGATTTTCGAAGGGGTACTTTCATATGTGGTTTCTAGAGCTATAAGAATTACTGCTGAAGGAGAATCCTTTATTTACAGATGCTTGTGTTTCAATCGTTTTGGACTGCGTCGTTTTTAGTTTTGGGTATCTATAGGCACTAGCAGTTCCAATCTTTCATCATTTTCCAATGCAAACATTTCAGGCTCCGAACTATCCGAACCCTGGCCGTTGCTGGGACATAGTTGACAAGTTTAATGTATCAATATTCTACACAGCCCCTACGCTTGTGCGCTCTTTGATGCGTGAAGGAGCTGAGGTAAGAAAGTGATCCTTTTAATTAAACATCACTGCAATTGTATTACCTTGTGCTTTGTTGATAGCTCTGTTGTGTGACAAGGTAAAAATGGAATGTCGATGCATTATAAGTAGTCTCCTTTTTCTTATATAGTCATCAGGTCTTGTACCTTCAGTTGATTAAGACATGAAATCAAGGTATTTATGAGGAGAAAAAATGCCTCTAAACATATGATTTTTTATGATTCGATCAACGTTCATTAGGAGTCATCTTTACTTCATCATAACATATTTGGCAATGCCTGTTGCTCCTGATGAGAAGTGGATGTTCTTATACTCTTCACATGTTAATTTTGCAGCATGTGACTCGTTACTCAAGGAAATCCTTGCGCGTTCTTGGTAGCGTTGGTGAGCCTATTAATCCAAGTGCATGGAGGTTTTTTAAAATTCCCTGGCAAACTTGTATTACTTCTCTTTGTTATTGTACATGACAGTTTGAGCAGCTTCATGTGCATACATGCAGGTGGTTTTTCAATCTGGTTGGAGATGCAAGATGCCCCATTTCTGACACATGGTGGCAAACAGAAACTGGGGGTTCATGGTAGTTCTGCTAATTAGATTTGATTTATTTATGATCCTGAAAGAAAATGATGCTGCTAGAAGATTCATCTTTATTCCCTTGCAGATAACTCCTTTACCTGGTGCCTGGCCACAGAAACCTGGCTCTGCTACTTTCCCATTCTTCGGTGTCCAGGTACTAAAACAGCATGCATACATTGTTGCATGAGTTATGAATACTTGAGTTGATTTGCAATCCTGCAAAGTTGTGTGCAGAATCCTAACATGCATGTGCGTGTAACAGAGTTGCTCATCTCAAGTTAATCTACTGTTGTTTCCATCATTTGGCACAGCCTGTTATAGTGGATCAGAATGGTAATGAAATTGAAGGTCCTTGCAATGGATACTTGTGTATTAAAAGCTCATGGCCTGGGGCATTTCGAACACTCTACGGGGATCATGAAAGATATGAAGCAACATATTTCAATCCATTTCCTGGATACTATTTCAGTGGAGATGGTTGCAGCAGGTTTTGTATTTTGGAATCCAATTGATTAAGATTTCTTCAGTCTCAATTGTCTGTCTCCCTTCCATCTCCCTTTCCATCTGTGTATTTTAATCTATGCTTCTTTTGACAAATTAGAGACCAAGATGGCTACTACTGGCTCACTGGAAGAGTTGATGACGTCATTAATGTCAGGTAACCTGAAAGAACAAAAGACATGATCCTCTTTTCTGCATCCACTTTCTTCTGTATTGAATATATTTGATGGAATCATGCAGTGGGCATCGCATTGGCACTGCAGAAGTAGAATCTGCACTGGTTTCACATCCTCTGTGTGCTGAAGCTGCTGTTGTTGGCGTTGATCATGAGGTGATTATCAGTCCATCTTATCTGCAATGATGGCTCAGTTGTTGGTATTGCCAGGAAGATGTATCTCCTCCATTCATGCTTCAACTTTGATATCAGGTTAAGGGGCAGGGGATCTATGCCTTCATTACTCTCGTTGATGGCATTAGATACAGCGATGACCTGCGGAAAGATCTCATAATGACAGTGAGAAAACAGGTAGGCACATCAACCAGTCTGCTTTCTCTTCTTGTTGAAATGAATCTATTTGATCAGCTACATTTCTTGACACTTGAACCAGAATCCATTACCCTGACCTCAACTGCCCTTTCAAAATGGCCACCTGCTTTTTTCATGAGACTTTCGAGGAGAGTCTGTCATAACCATCCTCCAACTTCATCTAAGTTGCAAACTCCTATGTGCATCAAACCATGAAGCCTATCTCTTTCTCCTCAAGCAAGTAGGCAAGCTTGCTTTCTTACCAGAGTCCTAAGTAAGTTCGAAAAGAAACCTGAAAAATAGTACCCAAGAAACCTTCAGTAGCAGTAATACTTTCTAGCAACTCTATGAATGTAGTAGTACATGAAGGCAGACCATGAACTGCAGCTTAGGTAGTTTTTGAAGCAGGGTACCGATTTATCGATCCCTTAGGGCTTGGAGTGCTGAGGCTTGCACTTATGGTGAATGACTACAGACTCTGACTCCTTTTGATTGCAGATCGGAGCATTTGCTGCCCCAGACCGAATCCACTGGGCTCCTGGTTTGCCGAAGACAAGAAGCGGGAAGATAATGAGGCGAGTTCTTCGGAAAATCGCTTCCAAACAGACGGATGAGATTGGGGACGTCAGCACGCTTGCTGATCCCGCTGTCGTCGATCAGCTAATCGCATTAGCCGACTCTTAGATCTCTGGAGCCCTTCTGCTTGTTGTGCATTTTTTCAGACGGGAACGAAGCAACGCAATATGAAATTTAAAATATTTTAAAATACTTTTTTCTTTATATATAATAAATATTTATATAAAAAGTATTAGACAAAATACTTTTATTTTAAAAAATAATAAATACAATTAAAATAGAAAATTATATTAGTGCACTATATATGTTCCAAGTGTTGGGATCATACGTTTCAAAATCATAAACCCTAGCGATCTCTTACGGCGAAAAGCTGCTTTCCATTTTTTCGCAAGAGCAGGTACCTCGGGATATTCCTTTTACTAGATCTTGAGATCCTTGTTTCGAAACGCTGTTCCTGTTTCTGACTGATTTACTTGTGTTGATCTTGAAAAAAGATTACGTTACGGGTATTGCATTTTTTTTTATGTTTGCTCTGATGATTCCTGTTTTTGTTGATGTTTCATTTCGTCCTGTGTGTTGTTTTCGTGATTTATTGGAGTTTCTTGTTTGGTTGATGCCACTTCTATATGTCAGTTTGAGGTTGGGCTTGTAATACCTTTTTTCTTCCTGCATATACTTACAGAATGGTGTACGGACTTGGGAATGTGTTGAAGCAGAGCCTTTCTATTGGTTGCGCTCTGAAGGGATCTTCCATGTTTACCCTACGCTGCATGTCCACAAAGCTGTTTGTTGGAGGTTTGTCTCCGTAATTTGATTCTCATGGATAATGAATGTGTTTCGAGCACCATTGTTGAGGTCTTGTATTCTGCAGGGCTATCTTATGGAACTGATGACCAGTCTCTTAGAGATGCTTTTGCTTGTTTCGGTGACGTTGCTGATGGTAATTCAACCCATTTCTTAATGTCACCAGCACAATTCCTTTTCCTTTGTTGAGTGGATATGAAACACTGGGTGAAACCGAATCTGGAGACATTGGGGCTGTTTCTTTTTATTTGCATTGGGGGGTTGTTGACCAAGAGGGTGGAGGTTGCTACATTGGGGAATCCCCCTATGTCAACTATTGTTGATCGAGCTGTTTAAATATTCATATGTTTGTTGGTGAAGTATGAAGGTGCTGATTTTGGTGTGTGAAGTTGAATCTGCAGACAGTTGAGCTGCTTATTGCTTGGCTTGTTTTGGGATATGAGCAGTGGTGAAATTTCTTGCAGCAAGGGTAATTACTGACAGGGATTCTGGAAGATCAAGAGGATTTGGATTTGTGAATTTCTCAAGTGATGAATCTGCAGCCTCAGCTGTTTCCGCCATGGATGGACAGGTGACACCTTAAATACAACTCCTCAACTCTCCTCGTTTCCTGGTGTTGTTACATTCTTTGGAGCTTGCTGAACCGTCTCATTGTCTGCTCCCAGCAACTCAATGGAAGGAACATTCGTGTGAGCTTCGCCGAGGAAAGAGCTCCACGCAGCAGCTTCAATGGACCAACCCGCCAGTTTTGAGCTCCCCCAAATCGATGCACAATCTCGGGGTGCGTGGTTTTTCATATTATGTAGCAATTCTCCTTTCTTTTGCATCTCTATTTCCATAAAAGGAGCATGGATCTTAGGTGCCGTACGTGAGGAACCATTTATTATTTCTCACAAGCCTCGTCATACGCATTCTAGCGCAGGACGTCTGCGTACGCTAGATCCTCCGGCGTACTCATACTGGCGATCCATCAGCGCATATTATCAAAAAGGCTCCTAACTCTTTCAAAAAAATTTTAAATTTAGTTAATATTATTATTTTTAATGTTATATATTTGATAATAAATATATATTTAAAATTAGTAAATCAATATAATCCATTAAAAAAGTAATTTAGTTCTTAACGATAATTGAATTGAAGAGTTAACTGATTTTATTTTTTAAAATATTGGCTAAACTTAAATTTTTAATTGAAAATTCAGTAAAAGCTCTTTATAAGACTAGAAGGAAACGAATGGGAAATTCAATAAAGAATTTAGTATTTTTTAAATGTGATAAAAATTGGGCCTATATTTTATTATTTTAATTTTTTATTTGTGCTGCAGAGGAAAGCCTTATTACAGCCGCAAATTAGGTGTGGGGCCCTATATTAAATTATTTTGTTTTTTTTTATTTCTATTTAAAAAAGTCAAATATTCCCCCCCTCCCCATCCAGAAGCTTCTATGACCATCGGAATCAGAATAAACAGCTCAATCTTCCGAAGGTGCTTGCGGGCATTGTTTTCTCCATGACTCATATCCTTTCTTTTCAGATTCATATGGTTTTTCTGATTCTCCGTTTGCAGCGAGTTTTTTTTTATGTGTGTGTGTGACTGTGACTGTGATTGCTGCGACCATGGAAGTTTTTTGTTTGTTGATTTCTTAACTGTTTTTAACGTGGAAATCAAAGGGAGCGTGACAGGGAAAGAGCTCAGGCTCGGAATGGTGGAAAGGGGAAGACCAAGGATGATGGCTTGACTCCGGAGCAGCGCCGAGAAAGGTTACTTGTTTATCCCGTTTGTTTGACTTCAGTATCTAGGATTTCAGTTCTGCTCTGTCTTCCGATTTCGTGATTTTTTTTATGATCTGTTGGCAGTTGTGTTGAGTTTTGTGTGTTCTTTCTACAATGAATGATGGTTGATTAAAATTGTGGGTATCATGATGCTGTCAAAGATGAGGATGTTTTGATGGAAAAGGAATTTTTTTATCCTGAACTTTTCTAGGTGATCTTCGTTGCGTGCAAGTGACTCTTAACTTTATTGTTGATGCTGTTGCCCATATATCGCTTGGTTTAAGTTATGGTCTTTTATTCCTGAAGTCATAGATGTAAGAAAAAACAAACAACCATGGAGACTCTTTTGGTTTTTCCATGTATTCATCTCCTGCATACATTGTCAAATTGTGATTTTTCTATTTCACTAGGGATGCCAAGGCACTTCAAGAGAAGGCTGCAAGGAAAGCAGCTGGGGCTGGTGATGCTGTTAGTAACAAAAGCAACAAAAAGTAGGAAAATATATCCTGGTGTGTGAGCATTGTCTGAGTTGTATCCGTACCTTTATGTAACACTAAAAGCGTTGGATTATGAGTAATAATTAATTATTGTGAAATGAGAATAGGTTTCATGTTTTATTGTTTGGTTTTGACTACTTGTAGGGGACTTAATTGTTTCAAATGTCAAGGCAAGATTTGTATGTGACAATTTCTGTCAGTTGCAATTCAAATGATGTTCATTTGTCTCCAATTCTCGGTGACTTTGTAGTTATCCTGTGGTGATCTGTACGTCCACTGCTCGGTTAAAATGAAAATAGCTCATCATTCTCATTTTGCTCCATACACATCATCACAACTCCCTAATGCCCTCCAATATGAAACATGTAAACTAATGTCCCATAGGGTGTTCTTAAGGCCCCCTTTTGATTAACAATCATGGGATAGTTTGCTGCTCCATATAAAGCTTTTTTGAATCCTCCTGGTGTAGATGCAAGTAAGAGAGTAAAGCAAGCTCATCAACAGCCAATGTAGCTACTGAGGAGAAACTGTCATCAGAAATGGAATGCCATTAACTTTTTTGACATAATGTGTGAATTTGCTCTTTTCATGAGAGACCATATTCTGAATGATGTTAACTTCTTTGTCATCTGGAAGAATGGGAAATGAAAGTATGCTTAGTTGCGTACACGTTATGACAGGTAGGCTTTTGGAATGGATAGAGTTGTCTGGAGATTGGAATGATGGAGCTGAAGCAGGAAATCTGTACACAATAGAAATCCAAACAACACAGATCCAGCACACTCTTCCCCCCCTACCCTACACAATAATTTCATTATCACAAGAATCTACAATGATTTGAGCAATAAGCAATAAATTATTCAAAAAGCCATCGCTTCTTGAAGGAAAAAAAAAATGAGTAACGCATCCTGGCAAGCAGGTTGTGTTAACAGAACAAGAAGTTCAGTTGCCCTGCGATGGTCCCTCATTGAGTCAATATAAGAAAGCTTGAGGAAGGAGGAAATGAGCCGGTGTGGAAGACAATGGCACCATCATCGGCAGTCCTGAGAATTGAACGTGTCGGCAAAGCCACCGGGCTTCGACGGGATACTAGACTGTGTTGTTGAGTATGAAATGTCATCGAACATCCGTGAAGTACCCTCATTCGCCTGCCATTGTTGGAGAACTTCAGGAAGACTCAAATGGCGGTTACTGCTGGAAGGCTCTTCTTCTTCGGACCTGGATGGCTTCCACTGCTCAACTAGAGGGCCCAGTATGTTGACGGCATGTCCCATATCAGGTCTCTGGAATGGCTCTCGAGCTGTGCAGTGTCCAGCCAATTCTGCCACCGTGCAGATGCTCTTGTATGTCTCATCATCATCCAGGTCGAGAGTTTGGTCCAACGATTTCTTGAGACTGTCTTTGTTGATGAGCACCCTGCGAAACCATGTCACCAAGTGAGACCTCTCGTCCGGCATCTTCTCGTCCAGTGCTTTTTTACCGGTGATCAGCTCCATTAGAACTACTCCAAATGCGTAGACATCAATCTTTGTAGTCACCCTTCCAGTTGCTGATAGTGGTTACATTTCAAACAAAAGAAAAAGAGTGAGCTCCTGAACTGAAAAAGGGAAAACTGGCATGCCATAGTTGAGCTTGTCAACAGCAAGATTTTTCAAAAGGATAACGAAACCAGAAGCTAAACTAGTAAATAAAGAGGGCTCAATGCAATACCAGCATATTCCGGAGCAAGATATCCAAAGGTCCCAGCCAACCTTGTCTCAACGGAATATTTTCCATCTGGTGCATTCTTCACCAATCCAAAGTCTGCTACCTTAGCTCGCATGTCATCAGTGAGGAGTATGTTTGAGGGCTTCAAGTCTCTGTGAATGAAACTCTGTTGGGCTAAGCTATGAAGGTACTCAACTCCTCTAGCAACATCCAATGCTATTGTGACACGTTGTTTCCATGTAAGAGGTTGATATCCATGTTCTGGCCACTCGAACAAATGCTGTCCTAGCGTTCCTCTAGGCATGTACTCGTAAACCAGAAGTCTCTCATTCCCATTGACGCAGTACCCCAGAAGGGCGACCAAATGTCTGTGCCTAACCTTGGAAAGAACAGCAATTTCAGCTTGGAATTCATTGATCCCTTTTGTACTCACTACACTGGATTCCATTCTCTTTACTGCAATTTTTGTCCCATCCTGCAACTCTCCTTTGTAAACAACACCAAATCCTCCCCTTCCCAATATATTTTCTTCACTGAAATTGTTGGTTACTTGCCTAAGGACTTGGATAGAGATGATAACTTTTCCCGATCCTCCATCCAGAATAGAGAGCTGTTCTCCATGATCACCACTGCATTGACTTTCCAAGTCACCAGTGACGCCATTTGTTCCATTGGACTTCACTAACGCAACCCCTTGCTCAGAACTGACCGCTTTAAGCCGTCTCTTGGAAAAAACCTTAAAAGTAACACAGAGAACAGCACCTACTAGCACCAGCACACCCACAACCACCCCACCAATTATGGCACCTGAATTGCGTCTGGAGGACGTGCCGCTTGGAGAAAGATTACTTGATCCAGATCCCCCACTGCTTCCACCACCACTACTATCACCATTCTGACCGAGCAGTAAATTACCAGCAGATGAAAACTTTACTCCAGAGGAAAAAACAGGAATTGGTCCAGAGAGATTATTGTTAGACACATCAAAAGTCTGCAGCTGAGGCAAAGAGCTCAAGGCAGCAGGAATTGACCCTGTAAGATTATTATCACTTAGCACCAGACTTCTCAAAGAAGTCAGGTTGGCAAATGCAGCCGAGATGCTTCCAGAAAACCCCTGCTTCCCCATGTTCACTATAACAACGTTCCTCCCTTGAGAATCACAGGTGATAAATCTCCAGTTTTGGCAAGGATTATTACCCTGCCAGGATTCAGCAAGCGACATAGGATAACCCAGAGCTGCAGCAACTTCGAGAAGTGTACTAACTTGTGGATCACAGGGTCCAGGTGCACTTAAGCAAAAGCTATTCGTAGTTCCAATAGTGACACGAACTCTATTAGGGAATTGAGGCACTGGTCCCTGCAATACATTATTCTGCAGACTGATATTAGCTAGATTTGGCAACGTGGTTAAAGAAGGAGGCAGCACACCCGTAAACCTGTTATCCCTCAACTGCAAATCAAACAAATTCGCACATCTGGATAGATCAGGAATCCCACCAGAAAATGCATTAGCTTGTAGCCAAACCTGATTCAACTGTGTCATATTAGCTAATACATCAATGACACCAGATAAACCTTGTCTCTGATTATTGAGCCAAAGGTTCTGAATCTCAGACCCGGAAAAGGATCCCGGCAAAGATCCGGTTAAATTGTTGTAGGATAACCTCAAGTTCTGCAAATTGGGGAAGGACCCGAAGATGTCGGGGATACTCCCCGTGATGGACGCATTGCTGGCATAGAATGTTACAAGGTTCGTACTTGAACTCAACTCCGCTGGGATCACCCATGGTGCCAAATCAGTGTTTTCGCTGATGCTGAAAACCTGAAGATTGGTGAGTCCCGTGAGAAACCCATTCGGCACAGACGTAAACCCATTTTTGTCAAGATAAATTGACTCGAGAGAAGTCATATTCTGAAAAGAGGGCAATGCCCCCGTAAGCGAGTTTCTCTGAAGAGTAAGCGTCCTGAGCTGGGAAAGCTGTGTCAGCTCCGGCGGCAGAGATCCAGAAACCCCTGCAGAGTTGAGATCAATACCCGTAACAAAGGAAGACGTGGAATCGCAATGGACACTGGCCCAGGTGCAGAACGGAGTGGAGGAAGACCACCCAGACGGCGCCGGGGAAATGGAGGAGAGAAGCCTCAACATGACAGCAGAGTCATCGGCGGCGCAGGCAAGAAGTAAACAAAGAAGCACGGCGAGGCGGCGGCGGAGGCGGAGGGCAGCAGCCATGAATGGCGGAGGAGATGGAGCGAGGGAGAAAAAGGGCATGTGATGGAGGAAGAAGCTGTAGCGTATCGCATTTGAAAAAGAATGTAAATTAAATATCCGCATCCGTTCTGTTTCTGAGTTGTCATTAGAAAACAACACGCACAAAACCAAATAAACCCAAAAAACCCTAAACCGTTTTCACCAATGCTTTCCGATCACACCATGTTTTTTTTAAATATTTATTTCAAAAAATATTAAATCAAATGAAATTTCATTTTTGTATTACATCTTTTATTTTATTTTTAAAAAAATTATCACATTCTTATAATGTAATATCATAATCAAACCTGATCTCATGTTAATAATGTGATAATGAGATATTCAACGGGTATATTAAGGCTCTGTTTATTTCCATTTCATTAAAAGCATTTTAAAAAAATTGATTCAAAAGTTATAGAAGCGGATATGAATATGCTTAAAAAAAAATTAAAGCACTTCAATATTTATTTTTCAAAAAAATCAAAAATTGTTTATGTTTTTAATAAAAATCACTTCAAAAACATTTAATTTAAAGCAGAAGTTAAAATAAATAGATCTTAAGTATCTAAAAATAAAATATAAAATCAAAATTTTATGATAATATACTATATTGATTACAGATGAAATAAAAACATACTTAAATATAAAAATAAGTTTTTTATCTAAAAAAATATATAAAATCATAAAAATTGAATATATAAAATATATAATATCATATAAAAAAGGATCATTATGTTTAATATATTTCAAATAGTCATGATTTATACTCATAACATCATATGATTTTGAAGTTGGTGTTGACCTGGTCTCATTAAACCAGAAAAAGCACATTTATTGTAAAATCAAAATTTCTCAAAAATCAAATTAACACCCGAAAGCGTATGCACCACAGCCCAGTAGAAAGGAACACAAGACGCTCTTTTACTTCCTCTTGATCCTGCTGTAGAACTCGGAGAGAAGAGTATCATCTCCGACTTCATCTTCTGTTTGCTGCGCCTTCTTATGGTGATCACAGCTGCTCGAGCCTGGATGCGGGCGGATGCCGCTTTTCTTCTTCGTTTTTGAACCAACCTTTCTGCGAGGTGGATGTGTTTCACCATTTTGCAGCTGTGGGAGTGTTCCGCTGTCGGATTGCCAACCGGCGAACGCGGCGGAGTCGTTGGAAACCGTCAATGTGGACTCTTCTGAGGGGTGATAAGGAGCAAGACTGAGCTTACTAGAAAGGGATCTCCCCCTGTCATCACCATCCTTGATCGAGATATCTGTAGGAGCTGAAGTGGGAGTAGAACAATCAAGATCCGCAGATGGAGTTGTAGCACCACCTGAGCAGGTTTCTCGGTCGACGGTAATGAACTTTCCTTGAGCTTTAGCTCCAGTAGTTGACTGTTCCACTATCTGATAGTTGAGCAAGGAAGTGTTGGCACAAGATGATGGCCTAACTTCTCCATCATCTTCTCTCTCTGGTTCCTGTTGTGCAATCGCCTCAGATGCACAAGTATTTGATTCAATAATTCTTTCTCTTGCATCACATAAAGGGTTGGTGTTTGCAGATTCTGAGCTCCTCCGTGATGGTAAACCTCTAGATTCGCCTGCACATTCTGATCTATTCCGGGATGGTGTGCCATTAGATTCGCCAGCAAAAGAATTCATTCTTTCGGCATTTGGCATCTCTAGAACTGACATATTTGGACCAGGCTGCAGGTGAGTGCATGAAGGATCTACCTTTTGCTTCTTTGACGCAGTGCGTTTTCCACTTCTAGCTGGGGGTTCAGTAGCAGATGCTGAGTTTTCAATCTCAATTCTATCCGTTAGCATTGGAACTTCGTTGCAGCCATTCTCACTGCCGTTGCAACAAGAAGGATAAGTAACCGCTACACGCAGTTGCACTAAACAATACCTCCACAGCAGTTGGCTTACCGAGATAGATGTCCTTTCTCAGCATCATTATTGGCTTTCTTTGACCTGCACAAGCCCAAGCACAATGGTCATATGTATTGAAATGAATGATCCATAAGACATTGAGAACTCCCAAATTACCTTGATTTTCTCTTTTTTTGCTGTGAAGGTTCACTGCAACTGGATCCTATAGCAAGTGTTACTGGCATTATAAAGTCAGTAGGTCTCAGATTAGGCTTTTCCTTCTCCCTGTCAACGAAATTTGATATAAGTGCAACTTTCTGCATCTTCCTCGCCTCTTGACGCCTTCGTGCATCATCAGGATACAAGACCTTCCATCTCCTAAAATTTTGGAAACAGATTTATGATAACATCTAAGTGAAAGGGTAGTGAAAAACAACCAAAAGTGATAAAGGTTTCCACATTGGGTTTTATTAACCTCAAACATTGACTGCGCGTGCGAGGAGGAATACACAGAGCAACCTTTGCCCAGCAGTATCCATGTTTCGATATTGCTGCTTCCAATTTTCGATCTTCTTCATCACTCCATGGAGCTACAGTGAGAGAGGGGTTTGAGCAGTTGGACCATCTGACACCGCCCAGTCAATAGTATTCTTATCAAGTCAGATTTTTAAGAACACAAGAAAATAGTGAAAAATAGAAATTACCTTTCCCTGCATTGCACACCCGTTCGACCAGGCACACAGCTAGCGATTTTGTTCCATGCTTGAGGTCCAAATAACATTACTGCAACTTCCAATCGTTTCTTTTCCTCTTCAGACCATCTTCCTTGCCTTTCCTTGGCTGGATGAAGAGTTTTCAACCATCTGGGTTTTCATCACTAGCATTCGTCACCAAATAAAAAATAAAAAAAACGGCACACCTTTTTGAATCTTGCTATGGCTCATCATATAAACCTTGTACTTTAGTTTTAATAATTTAATCTTTTTGAATAGTTTGATAACCGCGTGAGTAAATTTTTATGAAAGCTGCTACTAGATCCTCTATACTTAGATTGATGAAATCAGCAATCTAACCCCATCCCCCAAAAGATGCAGACCATAAAAGATGGATTAATTGGCTGACCTAGTGGAGCACTGGGTGCCTGTTCTCCCCTCTATCACAGAGGCAACAAGTTGCCAGTCACTTGTGCCAAATTTCTTTACAGCTTCCCGAAGTTGTCTATCCTCCTCCTTGGTCCATTCACTCTTGATTATTGATGCATTAAGGCTCCTTTGATAGCGTGCTAAGCATTGAAAAGGAGTTCTACTTGTTCCTAGAGAAGCAGCGATTTCAATCCAGTTACTTAACCCTCTCTGCTGTATAATGTGCAGAAGATTTTTATCCTCTTCTGAATTCCATGGGCCATGATTGATTAAGGGGTCTTCAAAGTTTAAGAACCTACAAAAAGAAGAGAAAATCAAGTGCACTGGTTTACCAATCACAGATCAAATAGGTTAGAAGTAATCTAAGTAGCAATATGTTATACTCCTGCTTTTGTATACAAACATTTGAAACTGTACTCCACAGACCATCCACATTGAGAGAAATCCAAAAAAAGTGCTACTGCACCACGAAAATGGTATACCCTCCGAGAGTTTAAAACCTCAAAAAATGCCATTTCAATTAGTGTCATGCAAGAAATCACTTATTTGAATTTTGAGAATATCCACGTAACAGTGCCAACGGATCTTGTAATTGCACCTCTCAATTCAGAAGATTATAGTAGGAACCTGAATGCATAATGGAAAACGACTCAAAAATCAAGGATAATGCAAGTGCCATCGCCAGCATATGTTACCGGAAAAGCATATTTACCATTTTATGAATTTATCTCAGAATGTCACTCTTACACAGTAATTTTTCCTTTGATAACATCAGCCTATGAAATTACGCATATGAATGCTTACCTTGTTTGGCATTCATCTCCTGTACGACCAGGAAGATACATAGCAGCCAGCTGCTCCCATTTAACCTTGGGCAAAAAGGATCTTATTCTTTCGGGGGTGATTTCCACATGTTTAATAGACAATAGTACACTGTCAAGATCAGTAGGATTAGCAGACCCATCTTCTTCACTGCAAATATAGAGAAAAAATAGAGAGAAAGATTGAGGGGTTAAAATATGTGGGTAGCATTAACCTTTTATTCTTTCAAAATGAATATTTCAATACGTACTATTAAAATGCTCAGTAAGTACGAATGAATACTAGAATGTGCTGAACAAAAATTACTGGATATTGATGAAAAAAACGTAAATGCTCACAATGCTTTTAGGCATCTTATTTCAAATACCCATATATGTGCACACAATGGATATGCCAAATGGATATGAGAAAAATTTTAAAAAAAAAAAGCTCTCTACATCCAGATATAATATTCAACAATCTCCTTAAAGAGAAAGCATACCTGATTAAATCAACAGACCGACAAAGCAACAACTCCTGGAACTGTTGTTTCACACCTTTCACAAGATTCTCCCTCTCTTTTTCTGACCAACTCTTTCGACAGAGAGGGATGCCAAATGCCATCAGTGCCTGCCTATAATTAGCAACATGTGGGTTCTCTGGAGGTCCCTTACACATGACAGATAATTTCTTATCATCGGCCTGCAGGAGATAAACCAACAGACATGAAATTCATTAAGAATGAACGTAGATTTATTTGAATGTTAACTCGATCATGATAAACACGTTTTCTTTATGGTAGAGATCACCAGATAGCAGACCAAGTAAGGTACAAAAACACATAAAAAGTCCTAGTTTCAAAATTCTAGAGTATAAAGCTTTAAGTGCCCATGCTCACTCCCAGATGAAAAGGAAAAAAATAATGAAGAGATACAACTAGAAAGACCACCGAAAAAACAGCGGACATTTCAATGTAGAGTGTATAGCTTATGCAAAATGCAGACCTTTAAATTTTCCATCGCTTTACGTTTGGATATCAACTGAATTCGGTCATCTTTTTTCTGTGACAATGCTCGTCCTGTTCTCTTCTTGCAAGCAAGCTGAAAGTCCTTCAGAACTTTGACCCTCTCAGTCAGCTTCCTAAGTTCCTCAATCCTGGATTCCATTTGTATCATCTTACCTCTTATTAGTTTCTGGTATGATCTATTTTTTTTGATGGCATCAAAAAATGTCAGGGCTGAATCTGGAAAGTGGGAATGTTCAGATGGTATCAGTGCAAGATCATCAGCATGCCGATCCCGTTCAACTAAATCAGATGACTGACTTCCATTGGCACCATCATATGCCTCTTTCTGAGAGATGGGTTTACAGATATCTACACAATTTACAAACCCTTCTCGAGCATTAGATCTCTCGACAGAGCTATTGGAAGTTTCCTTTATGGAATCTAGAATAGGGGCACCAACCTGCTCGGGTCCTTGCAAAACATCAGATGTGATGTTTTTCAAGCCTCCTGGATCCATTTATGTGGGGAAAAAAAGATACATGTTACAATCAGGTAAATTCCAAAACCAGAAAAAATCATAACTACTAATTTAACACAAAGAAGCAATACTAGATAAAGTCGATACGGCTCCAGAATATCATATAATACTAAGCAACAGTAAACGCTGGAAATTTTGAGGAACATGGGCAGCATATACCGTCATCATAAGCGGCGAAACGGCGGTGAATAGCCCTGAGGGTCTCGTAATCATCGTCAGAATCGGAGTAATCGGAGTCTAGAGTGGAGGAAGCCATCCTCCTCCTCCTCAAAGGTTCCATTAAACCCACTGAGAAGAAAAATCTATCCTGAATGCTCTGCAGCAACTGGGTGTCGTGATCTTCTTCTCCGTTGGATTCATCCTCTTCCACCTTCTCGGCGGCATTCACAGCAGAAACAACGCCGTCGCCGGAAGGCGGCTGAATAGAGTCCGCAGCAGCGTCAGTACGTACCAGGTAGCAAGCCCTTTTAAGTGCTTCCATGTCTTCTACGAAAGAGTCATCATCGGAATCGGACTCCATGGCTCGGCCGCCGAAAGTATCAGCGTTTGAACGGCCGAAGCGGCCACAACGAGAATCGATACGTTTCACCTCCAAAGTTTCGATCTTTAAAAGTATACCCCTGGAACCCAAAACGACGTCGCAGTGTTTAGGGCCTGATTTTACTCCAAATTTACGAAATAACAAGAGAAAAAAAAACCGCCTATTTATTCCAAATTAAAATTACCACTGAAATTAATATAGTACATATTATTGAATAAAAAATAATAATTATGATAAAATTTTAATTTATTTTTAAATTTTAATCAATTCAAAAACTGTATAGAAACGAAGTAAATTCCTCATTTTTAAATTATTTAAATATTCATATTAAAGTTATTTTATTTCATTTCATTTATGTAGATGGATTTATTTAAACCTGAACTAATCCCTTACTGACTGTATTTAATTTCAAATTTTTATTTATTAATTAAAAATCATAGAAAACCCTAAATAAATTAAATCCCTAAATCCAGATGCACGAGTTGGGTTGGGTTTAGTTGTGCGTTGAGGTTCATGTTGGAGCACCAAGAAGGCAGCGAACTGACTCCTGCAAAAAGCATGATCGGCCATCGATTTCGCAGCGCCTCCAGGCTGTGATCACTATAACTAGGAGATGAAGTGATCCAGTTTCTAGAACCTGCGCAGACGAAGATGGAGAAGAGGACTCTGCAACTGAGCTCCCCATGTCTCTCCGTCATCGTCTTGATACTGGGTTTCATAGTGATGGATCCTTTGGAACTCAGCCCTGTCGGAGGCCATGACTTCCGGCCGGTGAAGAACGACGTCGCATCCTACTCGGAAGTCATGGGTAGTTGGCCGTGGGACAAGGCTAGCCGGCTGGGACGCGGGAGTTTGGAGTTCGAGAACCAAGTCTTCGGCCCGGAGTCCTTGGAGTTCGACGACCGCGGCCGTGGCCCTTACGCTGGCTTCGCCGACGGCCGCATCGCGCGGTGGATGGGCCAGCAGCTGGGGTGGGAGACCTTCGCCGTTGTCACGCCCAACTGGTAAGCAGAGCATCCATTTCACGGTAGTTTCCGGCGAACTTGCATGAATTAGTTGGTTGCTGTTATAAGACAGGTCGGAGAAAGCATGCTCCAGAGGCGTGGACTCGACGACGTACAAGCAATGGAAGTCGGAGGCCAGATGCGGCCGGCCGCTCGGCCTCCGGTTCGACAGGAGGACAGGGAACTTGTACGTCGCAGATGCTTACCATGGGCTGTTAGTAGTAGGTCCCCGTGGAGGGGTCGCCACTCCCCTGGCAACCCACGCCGGCGGGAAGCCGATCCTGTTCGCGAACGATCTGGATATCCATAGCAATGGGTCAATCTTCTTCACTGATACAAGCAGCAGATACAACAGAGTGTACGGACGTTCATGGCAGATTCTCAGCTAACAGAAAAAAACGTAGATTTTCATCATGCTTTTCTTTCCTGATGCAGGAGCCATTTCTTCATATTGTTGGAAGGAGAGGCAACAGGGAGGCTACTCAGATACGACATCCCCACAAAAACGACACATGTTGTGCTGGAAGGACTGTCGTTTCCCAATGGAGTTCAGCTCTCCAAGGACCATTCTTCCATTCTCCTGACAGAGACGACCAACTGCAGGGTGATGAGGTACTTCTTGGCAGGCCCGAAAGTGGGCAAATTGGAGCTAGTTCTGAACCTACCCGGATTCCCAGATAACATCAGAATGAATGAAAAAGGGGAGTTTTGGGTAGCAGTAGACTGCTGCCGGACGGCTGTACAGGAGGTCTTCGTTAACAACCCATGGATCAGGAACCTGTACTTCCGGCTTCCGATTCCGATGCGGTACTTGGCGAGAATGGCCGGAATGAGGATGCACACCATGGTGGTTCTGTTCAATGAAGAGGGGAAGATCGTGGATGCTCTGGAAGACAAGGAAGGGGAAGTGATGAAGCTGGTGAGTGAAGTAAAAGAGTCTGATGGGAAGCTGTGGATCGGGACAGTTGCAAACAACTACATAGCTACACTTCCTTACCCGGCGTAGGACATCCCAAGATTGAATTTTTCACCCAAATTTCATCACTTTTTCTCTTATATATATATATCGTTTCCATCCGTTCGAAAAACACGATGAAAAATGAATGAAAATTGTTAGAATACATAATTTCACATCGAAAAATGAAAATGAAATAATCAAGTATATAAGAAATTATTAATCACTAGTAATTAATTGTATCTAATTTTTTTTATTATGATCCATATTTCTTATGTACCTTAACTTCACGTGTACGAAATAACCTAATTTGTCGATCTTTTCTACTCGTCAAGGTAAAGTTGGACATGGATTGAATTCGATGAATAACATATCAAACCTATCGAGTCACTTTAAAAAATTGTGATTTAACTGATCAATAGATCGATATATTAGACTCATTCCCGGGTCAATATGATCCAATTATTACATAATTTGTATATACTAACACGAATTGATATTAATTCAAAATTATTGAGCCCAATTGATTCGATTGTTCAACTCATTTGATAAAAATATATTTTTTTCTTATTGAATTACATTTCAAATTCAATTCGCCTAAACTTAAGTCTGTCCCTACTCGTATATTATGAACACATCTTGTACCCATTTTTTACGATTACCTATAATAGATCATACGCATGATGGATCAAGTTGAATAGTTTAACCTACCCGTTTTCATGGGCTAGCCCAATCCGTCCAACTGGACCAGTCTAAAGAGGCCAAGCCACCCCATCTAATACGCTCGTCCAAGGAGTCCAACGGATCCGGCCCAATCCATCTCGGAGGCCAGCCCAGCCCAACCCATCCAATCCAAGCCCGCCATTGTGGGTCCCACCAACACCCCCGTCTTCCCAACGAGAGAGGAGACATGTTACATAAATGGGCAAGGCAGTGCATTCACAGTAGACATGGACCATTCCCATGCCAACGACCAAACCAGGCTATTTACATCACCCTTGCTTTAATAAAATATTTAAATGCTGTCGGAATTTAATTCAAACCATAAATAATAAATAAATAGGGTGCACATGGGACTATTAAAAATACACTTTTTTTTTATAGAAATTCGACTAAGAGAGAAAATCAATACAATGTATTTTACTAAAAATACCCAATTTATCCATAGAGTATTGATTAATTTCCCTTTCCTCAAATAGCAAGTGGGAACCGACACAACTATTGATGGTTTGTTCTGTCTTTATTCCGTGCAATAAATGCTTGATAATTGGTGTTTTAAAAATATTATTCCGAAATACATGACTAATTTTTTTTTAATATACCCTGTACTTAGGAAATTCGGAATAATTTTGAATTTTAAATTGGAAACAAAAAATAATATTTCGATGAAAATTTACAAATATTATAAACTGAAAATTCTTGAAATTTCGATGAAATTTAAATTATTTTTGGTAAATGATATAAAAGAAAATAGAAATGAGTCCCATCCCAACTGCCAAATCAATTCAACACGGCAACACCATACTGTATGAAAAGATGATGCTTGAGGGACGTCTAATGAATACACTATACTCGCATTGAAGAGAATGGAGATCCGGCCGGAGAGAACGATGTGACCCTCGCCGTCGGATTGTTGCAGCGCTGCTACATCAACGCTTTTCTTTGTTAGAGGTGCATTTGCATGAACGTTTGCTTCACTCTTCAATGGATTTGATTGAAATTTTGGAATCATTTCAGGTCATTACTAGTTTCGTTGATGGAGCTCATCCATTTTGTTATGGAGACGAGTTTATTCACTTTCCTGAATGGATGTATTAGTTTTTGTTGGTAGTGGAAGGTGAAAACCAGTCAAGTGTATGTAGTGAAAGAGGCTTGGTTTTCTGTTAGATTTTTGTGCGAGATTTCTGTATATTGGTTTCTGTTATTGGGTTGCATTGGAAAGTGCTCCTACTTGGTGTTGTTCTTGAGCATTTTGTTGCCTGATTCATCAGGTGGACCACCTTTTTGCGGAGGAAGGTCTGTTTCATGATCATATCCTTGACTGAGTAAGGCCGTGTTTTCGACTTCAATTTGCTGAGGGAATATGGAAACATTGTCTTCTGAAACAAGGAGCATGTATTCTTGGTGGTGGAATAGCCACAATACTCCAAAGAACTCAAAATGGCTCCAAGAAAATCTAACAGGTGGGATGGAGGTGTTGGGAGTAACTTTCTGCTTTATTTTCCATGTTTTGGATGTAGTAATAATGTTCTGTGTTGCCTCTGCATTAGATATGGATGCTAAAGTGGGATCCATGATTAAATTGATTGAAGAAGATGCAGATTCGTTTGCAAAAAAAGCTGAAATGTACTACGAGAAACGCCCTGAGCTAATGAAACATGTTGAGGAGTTTTATAGGGCTTATCGGGCTTTAGCTGAAAGGTATAACCATGCCATAGGAGAAATTCGTCATGCACATTATGCTCTTGCGAAGGCATTCCCTCCAATGGCTGAAGAATCATCTTCAATACCCTTGGTTTTGGGGCAGGATCCTTCATCATCTGTTGAAGGAAGAAATTTTGTTAATCATGTGACCCTCCTATCCAGTGAAAATAATGAGAATAAGAAGAATACTATTGTTGAGAGTGAACTAGACAGAAAAGCTGGGAGTGAAGTTGAGAGCTTTCAAGAGGCTCCTGCTGAGATGGGAGTCGGAAAAGAGAATTCTTGTTCTGATGTGAACAAGAAGAATGAAGACTCTGCAATTCGGCTCGAGCAAGAATTATATGGTGCTGAAGAGGAAGTAAAGCGGCTTAATAATGATGTTTTGATTGGAAATTTAAAGTTAAAGAATGCTGAAGATAAGTATAACCTGTTGAAGATATCAAAGCAATCCCTGAAGAATGAGGCAGATTATCTGGCACGGAAGATAGCTGTGAAAGATCAACAACTCTTTGATAAGCAGGAGGAGTTGGAAACTCTTCAAAAATACATAAAAGATGAACACTTGCGGCGTGCTCAGATGGAATGCACTCTTGAGAATCTGAGAACATTGCACTTCCAATCACAAGAAGATCAAAAGGCTCTTGCCATAGAACTCAAAGATGTGCTTCAAACGCTGACACGTTTGGAAACAAATAAACAAGGATGGGAAGAGGCACTTCAGCTGGTTCGAGATGGGAATGAGGTTCTTTGTCAGACAAACTTGTCTGCTGCTGCTTGTATAGAGAACTTACGCAAAGAACTTATGAAATTAAATGTGGTGAAGTCTAGGCTCGAAAGTGAAATTAGGTGCCATATCAGCAAGAGCGAGTCCCTTCAACATGAGGTTTCATGTTTGAAAGAAGAAATGCGAGAATTGAATAAAAATTACCAGGCTTTAGTTGATCAGGTTGAAACCACACGGTCAGGCCCGAACTGTCTGGCTTCTGCAGTAAAGAGATTCAGAGATAAAAACTCAATCATCGGGAAAAACAATGAACAAAACAATAGAGAGAAAGAAAGTTTGCTGGAGAAGGATGACATGGAAGAGCATTGTGAAACCTCCTTTTCCATCTTGAATACTAATCTGGAGAGATCAGAAAGGAATATGAGGGCAATGGAAGAATGTTTCCAACATGTCCAAGTTGAAAGCTCTGAAGTTGCTTCTGAGAAAGATACTCTCCTCTCTCAACTACAGGTCGTCACAAGGAGTATGCATAGTCTATTGGAAAAGAATGCTGTTTCAGAGAACTCTTTATCTGCTGCTAGACATGAACTTGAAGTTTTGAGGGAAAAATCTAAGAGATTGGAAACGGTATGTGGAATGCTTAAGGAGGAAAGGTCTTACCTTTTGAATGAAAGGGATAGCTTGTCATTGAAGCTGAAAACTGTTGAACAGAAACTGGAAAGTCTCGAAAACCGATGTATGGTGCTCCAAGAAAAATATTGTTGCCTTAAAAAGGAGAACGAAGCCATGCATAATCAAGTTCAAGAGCTTGAGGTTTTCCTGAATGTGGAAAGGAAGGAAAGAACAAGAGTTCAGATGGATAATGACTTAAGGATGGCTGGGCTTGAGAAACAAATTCAACACTTGGAAGAAGAGAACAAATGGCAGAAGGAAGAACATCAAGATGAGCTTGAGGATTCTCTGAAAGCCCAAATCGAGTTTTATGCCATGCGGAAACTTCTTGAAGACATTGAAGAGACGAACTGCTCTCTAATTTCCGAGTGCCAGAAACATGTTGAGGCATCTGTATTGGCAGAGAAGTTAATCTCTGCACTGGAGAGCAAAAGTTTTGAACAACAGTTGGAAACTGAACGTCTTTTGAATGAAATCTGGCGACTGAGATTGCATATATATGAGATCTTTAAGGCCCTTGATGATGATCTGGAGGGATGGACAGAGAGTGAAGAGACTGTGGTAGCTCACATTCTTGAGATCATTGAAGGTATGAAATGTTCCCTTTTGAAGCATGACGATGAGAAGCAGCTTTGCTTGGTTGAGAAGTCTGTTCTTTCAGCCTTTCTTGATGAGGCAGAGTCAAAAAGTATGGATTTTGAATTGCAGAAGCAACACATGGAGAAGGAACTCTTAAGTTTAAGTAATGAGATTTCTATTTTAAACGTAGTGAAAGATGAAGCCCTTGCATTGAACATGAAACTACAATCTGAGTTGAATGAAAGACATTGGCATGCAGTCATACTCGAAACAGAAAATGATAGTCTTCGTATCGCACATGATCAACTGCTGGAGGCTCACAAAGAAATGGTGGAACGAAACTCACAACTTGTTCAGGATAACAGAAATTTGCTGATGAGATTTTCTGATCTAGAGACTGAAAAGCAACTATATGATCAGTATCTTGATGAGGCACTCCTGGAATATTTAACATCTATTAATCGATCATCCATTTTCACAAGTTTGGTCAACGAGGAAACTGCAGAAATGAAATTAATGATTCAAGAACTGGAAAAACAACACAACATAAGCTCTGTCCTCAAAAGGGATATTGGCATGTTATCAGAGAAGTTGGAATTGCATAAAGCTGAATCCTGTCAACTCCGGGACACCATTTGGAAACTAGAACGAGAGATGTGGGGGATGAGGGAATGCAATGTGGAGATGAAGAATGATGCTTTAAATGCTGAATATCTGTTGCTTCATGAGGAACAGAAACTCTGGAGTGCAGGATTGAAACTTGTCACTGCTGAAGAAATGAACCCTCCGTGGTGCCAAACAATTGATGAACTGAAGTCTGAGGAACAAGAATCACTTCATCTGAGAGCAAATATGGAGAAGAATGTATACAATCTTTCAGAGAAACAAATGATACTGGTGGCGGAAATTGATGTTCTTCACAAAGCTAAGGAAGAGTTGGAGACTGAACTCAGCCTACTCCGTAAACAAATAAATGAGAAGGCAAGCAGAGAACAAAACATATTCGCTGAGCAGAACGCATTTCTTCAGATGAAGCAGCAAAAAGCAAACCATGACCACGAGCCTGAGGTAATCGTCAGCATTATTGAACGAAGTAGCTGAGCAAAACTTGTTCAGCTGCTTTGCTAGCTAGTAAGATCTACAAAAAGTCAAGGGGAGGTTGAGCGGTAGAAAAGGGGCTATATATAACATTAAATATACCATGCACAGTTTTTGTCCTGGCGTCCTCTTCGTTTGCATCTTAGTAACTAGGCTTCCATTTACTTTTCAGTTTTTGGAAATTGCCTCTGAGGATGCATGTCTCCCTGGGATGCTGGAGGAAGAAGCCCTTCTAGGCAAACAGGAGACCGTGCTTCTGTCGAGTAAGTTTGAGCAGTTGAAACATCATCGTTTTTCGCATCGAGGAAAACGGCTGAGGCAAGGAAGAAAAAATAGGAGTAACCTTGATTCTCCAAGGATGCAGAGGATAAAGAGAAAGCCTCCTGTTTTTCGTGAAGGAATGCCAATAAAAGATACTGCCATAGACGATGATCAACTGCGTGATATCAGGGAGACGGCTGAAAATGCCAGAAAGTATGAGCAACTAGTAGCCCGAAAGTCATATACACTGTCTCAGAAGGATGCATATTACAGTCACTCAGATGATTCTGATGTCAATCCTGAACAGCTGCTTTCCACTGATTCAGACTTCGTGGATAAGCTTTTAATGACCAGAATCACCGTGCCAAGTAGAGAAATAAAGTCGATTGATATTCTGGAAAGGCTTATCTCGGATGCAAAAACACTGCAAATTCTGCTGGAAACAGTGGATCACTTGAGAATAAAACTTCAGGCATATGAGGATGGTAAAAATTCCTGGAATGCTGATCTTGAGAGAGTCCAGCACCATTTGCAGCAAACTGAGGAAGCTATTGTAAAGCTGGTAGATTTAAACGTCTACCTGGTCAAGAACATAGATGGTTGTCCCTATCCATCTCCTGTGTTGATCACTGACGCCTTGCATACAAGGCATATAACCGAACTAGCACATAAAGCGTCTGAAGAAATCTTCAGAATGCAATTAGAGCTTCAGAAGATCCAAAACATTTTGCTAGAGGTGGAGGAGGAGAGCAAAAGAACCAAGAACAGTACTATTCAAAGGGACTTTTTCTACAAGGGAAGGAACAGCAATGGGAAGAAGAAGAAGAGCTCTCTCTGTGGATGCTTCAAGCCCTCAACCAGTGGAAGTGAACGGCTACCAGAGGCTGGCTGGATGCTATAACCAAACAAATCATCATCTGAGGTAGCAGTACAATGGAGATGGATTAGCTATCTAAAAGATGCATAGTCTTGACTTTATGTAGTTCCATAACTAATTCTTAGAGCATCTGATTGCTTCTATGTACATGTAAACTTCACATAATAAAGCGCTTGCTGATGCCGAGATGGCTATTACTCTGAAACCAGATTGGGAAAAGGTACGCTTCTTGGTGGATAGAATTATTCCAATAATCTCAT
This sequence comes from Utricularia gibba, assembly GCA_002189035.1. Taxonomy (NCBI): domain Eukaryota; kingdom Viridiplantae; phylum Streptophyta; class Magnoliopsida; order Lamiales; family Lentibulariaceae; genus Utricularia; species Utricularia gibba. Next base: position 802,242 of record NEEC01000016.1, on the reverse strand, counting down.
ATGATCTTTATATTGAATCTTTTTTGATTGTTTGTTCAGAGTTATTTCAGGAAAGTATGTGTTTTGGAAGTTATGGAACGATACGACCGTAATATGGTCACCTGTTAAAAAGAAACAAAAATGGAATCTGGCCATTATTGGTACAGGCTTTAGACGCTTTCCAGGTTTCTTTAAAGCATAACGCATAAAGTTCGGAGGTGGCTAAAAAAATCAAGAAGCTTACACAGATAGCAAGAGGTAAATAGAGCAGTAGAATTTGAGACTATGCGATCAAACGTTGAACTGGTGAGTCAAATGTCATCCATTCAGTGGCCTGTTCATATCCTATTTTATTTGGTTTTATATGAATCTCAGGCTGCACTTAATTGCTACTTGTATTCTTGTTCTTCGTTCAACTTTTCAACTTTCCTTTTTAGTAAACACAAGGATTGAATATTTTCACACTCAGTTTTCCGTTTTGCTCAGCTTCAATGCTTGTGTACATAATCATGGGCCGTGCTCATTGAAAAAATTACTTTATTTGCACTATGGGAAACATGAAGACAAAAATAACTTAAAAAAGATATTCTCTTTCACCACTGAAATTGTAGATAATGCCATAAAAACTTGTCATCAGAATTCCACTGTGGAGCCTACAGTTTATTTCCTGCTGACACTGAGAAGTGTGCACCTGCTGCCAGTATTGAGAAGGTGTTTTTTTTTTCATTTCGTCTGGCATATGCTTACTTTTCACAAACTCCCCGCCTACTCGTGAATTCTAATATTCTGTTGAAATGTCAGGCCTCTGAATCTTCACAAACACACAGCAGCTGCTTTACATTTCTCAGGCAGTATGCTGAAGATTCTTTCAGCATAATATCCATTCCCCAGGTGCATTTGGTTTCCAAAATCCAAATTATTTTTCTATTCCATGTCACATGGTGCATTTTTGCAAGTATTTTACTCTATTAATGAATCTGACAAGGCGCCTTTTGCAAAACTAAGTCATTGTCGGTGTACAAAGCTGTGGAAAGGACAAGGATCACAGATTGATGGATTCTTTTTCCAATTCGAATCACTTGGGATGCGTAAAATGTGGTTTGTTCCAATCACTACTGAGAAGGGCGGGACTCTCTACAGGTTTAATCATCTACATCTTCTTCATCATACGTGCATCATATCTCTTTCTCATCAACCACATCTATGCCTATGGATCCTGCTCTGTTGGACATCAGCGTGCATGAAATTCTCCCTCGTTTATTCAAGCAGTGTTAGAAGAACTCAATGCTGTCATTAGAGCATCTTCAACCGTTTCGATGGAAATATATATGTTATTTTCATTTGATTTATTAGATTTCCGGAAATCATTAGATGTTAGATGTATGTAGTTTTGTTTCCGGATTTCCATATAATAGAATTTCTATTTTCATTAGGAAAATCCATTAAAATAAACATAAAAAGATGACACTTCATATTTTCGAAAATGATTTATGTTACTGAAATAATTGTAAATAACATGAAAATTTAGTAACTAGATTTTCGAAAATATAGTAAAAATGACATGACATTGCATACTTTCGGAAACCATTGAAAATATTCTTAGCATTTCAGAAACAGAGTTGAACCACTGCAGGAGCATAGAAATCTTGTCAAGAAGGATGCATCTAGTGAAATATTTACGTAGTAATTTCTACTTAATCTCATCCTCTTCCTCTGTTCAATATAAGATTCGTTTAAGGCTATTACTTCAACCCTTCCCCGGGCGGGACCTTACAAGGAAGTGTGTGCTTCTTCCTTCTCTTGATTTTGATGTACCATAAGAAGCTATCGGGGACAACTTGTATGAATGAAATCAGACAAGTATTGTTATTCTATTTAAGGAGGTCTGTCTCTGCGTTTTGGGCAAATTAATTAATAAAAGAAAAAGGATGGAAAACTGGAAGGGCAAAACGGTACTTGGCATATTGGATCGCGGCGCCTGTGAAAGAGCTCTTGGAACAGAAACCAAAAGTTTCTCGGATCAATCGGAGAAATTCCAGATTTGACTTCCGTCATTCGTGGCGGTGGTGCACAATTTGTAAACTGAATTGTACGATTTTCGTCGTTTTAGGTGAACATTTCGGAGCGTAGCATGGGCGGAGTGGCGTCGTCGCCGCGGCTGGGCGGCGAAGTTAGGCCACTGGAGACGGCGGAGTATTTGATCGGGGAATTTGTTGGAGAGAAATCGTTTCCTTTGGCTTCTGATTACTGGAACAAGCTTCTGGAGTTACCTCTAGATCTTCGCTGGCGATCTGATCGCGTTCTCCACGCTTGCCAGCATCTCGGTTTGTGCATTCTTACCCTTATGAAAGCCTGCCTGCGCGAAAATTTTCCCGTGTTTAGTTTTTGACGTCGAAATTGGTTATGCATCAATTGTGCTTTACTTGTTGAGTGTCAAGGAGGTTGGGTTTCGACGTTTTCTATTATACATGCGATATCTGAGTTGAACTCGAGCAAATTGGCGGGCTAATTTGGAGATACCCGGCCTTTTTTTTACGTTTTTCCGATACCTGTTTGATTAATGCTTCTTACGTGGGATATCTTCAGCCACGAATAACCACAGCACGCGACATCTTGCAAAGATACTGATTCACTTAGCAAGGTGCTTGCAAGAGTGTCTTTCTGCTTCATCGTCATCCCCTGCCTTCTCGAGAGCTCTGAATGCTGTGTGTATATCATCCGTGTTTCTTAAATATCTCATTGAGGAGTCTAAGAGTGACAACTTTGAAGAACTCTACCTCTGCCTGGATGAAACAGAGCCTCTCCCAGAGAATTTTTCCAAAGGTTACACATTCGTTTTCAACCTTTTTTTTTTATTTTCTACATTGTTAACGCCTTCCAGTATCAATTTTTTTTCTTCTTCCCATTTTCTTTTTGCTGCTGTGCAATGTTCAGTAGATTTTTCGATCCTTATCTATTCATTTGTTTAACACTTTTGATACAGGAGAAAGAGTTGAGAGCCAAGTGATGCACAGTGTTCTTAAATTTGTTGGCACAGTTGATGTCAGGTAAGCTAGAATGGTTAGTTTCACTTTGATGGAGCCACCGCTGGTGTTGTCTAACTTTGTTGTCACTACATCATAACTGCCTAGATATTATCTCTTAAAGTATTTGTTTTCCTGTAGTTCTGGAACCTATCTTCTTCATCAGCAACTTCTTAATTTCATAGCAATCACTATGTCAACACAACTTCTCTCTGGTCCATCAGCAGGACCAAATGACGTACACCCGTTTATTGATTCAGGAATGATCTTGGTAAGATCCTTTGAGTGCAAAAGCTTCTTTTTTTTTTTTCTTATGAATCATTTATTCCCTCTGAATAAAGACCGGTTTCTGTAGGAACGCAGCGTGGTCAATTTGGTGGTCCGCAAGTTATTGATGAATTATTTAATAAGGCCACGTTTCACTTTGAAAAATTCATTTTCTCAATTACCTTTTGAAGGAAGTGAGACTAGCTTATTATTGAAGGTTGGTTTTGCAGCAGGTATGGTTTTTCGGCACACATGCTTTCTTCTTTTGCAAGTTGCATCACATGAATAATGAACGCAAACGGAAACAATTTACGTTATATTTTTTTAATCTTAACTAATTTCAGCTTGTGAGATGGTTCTCATCATTCGTATGCTTGCAGCAAGTTTGATACGGCTGCCACTGCACTACTTGGTCAGCTCAAAAGGTGAAGCTTCCCTAAGTCCGCTAGCTGATGCGAGCCTAAATGTATTACTTTTGCTGTGCAATTACCGTCGAAGGGAATCAGAAAAATATATTCAGGACAGGCTGGAAAACAGCAATTTTGAGTCTTTCAAGAAGGAAGAGACATGCTTTTCCGAAAATCCTTTCTGCAGAGCATTAGAAAATGTTCAGGATACAGAATGTAATGTGAAACTGTACAACTGTTATTTGGGTGATTTAATTTTTTCTATTCAATCAAATTGTTTAACATGTACTTTTCTGTATGTTCTTGCAGTTGATCGCAATGATCTTGAGGTTAATGCACATAGTTTCCCACTTGTGAGGATACCTTTTGCATCTCTATTTGACAGTCTTGGCATGTAAGTGCTCGGGTGATGGATTGTGATGATCCCTGAGTTATAATGATTGTATGGAATGCATTAATTTATGTGTCTACTGTTTTCTTAGGTTCTTGGCAGATGAAACCTCTGTCCTGATGCTTTATCTTCTTGTACACGGGAATCCAAGTTTTTTAGAGTATACTCTAGTGCGAACTGATATTGATATGCTGGTAAGTTATGTGGTTGTGATTTCACTTTCCGAAAGACTGAAGTTTTTTTCATAAAGAATCTTGAGATTTGTTTTTAATTGCATAATGATATTGTAGATAGTGAACTCCACTCCCTGGTCCTCCATGTTTCTCAGTATCTAAATTGCCTATTATATTCTTTTTAGATATGGTAATATAAACTTTCTGCACATTGGCTTCATTTTCCGCCAATTACAGGAATTTTTATTCACTAATAAGTTATTTCTTGTGTTTTTGACATTTTTTTTATCTTGCTGCTTGTATTATTTTCAGTGTTTATGCTCTTACATTTATGTTATTTTCTGCTTTCAACAATTTTCAGATCATTCCTTTTTCATGATAACAGTTGATGCCGATGCTCGAGACTCTTTATAATGCTCCAGCGAAGACACCGAATCATATTTATATGGTGCTTGTAATCTTGCTCATTCTAAGTCAAGATCCCTGTTTCAGTGCCAGTATTCACAAAGTGGTAAATGATTTCCCCGACTCATTATTATGGGCTGTTTCAAGCTGAAGCTTGAGAACGTATTCTTTTGCAGATTCTTCCCAATATTTCTTGGTATATGGAGCGCCGCCTTAATCAAACTTCTCTGGGCTCTCTTATGGTTGTAATCTTGATTAGGACTGTAAGATACAATCTTTCCAAAATGCAGGTTAGACATTTGCTCTCTCCGCTTTGGATAGTTTTAAAGTTGCAGTATTCTCTGATTGCATAAAACAATTCAGTTTGCCTTGCATTGAAACAGGATGTTTATCTCCTTACCAGCTGTCTAGCAACTTTGGCAAATATGGCACCACATGCACATCGTCTTAGTTCATATGCATCACAGCGGCTGGTTAGCCTTTTCTATATGCTTTCACGCAAGTATGTTGATCCTCCCTCCAGCTTCTTACTCGTAATGTAGTCACGCATGAGTTGAGCTTCTCTTATCGTGTTGTAGTTATGTGTCTAAGTTGCATGAAAATGTTTCAATATGTAGGTACAATAAACTTGCTGAAATTGAAAATGCCAAAACGATAACGGCAGATGGTGATCTCATAGGAGACAACTTTCAGGATGATACTGTAATGGAGTTTTTCTATAGTTTACCATGTTTTCTGAAAACCAAACGAATATTTGTTGAGATTCATGTACCATTTTGAAGTCCGCAGACCTGCACATATGCGCTGATTTTTTGAGGCATGTGCTGGAGATTTTGAATGCAATTCTAACCTATGCATTACCGAGAAACCCTGAGGTGAGTGAATTCATTTGAATGAGATTCCTTCTTGTTCAATTTTTTTTCCCTCTTTAACTGTGCTCCTGCCGACTGGTTTTCCAGGTTGTGTATGCGATTATGCAGAGGCAGGAAGTTTTTCTTCCTTTCAAAAATCATCCTCGTTTCAGTGAGCTGCTGGAGAACATATACACCGTGAGTATTTCATAGAGTAGAACTCTGAATCCTTTTTTATTTCCTTAATATTTTTTTAATCATTCGAAAAGTTGCTTTTGCACTGTTGGAAGAAGCTCTGCCTGCTCTAAAAAAAAAAAGAGAACAAGCTCCCCCTCCCCTTTTCTTCGTATCCTAATTCCTCCCCTCTCACCCACCCCCATCACAGGTTCTGGATTTCTTTAACAGCCGAGTTGATGCCGATAAGACTGAGGGTGATTGGTCTGTCGAGAAGGCACTCCAAGTGATAATAAATCACAGCCGATCATGGAGGGGAGGGGGCATGAAAGTAAGGAAAAACAACTTGTGTGATTTGCTGCTTCCTTTTTCTCCTTGTATGACACTTCATTTCACTATTTGAACAGTTGTTCTCCCAGTTGCATTTCACCTACGAACAAGAGAAGCATCCCGAGGAATTCTTTATTCCTTATGTGTGGCAGCTTATCCTGTCAAAAGGGTAGATATATCATTTTTCTCTCCGCATTCTTTTTCAGAAACGTAATCACCATTTTTTACCTTGTTTCATGCAGTCATTTAAGTTTCAATCCTGCGAGCATACACTTATTCCCCGTGGCAGTTGATGTAAGTTCCTACCATGCTTCATGCTTCTTGTTTTTTTGTCAGAAAATTGACTGCTCATCTTAAAATGAACGTTGATGACCTTCAGGACAACACCACAGAACAGAAGCATCAGTTGAAGAGGCTGCCAAGCGATGAAGATGTCTATGACGAATACTAGCATCAGATTCCAGAAATAATTTTCTTGTACAGTACTTATACGCACCCTTCAGAAGTATGAAACAGCTACGCATTTCTTTGTTAAATGGCCATAGCTATTTGTTCATTTGAGAGTTGTCGAAACGTGAGATGTGCATCATGCTCGTTGACAATCCACAGAGAATAAATAAATGCTATTGTATTTGTAGTAATTGCTATTTTGTTTCCCGTTGACTTTGTGTACAACTGAAGGAACTCGAAGGGCGACTTAGGTGTCAAAGCAACTCCCAATATCTTATCTGATCTTGTCGGAGAACAAAAAGTTAAGGGATGTTGGCCGTGTTCGAGAGATCAGTTGCGAAAACTCCGGATGCACTACTCCTCCACGCCGATCCTGCTGCAGTTCCTGTTTCTGCTCTAAAAGATGATCTTGTGGCGACCCAGTTTTCCTCTGTGCACCCGGGTTCCGTCCTCATCAGGCTCCCTTCAGCTGGCTTCATGGCCTACACCTCCCATGGACAGAACCCACTATCTCCAAGGTCAATTCGCAGGCTTTCCTTTTGTTCTCGTCCGTAGAATTTTGATGATACTACTGCTGATTATCTGATCTGTAATAATGTGATTCCCTTGAACTCACTCTGCTCTGAAAATTGAAATTCGCATGACCCCTTTTGGACAATCATCGTCTATGCCCACTTTTTCATGCTGTTTGTAATCTCTTTCATCAGCAGCTTGGAAATTTTCTTCTGACAGGCTGTTCGGAGTGGTGGACGACATATTCTGCATATTCGAAGGCCATATTGAAAGCATAGCACTTCTCAAGCAGCAGTATGGTCTAAACAAGACAGCAAATGAGGTGATCATTGTGATTGAGGCTTACAGAACCTTGAGGGACAGAGCTCCCTACCCTGCTGCCCAAGTCATGAGGGACATCACAGGAAAGTTCGCCTTCATCCTATTCGACCTCACTTCAAAATCAGTGTTCATGGCTTCTGTAAGTTCAGAACCACATCCCCTGCATCATTATTAAGCCGCCCACATTCACAACTCCTGCTCACCAATTGGCGCAGGATGCAGAGGGGAGTGCACGTTTCTTCTGGGGGAGTGATGCTGCAGGTAATCTCGTTGTCTCCAATGAGGACACAGCTGTGAAGCAATGCTGTGGAAAGTCCTTCGCATCATTCCCCAAAGGTGGGTTTCATTCGATCAATCAGTGAAAACCACAGATCCTTAAAATCTCTTGATGCCCCTGTTTTCATTACCCTTCAGGATGCTTCTTCACTTCCTCCGGGGGCTTGCAGAGCTACGAGCACCCTGTCAGTGAGCTGAAGGCCGTGCCACGAGTGGACAGCTCCGGCGACGTGTGCGGGATCTCTTTCAAAGTCGACGAGGACTCGGGAAAGCGCAAAACCGGGATGCCTCGAGTCGGAAGCGACGCGAACTGGTCAGGTAAATTCTGATCCCAGAGAGCCTTGCAAAATGTTACAAGCATGATCTGATCTGATCTGATCTGATCCATAGATGGCTATGCAAAATGGAAATAAATGGGTTCGTGTAGCCCAAGTGATGATGAACTTGAACTCTATGTGCATATCTTCCTTTGTAAACGATCACTGGGCATGCCCACATCATGAAACCGTGAACCAAATAGAACAAGTCGACAGTATTGAGAAAAAAAATGAGTAAATTAATAATATAGAGTTTTTCTAAAAACTAGTTTGTAAAGGACTGAATTTTGGATTTAGTTTGTAAAATACATCTTATCATATTGTTAGAAAGAAGATATACGAACATTATATCTTATTTGCATTGAATTAAAATGTAATACACATTTAGAATTAAAAAATAATAATATTTAATCAAAATAAAATATATAAATTGAATGATTATTAACTATTGATTAAAATATTATCATACTATCATTTGGTACGTTTTAAATTGAGTAGATCACTTTTTGCGTAAAAAAATGAATTTTGATGAGGCTTTACCGCAACCCTTGTTGATTAGAAGGAAATTACTCGAATCAAATAACAACTAATAATATAATATCACAATTATGACAAAGTAATCTGAATCAAAAATTTGGTATTTTATAAACTAATTTTCATCAAAACTGTACGAAATCCAAGGGTCAATTGGGGAACTAGCCCTCTGCAAAAAAAAAGTTTGCTGAATGGCCCTATCTGGAAATTCTTAGCTATTTAGCCCTATTTTTTTGATATAAATAGCCCAACTTTTAGTATAAATAAAAATAATTAATTATTGATTACGAAAAATAATAATATAAAATCAAATATACATTATATATATATATATTTATTTATTTATTTATTTATTCATTAAATTTTATATAATTAATATATAGCTAAAAACATAAATTTAAAAATTTATAGGAATCAGCCGGGTTCACCACTCCATCCACCATCCCGCCACAGAGGTACAAGAAACGCCCTGATGGATCGGCGCAAGCACCATGAAAGGATCTGGAGACAGGTATCTCCCCCTTCAACTCAAACCTTCTCCACATCCTGCCTATGTCTCCATCCTGTGCCTGCACCGAGCTAACATCAAGAATCCAAGCAGGCGAAAATCAAATATACATTTTATATATATATTTAGTTATATATTGGTTATATAAAATTTAATGAATAAATAAATATATATAAAATATATATTTGATTTTCTATTATTATTTTTCGTAATCAATAATTAATTATTTTTATTTATACTAAAAGTTGGGCTATTTAGATAATAACTACAAAAAGTAGGGCTAAATAGCCAAGAATTTCCAGATAGGGCCATTCATCAAACCTGTTTTTTTGCAGAGGGCTAGTTCCCCAATTAACTCCGAAATCCAAAGTGGTGTGCATTAGCAGCAGAAGATGATATCACGAGGGTAAACTACTAGTGATGGGTGTAGTACAGAGCACAACATGTGGGATGTGAATCGTTTTGCAGGAGGGCTGCCTTAGCGAGATCGATTAAAGCTGCTGAGTGTCTCCAGAAGTGTTAATTGGGTGACAAGAACGGAAACAGGAAGAGGGGTTTCTAAATTGAATGCATCTGCTGCAACTCTACACCAATTCCTGCAGCTGATAAAGCAAGCAAACGTACGAATTAAAGGGGAGGGATGAGGGATGCCTCTTCCACCTTCGAAGACTCAAATCTCCAGCTGGCCGACTTGATTGATCTTCTTGGTAAGCAACCAGTTGGGTTCTGGCAGAGCAGCAGCAGCTCCTCCTCCTGCAGCTGGGCAGGCAGCCAAGCCATGTAGAGTTGTAGTAAGCGCATTAACTAATTCTCTGCTTGTTGGTTGGTTGGTATTCAAAACTGAAGGCGGTCGCTCAGACAGTCCCTCCCATTCCCTTAGAACAACAGTCAGGGTTCATAAATGAACATGCCAAGTAAAAATCTCACTGTCTGTACTTCACAATGTCCCCTGATCTTCCATCGAAGTGTAGTAACAACATATAGCAAGACTGGAATTTATTCAACATTGGTGCCTACTTTAGAAATGTGGCGTATATGCACATAACATTGCCAAATGATGGGTTCAAGAGGGGTGTATTGCAACCCAATTGGGATACAGAACCCATGGGAGTTTGAGAATAAAAGAGAGAACAGTGCCCACTTTTGGGGCACTCATCCCTCCCTTCTCTATATATATCCTCTTCTCCTGAGGAAGAGTGTGAATACAGAGAGAGGGAGAGTTGTGTTGTAAGTAGGGAGCAGCGTTGAATGGGAGAGAGCAGCGTGTGGTGAAGCTGCCAGCTTGATCTTAACTATCCATCATCTTCATGGGGAAAGATCAGATCATGCGGCAGTCTCATCTCACGCTCCTTGTCTCCACACAGACAGAACATTAGGGTTTCATGACAGTGAGTCCCCGTTGCTCTCCTCGTGTCCTGATTCCATGGGTTCTTTCGTTTACACTTGTTTTTTTCCTGCTCTCCATATGCAAGCTGCTTCTGCTCTTTGTGGTGTAGTTTTCACGGTGGTTTTTAGGGTTCCTTCAGACTTTTTGATTTCAAGAACAACGGGGATATAAAAAAACCCACACCCAGTTCCATCTTTTCGTCAGGATGCATTGATTTCATTCAGTTAACACTGTTTTCCAACTCTTTACAGTCATTAATTGCTACATCAGAGCGGATTATTTACTAATCCTCTTGCTCTGCATTTGAAGAGAAAAAAACGAAGAATCAAATGAACATAGAAATACAATCGGGAACGTGAGTACGGGCTACAGAATCCAGTTGATTTTTCGAAACTCTTGGTAATCAACGTGGCCATCTCCATTCAAATCGGCCTCCCTTATCATCTGCTCCGCCTCTTCCTCGCTCAGTTTCTCCCCCAGAGACATCATCACCATGCGGAGCTGCACTCGCAAAACCAAAAACATTTGAAAAGGATCCTCTTTTTTCCCAAGGAGGTTACAGTTGCTTCGCTTCCGAGGAGAACAGACTGACCTCGTCGGGTGATATGCGGCCATTCTGGTCGTTGTCGAACACCTTAAAGGCCTCTTTGAGTTCCTCCTCTGGATCAGTTGCCTGCGAAGTGAAAGAATACCATGAATCAACATCTCCGGCACATGCATTGCATACACATTAGATATTCTCAGGTAACTGATGTAGCTGAGACGTTTGTGCGTGTGCGTGATCGTGCAAGGGATGTATATTTCCCTACCCACCTGAGTGTTGCCAGCAACGAGGTTGAGGAACTCCGAGAACTCGATCGTCGCGTTTCCGTCACCATCGGCACAGTCGATCATGCGTTGGAGCTCTTCGGCCGTCGGATTCCGACCTAGATGGCATCGGACCACCGTGGCTAAGTCTTCAGCAGTGATGTGTCCTACAAGAGAAACCGGCTTCTTACCCAACATACTGGAACCCCAAAACAGCACAAATTCTGAACTCGATCCGATTGTGGGGGAATGCCCACCAGTTTCCATTAAAACTCCGACGAGGATCGGGGCTTACCATCACCATCTTTGTCGAACAGATCGAAAAAAGCCCGGAACACCAGCATCTGCTCATGGCTTACTCCTCCCTCCATTCTCAGCTACTGATGCAATCGCCTCAAAAGCTATTTGTACCCCAACACAACCAGGAAGACGACAACAACACACGGGAAAGAATTTTCCTGATAATCATCATCACTCACGACTGTATATCATCATCCATATCTAGATGCTCATGGAAAAGTAAGACCCTTCGGTCCTACTTTCAGAGAAAGCATCTGGGGTTTGCACTAAAAAAATGATTTGCATCAGAAGTCTTCCTTGAATCCACAGAGCCCGCGGTGCTTTTGGAAATCAAGGTCTCCATCACGAGTTACTTGCCCGTAAAGATCAGCCAAAGTGTGCTTTGGATGATGCAGATTCGTCTGCTTTATACCGAAAGACAATTCGTGTCTCCGGCATTGACCGACTGCTGGGCGGTTGCATGGTCGGAGTTCACACTCACCGGTCAACACACGGTTCAGACCAGCCATACCGTACACACGCTTCTCTGACAAGGCAGTTAATTACAACATTGGACATTCCGTACACACGCTGTTGAGATCTACCCATGGAGTTAATAAGGATATACTTGTCAAAAGTAAATTAAATAAAAATTATCTGTATAATTTACTAAAATTAATAAATATTTTAAAAATTTTATTTCATTTAAAGTAAAAGTAGCTCCTATTTCATATAACTAGTTTTAAAATACTTTTTTCAATCACAAAAATTATTCATACAAAAAAAATATTCCAAAAAATATTTTCATTATTTTGAATTTTATATTTTCTAATAGAAATCAATGTTTAAAAAAACAAATGACTTTAAGTTGAATTGGAGTCATTAATGTTGAGATATATTTAGTATATAAAAATATTATGAAAAATAAAAATAATCATCTAAATCTAATATTTTTAATAAAACTTATTAAATCAAAACTAAAAAGATTATAAAATTTAAAACAATGATGAAAATTACATCAACGTTAGAAGTACGATAAATGTATACTATAAAGTTTTAATTTTTGGCATGGACAAAAAACCACTTAATTTCAACATAGGTCAAACATCACCGGGTTCTTTTGTCCGGGTGATATTCGAGGGACCCGACCCGACTCCATATACCGGTCAAAGATGCAAAAGGCATCTCAGGCACTCGCCCTTCGACAGGAGCTGCATGGCTTGGTTTATGTCGGCGAAGGGCATCTCGTGGGTGATGAACTCCTCCAATTTCACCTCCTGAAACAGCCGCAGAAACAGCAGTGAGTGCTAAAATGGTGGCGCCGCCGCATCGGACCGGACTCGAGGCGGCGTGGTTTAGATTGTTAGTGTTTTGATGGACTAACCCCTGTTAGGCACTTTTTCGCGACGCCGGGAAGCTGGGATTTGCCCTTGAAGCCCCCGAAGACCGATCCCACAATCTTTCTCCCGCCGAAGAGCTCCATCGGATGCACGGGCAGCATCTTTGGCGACAGATGTATGCCCAGTATCACCGTCAGTCCCCAACGCTGCAAGTGGCAAAGACGCCGCTGTGAAATTCACATTCTCTGGGTCGATGAATGCATAGGGATTACAATGTTTGACGGAGAGGAAGAGAACTTGCCTCGTGAGTGGAGAAAAACGCCTCCCGGAGAACCTCCACGTTTCCAGCGCACTCGAAGCTGAAGTCCACGCCTGCTCCTCCCGTCATCTCTGTTATCCTCTGCACCGCGAAAATGGGCTCCGATGCTTTCACAATTTACGCAGTTCTGGTAAGCGGAAACACGTTCACTGTACCTGGTGCGCAGGCGTGTCCAAATCCTTGGGGTTCACGAAGTCGGTGATGCCAAAAGCTTCACCTGGTTCACTTAAGACGACACACTCAGCATCAAAACTAATCTCAACTTCCCCTGCCCTTCTGGGTTCAGCCCACAGACATACCTTTTATGCGTTTATCGGCGTTGATATCGACTCCGATTATTCTGGAAGCTCCTCGCATCCGTGCCCCTTCAACGACCTGAAATTAGCATGAAGAGTTCGCCGGCGCTTTTCCTCTCCCAAAAGCACAATTGAGCTGGGGTATCACACTAACCGCCAATCCAACTGCGCCCAACCCGAAGACCGCAACTGTCGCCCCGGGCTGCACATCCGCCGTGTTCCAGACCGCACCCAGACCTAGAACGGCGCGTTCGTCGGAAAATGATTGGTCATCCACGATGTTTGGAATATATATAACACGGACAGCGAAATACGGGGTTGTTGGGCGAACCGGTGGACACGCCGCAGCTGAGGAGCATCATCTTCTCCAAGGGGGCGGCGGGGTCGATCTTAACGACGCAGGCGGAGTCCAGGACGGTGTACTCCGTGAACGTCGACGTGTTCATGAAATGGAAGATGGGGCGGCCGTCCAGGGTCCGAAACCGGCATCTCCCGTCGCTCAGCATCGTTCCTCGAAACGGGTCGGCCAGGAATACCTCGCATAAGTTGGTTCTGGTAGACTTGCAGTAGCCGCAGTTCTGACATTCCCCGTTGAATATCGGCACCACATGATCTCCCGGCAGCAAGTCGCCGACACCCTCCCCGACGCTCTCCACCACCCTACCACAAAAAATAAAAAATAAAAAAATAAATAACAAAAACGACTTCAATTTCCAGCCACGTGGCACCAATCTCACCCCTTGAATAAAATAAAAGAATAGATGTTTATAACTATTTAATTTAATTACTATTCATAATTTGGCTAGGATTCAATTTAAATAATTTATTTTTTTAATGATATGTTTCGTTTGAAATTATTTAAAAAGAGATGTAATTTGAGTTTGAGTATTTCACTAAAAAATGTAAAAAAAAATCTTGATATTCTAAAGTCGCTAATAAATAATAGTCTCCAAATTCTAATTTGCATGATAACACAGTAATTAAAGAATGATTAAGTACCCGGAGGCTTCATGTCCAAAGATTCTCGGAAACGTCTGTTGGGCTTCCATCTTCCACAGATTTATTCAAAAACAATTAGAAAAATAATGCAAACACGTTAACCTAATGGTCGCATGCTTTGTCGGTGGAAAAGAAATAAGTAAACACAAAATTAAAAAAAAAAACCATAATGAGGATAATCCTAGGTGTTAAAAAAAGATATTTCTAACCACTCTTATTAATTTATTATTGATATGATTCAAGTGGTTTATTATGAAATAAAAAACTATACTTAGGATAAGATGCAATCATTTTTATAGTAGGCAATGTATGGTTTTGATTACTTGTATTAATCATTTATGAAATAAAAAACTATACTTGTATGGTTTTGAGTACCCCAGATGAAATCTAACGTATTAGGAGATAGTTTTAGTCACCTAATACCAAGTAATTACAATCTTAATAAATTACTGTTTCTAGAAATAATTAAAAACAATAAGAATGAGAAGTAGTTAAGGGGTTACTTATCATTTGTTAAAGAAATAAAGAGTAGGAGAAGTAGTTTCAAAAAAAAAAAGATAAGTAAAATGAGTTATTGTTCTAGAATCAATGTTAATTCTAATTTTTTTAAAAGAGAATTAGAATTTATTGGATAAAAAGTTGCACAACATACACTTAGTAACAGAGGTTTGGGAAGCGGTTACCTCAGCGAGCCATGCACTCAGATCGGTGTGGCAAATGGACGTGAAACGGATCCGGACTCGGACCTCCATCGCCGCCGGCGGATCCACGAGGATCTCCTCCACGACCAGGGGCTGCCCGGGTCCGTACGCCACCGCGGCTTCAAAGAAAGCGGCGAGGAGCTTCTGTTACAATCGAGGGCATCATGGAGTCGAACTGACAGACAACTGCAGCTTACCTTTGCACTTGATGACTTCGCCATGGGTGAGGCTTGGGAATGGGACGGCGGGAGCGCCGGCGTCACCGGCCATGGCGCGACTCCAGGAGGATAAGGAGCTGGGTCCGGTGGTGGCAATGTGCACTTCATTATGACACCGAAGTCGCTGAATAAATGATGGCATTGAAAGCAGATCTGGTGGCTGTTGTGCCGTCCAGAAAAGTAAGTTTACTTGGTTTTAAAAATGTTTTTGAATATTATAAGGTTTTAAACATGTTCTCCCATTTTTTTGAGAAATAAATAATTATATTGTGACCATTTATAAAATTTATCATCCTACCTTTTTATATTACATATTACAATCTATTATTTATATATGCAGTGCCCAAATTTCTCATACACTCAAGGGAGAATAGCTATTTTTCTAAGAAATCAATTTATAATAAAGAATTAGTGTGTTTAAATATAATATAATTATATATATATATATATATATATTCAATTAAATATAACGTTTGATATTAAAAATATAAATATGATTATATAAGTGGTATAAATATAATTAATCCCCTCCCTCCATTTATGTATATTATCCGAAGCTTACATGCTTAAAAGATTATGGAAATAGTGTAGTTATATAAGATTATTATATATATGTTAACTAATCAAATATTGGTTTATGTGTAAACTTAGATATAAGTATTGTATACTATACAATGAAACACATTTTAATACATTCACATATATTAAGCTTAAATTTATTTAAAATCATTTTTAAATTAAATTGAAAAATGAAATACAAAAACACAATTATGGGCCGATAATTTGTCAGATACCGGCCCATTAAATTGTTGGGATTTGGTGGAGGGTCACGATTGGGCTTCTCGTGGGCTTCATATTTGGTGACCATACATTTTTTTAAAAAAAATAATAAATTAATAGCGCGTGACGCGTGTAGAAATATTGAAAAAAAGTATTTTTTTTTTTAAGCGGAGTGTTCGCCCGTCACGGTCATTCTCTCACTGTCATTATCAATCACTTCAATCTCAGGATCTCCGCCTCCGAAATGGCAGCGGCGTCTCTGAATCTGCACTCCGCGGCTAAAGCTCTTGTCTCCGGCTACACTTCGCCGCTACACCCGCCACTTCAACGCGTATTGCCGCTTACTTTTGCTCCCTCCTGTTTGATCAGAGCTTCAGCATCGGATGGGAATCTATCAGGGCTAACTTTCCAAAACGGCTCTGGGTTGGCTACAGTGCCATATTCGGCAATTACCGACGCCAGTTCGATTGAGGTGGATGCGGTGACGGAGACGGAAGTCAAGGAGAATGGGTTCCGCAGCACGCGGCGAACAAAGTTGGTTTGTACGATTGGGCCGGCGACGTGTATGCCGGAGCAACTGGAGGCGTTGGCTGTGGGCGGGATGAATGTGGCCAGGATTAATATGTGCCATGGGACGAGGGAATGGCATAGGCAAGTGATCCAGCGGGTGAGGAAGTTGAATGAGGAGAAGGGATACGCGGTTGCGATTATGATGGACACGGAGGGTAGTGAAATTCACATGGGCGATCTTGGTGGTGCTTCCTCTGTCAAAACAGAGGTACGTTTTAGACTGTGCCCTTTTGATCTCTTATGTTCTTTGGATCAAGGTATTGCTATGAAAGCTCATCATTGTCAATCATCAGCCTTGTGAACTATCGTCCTCTTAACATATTCTTCTTATAAGGTTAAAAATCACAACTTCTGGCTGCATTTCTCCTTCTTAGTTCTAGATTTCTGAAAGAAGTTGTTTTTCTGAACGTTTTCCCCTTTTTCTTGTACGTTGCTGAGTATTTCATATGTCCATAGTGTGGAATAGGCAGACCACTGAAATGAAAAGGAGTGCCAAATTATCTTGGCTGGCTTGTGATGGTTTTACTGATTACACGATTTAGTTGATGTCAAGGACTTCCAATTTAGTATGCACACTTGTGCAGGATGGTGAGATATGGACTTTTAGTGTTCGGGTATTTGACACGGGACTCCCTGAACGAACTATCAATGTGAGCTATGATGGATTTGCAGAAGGTTAAGGTCCTAGTTTCATGCATTTATGCTGTGAGTTTGGCTGTAGCCATACTTGAATATGGCGAAGATCGTGTGCATTGGTAACAGATCAAATCTTTCTCACTTGGCAGATGTAAGGGTAGGTGATGAACTTCTGGTGGATGGTGGGATGGTCAGGTTTGAGGTGATAGAGAAGATTGGTCCAGATGTAAAGTGTCTCTGCACTGATCCTGGGCGTCTATTGCCTAGAGCCAATCTTACGTTCTGGCGTGATGGCAGCTTAGTTAGGGAGCGTAATGCAATGCTTCCTACAATTTCCTCAAAGGTTCACTTAAGGTTATATTTTAGTCTTGCAAGAGTCACATATATCAGTATTTTCATTTAAGTATTGCTTGCTTGTCAGGATTGGCTTGACATTGACTTTGGAATTACCGAGGGTGTAGACTTCATTGCTGTCTCATTTGTGAGATCTGCTGAAGTTTTGAAGAACCTGAAGAGCTACATTCAAGCTCGGGCGCATGAAGGGTATTCTCTAAACGCCATTCTCCATTTGCTAACTTGTATCATGTTTCTGAGTCGTGAAGTAGCAAACATTGCATGCTAGAGCGATTGAAACTCGTATGTTGTGATTCATAAACTAAATTTCATTATCCTTTTGGTGTTGGATCTTTCTTTGCCATTTCTGCAACTTCTGAATTCATGTGGTGAAGCAGAGACATTGCTATAATCGCCAAAATTGAAAGTATCGACTCATTAAAGAACTTGGAGGAGATCATTCAAGTGTCTGATGGAGCAATGGTTGCAAGAGGAGACATGGGTGCACAAGTACCATTGGAGCAGGTTCCATCTGAACAGCAGAAGGTTGTTCAAGTCTGCAGGCAATTAAACAAGCCGGTCATTGTTGCCAGCCAGTTGCTCGAGTCGATGATAGAATATCCTACACCCACTCGAGCGGAGGTAGCCGATGTTTCGGAGGCTGTTCGCCAGCGAGCTGATGCATTGATGTTGTCCGGCGAGTCTGCCATGGGCCAGTTTCCCGAGAAGGCACTGACTGTTCTCAGAAATGTCAGCTTGAGAATTGAGAAATGGTGGAGGGAAGAGAAGCACCATGACATGAAGGAACTCCCTGCCATAGCATCTTCTTTCTCAGACACCATTTCAGAAGAGATCTGCAACTGTGCAGCCAAAATGGGTAAGAAGAATCTGTCTTCATAATCAGTCAAACGCACTGTCCTTTACATACTAATGCTTGCGATCACATACTGCAGCGAACAAACTAGAGGCTGATGCCATTTTCGTCTACACCAACACTGGCCACATGGCATCTCTGTTGTCAAGATGCCGCCCCGACTGCCCCATCTTCGCCTTCACCACGACCACATCGGTGCGCAGGCGACTGAACCTGCAATGGGGGCTGATGCCCTTCCGATTGGCGCTTGCCGATGACATGGAGAGCAACCTGAACAAGACCTTCTCCTTGCTCAAAGCCAGAGGGCTGATAAAGCCTGGTGATCTGGTGATCACCGTCACCGACACGTTGCAGTCCATTCAAGTTATGACAGTTCCCTAAGAGAAGATAGATGTTGCTGCCACTCTTCCTCTTTGCCTCTTGTACCGTACAAATTACAACCTTTATGGTGATCAGAATCCAAGTTTTGCTGCATCAATCACATCCCACATCGGCCAACTTCAATCTGCGCAACTACCCTTCCTCTCACAGACGTACCAGTGGGATGATCAGGTGTGCGCTGAGTTCCATCAATGGAGAAACTGGTACCATAAATACCCATCCAACGAACCCTTCTTGCGCGCCACTCCATGGATCCAATTTGTGCTCTTTTCACAGTTCAGCAACACGACCAGCAACTCCTAAATCGATTTGGGTTTGTTTTCAGACAGTAGTTTGTTCTTTTTTACCACGGTGTGGTGTAGGAAAATGGACCATGCGTCCGTAACTATGCATGTCTGGCTCTGGTAATGCAGAGCGCAGACTGACTGCTCCAGTCCCATGTGCACTGTCAACTTACTGCATTTGTGTCTGTGGCACTCAAAAATACATTATTTGCACCGAGGCCCCCTGTCCCTAACGTGAGAATGGTGAAGAGTGACATCGGAGTTACTTTTTACTGTTTGGTTGCAGAGAGTGTGGCGATCCTTGGGACCTCCACGGGGAACTCGTGAATCTCCTCCATCCACGGGTTCTTCTCCCTCTCCGGGTCGATGCGTCGCAGGGCTTTCCAAACCGCGCTGTTGCACTTGAAACCCGACCCGAACGCGATCTGCCATGTCCGATCACCTTTCCGGATCCTTCCCTTGGCTTCCGTGTATGCCAGCTCGTACCACAAGGAACTGCTGGAAGTGTTGCCGAATCTGTACAGGGTCATTCTGGAAGGTTCCATGTGCCACTCCGTGAGTTCCAGATTCTTCTCCAGCTCGTCGAGGACCGCTCGGCCGCCGGCGTGGATGCAGAAGTGTTCGAACGCGAGCTTGAAGTCGGGGATGTAGGGTTTGATTCTTAGATTGAAGGCTTTTCGCAGGATGAGCGTGGCCAGGAAGAGGAGCTGCTCCGACATCGGGAGCACGATTGGGCCAAGCGTGGTGATGTTCGTTTTCAGGGCTTCGCCGGCGACGGCCATGAGATCCTTCGATAGGGATACCCCGACTTCCCCTTTTTCGTCTTCTTCTTGGAACACGCAGGAGTAGCTTCTGTCGTCGGAGCCCTTGTGGGTTCTCACTGTGTGCATCAGTTGGTATTTCGCGCGGCGGCGATCCGAGGGTCTGTTGGACAGTAGAATCGCCCGCCCCCCATTCGGAAAATGCAATTGGAAACCAGCATCGAGCGCTGGTTACCGAAGTACCAGTTCAGAGTGATGTTCTCCATGCTCACAACCAGTGCGTAGGAATTGGGATTCACCTGGATTTCGAGAAATTAGGGGGCTCTGGAAATTCGATCCAGTAGTCAGGGAATCAAGGTCAGATCGTTACCTGCAGAAGCTGTTTAGCAAGATCGATGGAGATCAGTCCAGCGCTGCAACCCATTCCTCCGAGATTATAGCTCAGAACGTTGCCCCTGAGCTTGTAGTGATTGACGATCATGGCGGATAGTGATGGGGTTGGGTTAAACAAGCTGCAGTTGACCACAAGGATCCCAATCTCCTTCGCCTTAACACCAGTTTTGCTCAGCAACTCGTCAATGGCGCCAAACATCACCATTTCAGCTTCCTTTCTAGCAGCTTCCATACTGGGATTTGCAGGAACACTGATTATAGCATCTGGGAAGTAAGTCTTCTGTCCCAGACCAGACCTCTCAATGATCCTCTTCTGAAACTCCAGATTCTCAGGGGTGAAACACTGAGCTTGAATAGATTTCTCCACGAACATCTCCTTGGTGCAAATATTTTCAGGCTGCGGCTTGTAACAAGCGAAGTCCACAAGGAACACCTTCCTGGGTCTGCTCATGAAGCAGAGAGTGGCGAGGAACACCATGAGTGTTGAGCAAACAACAACCGTGAGGAGGTTGAATCTGAGTTGATCCCAGAGCTGGATGAGATCTCGGGACTCGAGAGTTGTGAGGTGGAAGGAGCAGACGCCCAGGAATGGGACGAGGAGCAAATACATACCGTGAGAGATCAAGTAGTGATACCCCAGTTTCACATACTTCAACCTCACAGATTGCTGGAAATTGGGGAGCCTGTTCTTGCGTTCCACGTCTACTGAGATCTTCCGCGCACCTTCACCCTCACCCATTCCGTGTCTTCACGACAGCTGCAAATGCAAACAAGGAGAAGCAGTAGAAACGTGAAAGAGAGAACTGAGAATGAGGAAACAGCACCCAGATGAACAGAGGTATTTAAACAGGAAGAAGAAGAAGAAGAATAGAGAAAGGGCGTAAATGAGGGGCCGGTGACAGATGGGAAGCCGGCCGGGGAACCCAACCACCCAAACTAATTCAAAACACAAAATTGAAGCAGCCCTCCACAGTGCCAGATTGCAACACCAGTGTTCCGAAAACACCCTTCTCCCTCTGGTCAATTCCTGCCATGCCACCAAGCTTTCTGTCTCCAGTACACACTGGATGTCCCTTCCCCTTCCCTCCCTCACCAAATTTCTATTAGAGATATTTATCAATATTATTAAATGGTGATGTTGTATTTATGGAAATTGAATTATTGAGTTTACTTTATTAAATTTCATTTATATTTATATCAATTTCTAGAAAATATAATACTAAAATAAATAGTACAAATTATATTTTAAACTGTTTATGAAAGTAAACGAGATTTACTCATTTACGTTTTCATAAGAAATGAGAAACAACTGTATTCATTTTCAAAAACATTTCCCCATTTTCGAAAATGTCACATAACCATTTCCGTAAATGGGTAAAGATAATCTTACAACAATCAATTACATATATATAAATAAAAATGAAATAATTAATTATATGATAGATTATAAATTATTAATAATTAATTGAGTTTAATCTTTTTTATTAATTACAATGATAAAAATAAATAAATTTTAAACATATCAAATATCAATTCAATTTTAAGATGAGTATCATAATAAATAATACCATATCTGAATTTAATTATATAATAAATAACTATTCATTGATTATATCTAATAATTCATATTTATCATATACTTGAATTTTATGTATATTCCTCCTATGCATCGAATCGTTAATTTCAACAATCCAATCAACAAAAACATACATGGGGATGACAATCTATGTGATTAGAAACACATCACTCAAAGTGCAAGCAAGTGATCCATGTAAGTTGAGTTCAGGGGTGGGGATAAATTCCACATTACACACATGATGATGATGATGGGGCAGAGGATGATGGAGTTGCATCAACAGACAACAACTAACTGCTACCGCTACCTTGCTTCTGAACCATGCCAACTTCTCTGTCACAAAAACAAAAGCCGCTTTCTAAACAGATGACTAATCAGGAAATAAATGGGGTTTCTGGTGTTTGGTTACCGTTAGGGGTGTAATGAAAAGGTTGCCCTCGAATTTATCTGCTTTAAAAATTAATAAAAATAAAGAAGACGGAAACTGATTGACTGCTCTCCCCAAATTCAGAAAGATCTCAAAAATCCCAACGCGGGTCGATGACGTGGACGCGGCTTGTGGTGCTGAATATTTTGTTCGCCTTTTTTTTTAGAAAAAAAAAACAGAAAAAGTTCCCGATTTTTTTTACTAGCTTTTTAACTGCTGGTTCAAATTGTGAAAGTAAAATTGACCACTTTTTATATGATATTCTCCCTGTACCCGTGTGGTGGCATCCACGTGACCATGTTTCCAAAATTAGTTTTTTTTTTATCGAATGTTTCAAAAATTTAGAAATATTTTTTATTTTTATAAAATTACCAAATCACAATTTTTACTTTTTTTTTGAAAGTATGGACTTATTCTGTAATTTGAAGATGTACTTAAGATTATATAAAATAAAATAATTGTAAAATTGTTTTGTAGTATAATATAAAATTTTATTATAAAATTTAATAAACCAATAATTTAATATTATAATACAAAAATAATTTAAAAATAAATGAAAATTGAATATTATAAAGTTCTGATTAATTTATTATTTAATCTTTGAAATAATGATTTAATAATTTTTAAAATTAATCACATAATTTAAATTTTTTATTTTATTATATAACAATTACAAACTAAAATCTTAAAAAATTAAACAGAATTATTTAAAGAAATTAATAAAATAAAATGGGTGATATATCAAATACAAGGAGTGTTATGTAAAACTTGTATGATTTACTTTTAATTCTAAATTCATTTTTTTTCAAAACATTAATTTCAAAAATAGTTTTAATAAAAGTATTTTTGAAATTATATGATAAAAAAACTTTTACAAAATTTACTAAATTATACTTTTCAAATATAGATTCAACTTCTTCCAAAATCCCTTTTGTTAGGTTTACTTTCACGTTTCAAAAGTATATATATGAAAGTAAAAGTAAATTATAAAAGTTTTCGAGAACATTACTGCATTAGGTCGGGGGTTGGAATCCGGGGCGGGTCAGGAGCATACAGGGAGGGAAACCGCCACTTGAGGAGGCCACAAAAGGGAACCGGGGGGAGTCCATAAATATGGGCCCACAAATACCGGACACGGCACTCCGTTACTTGTTCGGACAAGCAACACGACACGGCACCACGTTGTTGTCTCTTCCCCAACACAACTTGCACCCTGCTCTTTTCAGTTCCGAGTTTCCAAACAAAAACCATTTGGATTATTACAATTGTTATGTAAATGTGCTACTCAATTCTTGTTTGAATTCACATAAACACGTACTATATGATTAAATATAATAAATTATACATTATTAAAATTACTATATAATTTAATATTATGATATAAATATATTGTAGAATATATAAAAATAAATAATAATATTTTTAATTAATTTATTATTTTAATTACTCCACATTTTATATTCAAAAAATTCAATAATTTCTATACTTTATTACAACATCTGAATTTTTAATATTAATACTTAAATGCGTTGAAACCCAGTAGTTCATTGGACACATGTAACAGTAGAGTAGTTAGAGATTAAAATATTTTAAAATTATATAAAATTATTTTAAAAAATTATATAAAGACAACAAGTCCATTGTTGAAGCGCGTCCGCCGGTCGCCTAATTATCTCAAGATTAAATTTTAATTTAATTTAGAAATTAAATTGAAATTGGTTGGGCGTTGAGAGGTGCAGTAGCGACAACCGAAGTCCCTCTCCTCATCACAAAGTTGGTGGGTTGGTGCAGCTGCGCCCACCAATCCGCTGTCAATGTTTTTCTTTTCTGTTTTTGGTCTGGAAGAGTCAACCACAGAGAACACGATCCCAGACCAGGGGGAATATATTTCTTTTTTAAATTGATAGCAATTGCATTATTTTTCAATAAGTGTATTTCTATTCAGATCTTCATTGGGCCTCGGCCCAAAATGAGTCAATAGTGAAGTTCATTTTAAATTTTATTGGGCCTTCGAGTTGGCTCAAAAAGAACGACCTTCTGTTTCTTGCGCCGGCAAATTGGATTTTAATTTTTTTAATAAAAAAATGGAATGTAAAATGTGGGAATCACGGATTAGTTAGAATCCTGATTTGTTTTTTTTATTTTCATATTTTTAATTATTAAGTTTAATACTAAATATTTATTTGATTTTCTCATAGTTTCATTTATTTTCATATAGATTGACATTGTTGTCCATCATTCAAAATTTAATAATCATCATTCATTTATTTTCATCAATTATCGTTTTAATTTTTTTTATGAATGTTCAATTTTTTATTCAAAATTATTTATTTTAGTATTTTAAAAATAATTTAATATATTTTAAATATTATAAAATTAAAATTATCTCGACTATGCGTAATTTTTAAAATAAAAAATTGATGTATTCATAACATAAATACACGCACCCCCAACTATCTATGGTAGTATAAAATATCTGGATTTTGAGCAAATAAATTAAATAATTGCACAAAAGAAACGTGGAAAGAAGGGCTGCCACGCAATCTCTCTCGGCTCTTCCACTTGGGGCAATTTTGTCAATTGTAGCCGCTCATTGCTGACTGAATTTCTTTTTTTTTATTTAAGAAAATGATTCGGTGTGTGGGGTGCACGGTGCACGGTGCACGGTGCACGTCAGCCAGCTGCGCCCTACGGATTGATGATCACACTTACGTCTCATTTGGTACAACATGAAGTGTAAATATTAAATAATATATATCAGTCACATATTTAATACAACAGATTAAATATTTTGTGCAATTATTCACATGTATAATATATGATACTAAACGTTACCTTTTTTATAAAATACATTATTTAATGGGAATTAACTTGTGATGTGTTACATACGTACACCTAGGAAACATGAGAAGTTCAGGTAGGTGCCTTGCACGTGCCTAATCTTTCATTCGAATGTGCTCATGTTGATTCAACTTGGGTGGGCATATTACACATTTCTGATGCATATTAACAATTTAAATCGTATTTGATTGATGAGAGTGAGATAAAATAGATTTAATTTATTTGGATTTAAATAAAATTGGCATATTGGAATTAATTTCTGAAATAGTATTTAATTATTGGAATTAAAAACGAGATTAATTGATTTTATGTAAAGTAAGAAAATAACACACTCTAAACCCATGTAATTCAGAATTTATTTAAAGCTATAAACTAAATATCTTATAATTTATTGATAGAGTCTAAATCGAAATGAGGTAATCGACTATTGAAAAGTAGCTAAAAGGTGTTCTGATGGATTGGCGCAAGACGACAGACCAATGATTGTCAGAGTTTGTCAGTAATGGCCGTTTTGAACAGTCTTAAAAGTAACCGAATTATGGTGATGGCAGAACAGTCGCAATTATCTGAAAGCAGAACCATAGTACAAACAGAAGTATAAAAAGTAACCGACAACTACAGAATTTATAATTTGGTCAGATCGACTTCTTTTATAAATATAAGAAACTTGTATCTTTTCCTCACCCCTATCTAGTAAAACCATTTTACGACAAGCCCTTGATAGTTCCGTGGTTTTTCCGTTATTCGACGGTTTACACATTAAAACGCTTATCTTTTTTCATTTATGTCGATCGCATCACAACACTCAACCCTTTAAAATCTAAATTGGATAGGACGCGTTCAGCGGTATCCTTAAACCGAAAATTAGTCTCCGCCCTTCTGAAGATTCTTGACTACAACATTTATAATATTAATTTTAAACTTATATAATACCATAAATCAAACAAGTTTAATTCGTGGTTAGATATAGTTTACTCTAAATTTGCATGATTTAGATCTTGAAACCTTTTAATTTATTTAAATTATAATGTATATATTTTAAAAATATTTTAAAAATATTTTAAAATATGATTAAAATTATTAAATTCAATTTTAAAGATGATTCAAATCAAATTCATCTTTAAATCTTAACTCATTTTTAAAATATTGGTTTTAGAGTGCTAGAGGACCAGAATGGAGGCAAGTTTGAGAGAAGCCTGAGTCCCGTAGAATCATTTAGAAAAATAGACATTGTAAATTTATATCTCAGATCAAAATTTTACACATAAAGTGTCCAATTTTTTCACAAACTCAAAGTACATCAACCAAATTTGTAATAAAACATAGTTCTATGTTGGCACGGTGGTCCGAAGTTGACCGGCTTTAGCTGGCGTGATGGATGGCTGAACTGGTCGGCATTAATTTGAGTAACACCAGGCGTGAGTGGTCGACCCCTTCCTGGATACTGCCGTATACAATATACACGACAAGGATCGATTGTCTGTTTCCCAGAATCCCAAACCTCGAAAGATCGTGTGGAGGGCAAGAATACATGTCCTGCTGATGATGCTTGAAAAGGGATTTGGAGATCCCTGATTTGATTTGGGGTTTTTAACCTGAACGGAATAGAGAGGTGTTTTATTCTTTACTGGTGAGGAATATTCGGCGAGATGGGATCCCCGGGAATAGGCCAAGATCGCCACATCTGGTCTTGCTGCGCGACTCGCGAGCCGGCGGGCTGATTTTTTGGGTGTGTATAAGAACTAAGAAGCCAACTGCGGATATCTATCACTGGAGGAAGATTGGGGTTGCAGGGATGGCCCACAGGAGTCCTCAGCCCGCCGCTGAGAAGCTCAGGCGAACTACCAGCTCCGGGGGTGGAAGCGGGTCTATCATCCTCGAAAGGTACCGGCTTGGGCGGATGCTAGGCCGGGGTAGCTTCGCCAAAGTGTACCTGGGGACGTCTCTGGAGAATGGTGACTCTGTGGTGGCGATCAAGGTTATCGACAAGGGATCTGCAATCGGCGCCGTCATGGAGTCGGTGATCACACGGGAGGTCTCCGCGATGCGCCGCCTTCAGCACCACCCTAATATTTTAAAGCTCCACGAGGTGATGGCCACCAAATCGAAAATCTATCTCGTTATGGAGCTGGCCGAGGGGGGCGAGCTCTTCGCCAAGCTCTACCGCCTCCGTAGGTTCACGGAACCGGCGGCACGGAGGTACTTTCAACAGGTTGTCTCCGCCCTCCGTTTCTGCCATCAGAACGGAATCGCTCACCGCGATATCAAGCCGCAGAATCTTCTCCTAGATCGGAATGGGACGGTCAAAATCACAGACTTCGGGCTCTCCGCGCTTCCGGAGCAGAAAAGGACGGACTTTTGCACACCGCGTGCGGAACACCGGCCTATAGCGCGCCGGAGGTGGCGCATCGGAAAGGGTACGACGGAGAAAAGGCCGACGCGTGGTCTTGCGGAGTTCTCCTCTACGTTTTCTTGGTGGGTCGCCTCCCTTTCGACGACAGCAACTTACCGCAAATGTACAAAGCAATGTACCGCCGTGCATTCGATATCCCCGATTGGGTATCCAAATCGGCCAAGAACTTGATACAGAGACTCATGGATCCAAACCCAGATACAAGATTAAGTCTTGGTGACGTGATGAAGCATTCTTGGTTCAAGAAATCGTTTTCCCTTCCAAATCTGAGCACCGATTCACAGAGCTACCTCGAATCAGAGGTGTCTTCTCCTAGAACGCCTACAGCTTTCGACATAATTTCTCTGTCTTGTGGGCTGAATCTATCAGGTCTTTTCGAGAACGACGAGTTCATGAAGGAGATGAAGTTTACAAGTGTACAGAGGGTGTGTGACATCAAAGAGAAGGTGATGCAAGCTGGGGGCGAATTGGGGTACAGAACACAGATGGACAAGCGTGGGGAGATCAGAATGGTGAATGGAGGAGTTCATCTGGCTATGGAGATATGGGAAATGAGCGTAGAACTCTGCTTCGTTGAGCTCAAATTCAATGGCTGTGGAGTTGAGTTTCAGAGGGAGGAAATGAAACGCAAGCTTGATGGCATTGCACTTTCATGGGTGAATTGAAGCTTCATCCCCTCGACTACAGAAGCCAGCAAGGCATGAAGCTTCAGACAAGCTGTGAAGAAGACATGCTACCCTGTGACTTGTATAATCAAACTTCATCATCCTCTTCATTGTTTTCTGGTAGTAATAAAAAAGCTGCTGCCTTTCTCACATAATGTACCACTCCATACCAACTGAAATCATGGTGAGGACTGGACTGGAGGCTCCTCGGCAACAGTTCACTTGGAAGTCCTTACATCAGATGAATGAACATCCATTTGTCTGGTGGTTTCAAACCGGGGGTCACAACCTGTAAACTTAAACAAGAAATATATGAATTTCTGAGCTTGGAGATCGTCAAAGAATCTCACTCCATGGCAGCAGTTGTTGGTGAATGATGGAGAAAAGAAGACCCGGCCGAGAATCATAGGATGCCAAACCAGAAATCTGCGAGAAGATGCTGAGATGTCGCGGGAGAATGAACTAGAATCAAAGGACTTGGTGAGAGGAGGCGACAGGGCTGCTGATACAAAAGGCCCTTCAGTCTCAATGTATTGGACCCCGCCAGCACAAAAGCCCGATTCAAGGCCCATCCGTGGTACTGATCTGCCCAGCAGCCCATGTGAAGTAAGACGGATGAAACAAGCAAGTATGCAGGAGAAATCTGACAGTAGCTAGACGACGCAACAACGGCTAGTTTATTTCCTATAAGTACCAACTCATGTATCTGAAGCAACATGCTTCTCTTTTCCAAAAAAGTGAACAACAACGACATCCATATCTCTTTCTCCAAATATTATTCAACAACCCCTGCTCTTCAAGCTACTTGTTTCCACCGAAACACTAATACCAGTCACCAAACCTGATGGCGGACTCGCATTCGGAGCCGATTGATTGAACATGGCCTGTAGGTGTGGCAAATCTTGAGCTTGGCATGGCTGGAGCCCCGCCGTATGGAGAGGTAGGTTAGGTATCTCCGCCAAGGAACACTCCCACCGGTTTCTGGTCGGCGATGCAAATGAAACCTACGGCAAGGAGAACTTAACTGTTGTCGGCACACCACACGACGATATAGTTCTAGCATATGGTTGATTTGATCTGGTTCTGTTTACTTCACTGGGGCGAAAAGCCCATGCTTGGATCGGCAAAGCTAGTGAGGAGCGAGACAGATTCAGCCACAGAAACGGAATCATTCGACTGGTAGTTGGTGGCGGCATTGGCGCAAGGAGGGAGACGAACGGAGAAAGGCGAGAGCGAGGCTTTACCCATTCCAGTTCGCAGGCTGCAGCATTCCGCAGGCCATGCGCAACTGGGTTGGAGGTGGCGCTTGGGCTCGCCGTCGTCGCCCAACAACTGCAAATCTATATTTTCAGCTCGGCCGATTGACTCAGACCCATTTTTTAGAAGTTATCGGTTAACCGGATATCCGAATACCGGTTATGAATATAAAACTTTTTTAATCTGAAAATTTAATTATTTTAATCTCAAATTTTAATTTTTAAATAAAAAAGATAGGATATGGATATAATGTAAGAGATTTATTTATGTTTATTAAGAATTTTACTTTAAAATATATTTCAATTTGATCATTGTGTTATTTGGTGTTATTGAAAAAAATTATAATCATTTTGGGTAATGATATTTATATATAAAAATCAATGTGTAAATTATAGTTAATGTGATTTTATTTATTCAATAGATAAAATATTTCAATATTTACATTTATATTAATGAAAATACACCTGACATTTATTATTAAAAATTAATATATTCATTTATATTATTATTTATTAAGATTAAATATACTTTTTAATGTTATAATATTTTGTAATTAATTCAGGTTTGACTGGTCAAAATGTAAAATACTTCAATATTTATATTCATATTACTAAAAATACACATGACATTTTTTATTAAAAATTAATATATTCATTATATTATTAATATTTAATTTACTTTTTAAAGTTATAATATTTTATAATTAATTCGGATTTGATGGATCAAAATCGTATTTGACCGGTCAACGGTTTTGAACCACACCAGTCCCATTCCAGTCCACTTTGAAATGTTGATTTCTAAACACAGCTCCAATCAGAAAATAAAGTTGGGTTCAACAATTAGTATTCTTTTTTTTTTTTTTTTCAAATGATGGGGTATCGGGTCATTGCCACATTTTCACTCTATTTTGACACATGAGACGACCAATTTCTTCACATAATTCATCAAAGATTGACTAATTTTCGAGACAGTTCCATCAAAGATAACCATATTTCTAATATAAAGCAATGTTCTGGAAAATTTTTGAAAACTGTTTTTATTTTTTAAAATTAATTTAAAAAATAATTAAAATTAACTAACTATTTACTTTTACAAAAATAATTTTTTTAGTATAAAGTTTAAAATATTTTTGATAGAATTCAAAATTATTTTTATTTTTAAAAAGTAAAAATAGATTTTAAAAATTTTCAAAAATAATACTTAAATATTTTTCTATTTTGATGTGCGGCATACCTTTTGATGGAGTTAGGTAGCGCGCCAAATTGGGCCACGTGTGAGCACCAGCACCGGCAGCAACGAGGCCGGTACGAAGATTCCAGCACCTGCACTCCGACACGAAAGCATGGAAGTTGACAGCTCAAGCGCAGAACAATGGAGTGGAGTGCGCCTTCCCAACGTAAGTAAAAAGGATCTCGTCCGTGGATCTCGTGTTCGCAGCGCATTATAAAATGACCACACACATCTCCGTACAGATCTTCTCATATAAAGACAGAGGTTCGCTGATTGAGTACTCTGCGACTTGCATATGTGGGCTTACTTGTTCTACTCCCTTCTCTGCATACTTGCAGTATGGGTATGGCAGCTCTTGAGCTGGGCGTGGCTGGAGCCCCGCCGTATGGAGCGGTTTCTCCGCCGCCAGGGCTTGAAAGGCAACCCCTACCGGTTTCTCGTCGGCGATGCGGGGGAGATAGCGGACATGTACGGTAAGGCGAACTCGACGACGATCGGTCCGTTGGATGATATTACTTCCCGGGTCATGCCCTTCATTGAGAAGACAGTGAAAACATATGGTGAGTTTGTGGTTGGTTAACTTTTGATTCTGCTTATGAACTCAGAACTCAACTGAAGTTGCTGGTTTGTTTGCTTCACAGGAACAAACGCCTTCGCCTGGATCGGCCCGACTGCGCGGATCATCATATCGGAGCCGGAGCTGATGAGGAGCGTGCTGATCAAGCACAGAAATTTCCAGAAGAGTTTCAGGGTTGCAAACAAGCTTATCCGGCTTGCTATCGGCGGCCTTGTTTACTTTGAAGGGGATGAGTGGAGCAGGTCGCGGGCGAAGCTTAACCCTGCGTTTCATTTGGAAAAATTGAAGGTAAAATCTCATTCCCAGATCTGTAATTTCCTGGAAAAAGAGAAAGAACCAACTATATTTCTCCCCCACAGAGAATGGTCCCATTGATGCAAGAGTGCACTGAGAAGGTTCTGAACCAATGGAAGAACAAAATGGCTGAAGATGGTTCAGGTGTAGTGGATGTTTTACATTACCTTGAAGAGATCAGTGGTTCCATGGTGACTCAGTCTCTGTTCCACACTCCATTTAACGATGAAATGAGAAGGAACTTCTTGTACCTCAGAGACCTCACCATCATGACTGATACTGCTTCCAAGCCCTTCAATTTCCCTGGCGCAGAGTAAGCAGAATTGATTTAGCCAACGCCCAGAAATGTGAAGAAACTGACCACCCTTTTTTCCTCAGGTACCTGCCATCAAAAACGAAATGGAAAGCGAAACAAATGGAGAAGGAAGTGAGACAATCCTTCACCAAGATGATTAACCAGCGTCTCAAGGATCGGAGTGAAGGGATTCACAATGAAGAAAAGGACTTGTTTGATCTATTCCTTGATGAACTGTATGCACCAGGAAAGCAAATAAGCAACAGGGATCGCAGGAGGGTCGTTGAAGAAGCCATTGCTCAGTGCAAGCTTTTCTACTTTGCTGGTTTCGATACCACTACTAATCTCATGGTCTGGGCAATGATCATCCTCGCCATTCATCAGGACTGGCAAGCTCGTGCCAGAGAAGAGGTTCTCCAAATCGTGGGAGACGCCAAAATCCTCAGCAGTGACATCCTCAGCCAACTGAAAATCGTAAGTGGAACAATCCATCTCCTCTGCTCCGTGTATGCCCAACACAGTGTGTTAATCCGGTTATTGTTCTTCACAGGTTGCGATGATTTTACATGAAGTGCTCCGATTATACCCGCCGGTGATGGAGCTTTCCCGTGTAGTGGAGGAGGAGACGCAATTAGGGGATCTCGTGATTCCTAAAGGCGTTTACATACAGGTTCCCGTCGCACTTCTGCACCGCCGTACTGATATTTGGGGAGAGGACGCGCTGGAATTCAAGCCAGATAGATTCGCCGACGGCGTGTTGAAGGCGGCTAACGGCCAGGCGGCGTTCATGCCGTTCAGCTGGGGACCGAGGATCTGCATCGGGCAACATTTCGCCCTCTTGGAAGGGAAGGCTTTTCTGGCTCAACTTCTGCGAACTTTCACGTTCGAATTGGCTCCGAGTTACAAGCACGCGCCGTACGCCGCCTTCACCATTCAGCCGCAGCACGGAGCGCCGCTGCTGTTGAGGAGACAGTAGACTGGTTATGGAGCAATAAATCGTCATTAAGAATAATATATCACTAATGATGTTGCTATAATCATCTATTTTCCTTCAGCTGGAACATAGATCATATATTGTAATTAATATTTACAATATTATGATGTTGCTATAGTGATCTATTATCACAAATATTAATATAATAATATATATTGTAATTAAATAAAAGTATATTTTGTCATATAATTTATTTAGAAACTAATTAAATTTAAGATAAAATTATAATAAAAACACGCTTCAATTTTTAATCAGCATAAAAAATTTAAACTTTTTAAGTTTTAAAATCACAAAAAACCTCAAAATTTCATAACCATACAATGACTATCTAAACAATTTTCAAAATTTTTAAAAAATGAATCAATTCACAATATTGTAAACTATTTTCAAATATAACAAAATTTTATGTTAGTATTTTTTACATTTACTTTTAGAGTTCAGTAAATTGAATGATATTTGTTGTGGTTGAAAATCGACACAGAGATCAGAATTGATTTTCAGTTTTGTGAAAATGGCCGGATGCATCGGATCTGAGTATGGTTTGAATGCGTTGTTTGATGCGGTTTACTGAAATAAAAAGAGGCGGAAATTTTTTACGTGGAAACAATGAAAACCACGAAACTATCGGAGCTCGTTTAAGAAAATCTTTATTAGACAGATGTGAGAGTAGAAAATATTAGTTGGAAAGCTAGGGATTCAACCCTTTTTTCGTCCAGGATTTCTCCTACTTATAGGAGAGGTCGATTTGACCGAATCCTAACTTCTATAATTATCGGTTGTTTTCTACGCTGGTATTACTATCCTGCTTTTCAAAAAATCGTCGTCTACTCTGCTATAATTCACCCACTTTTCAAATTGTGTCTCTGGCGCGTATCGGTATGTCGGCCAACACTATCACATCAGAACACCTTTTAATAGATTTTCACAGATTGATTAACCATATCTGATTTGTACCTCATCAATATCATGTTAATGTTATTTTGTGTTTATATCTTGTAATATTTGGAGTTTGATGTGAGTAAGACCATCACAATTAAAAAAATAGAAATTTTGAATGCTATATTTTGATGTAAAAGTAAGACAATATATCACATTTTGACATTAGAATCAAAATAGATTAGTTTTAATAATATAAAGAGTTAAATATGTAATTTTATAAGTTTAGAGTCAAATTGTTTACAAAAAAAATAAGTTAAAAGATTTATGATGTAATTTTAAAACTTGAACGTCAAACTATTTATATTGATTGTAACTTGAAGTGATGTTATCAAAATACACCCTTAAATTTAAATAGGTAATTTTTCAATCAACTAAAAATTTAATATAATTATTTGATAAATAATTTCATTGAAAATCAGATACATAGAAGTAAAATAAAACAATAAAAAATTATGTTATTATATTTATTTTCTTAATAATTCATTACAATTTTCACCTCATCTGGCCAAAATTTTTTTGAGGTATATTCATCTAAAAATCTATTCTTGTTGTCAAGATTTGATTTTTGAGTGGATGGGTTCAAGGAAGTGATTCGAAACGAGGATGGTTGCGATGCCTGGGTATCAGCTTTGTCCGAAGAGCGGTGTTTTTCTGGACTCGGTCCCCGAATTCCATGGAAGGAGGCTGCAGTTATTGGGATACTGTTCGTCACTTCATTCCCGGAAGCAATTTCGTGGTGCCGCCTCCGAGCCCACTGTCTCTAAATTCAGGAACGCAAGGGAGAATCCACACAGGAGATTTGACTTTTTGAGGAGGAGCAAGAGGGAGGAATGGAATTTCACAGATGAAAAACTTTTCCCGCGGCCAAAAAATGCCGGGCCATCGGTTTCTTGGTTGGATAGTTGGAATGCCACGCCGCCGATGAAAAATGTAGATAGCAAGTCTCGGGCTTCGGCGTATTATAGGAATGCCGGTGAGGTTTCGAGTTCCGATGCTGAGGAAGGTACTAGTACTAGCGTTGGTGGTAGTACGATGCAGAGGATTGTCCAAAAGTTGAAGAAATTTGGTTATATGGATGATGAAGATGGTGATGCTAATGATAAGAATGATATTACTGAAAAAGGGTTGTTAGATGAAATATTCTATGTAGAAGGACTTTTGCCTAATTCTAGAGGTGGGTTTTCTGAGAGGTTCCCATTTGGAGATGAAAGTCTGGATGCAAGAGTGAGATTTCCATGGGAGAAAAGTGAACCAGATGAAAAAAAGAGAAGCTTGGATAGCCGAAAGACCCGTAGTTTAGCAGAAATGACTCTGCCGGAGTCTGAGATTACTAGACTGAGGAATTTGACGCTCAAGATAAAGAACAAGACTAAGATTAGAAGTGCTGGAGTGACACAAGAGATTGTGGAGGCTATTCATCAGAAGTGGAAAACATCTGAAGTTGTCAGGTTGAAGATCGAGGGGCCTCATGCACTTAACATGAAACGAATTCATGGGATTCTGGAGGTGAAGTTCTTATTAAAAATGTGAATCTTTCTTTCAGTTCTTCATGGAATGTTGACTCTTTTTGTTTGCACTGTCAAAGTAATGTTGCTTGCAGATTGTAATCCACTTGCTGTACCTAAATGTAGGAACTTTCATGAGTAATATTCCAGTATGTGTAGAAGCTTCAGTTTGCTTGAATATTGCTTTCTTTATCTCCCATGCATTTATCCTTCTGTGTTCGATTTTTCCATCTAAAATGGATTTGTTTTTCTGCGTGTCAGAGGAAAACTGGTGGTTTGGTTATCTGGCGATCTGGTACATCTGTTGCACTTTACAGAGGTGTGACTTATGAAGATCCTCCTGTAAAATTAGAGAAACGACTTGTTAAGAAAATTGAAGGATCTCAGGAGTTCAGATCTCCCACCAACGAAACTGGTCGAGATGCCGGCACACTCTCAGATGATGCCGAAGAACCAGAGCACAGGCCAGTTACCATCAAGCAAGACAGCAAAAGTACTGGAACAACATCCTTTGTACGATATGAGGAAGAAGTTGAAAAGCTATTAGACTGCCTTGGGCCAAGATATGAAGATTGGCCTGGAGATGATCCTCTTCCTGTAGATGCTGATTTGCTACCAGGTGTTATTCCAGGCTATAAGCCTCCCTTTCGACTGCTTCCTTATGGCGTTAGATCAACATTAGGGACAAAGGAGGCAACTGCCTTGAGACGGCTTGCTAGAGGGCTCCCTCCACATTTTGCTCTTGGTATATTCTCCTTTCACTGAACTGCTGCATTCTTGATAATCTTGTTCAATAGTATCATACTGCATTCCACAACCTCCAGGAAGAAGCAGGCAGCATCAAGGATTAGCTGCAGCAATGGTAAAACTTTGGGAAAAAAGCTCAATTGCAAAAATCGCCCTTAAAAGAGGTGTTCAGCTGACAACAAGTGAGAGAATGGCTGAAGATCTAAAGGTGATGCATTGTTTTTAGTAGCTTATCCTACCTCATGCTCATCAATGTGCATGAGAAATGAGCAGGCTGAAAAAGTAGCTTATCCAATGACAAGAAGTTAAATCATTTTTTCATGATTTCTTGTTGTGTAATGCAATCTGAATGGTTGATACAGATATTAACTGGGGGTAAGCTGCTTTCGCGAAACAAGGATTTCTTGGTGTATTATAGAGGAAAGGATTTTTTATCTACTGATGTTGCTGAGGCATTATTGGAGAAGGAGAGATTAGCTAAGGCTCTGCAGGATGAAGAAGAACAAGCACGGTTGAGAGCATCAGGTTTTGTTGCACCAAGTGAAGAAGACAATGAAGAATCTGCAGCTGCTGGTACTCTTAAAGAAACCCTTGATGCCGACAGGAAATGGAGCAAGGAGCTGGATGAATCTCACAAGGAAAAGATAATGAGGGAAAAGGAAATTCTTAGGCATGCCAGCATCATCAGGAAGCTTGAGAATAAGCTTGCTCTTGTGAGTCCGCTTGATATGAAGTTCATGGTTTTCCATTTCACATTTTCCAGGTATTGAATGCTCATCATCATATAACTCAGCAGCTAAAACCTTGAATTTCTCCAGGCAGAAAGAAAACTCAGAAAAGCAGAGAGAGCTTTGTCAAAGGTCGAGGAGTCTTTAAATCCTGTTGATCGTGCGGGAGAACCTGAAGCTATCACAGATGAGGAACGGTTTATGTTTCGGAAGCTTGGTTTAAGGATGAAGGCATTTCTACTTCTGGGTACATAAGATCAGAAATCCACTTAGTTTATGTTCAGCGAATTATGTCAAAACCTGGTGCATGGTTTCTTCTTCTCAGGCCGACGCGGAGTTTTCGACGGCACGGTGGAGAACATGCACCTGCATTGGAAATACAGAGAACTGGTTAAGATCATCGTGAAGGCTCCAAATATTGAGGAGGTGAAGAACATAGCATTAGCTCTAGAAGCAGAGAGTGGAGGAGTGCTGGTTTCAGTGGACAAAATCTCAAAGGGGTATGCAGTAATCGTTTACAGGGGCCGGGAGTACAAAAGGCCACCTTTCTTGAGGCCTAAGAACCTCTTGACAAAACGGAAAGCATTAGCACGATCAATCGAGCTTCAGAGGCGTCAGGTGAATCCATCTTCCTACTCTTGATTCCTCCTGATAGCAACTTTCTTCCTGGAATGGAACTGTTAACTTGAAAGGATCTTGTGCACAGGCCCTCCTGACTCATGTTACACAGCTGGAAATGAAAGCGAGGCAGCTGAGATCAGAAATTGTATGTCTTTAGTCAATGATCATTCTTGTAAAATATACATCAATCCATCTGCTGAGCTTTCTTCCACTGGTTTGATCATTGCAGGAACAAATGGCAGCTGTTAAAGAGCAAGGCGACCGTGAACTGTATGATAAACTGGAAACTGCTTACCTCACCGAAGATGATAATAGCGAGGTGTGTGCCTCTGTTAATTGAAACAATGTTGGAGGGCTATTGATATGCTGTATATTTCTTGCCACTTTTCAGGAGGAAGATGGGAGCTTACTTTACCAAAATGCAGATCTGGAGGAAATCCCCATCTAAACTGTAAATGAGGAGCCTATCCTGTAACTGTTCGTTAGCCAGCACTTACCAGTCAGAAGAAGAATGGCTACTTCTGGCTAGTTGTGCCAATTTGGAGAGAAAGCATCTGCCTCCATTGAAATCTGATGTATAAAATTGGTGTATCACATGCAAATACTTGCAGATGAGATGCAGTCTCGTGTACTTTAGCACATAGGGATGTTTGTGGACTTAGGTAGCACATACTACAAACACAAGAACATTGGGGAAAGAGAGAAGCCAAGGTAATCAAATCCCTTTGCAGGCTTCGGGCTGCTTGAAACTGTTTCCAGGACTCCAGAAAATTGATATAAATCAGGAAAAACCAAAGCAGGGTTCTGTTCCCCATTCTTGTATAGATACATGAGCTATGGCAGATGCGTAAGAACATGGTAGCTATGTGTTCTGTCACTCCAACTGCCTGGTCCAGTCAAATGGCTCCCATTCCCTAGCAAAACTAGCGACTGCCTGTTTTTGTGCTTCGAGTGGTTCTTGTCTACGGCGCCGGTGCATGTCCTCAGCCGGCAACTGCAGCATTCCCCTAATCACATTCAGTCCAAAACTGCTGCCTTTGAACTGTTCCTCGTCCTCGATCACATGTACAAACCCCTTCTTCAGACCAAACTCAACATGGAAGTATGGGAAGTTCTTTGGGATTGACCCACGCAGCCCCTTTTCACTTGTGTCGATCAGTTTCTTGGCGTTGTGCTGGCTCCATTCCTCTTCGGCTTCGTCGATTGCCTGCACCATCAAGAAAAGAGCAGTTTACCACTTCGACTCGTTCAAAAACGAGGAGATGTTCATATGGTGTAAGCTTAAGGAGCACATGCTCACCTTCTTGAAGTACAGAGGTGCTTGTTTTGCGATATTTTGAGGCAAAGGAATGCATTCAACCATACAGTGGCGTCTCTGTCTTGCCAATTGCATTACCGTCTCCAGGAACACAACTTCCTTTTCCTGCTTTGCATACATCATTATCAAGCATTTCTTGAAGTTGCGAAATTCCTCCCAAACATTGTCATCGAGGTTTCTTGTTGAGAGTTCATGCTGTAAAGATGAAGCAAACATACATCAAGTACTACGAACAAAATAGATGCTTTGGAATGAGCAACAGAAACTAGGTAGCAACATTTAATGGGGGATATTTACAAGAAGTTCACCTGCAAGGTCAAAATGCAAGAATGACCAGGGACAAGAGGCTGCTGTTGAGGCAAAGATAAGTAGGTGAAGTTTGCAATAGAAACGACTAGATGTTTAGGCCTTGCTGGATTATCAAAACAGAAGGCACAGCGCTCCTGCTGAGTCAAGAACCGGTTAGCAGATTTAACCATCTCATGTGAGGATGCTTCACCACCTCTTTTCTTACGACCCTTTTTCCTTGGGCTGCCATCATAGTCGTATTCATCGTCTGCCTGGTTGGATATGCTGTAACGACTGTTACGCGCGATTTTTTGAGCAAGATGCACGTCAGCATCGTCCTCTCTATTCTTTTTCCTTTCCGAGAAATCATGTATGATCAAGCTACACATTAAATAGAAAATTCCCGTCAAACGGTGAGCAAGATAAGATGAAAATTTATTAAAAAAAAGGCCCTGAGAAGAAAAAACAGAGATGTAGGAGAACCTGCTGGATGTTGCATCAATATGAGGTCTTCTAGATTTATTGCTTGCGTCATTCCTTTCCTTCATTTTCGCGACCTCCGCCTAAGTTTTAAAAATTTAAGGAAACAGAAGATGTTTAGAAATACAACAAAAAAACAAAAACCTTTGCAAGATTATAGGTTTTGTGATCAAAATCGGACTGCATCCAAATGATGAATGCAAACGGGAAGGAAAATAAACTTTTTAAAGGCACAGTTAAATGGGTAAAAGTAATCTAAAAAGTAAATAATGTCAACAAACTCGTACCATTATACTCTCGGCTTCTTCATGCTTCCCCTTCAAGCGGAGTTGCATAGCTCTGGCAGCCAACTGATTTGCACTACCAGAGAGTTTCAGATGTCCTGCATCATCTGCATCTTCTCTAGGTGCCGCAGATTCATTGGACTCTCGTCCAGCAAAAGTCCTAGAAGTACTAACAGGATCATCAGCATTGCCCACCACTTGCTTAAGTTTATCCATGAAACTCCCATCATTGGAAAACTTATTGATGTTAGAAATAGCAGCAGAGGGAACTGCTGAATCTGGAGTTGACATGCTTGGTCTCCTTGACTTCCCCCAAGACAAAGATTGATCAACCCTTGGTACTCTCATTTTTTGGCTATTTTGACGACTATCCCTCATCCCTTTTTCCCATTAAACTAAAAAGATGCAAAAAATAGAATAATAAGAACAACAATACTACAATATTAT
Organism: Utricularia gibba; assembly: GCA_002189035.1. Classification (NCBI taxonomy): domain Eukaryota; kingdom Viridiplantae; phylum Streptophyta; class Magnoliopsida; order Lamiales; family Lentibulariaceae; genus Utricularia; species Utricularia gibba. Next base: position 762,039 of record NEEC01000016.1, on the reverse strand, counting down.
GGGTGAAACATCTTAGAGAATCCATATCTAAAGTTGGGAAAACACAAGTTCACGGTTAAACTGCAAGCATAATTGGGGAAATGGCGAATTATTGATTACCTTCTCAATGTCAACATTTTCCTCGTCTTCTTGTTTCATTTCATCTGGGAACAAACCTTTCCTCCGACCCTTAGTGGCATGTAGATGAGCAAAAGCTGGTGCAGCTTTCCGCAACTCAACAGAAACTGCCAAGTCATCAACAGAACCCCATCGTTCTTGAATCACCTGTTAATGAAAATTGCATTTAATACCAAGCTTTGAATGATAAATTTTGGAATCACAAATCAATACCTCATCCACCTTCATTCCCTCCCGAGCTGCCTGCTCCTGTGCCCGTTTCAAAGCTTTAAGCCTCCAGCTAGCACCACCATCACCAACAACTGAACTTGACAGAAGTCTGTTTCGGTTTTCCACAAGATTAGTATCTTCTGGGTACCCACTCCCGTTGTTTTTAAGATATGGATTCAGTTCTCTAGGGTTATCCGTCTGGGAAGTGAAAAATGAAAATTTTAACATTTTTTTTACTAATATCATCAACAACAGAGCTCCTTGAGAAATAAAACATCATAAGAATGATAAAAGTTAGACTGCATTACCACTTCAGGTGAATCTTTCATTGGTTCAGAATGAGGAGGGTGAACAGGTAACTCCTTATTGCCCTTTGAATGAAGCATCCAATCCAAGCCCATTTCTTTCCTCATAGAAGTAATGTTTTTCTGGGACTTGGATCCTTCAACATCTGATTTCACATTCCAAATGTGTGTGAGAGATAGTCTTGGTAAATTTACAAATACCATATTTTTAAAGCACGCATGAGTTGCATAGCAAACCGCACTGCATTCTATTCACGCTCACCCTCAGGAATCCGTTTCTCATTTAAGTATTCGGCTTCAGGGTCAGCAGGAGACTCATCACCAGTGTGATCATGCCCCTTTTGGAATCTTTTGTCTCTACGGCGACTCTTTCTATGATCAGATTCGCTCTTGCCACTGCTCTCAGAATATGAGGAAAGCTCCTCCTCCGAAGAATACCATTTTGCTTTCTTTCTGGACCTACTCTTTATTCTCTCCAGGCCTTCATCATCAGAGCTATCGCTACGTGAATGCTTACTTCGTTTGGGTTTCTTTCGACGCTCAGATTTTCTTTTCCCTTTTCTGGAACCATCGGGTGCGTCATCCCGTCCCTGAAGACATTACAGAGCCCCATGTAACAAAGCTAAGCACTTAAAACAACCCACAAAACCTTTACGATAAAGTCAAACCCTTTTCCAACAACACGAATAACGCCATATCTTCACGGTATAAACTCAATGCAGAGCTCCAATGATGGGGCAATCCATACCGCACACGAAAAAATCATAAGAACAGTGGGCACTTAGCAGTTAGCACTTACACCATCGACCTTGTCCCGCGGTATAAACTTCAACCCTTGCAGCATCCTCTTCCACCCAATCACAGGTCCCGGGTTACGGAAAAAGGGTGAATTCGTCACGGAACTCAGCTCGATCCTCCAGGACCAGAACACACACCGTGCTCGGGCCTCGTATTCGCGAAGTTCCCAACGAGGAGAAATTAGGTTGTATCCATAAAGAGATCGGAGCAAGACGGAACTCGCAACTCGCAAGGGAGCAAGACGGTTATAAATTTAAATACACCTGGAAATTGAAACTCACAATCCCACAAAACCGGAGACCCGACCCGGCCGCATGAAACCGGTCGGTCTCGGCAGTTTTGTCCGGTTTAGGATTTGGAAAAATTGATGATGATTTGTTTTGACAAAGGATATGGTTGCCGTGACTAAATTTGCAGCGAAGTCTTGCCATAGCTTTTGAACTGACAAGGGGAACTAATCAGAAACTACACGCTATTGAGTTTAAAATTGATCGCTTAACAAAACTCTTGAAATTCCACATTAAAAAATAATCCGATATTTTTCCACTATATTACGCAAATTAACAAAAAATTATATATATATATATATATATATATGATTTAAACTGGGATTTACATCAAACCTGTAAATCATCGATTATTAAAAACATGTAGCTGATCAACAGTATCTCAAGATGGGAGAACTAACCAGGCCCCTGCTTGAGAGTAACAAAATAATGTCAGCATGAGGGCATCCCATGGCAGAACCTCAAAAGTAAATCAAAATGAAGAAACGGGAGGAAGATGACTACTGCAATTCCACCAACCAGTAAAAGGAAGGTTAACAACCAGTAAAAGGAAGGTTAACAAAGGAAACAAACGGATGGACATGAGAAGACTTGGAGGTACAAACAAACAAAAGAAAAAAAGGGGTGTTTGGTTTGATCCCCTCCTCACGGTGTGGAAAGGAAAGACCTACTGTGGGTCAAACTTCTCGGCGAGATTTTAGACAATTCAAGCAGGTGATTAATAGGGTTAAGCATTTAGAACTAGACACTGAACATAAACAGCAGTGACAAAGCATATGCTACGAAATATTCCAAGTCTGACGCTGTCCTAATAAATACCAGGTAACGTCTACTCTTCTAATCGCATAAGATCAATCATTTCCTTGTAACGTATTCATTCTTGCTAAGGTATGTGTGTGAGCTATGCCATCTTAGAAAAACTGTGTAAAAGTGCGTACCTATGCTCACTCAATTCATGCTTTGTTGTTGTTGGTGGCGGTGTTGATTCAGATCTGAAATGGGGAGGGAGCAGCTCCAGGTCCTGGATGCGCTGGACGCAGCAAAGACTCAGCTCTATCATTTCACTGCCATAGTCATAGCAGGAATGGGGTTCTTCACCGATGCATATGATCTATTCAGCATATCACTTGTTACCAGGCTTCTTGGGAGGATCTACTACACCGATCCGTCGCGGCCGAAGCCGGGAACGCTCCCTCCGAGCGTCTCGTCCTCCGTTACGGGCGTTGCGCTTGTCGGAACTCTCGCCGGACAGCTGTTTTTCGGGTGGCTGGGGGATAAAATGGGCAGGAAAAGTGTGTATGGAGCAACCTTACTTCTCATGATCGTGTGTTCCTTAGCTTCTGGGCTGTCTTTTGGATCGAGTCCTTCAGGGGTGATGGCTACACTCTGTTTCTTCCGGTTCTGGCTCGGGTTTGGAATCGGCGGCGATTACCCTCTGTCGGCCACGATCATGTCGGAGTACGCCAATAAGAAGACTCGGGGGGCATTCATTGCGGCTGTGTTTGCAATGCAGGGGTTCGGGATACTCACTAGTGGGATTGTGGCGCTGATTGTCTCTGCGGCCTTTGATCGAGCATATGGTGCGCCTAGTTACAGAGATAATCCCATCGCTTCAACTGCGCCGCAGGCGGATTACATTTGGAGGATCATTGTCATGTTTGGAGCAGTTCCGGCGGCTCTGACATTCTATTGGCGAATGAAGATGCCGGAGACGGCGCGGTACACGGCGCTGGTTGCGAAGAATGCGAAACAGGCAGCAGAGGATATGGCTAGAGTGTTGAATATGGAAATCGAGGCGGAGGATGAGAAATTAGAGAAACTCGTTGTGAAGAGATCTCATAACTACGGCCTCTTCTCGAAAGAATTCCTCCGCCGCCATGGGCTTCACTTGCTCGGAACTTGTTCCACTTGGTTCTTACTCGATATCGCCTTCTACAGCCAGAATCTCTTCCAAAAGGATATTTACTCGGCCGTTGGATGGATCCCGCCGGCGGAGAACATGAACGCCGTTCAGGAAGTCTTCCGAATCGCCACCGCACAAACCCTAATCGCCCTCTGGAGCACCGTCCCCGGCTACTGGTTCACCGTAGCCCTAATCGACGTAATCGGCCGATTCATTATCCAGATACAGGGCTTTTTCTTCATGACTGTCTTCATGTTCGCCATAGCCATTCCTTACGAACACTGGACTCGCCGCGAAAATCGAATCGGATTCATCATCATGTACTCATTCACATTCTTCTTCGCCAATTTCGGCCCCAACGCGACCACATTCGTCGTGCCGGCGGAGATTTTCCCGGCGAGATTGAGATCCACATGTCATGGGATCTCCGCCGCCGCTGGAAAGGCCGGAGGGATCATCGGCGCTTTTGGATTCCTCTATGCCGCGCAGCCTCGTGATCCGACGAAGACGGACGAGGGATATTCACCGGGCATCGGAGTAAGATACTCGCTGATTGTGCTGGGATGTGTTAATGCTCTAGGGCTTCTTTTCACGTTCTTAGTACCTGAGCCGAATGGGAAATCACTGGAGGAGCTCTCCGGCGAGAACGAGGAAGACGATCAGCCAGAGACGTCCGTGCGACCGGCGCCGTCTGCTACTAATCTCCCTGCTTAATGCGATGCTTTGAATGCATCCGAAGAATCTGTGATACGAATGAACATTAAATAAGTATATTTTTATATTTAAAATTATATTTATTAAAATGATTTAAAATATTGTTTTAATTTCGTGAGAGGGAGCCCAGGCCCAAAATGCAATTCCCGCTAATTCCTAAACACGAATCCTAAAAGTCACATGCTACGAAGCGGAATTGGGAACCCCAATTGATCTCATACCGAAGGATTTCTTGGTTTGCCGGCAACCGCAGGTGCCGGAAATGTCGCCGTCACTACCGGAAGGGTTACAATAGTTCCCGGTAAGGGCACGTCTGCGGCGACTGGAAAGGAGAATGTGAGGACCTTTTAACCTGTCGGGCCTTCACTTCAAAAACCCAGCTCTCGAACGGCAGCATCAATGGAAGAATTAAATTCACGTTCTAGGAGATCTACTTCGTCGGTTCCCAGAGGCAGGAGCCCTGGTCATGAGGAGTTCAGAGGGACTTTTTCAGATAACAGAAAAAAGCCCTCGCTACCGGAGTCATCACTCTCCAAAGGCCATAATTCTGAGAAGAGAATGGATTTAAAGGATCTGAACGTCGTTGACATTGCTGTCGATTCTAGTAGCGATGATGGGAAGAAAGGCTTGGAGTTGAGCTCCATGTTGTCTAAAAACAAGGACATGTTTCAAAACAGTGCTAAAAGTTCGGATATGAAAATTACCATGGGTGACCCTGTGAAAGGTGACGGTGAAGATTATAATCTTGACTCCTCATCATCCGAAAAGTTTCAGTTTCATTCTTCTAAGAAAAAGAGAGTTTCAAATCTCTTCCCGAAAATTGGTGCTCCACTAGGTGAGGTTTCTAGTTTGAGAAGGTCAAAACTGGAGGATAGGGTGAGTGGTTCCTCTAGAGAAAAGCGTTCCGGCAAGTATCTTGGCAAGCTACACGAGAAGCTGGCTGATCCAGAAGGTAAAGCGGAACATATGGCCACTGATATTAATAAGACTAAAGAAATGCTAGATATGAATAATACAGATGCTTTAAAGATGATGTTATCTGTTATACAAGAAAAGATTTCTGGAATTGAGAAGGCTATGGTGAATGTCATTAAAGATGAAGAAGATGAAATCGCAAGGGGTGTAAAATTTGAGAATGATGAGAAGAGCAACAAATCTGTGATGGATTCCCAAATTCATATTCAAGGACTGAATGCTGAAAACCTGGAAGATACATTTCCGCACCAGAAGTTGATTTGGGACAGGGCTTCTAGTGTAATTACTGATGGCAATTTAGTTTCTTCCCGTGATAATGCTACTGCAGTAGAATGCCAAGATCCTTCTTTTGAAATAGAAGCAGATTCGATTTCAGATTCTAGTGAAGCCCGAGAGATGGATGAAATTGTATCTTCAACTGCCAAATGCTCTACTTTGAATGTGCTGGGGAATAGAAGTGACAATGTTGATTCCCTTTTAATATCTGATAAGACTTTCAATGGTTATGATGAAGAAAAGGTTACTTTAATGACAATGGATGAAGAAGTTTCAAAATCTCAGATGAATGACATTGGTATCAAGTCCTCAACTGCTGGATGGTTTGTATCTGAAGGAGATAGTGTTCTTCTTGCTCATGATGACGGGACATGTTCTTTCTATGATACTGCTAACTGTGAGGTATGCACAATTGTAATGTGTTATTTTATTGTATTTTCCCCTATTCTTGGCGCAGGTCATGTCATGTCTAAAAAACTATGGGCTCTATAGTTGACATTCTGCTAATAGTTGGGTGTCTGTGCAGGAGAAGGCTGAATATAACCCTCCTTCGGGTATCTATCCTAATCTGTGGAGGGATTGTTGGATAATCCGTGCCCCTGGTGCAGATGGATGCACAGGGAAATATGTGGTTGCAGCATCAGCTGGGAATTCAGGGGAGTCAGGGTTCTGCTCTTGGGACTTTTATGATAAAAGTATTCGAGCATTCCATTTTGAGAGTGACTCTGGCCCCGTGGAAACTGATCCTGCTCCTCTGTCAAATAACAGCACAATCTGCAAAGGGAATTTTGTTCCTGCACTTTCAACTGACAACAGGCGGTGGTGGTATCAACCATGCGGACCACTTATTGTGTCCTCGTCCAGCATCCAAAAAGAGGTTAAAGTTTACGATATTCGTGATGGTGATCAAGTAATGAAATGGGAATCCCGGAAACCTGTTGCGGCCATGAATTACTCAAGTCCTCTGCAGTGGAGGAACAGAAGTAAAGTTGTAATAGCAGAGACGGATCGTGTTTCTACGTGGGATGTGAGTTCCCTCAATTCACAGGCTGTGTGTTCAGCCTCATCACTAAGGAATATATCTGCCATGCATATAAAGAATTCTGACGCAGAACTGGGTGGAGGTGTGAGGCAGAGGTAAACACATCTCTAATGCCTCAGATATAACCATTTGATTTTCTGGGGGGGGGGGGGGGGGTCATAAATTGCTTTCTGCACATATCAGTGCCTTCCTCACTAATGCCTGGATTACCTTGTTTTACTTCTAATTTTCGGATCAGACTGTGGTTAAATTGTTGCTCATCTTTTGAGCATTCTTTTCCATCACAGAACTACCTCACAAGAGACGGGAAATGATGGTGTTTTCTGTACTGGTGATACCATTAATGTGCTTGATTTTCGACAACCATATGGTATCTGTATGAAGATTGCAAAAATCGGAGTGAGTATGCAGGCAGCTTTCTCCCGTGGAGATTCCCTTTTCATAGGGTGCACAAATTTACGCTCATTTGCTACCAAAAACCAGTCTTGCTCTCACATCGATCAGCTATCCCTGCGCCAACAGAAGCTTGTACGAACTTTCACTTTACCGGAATTGAATAACGTTCATGACCACTACGCATCATTGACTCAAGTTTGGGGGAATTCAAGGTTTGTGATGGGAGTATGTGGCGCTGCTTTCTATGTTTTTGACGCATTGAACTATGGTTTTGGGCTTTCATCATCGAATGCAAAAGAAGTTGTAGCCTCAGAGAAAATGTATGATTCTCCTTCATTTGATTACTCCCTTTCTAGAGTTCTCATCATATCCAGAGACAGACCTGCTTCTTGGAGGTACTTACTCTAGTTTGGTGTGGTTAGCTTGGCAAATGTTTGCCTGTTTTTGCACGTCTTGTGTTGCCAATTTTCTGCTACAGTTACTTCAAGTTGTGAGAATATATTCTTTACTATGAATCGATGTAAATAGCTGCAGCAACTTACCTTTTCTTTACTCATTTTCAAGTACTTCATTTTCCTCCTTGCATTTCAAGATCAGCCACCAGCCTCTGATTTCATACCCAAGCAAGCAAAAGAACAAAAGAAATCATCAAGCACCCTTCACCAAATATGGAGGGATGATCTTCCAAGGCGCAGCTTCACTAGGTACCTATGCCTCTGGACCATCCCCCTACAGTCTAAATAACCCTTTTTTCAGGAAGAAGATGCTGCGGTCGACGCTCACGCATCCAACGCCTGCTGCTTCTTGAGCCATTTCTTCATTAGCAGCTTGACGCATGCAATCAGCCACAGTCTCATTTGAGATACTCTCAAGAATCTGGACTACTTCACTCATTTTGGGTCGTGATTTTGGGTTCTTGAGCAGGCACTTGTTGGCTAAAGACACCAGTTTCTGCGCAGACTCCATGCAGCTCTCCCCTTGGAGCCTCGGATCCAAAATCATGTGGAACTTTTTGGGGTCCCCAACGTAAGGCTTTACCCAGTCCAAAAGCTGCTGCTCGTCCCGCGGCAGGTTTCTCTCTATCACTCGTCTGCCGGTGATGAGCTCGAACAGAACAATGCCGAAGCTCCATACATCGCTTTTGACAGTCAATCTGCCTGTATGGAGGTATTCCGGTGCTGCATAACCTACTGTTCCAACAACCTGAAATGCTATACTTCAGAAGGGACTGAACTGAACTCACAGCCGAACATGTTCAAGAGGGACAGAACTGAACTCACAGGTGAAGAAACGTGAGCAGATCCAGCAGCAGGTCCCTGCCTGGCAAACCCGAAATCTGATAGCTTTGCATTGAAGTTCTCATCCAGAAGAACGTTTGATGTCTTCAAGTCTCTGAATATCAACTAAGGAAACAAGGCACAAGAAGTTCATCTCCCAGTGTGCTATTCAACAGCAGACAATGACACAGAGGGATGATTAAAAGGGAAGCTCCAGTACCTGAAACTCCATCTCCTCATGGAGGTATGCCAGCCCACGAGCTGCATCTCGAGCAATCCCCAATCTCAGGCTCCAGGGGAGAGGAGCATTTGACCGAGACAGTAAGTGATCTTCCAAGCTTTTGTTGGGCATAAGTTCATACACCAGCAAACGCTGAATTCCTCTCTCGTCATCATCAGCACAGTAGCCTACCAGCTTCACAAGATTGGGGTGATTCAGCACACCCAACATGATCACTTCGTTTATCCATTCCTCATGCCCCTGATGACTAGATGTGACAACTGAAACAAGTAAGCTTATGGTTCAAACGAAGCTAGAGTTGTAGATTGTGCCTATCTGTGTCTTCTTGTGCAGAAGGAAGAAGAAGCAGGCAGTAAAGGATGATCTAGAGAGCAACTTGAGAGAATAATTGGGAGGTGAAAATGGTAAAGGGCATGCCTGGAATCCGTTCCTGTTCAGCTGCTTGATCGCCACATCGGTGTCGGAGTCCTGGATCCGGCCGCGGTAAACGCAGCCGAAGCCGCCTTCTCCGATGATGAGACTGCGGCTAAACCCTCGGGTGGCCGATTTCAGCTCCGAAAAGGAGAATACCCGCAGATCGTTGCACATTCTCTGAGCCAAGAAATCGTTGAACAGCAATCGTGATTCCCAGTCCCTCCGTGACTCCGCGTCCACCTCCGACCGCCGTGAGTCCAGATTCGTCGACGCCACGCTCAGAGAACGGGCCCATGTCAGCTTCCGTTGATACCCACCTGTTTTCCCGCCGTCGGAAGGCTGCTGCTCGCCGCCGGAGGTGAAATGGAAGCAACTCATTCCAAAAGCATGAGAATCTGTAAAAGTCTGGGTGTTTTATATACTACGCGAAGGTCCAAACCAGGAAGCGATCCTGGGTCATTATTTACTGTTGAGTTTTGAATTAAGACCGTGGCCAGGATTCGCGAATACAGAGACGGCTTCTCTGATTTCTCTAATGGAAGCAAAGCCCGACAGTTTTGAACGTTTCCCGTTGGCCGCCTTCATTGTAAGAAAGGTCCGGTGAGATCCCCATCGCCTAATAAAAGACGAAGGTATATTATAATATAATTTTATGTCATGTACTTCCTTATCATTATTTTATATCATATTCATGGTATAACTTATTCTTAGTTTATCTCACATATCAAACATTCTAATTTTTTTTATCATTTAATTATACCTCTTTATCGTTTTTACCAAACACACTCATAAGCTATAGAAGCAAGGAGGAAGAGGGGTGCCTGCGCATGATGGGTGGGGGCGAAAGCGGTGCCGGCCTGTGGACAAAGGGATCGCGAAAAAAATATGTTAATTAAGATATATGTAAATAATGATATTTAATATCATGGAGTAAAATGTTAAATAATTTTTTCATGTAAACCGACACACCTATTTTATATGATATTACTTGTTTGAAACATTCAAACTTCATAATTTAAATAGAATAATTATTCTATTTAAACGTATTTACTTTATACATAATTAATTTAAAATATCATCATAAGTCAAATAAATTTATATTTCTCCTCTTTTATACAATAAGTATTCTTACCGAGTGCCACCTTGTTTTACCATTAGTATTTGTTCGAATTTGATTTTAATATCGAATATATCGATTCATCTTTTTCTTTACATAATATTATTTGATTCTAGTATATAATTCTCATAATTTTACGTTTTTTCATTTCAATTACAAAGCCTCATATAATATTAAGATAATCTATTTATCTAAACACATTTATTTTTTTTATCTATAATCAATATAGAATATCATTATAAAACATCTTACCTTACATAAACCTTCAAAATACAAATTGATCAATTTAGTTGATTAATTAAAATATAGTATTAAGATATATATCTTTGATAATTATAAAATTTTACATTAAAATGAGACATTTTTATTAAATACTATTATTTGATAAAATATAATTATTTTTCAATTTATTAATTTTTACAAATTGACACTCGGAATAAAATTTGTGTGTTAATTTCGGAAAGGGAAAAGGGGATCATATTTGTAAATAAGCGGTAGAGTTGGGGCTTTTTAGCTATCTCGTACCCGGTTGCCAGGGCCGCGGTGATGATCGGAACCCCCCAACATTTGACGGCGGAGGCATTGTGATTCCGACGTCTTCCGGATTTTATCACAAAAAAGGGAATTCCCGGCCAGGTTGTTCCTTTGTTATAAATGCCGCGATTGGGTCGTCTTCTCTTCTGTTGGCGCTTGGCCGAATGAATTCGTAATCCCCAATTTCCTTGACGGGCGCGTCTTTGTTGATGTACGTTGCGGATAACTAAAAGTACCGCCACGTACACCAAAAAGCGTCACCGTTGTTGCCATGGAATTCGCCGCCGATGGCTTCCTGAAAAAATGCTTGCCCGGAGAATGAGGGCGCCGCGGGTAAAGGACTCATTCCCAGGTTCCAGAACAAGGGTTTCAGTCTACGCCCTCGCCGAATACTTGATGACGAAAATTTCATGGCCGAGCTGGACAACGTCGTCCGCGGCAAGCAGAGGTGGTCCGTGGCTCTCGAGTCAGCCTCCATCTTCAATCGCCTCAGCCCACATCATGTGGAAAAATTCATTCTTCGGAATCTCCATGATTCCAGGTTAGCCCTCCGTTTCTTCAATTTTCTAGGTCTTCACAAGAACTTCCCCCATTCCACGGAGTCCTTCTGTTTGATGGTTCACTCTTTAGTCCGGTCGAAGCTTTACTGGCCGGCGTCATCTCTTTTGCAGACCCTTCTGGAAAGGAAGGGTGACCCTGGAGTTGTTTTTTGGAGCATGTTTATTTCATATACAAGATTCAATTTTGATTCTGTTTATGGATTCGATTTGTTAGTACAGAGCTATATTCAGCGGAGAAGAGTTTTGGATTCTGTTTTGGTCGTGAAGTTAATGAATGAACGTGGATTGTTTACGGAAGTTAGGACTATTAGTGCGATGCTGAATGCGTTAATCAAGATACGAAGATCTGATATGGTTCTTAGCTTATTTCATGAGCTCTTTTTGGATTCCAAGTTGCAGCCAGATATATACGTGTATACCGCTGTCATTCAGAGCTTGTGTGAGTTGAAGGACTTTGGAAGAGCAAAGGAAATGATTAGCCAAGTTGAGAATAATGAGTCCTGCCAAATGAATGTGGTTCCATACAACGTTGTGATCCATGGGCTGTGTAAGAATGGAATGTTGTTGGACGCCATTGAGGTTAAGAAGATGATGACTCTTAAAACCTTGCAGGCTGATGTAGTCACCTACTGTACATTGATCTTTGGACTTTGCAAAGAGAATGAGTTTGATGTTGCTCGAGGTATGGTAGATGAGATGGTAGCGAATGGCATTGTTCCAAGTGGTGAGGCTTTATCATCTGTGCTTGATGGAATGAGAAGAAGAGGGGATGTTGTCAGTGCTTATGAGTTATTTGAGAAGGTTAGCAAACTAGGGCAGCTGCCCAATATGTATGTTTGTAATGGTTTGATCCACTCCTTGGGTAAAAATAACCATTTGGAATACATAGAGCGAGTATTCACGAAGATGGAGCAAAAGGGGTTGCTCACCAGTGATATAACATACAACATTATCATTGATTTGTATTGTAAGAGGGGAAAAGTTGACAAAGCTATGGCCTTTCTTGGTAAAATGCTCAGTAATGGAATGCGCCCAACAATTTACACATATAACATACTACTTAGTGGATACTGCAAGTTGGGAAGATTGGATGCAGCAGAGAGACTGTTCGTGGATGCAGAAACGAAAGGCTTGGCTCACACAGTTGTAACATATACAACGCTGATTGATGGCTACTGTAAAATGAACAAAGTAAAAAAGGCGCTCTGGTTGTATCATGAGATGACAGGGAAAGGGATTTCACCTAATGTTCAAACAGTCACAGCACTTATGTATGGACTTTGTCTTGCAAATATGGTGGTTGAAGCATGCAATTTGTTCAATAAAATGGGTGAGCTTAATGTTGCTCCCAATGAGGTTACATATAACGTTTTAGTTTATGGCCTTTGCAGGATAGGCAATGTTACGAGAGCATTCGAAATGTTTGATGAGATGACAAAAAAGGGCTTACAAGCTGACACATATACCTATAGGTCTCTAATTTCTGGGCTTTGTTCTGTGGGTAAGCTATGTGAGGCCAAGCAATTCCTGGATGATCTGTGGAAGGGAAATCATATGTTGAATGAGATGTGTTATTCTGAACTAGTACATGGTTACTGTAAGCACAGTAAATTGGAGGACGCACTGAATGTTTGTGAAGAGATGAAGGAAAGGGGTGTGGAAATGGATCTTGTATGCTATTCTATCATCATTCAAGAAGCTCTTGGACAAAAAGATACAAGATTGTTCATGAACACTTTGAAGCAGATTCATGATCAGGGTTTAAGTCCTGATAAGGTGGTCTATACTAGCATCATAGACAAGTATGGAAAAGAAGGAGATTTGAAAATGGCCAAGGCTCATTGGGATCTCATGATCAGTGAAGGTGTCTTCCCTAATGTGGTGACCTACACCACAATGATCGATAGCCTATGTAAAGCAGGATCCATTGACAAGGTGGAGACTCTGTATGAGGACATGCTTTCCAGAAATGTTACTCCTAATGAATTCACCTGTGGCTGCTTTCTTGATCATTTTACCAGAGTAGGCAACATGGAAGAGGCTATAAAGCTGCATAAAATGATGCTCAGCGCCTCCCTTGCTAACAACATCACGTACAATATCTTGATTCGAGGTTTCTGCAAGTGGGGCAAAATGGAAAATGCTTCTGAAACACTTGTTGAGATGACCAACAACCGTATTTTTCCAGACTGCATAAGCTATTCAACTGTTATGTTTGCATATTGTGGGATAGGTGATTTGCAAGGAGCCTTGAGGCTCTGGGAGACTATGTTGTCTCAGGGGATTGAGCCTGATGCTGTTGCCTATAATTTTCTGATACACTCATGTTGCACAGCAGGAGAATACTCCAAGAGTCTTCAGTTGAAGACTGATATGATCAAACGAGGCCTGAAGCTAACTCCAGCAACCAATGCTCATCTTATGAATGCGATTACAATGAATTCGTGTCGATGCTAACAGGACATGTTCACCATTGAAAACTGGATTTGGTGCAATTGTATAGAGCAGCTTGCTTATTGTTCTTTGTTGTATCATGTAACATACTAACATAAACCATTTTCCTCCTATGGAGCAGAGTGAAAGCATGGAATTTGAAAAACCATTACATTAAGGAGATGGTATTCCAGAATCCAGTTCCAACCACACAACTGAGACACCCCAGGAAGTAAAGACGGGAAGGACAACAGCAAAATATGCTCTGTAGGGACAACACCAATAATACATTGACTGAGTGAAGATCATTTCACAGCCAGGAGGATGACTACAAGCAAACAAACACTCTTTAGGGTCCAGCAGAGAGCTAATATCTTACTCTGCTGGAACTAATTCGCACGAGTTTGGAAAACTTCGAGAGACATTTCCGTTGGATCAGTAGCTTGCAGCTCAACCTGAATGCCATCCAATTCCCTCTTGAACCTGTCCTTTGAGCTGGCGTAGATCATTTTGTTCCTCACCTTGGCAGTGTCAGGCGACCTAAGTCCACCGAGTTATCATCATATACAGAGGGTGTCCATGGTCTGATAACATGCTTATAAAAAAGATAAGGAAATTACCATGCGACGAAGAAAATCCTGCTCTTAGGAACATTCCCTTCGGTCATAAACTCGAAATCATAAACAGCATATCTGCACTCCTCAGCTGGTAGGCTTGCAGTGAAGTCTTCATATGTTTGGGTTGGTTCACCAAGCTTTTCCACAAGTACCTGTTTCTGCTTCTCTTCAATCTTGAAGACAATGAAGCGGTGTGTACGTTTAGCTTTCAGTTCCATAAACTTGCGCTTGCAATCATCATGAACAGCCATTCCAGAAGCTGCATTAGCCTGAGAAGCGAATGGAAACCCGAGTAAGGAAAACACAAACATAAACGCTGAGTAAAACAATGGTTACAAGACTTGATCTTTTACCTTTATTCAGTATACCACAGAATGTAAAAACATGAATTTCCAAACAGAGAAACCACAAAAAATGTTACATAGCCACAGGAGATGCGAAAATGAAACACCTTCTTGATGTTCGTTTCAAAAACACTTCCATACACACTGTTTTATGAATTCCAGACCATTCCCTTTTCTGTAATCCAGAGTTGGAGTCCAAAAACATAAGAAGAAACGGCATAAACCCATGTATACAATCATTCTAACAGTCACGAACTCCATGAAAAAACACTAGAATGCTAAATCCCCGCAACCGTAGCATGTTATATCAAACAACAAAAAAAACCACCAACAGCAACAGAGTTGCTACAGTAAGACTCCTCTCAGATTCGGCTAATAGTCACACGAGAGCTTGAGCACAAGAAATTGAATCCGAAGAGAAAGTGATTTCGCTTTGAACTCAAAAAAAAAAAGCACAAAGTTCGCAGAAAGCGTAAGGAATACACACACGAAACCTAGCCTAAAAAGAAAAAAGAAAAAACAAACACCCCAGAAACAACACTGAAACCAAGAAGTCCATACCATCGCGACGACAGAAGAATTCCTCAAGGACGGGATTCTAAGGCTGAGAAAAAACTCTGTTTCCTGGGGTCGATGTGCTCAAGAGGAAAGCTTCTCCCTTGGGGCACGCACAGACGGACAACAAGAATAGAACTATGGCACGGGTGTACATCTGTCAATAAAATCAAACCAGACCGGCCTCACTGACCCGGTTCACCGCTCCCGGTTTGTCGAATTTGGGTATAGGGTTTTAGTAGTAGAATTTGCGAGCAAAATGCTTGATCCGTTTGGCAGGTAAGTTCCCTTTTCCGATTAGTCTGTTCTTGGCGATTAGGGCACAGATTTGTGAAAACGATTGCAACTGGAACCAGATATTGTTGCATTTGATTGCGAGAAATGGCGTGGAGGGGCCAGTTATCTCGGTATATCAAGGAGCTACGCTTCCTCTTCTCTCCCGATTCGCCCTCGAGTGCGGCTGCCAAGTAATGCTTGATTTGTTCTTCAGTCGATTGCGATTGCTTTTTCGGTTAATGCTGCATTGTACATCTTCCCAGAAGTTTCATCGAGCATCATTACAAGGATCTGAAAACGAAGAACCCTAGGCTCCCGATTTTGATCCGTGAGGCAACTGGTATCGAGCCTCAGCTTTGGGCTAGATACGGTAAGCTTTAATTTTTCGCATCCGGATCCCAATTTTATGCAATGCAGCTGCTGTTCTGAGTTTGATAAATCTCAACTCTGAATGATTTGGGTATCGTCTGAATACCCGGATTGTTCTTTGATAAACTCTCCCTTTGTTCTTTGAGTTTCATTGGGAATTTCATAGAGAAAAATGCAACAAGCATATTACTTTGTGATTGCAACTCTGGATGTAGTTTAGTTCTCAAACAAATCGGCCATGGCTTGTAGCTGCTATCTGATGAAGGCAACTGATCAAGTCATGGATGCTGTCTTTCTTACACAGACATGGGTGTCGAGCGAGAAGTACGGTTGGAGGGGCTGAGCGAAGAGCAGATATCCAAGGCGCTTGAGGATCTATCAAAGGGAGGTGCTGCTGCTTCCTTGAGAGGCTGAGACATACATCCGACACTGGTAACTTCTCTGGTTCAATAAAAATCGATGTTTGTGGTTGTGGAGACCATCACTGCATCAATCCATGTTCTTGATTTTTCCAATTGGTGTGTCGAGTTGTGTTAACTGCTTCTGGCACGGGATCCATTGTTGAATGCACAAGATTATGTTCCTGTGAATGCATACCACTTTGCAAGGAAAAGCCAGCAGTTGTCTGGCATGATTTGCATTCTCAAGCTAATGAGCAGTTCAAAAACGTTTCCCAGCAATTCAGAGAATGAAACAAAAGCCAAATGTTCAATCAGCACGCGTAGACAATCCCTCAAACTGTGAACAAAATCAAACTGCTACCGCCATTGTAATGAAGCTCAGTAAAAGAAACCAAGGACCTTGCCTCCTACATTCTTTCTACGGGCTTCTTCATGATCCATGATCCCAGCAGACGTGGTAAGCACGATGTAACCAAACTGTGACCAGAATCAAACAACGTTTAAAATCCCACCAACAAAAACTCATCAGGTGGGAGCCGTTTTTTCAACCACAAGATTTTCATATATCTTGAGGCAAAAGAAGAAATGGCATTCGAGAGTCGTTTAGGATTATGTTACCTGTCTTGAAGGCAGCAGTCTAGCAGTCCAAGATTCGATATCTTTGACACCAACATCAAAACGAGGACTGATAACACCACACTTGTTTAACCTTCCATTCAACTCAACCACAATTTTCCCAGCACGGTGGTCATCAACATACTCAAACTCCCCAATGTATCCTACCAATCAAAACCAACTAAGAATAAGATGACACAATGTAAACTTAATTTGTGGGAAGTGCTGGAGAAGAAGTACCATGCTTCTGCATCACCAGAAGAAACTTGATGATGACCTTTGAAGAAGGCCGGATCATAACTTGACGTTTCCCCCTTTTTTCTGCATTGTACATGCTCTTCAATGCATCATTCAGGACGCTGACTCTCACCATTTTTCAATTCCAGCTGAGAAACCTGCTTTCAGAATACAATCTTTATTCAAATGAACTGCATTCTCCACCCCGCCCCAAATACAAACATGAAAAACCCATATCACGTTATCATTCCACCGAAGTGCCGGAATCCAAGGCCTCCATAAAAAATGCGATTCAAAAAAAAAAAAACGGTGCAATCCTGCCTCCAAACGCATACTCTATCACCAAAGAAACCCGAAACCAACTCAAAAGTACAAAACCCGACGGGACAAGAATCACGATCGAATTTACCTCTCCGAATTTACCACTAGGGTTCGTCGAGCCACTGTCACCACTCGAAAGCCAAAAAATGACCAGATTACACGACTGCCCCTTCACACCCGCCCAGCCCACATCCATTGTATTGTAGTCCAGTCCACCGCCGGACAGCTGGCATTGCCCCCTGTGTTGCGGACCCCACACCTACGAGAATATATTAATTTCGTTAATTTAGAAAATTAACCATCCTATTATTACTATATATGAAAATAATTATCCTATATATAAAATTTTGATCTTAATGTGTGAGAGATAATGTAAGGATGATTGTTTTTCAAAAAAATGGTGAATGGTTTACATGCATGCATCATTATTGAATCCTTCATTATTTTTTTTTTAAATTTCAATATATTTACTTATAAAAAATTATTAAATTTAATCATGATTTAAATTAATATACGGCAATAATAATTCATAATTGATTTAATGTGATTTTTTAGATATTATCAACTAATCAGTCCCCAGCCCAACAATAGTTTCTCGTAATATTCACATTATTAATGTGTAAATAAATAAAAACGGTTTTGTGAACCCGTCAAAAACAACCTCCCAGCAGTCAAAGGAAGATATCAAAGTGAAAAATTCAAAAACAAAAAAAAAAAAAAACGAACGCTACGTTTGACTGAAAAGTCTTCGACCGCGTCTTCTCCTTTGACCAACAGCAATCCAGTGGCTTCCGAGACAATGGTATTTAAAAATTAGAATAATAAATTTTAATCATAATTTGGAATCATGGATTAGTTGGAATCGGCGCACCGGGTACGCAGGTGCAACCAATCCGGTGCAGATTAGGCCTATGTTGGTTTTTAATAATTTTAATACTAAATATTTATTTTCTCATATTAAGTCAATCTTTATCTAGATTATTCCATAATCACTTATCAATTGCTATGGTTATTCATCATTTAAAGTCAAATAATCATCATTTATTAGTTATCATTTTAATTTTTATTTATTTTTTATGAATATTGAATTTTTTATTAAAATTTATTTTAGTTTATAATTTTAAAAATAATTTAATATAATTTAAATATTATAAATTAAAATTATAACTATAATTTCTCAAATCATGAATATATACAATCAAATCTTTGAATCAACCAATTCATGCATCTGCATTTATATATTCTATATCATAAAATTATTTTTGTATTTTTCTTAACAATAATGATGGAGGTTAGGTTTGCGTCAAGCCTTAGCTGAATCGTGGGTCTTAGTCTTTTGTTCCTAGAAAAATTGAAATTGTATTAATTAAACCATGATAAAAACGACATCAAAATCATCGAGAGTTTTGTATCGTTGGTTTTGGACAGGTCAGCATATGGGCCCACACTCTTGCATTTCATTTTTGACAGAGGGCCCACAGTTGCCCCAGACTTTTACACCATCACGCGTCCTCATCCGCTTGGATATAAAGGTGGATCCAGGGGATCCCTTGCCTCCATAAGCCTTTGATTTTTTTCTTTTCATCCTGTTCGGAATTCAGATTCAGTCAATTTCATCTGGCGGAATGAAGGGGGGTTCGGTTTTGCACGGCGACAACAGAGAATCTCCTGCTTTGAAGCCGGAGGACATCGTCGTCGCGGAATCGGTGATCGGAAAATGGGACTTGCAGCATGAGGAGCGATTCTCGCCGCTCTTCTTCGGGGACAGGGAGGAAGCCAGGAGGTTTCTGGAGGTAGTTACGAATTTGCATCACTCCATGAGAGAGTATCTGAACTCGAAGCACGGTCACCGCAGTTCTGATAACCTAATTAGGGCTCAGAAATTGATGCCGATTGCGATTAGGAGGCTGGAGAAGGAGTTCCATGTTATTCTGTCTGCAAACAGGAAGAATCTTGACACAGATTCACTCTCCCGTCGCTCTACTCGCGCGTCCTTTAAGTCCAGCGTCTCGGACTACAACGAAGACGAAGCTTCCGAGGAGGAGTCCGGCGCAACGCCGCCAAGAACGCCGCCGAGACCTGGGAGTTCGGATGCTAGTACTGAGAGAGCGGTGGATGTTGCGATGTCGGATCTCAGAAGCATCGCGGAGTGTATGATTAGCTGTGGCTATGCGAAGGAATGCGTTAAGATCTACAAAGTCGTCAGGAAATCCATCGTAGATGAGGCTATGCATTATTTAGGTGTGGAGAAATTGAATCATTCTCAGATGCAGAAAATGGAATGGGATGCTCTGGAAGTGAAAATCCGGAAATGGCTTCACGCGGTGAAGATCGCTGTGAAAACGCTTTTTCTAGGAGAGAAGATATTCTGCGAAACCGTTTTCGCTTCATCGGAAAGGATAGCTGAATCCTGCTTCGCAGAGATCTGTAAAGACGCGGCAGTAAATTTGTTTACCTTCGCCGATAACTTCGGGAAGAGCAAGAAAATTCTGTCTCCAGAGAAGATGTTTCGTGCTCTGGACCTCTACGACGCGATATCGGAGTTGTCGCCGGATATTGAAACCATATTTTGGCACGAATCCCTGTCCCCGGTGAAGGTGACTGCGGAGGCGGCTCTGGTGACACTTGCGGAGGCAGTGGGAACTATGCTCGCCCAATTGGAGGCGGCGATTCAGAAAGACAACTCGAAGATGTTTCCCGGAGGCGGCGTCCATCCTCTCACTCGTTACGTGATGAACTTCCTCATCTTTCTAGGCGACTACACCGGATCCCTGTCCGATATAATCTCCGACTGTCCGGTAAACCCGCATACTCTTCCCGAGCGCCACTTCTCAAGCCCCACCGCCGGCGGTGGGGAGGATCCTTCTGCAGCGTCCATCACCGCCCGCATCGGGTGGCTGATTCTCCTCCTCCTCTGCAAACTCGACGGCAAGGCGACCGCTTACGACAACGTCGCATTATCCTACCTTTTCCTCGCGAACAACCTAAACTACGTCGTTTCGAAGGTACGTTCTTCAAACCTGGGCCTGGTGTTGGGAGCCGATTGGATCTGGCAACACCGGTCCAAAGTAAACCGCTTCCTGGCCAACTACGAGAGGATGGGCTGGGCGAAGGTGATCTCCTCCCTGCCTTCTAATCCGACGGCGGAGATTCCCCTTGACCAAGTGAAGCACCACTTCAGGCAGTTCAACCAGAACTTCGAGGAAGCATACAGACACCAGACTTCCTGGGTCATACCCGACCCGGAAACCCGTGACCGCGTCAAGATATCTCTTGCCAAGCTGTTGATTCCTGTCTATCGGGCTTTCTATGAGAAGCACAGGAGCAAAAAGGGTTTGGGCTCTTGGGAGGATCCCATTGTCCGGTACGCCCCCGAGGACCTGGATAACTACTTGTCGGATCTCTTCTTTCCCACTTCCGGCAACGGGAGCGCCGCGGGGACGACGTCGGGGAGATCCGCCTCGGCGGAATCCAGAAGACGCTGATCAGGACACTCCAATTCCCCATCCTTTTTTACTATGTTATATCAGTTTTGCTTTGACACTCCCCCGATCTTTCAAACTGAATCCAATGTAGTCATCCCATCTCCTCTGAAACAAAAGCACCAATCCATCCCATGGCGGCGCAGGCGGCCCCGAGCAACGGGATTGCGCAGTTCTCCCCCAACTCGGGTTACAAACAAAATACATATTGCTGCTTTGACCAAAGCGTATCATAGATCCATCAGAAATATGAGCCCTCGTGAGAGGGATTTTGTTGCAAAAGGCCAGCATAATTGGAACAATCGGGAACCATCCTGACGAAACAGACTGGAACTTACCACCGGAAGTCTCGACAGAGACGCCGATGGGCGCACATTCCGGCAGCACATCGGAAAAAGGCATCCCCAGAGCGATGCCCATGTCAGGCGAGCGAGACAACGCGCCAGTCGAAAATGGACTGGAGTCTAGAGACAATTTAAATTTATTTTTAAAGGTGTATTTATTTACTATTAATATTCGATATATTAAATTAAATTAATATTTCAGATAATGGTAAACAATTTATATACCAAATATATTTCATATTTAAATTTATAAATCACGCTATATTTAAAACTATATTCCTCCACACCGTTACAAATGGGCCCAGGCCCATTCTCCTTGTCACGCGAAAACATGGCCCCAGATAGACGACGTCGTTTTTGGTCAACCATAGCAGATCCAAGTGCCATAATGCCCTCGAGAGCAGTAACATGTACATTAAAAGACGAGAGACCACTATTTCAATTCAAATCAATAATTTTTTGGATTGTATTCAATAATATTTATAAAAAAATTAAAATTTTTTTATTCTTCGTTTCAATTCAGTATATAAAAATTCAATCGATACTCATTAATAAATAAAAAATATATCAAATCTAATTTTAAAAAAACATGAAGAGTGGACGAGGAGGCGCATGGGACACATGGGTTACTTATTTCATGTAGGATGATTTTAAAATGAAAAATAATTCATTTATTTTTTAATTTTAAATTACCTTACAGCAATAATTAACTATTATTATTTTTATGAGTAGTAATTAATTCTGGTTGTGATTCAGATCAAATTCAGAAAGATATTTACATCGAAGCGAAGCAGTGAAGTATCACACAACTGGAAATATCTACCGAGAAGAACGTAGGGCTTTTTTGTCCAGGCAAATTACAGTCTTTCATTTCCCCAGACACCCGTCACATGCTCCGTGTCGGACACCGCATGGTCCACCGCGTCGCTTACCCTTCCCTCGCTTCACGTAACTTCTTACCATATATAAAAAAATGTAATAAAAGAATTTCCACGTCAGCAGGGAATGAGTGTCCGCCGTATAAGCCGCTGGTCCACGGATCGTCGGAGTCAACTCCCAGCGGACAAATCCATCAACCGCAGTAGACGGGTTTTGACTTTTTAAAAAGTATTTAATTCAGAGGACTGGGCCCACAGAGGTACACGTCACCTCCGCCAGGATGTAGGTGCACTCACGACTCAAGGGGCACGTTGCCGTGTTTATTTATAAACATTGGTTTAGCGCCCGTTAAAGGCGATATTAATTATCAGCAGAGTCGCAATTAGGCTCGTCACTACATCAACCTTAATAATAATATAGGAAAATTATTATATTTAAACATGCAAACTCTTTTATCTACGATCAATGTGAAATACTATCACTAAACATCTAATCTTATATTCTTTCCCATTTATACAATCAACATCTTTTATTATTAAATGGTTCAAATACCAAATGCTATGCTCTTCCTCATTTCTCTTTTATTATACGATATTGTACATTTCAAATATTTAATACTTATGGTTTTATATTATCATTTTTTAGAAAAAAAAACACCTTATATAATATCAAAAAAATCAATCTATTTAAATATATCATCTTTCTTAGAACATTTTTACTCGTTTTTGGCTTCCGTTGTTTCATTAAAATGATTTTTCCAGTATATAACCCATAATAAAAATAATTTCCGTAAAAATAAAAGTGATTTCTGGAAATCCATACCGTCATTTATGAAAATCACTAAAGATGCTCTTATGTATAACTAATATTGGATATCGTTATCAAACATTTGATCTTATATTCTATCTCTTTTAGACATTTCGTCATTCTATATATATATATATTTATTTATTTATATTTATATTTATATGTGTGTTGAAGTTATGATTGTATGGAAGTCATTTGGGAGGGGGCCTGGTGTCCGTCCTATGCAACCTCGATTGGGGCGGCGCCCCCCGTCCTTATTACTATTATGTAAGCAACGGTTAGGCGATGAGGGAGAGTGACCTTCTTCTCATCTCATCTCATCTCGTGAAGGGATTAAATTACCAAATCTTATCTTTATTATATTAAAAATACCTAATAAACAATATCTTGTTAATTCCAAAGCACGCACCTTTCATGTATGGTTCCCTGAAATCCACATGGTGTGTTTGGCTGTATAATTAAAATATATTTAAAAATAATAATTATACCTTTCCATGTTTTTAGTGTAAATATAAAAAAGAAGAAAATTATTAAGATGGTGTTTTATAATATAATATAAAAGATTTATATCTACATTTACACACAAAACCGTTGTTTGATTAATTAGGATATATATATATATATATATATATATATATATATATATATATATATATATTTAAGTATTATATAATTATACTAATCACATACTCATTTCTTAATCATATAATTGATATACACAAATGGAAAAGGAGAGAATTAATTATATATTTATACAATTCATACACTCAAACTTCTATTTTTGAAATTATGTATAATTGATTATATATATATATATATTTAATTACACTATATTTAAGCATACTAAATCAGTGTTTTGAAAAATTAGAACCTATGTTTACTGTTCAAATTTATTTTAGAGGAATATAAATAATACTTAAAAAGTAACATACTCATTACTTTTTCAAAAATAATTTTTATAGTACAATTTCAAAATTATTTATACAATTGATAGTGTTCTAGAATAAAATTATTTTTATTTTTAAAAAGTAAAAATAAATTCAAAAAATTTTACATAACACAGCTGAATAATATCTAATATCAAAAGAATTCTAAGTGAATTTGTATTTGCCTATTTTACCCCCGGGGAAAGAGTCTCCTTCCAAATGCGCGTGGGGGCGGCGGGAGGGTAGAAGTTGAGTGGGGGGGGCATTCATGTCATGGCGTGTCGTAACCCCCAACGGACCACGAAAACGACGACGTTCGCAACGTATCCGGGTGTCGTGTTAGGGCAAGGGAATGTTGTGGTTAAATGTGCTATCCGTCTCCCAACACAAATTGCTTGTGTGGACAGTCCCTCTGTCCGCATTCATTCCCGGTAATAACCGCCACCTAATAACGGCCCCCCCTCTCTGCGCGATTCCTTTTTTTCTCCTAAGAATTCAACGCAAGTCGGATGGTGAATAATGATTTTTGAATGTGGGGTGTCCTCCCGCGGCGGACACGGCTACGGGGTGGGCCCCACATGAGACGTATCCCGGTTCTCATCTGCCTGTCTGACTGCCCACCAATCACCCTTTTTCCTCATTATTACTATTTGGATAATAAACAAGACAGAGTACGGTAGTTGTAGTAAATAATGAGTTGATGCTCTGTTTTATTTGACCCATTCAAAAAATCAAAAGGATTAAATTTTAAGGTTCTAAAATAGAAAAAAAGAAATTTTTCTGAATGAGACAACAAAATTGAATTGGGTGAATTAAAAAAGGTGGTGGATAAATTTATATTTTTTGAAAATGGAGAGAAAGTGATACATATTAGAAATTTGACTCCACTCTCATTGAAAATTGATCATTTATAATATAAAATTTTTAAATTAATACATAATAAAGAATATGAGAGTGACCAAATTTGAATTGGGTGAATTAAAAAAGGTGGCGGATAAATTTATATTTTTTGAAAATGGAGAGAAAGTGATACATATTAGAAATTTGACTCCACTCTCATTGAAAATTGATCATTTATAATATAAAATTAATATATAATAACGAATATGAGAGTGACCAAATTTTTTAAATGATCCAAATAAAGATTTAAGTAACTTTCTGGAAAATTTATAGAGTTTATTTTTATTTCTTCAAAATACTTTAGAGAATTAAAAATCATTGATATAAATAGAAAAAGATTGTAAATATTTATAGAAAACTGTAAAATAAATGTAAAGTTACTTTTTTTAACTAAATAAATAAATGAAAAACTTGAAATAGATGTAAAAGTAAATTATTAATTATTTTTTCTAAAAATAATTTTTATAGAATAATTTTAAAGTTAATTTTAATGAAATTATTTTTATAATTGATATTGTTATAGAATAAAATTATTTTTATTTTTTAAAAAGTAAAAATAAATTTAAATATTTACAGCACAGTGCATTAGTTTTCTGAGTCTAATCCAGCTGTTAGAAAGAGTCTGAGTGGGTCAACAGGGCTGTCTTAAAATACCCCTCCCCGCTCTAACTGGCACTTATCTCCACCACACAGCTCGAATTTGTGTGTGTGTGTTCTACGGCAATGGCATTTTGGTTGTCTCTTCTTGTCTACTGCATCGCCCTCCTTCCCTTGGGGTTGCTCCTATGGCGGATGCTGGAGAGGAAGAGGCACGGAGAATGCTACCTTCTTGACTACGAATGCTACATGCCGCCGGCGGAGAGGAAGCTCACCACCAGGATCTGCGGGGAGGTCATTCTGAGGAACAAGCTTCTGGGGATGGACGAGTATAAGTTTCTGCTGAAATCTGTGGTGGGTTCCGGGATGGGTGAGGAGACCTACGCGCCGTCGATGGTGTTTGAGTCCCGGGAAGACGGGGCCGCGATTGCGGACGCGCTCCGCGAGATGGACGAGTTTTTCGTTGATAGTGTGCAGAAGCTTTTGGATCGGAGCAGGATTCGGGCGTCTGAGATCGATATCCTCGTCGTGAACGTCTCCATGTTAGCGACAGCGCCGTCGCTGTCGGCCCGGATTATCAATCATTACAAGATGCGGGAGGATGTGAAGGTGTACAATTTGACGGGAATGGGGTGCAGCGCCAGCTTGATTTCGATAAACGCGGTGCAGAGCATTTTCAAGAGCCGGAAAAATGTGCAGGCGCTGGTTATCACTTCCGAGTCCTTGTCCCTCAACTGGTACACCGGCAAGGACAGATCCATGATCCTCGCCAATTGCCTCTTCCGTACCGGCGGCTGCGCAATGATTCTCACCAATAAGCCCTCCCTGAAGAAGAAAGCGTTGCTGAAGCTCAAGTGCCTGGTCAGAACGCATCACGGCGCCAAGGACGAGTCCTATGGGTGCTGTTTGCAGAAGGAGGACGACACCGGCCGCGTCGGATTCTTCCTGGGGAAGAACCTCCCCAAAGCTGCCACCAAAGCCTTCGTCGACAACTTGAAGGAAATCAGCCCCAGAATCCTCCCCATTTCCGAGCTCCTCCGCTTCTCATTCCTCCATCTGGCCCGCAAAGCTGCTCAGAAGTGGAACAAAGCAGCTGCTGCCGGCCCCGGTTCGTTTTCCTTATTATTTGACTCTTGTACAGGCTGTGAAAATCAACCCCTCATTACTCCTACAACTGTAACTTTCAGGCTGGGCGCGTCCCACCATTAACTTCAAGAAGGGAGTGGATCATTTCTGCCTACACACCGGCGGCAAGGCGGTGATCGACGCGGTGTCCCAGAGCCTCGGACTCTCCGAGTACGACGTGGAGCCGGCGAGGATGACCCTCCACCGATTCGGGAACACGTCGGCGAGCAGCCTCTGGTACGTCCTCGCCTACATGGAAGCCAAGAAGAGGCTGAAGAAAGGCGACAGGGTGCTGATGATCAGCTTCGGCGCCGGGTTCAAATGCAACAGTTGCCTCTGGGAAGTCGTTCGCGACCTGGACGGAGAACACAGCATCTGGAAAGGGATGATCGACAGTTTCCCCAAGAAGGATCTCACCAATCCCTTCCTGAAGAAGTACGGTTGGATCCAAGGCGACGATGCCGCCGATACTTTGAACGGCGTAGATGATCCCCGCGTCTTCCTCGAATAAATCCTGACCGTATACCACACACAAGACACCTTCATTTGATTTGTATGGATACCCGGTCACTACACTTTACCTCCCATAAATTATAATTATGATCGTAACTATTTATATTTTTATTGTACGATATTATGTGATTCGAACAATTAATTATCATGATTTTACATTTTACTCCCTCGAAGAAAATGCATTATACAAGATTAAAACTATACTTATATACTCTAAGGTTAAAACTACTTCTTACAATAACTTTTTTTTAAAAAAATAGCATTTAAAATATATAAATAATGTTTAGATATAAAATGGGAAAAGGTGTCCTTGCATCCAAGATTAGAAAAACGATACTTATTATTAATTCCATCAAATTATAGGGAATAAAATTATTAAAAAAAGTGGTAAATGGGCCCACACAAAAAGCGCCTTTGTAATAATGATGTGCACATGGGCGGACAGTTGTCGTCTAATTTGGGGTTATTTTTTATGCCCCTCAGAAATATTTCCGTTATTTATAGCCTCCTAGTTCCTCAGCATCGGCCCAATACATTGTTTCCTGTCTCACCCGATATTGCAAATCAACCCCTAAAAATATCGAATTTCGAATTTTGTATTTCCTCATCAGTCCCCATTTTTAAAAACATTTTTCAAATGTTAAGAAAAACTTTTAATTTTTTTTTGGAGAAAAAATCGTCAAAATGTTTTAAGAGATAAAAATCACTTTATAACTAATTTTAGTAAAATTGAGAATGCAAATTGGTATATGTTCGATTTTTTAAGAATAATTGTCATCAAATCAATTAATATTTATAATTCAAAAAATAAAAAAACTATTTTTATAAGTAAATGAAATATTTACCTATATTTTTAATAATCATATTCTATAAATAGTTTATATTATAAAATATTATAATAAGCTATATTTATTTCACAAATTTATTATAATATTTTAAATAGATTTATATCAATATTATAGTATTTTAATATTTTTTTTTGAATAACAGAGAAATTACAATTTCTAGTTTTAATATAATTGAAGTAATTTTCAAAATCAATTTTCAAATATGAGAATTGACTACATATTTAAAATAAATAAATAATTATTAAACCAATAATTGATTTTTTTTGAAGAAGACAAGCGGTTTTGCATTTAATTTATTACAACATCATCATCATCATGGTAAAAAAAGAAGAAGTAGATCATTCATTAAATGGGGATGATGACAACTTTAATTGTGTCTTTTTTTTATTTTCATGAGTGTTGACGGCAAGCCCATTCAAATATAAGTGCAGTGGGTAGATTCGTCATTTATGGATTTGGATGTGTCATTGTAGTTTTAATTATTTTTAAAATAGTAAAATAAAGTATTTTTTTACTAAAAAAGCTAATAAAATTTGAAAAATTGTTAAAAATTATTAGAAAAATATAAAATCAAGTAAAACTAAAAAAGCATCCACTATTAGAAATCAGAATTCAAACCAAATAATATTAATATAATGATCATCACTACATAATAAATTAAACGTATTAAAAAAGTATGATCAAACATATTAAATCTTTGAATGATGTCAAATCAATTAGGGTATCATCATTTTTATCAACAAAGAACATACTCTCTCTATCATTATGTAATTAATTAAATGAAAAATTGTTATTATTAGAGTTGATAATTAAAATTAATAATTAATTTAAATTTTGTATTTTAATTATTTTTGATTCATTATTATTTGAAAGACGTATATAATTAGTTCTCATTATTCAAAAACTAGACACATTTGTTTGACTAACGATTTTTTATTTGAAAAGTCAACAAGGAGAATGAAACAAATGGTGTTATATTTCAAAAGTTTTGTATTAATAAAAAGTTAGTTGGTAAAACTATTCATTTATGGTTGAACAAGACTCAAACAAATTATTCCATGGAAGTTTCCTGGAAGCTTCTTCGCCACTGGTATGACAAAAAAAAAGAAAAAAGGAAACTTCCTCGAAGCATATTGCATGACGACTTCGAACAAATTTTAACTAATAATATACGGCCACGTGGAACAGGAATGCCTACTTGGGCGTTTCTCATTGGCTGGCTTGGCCATGGAATGATGCAGAGAACTGCTGGTCCCACTCCGCCGTTGATGGGGCAACGTCATGGGTAACTGAGAACCCGAATTTGCCCTTGAGGGGAAACGCCATTGCGGGAAGAGTGTAATAAAAGATGTGGCGTTGAAGGGTGTGGGATTGAGGGCATTATTGTAATTTCTTAGGATTGCGTTTATATATTAGGTGGAGTGAGCTGAGAAACAACAGCAATGGAAAGTTGGAGAGCTTCGGCGTTGACGGCGACTTCGTTTGTATAGGAACGGGGGTTGATCCTCCAGATAATAACACGGGAATTTGGTGGCAATCGTATGATCATCTCCGGATCCCAGTGTCTTCTTTCGCGCTTCAGTTGGGTGACGGTTTCTCCACCGTTCGTCTTCATGATATGCATTAATTTACAGGATTAGACCAGCAAGAGTCGCAGCTGTTGGGTGCGTTCTACAGCATTTTGAACTAGTGATTTACAATTTCTGTGATCGTTTGTCGTTGGGTTATGATTGATATTGACTTCTCTCCCATTTTGTTGCAGGTCGTTCCGGTGGATGTATTGAATTGTGTGTTCGTCTGCTGGTATCTCTGTATCATTGATTCATGGGAAAAGGTGGGCAAATCCACAGTAGGTCTGAGGATGAAGGCCGTTACAGGAAGAGTGAAGTGGATTCTTTTGCTGCCTGGGCGAAAGATGTGAAAGAGTGTGAGGAGCACTATCAAGTGAAGAGGGAATATGGATTATCGGATGACGAGGTTGAGAAGAGGAGACAAGTTCACGGATTCAATGAGTTGGAAAAGCATGAGGGGCCATCAATTCTTAGGTTGATACTGGATCAGTTCAATGATACGCTAGTTAGGATTTTACTGGTTGCAGCCGTAGTGTCTTTTGTGCTGGCATGTTTTGATGGACAGGAAGGCGAGGAGAAGGAGATTACCGCATTTGTGGAGCCTCTGGTGATATTTTTGATATTGATTGTGAATGCTATCGTCGGGGTTTGGCAAGAAAACAATGCTGAGAAAGCATTGGATGCCCTGAAGGAAATTCAATCTGAGCAGGCCTGTGTCATTCGTGATGGTAAAAAGATTTCTGTTTTGCCAGCAAAAGAGTTGGTTCCAGGAGACATCGTTGAGTTGAGAGTTGGAGATAAAGTTCCTGCTGACATGAGAGTACTAACTTTGATTAGCTCAACCCTGCGTGTTGAACAAGGGTCCCTGACTGGAGAGAGTGAGGCAGTTAGTAAATCTTCCAAGGCTGTTGCTGAGGATGTTGATATTCAGGGTAAAAAATCCATGGTGTTTGCTGGAACTACCGTGGTGAATGGGAACTGCATTTGCATGGTGACTCACACCGGGATGAATACTGAGATCGGTGAGGTGCATATGCAGATTCATGAAGCCTCACTGAGTGAGGATGACACACCTTTGAAGAAGAGGTTGAATGAGTTTGGAGAGACTCTAACTGCAATCATTGGAGCAATCTGCACCCTGGTTTGGTTGATCAATGTGAGATATTTCCTTTCATGGGAAATAGTGGATGGCTGGCCAAGGAACTTCAAGTTTTCATTTGAGAAGTGCACTTACTACTTTGAGATTGCCGTGGCATTGGCTGTTGCTGCTATTCCAGAAGGATTGCCTGCAGTAATAACCACTTGCTTAGCTCTTGGGACACGCAAAATGGCTGCTAAAAATGCACTTGTTCGAAAGCTTCCTAGTGTTGAAACTCTTGGATGCACCACTGTCATTTGTTCTGATAAGACTGGCACCTTGACTACAAATCAGATGGCGGTGTCTAAGCTAGTGACCATAGGATCCATGGACCATGATCTTCGATGCTTTGATGTGCAAGGAACGAGTTATGATCCTTTGGATGGGAAGATACTGAACTGGCCGGTTGGCCAGTTGGATCCTAGCCTTCAAATGATAGCAAAAATTGCAGCGATTTGTAATGATTCCAATGTGGACAAGGCTGGCCATGATGGTTCTATTCAGTTTATGGCCACTGGAATGCCAACTGAGGCTGCACTGAAGGTATCATTCTGCATAATCATGGCAAACTCTAATGAAGTTACTTGTTTTTTTAATCTCATTCACATTACTTGGCTTTTGTTTGACTGTTGTCTTTCTGGGCTTTCGTGGTGGTTAATCAATTCAAATGTGTTCTGTAGCTAATTAGAAACCCCAACGATGGGAATATGATTAACATGACTGCATATACAGGTTCTTGTTGAGAAAATGGGACTCCCTGATGAATTAAGGCCACATGTATCTTCAACCTCTGGTGTTGCTTTGAGTGAGTTTTTCTACACCTTTTGGAGGCATTCTTTTTTGCATGCTGTAGATTTCTCTGATTCTTACTTCTCATCTGGATCATTGTAGAGTGCTCCAGTACTTGGAATAAGATTGAGCAGCGCATTGCTACCCTTGAATTTGACCGGGACAGGAAATCTATGGGAGCGATTGTAAATTCTGCCACTGGAAAGAAGACATTACTCGTGAAGGTAGCCTTTCTTCTTCATTGAATTTTGCATGGTGTATACCTCTAAACCCTTGTTTTTGCTATGCATTATTATCTGGAACACACTCTGCATTTTGCAGGGGGCAGTAGAAAACTTACTGGAAAGGAGCTGCTATGTGCAATTGCCTGATGGTTCTATCAGAGAACTAGATGAACACATGAAGGCTGTGGTATTGCAAAGTCTTGTTGAAATGTCATCTAGTGCATTGAGAGTTCTTGGTTTTGCATACAAAGATGATCTCCCTGAATTTGTGACCTATAATGGAGATGAGGATCATCCAGCCCATCAGCTCTTACTGAACCCTGCAAACTATGCAGCCATCGAGAGCAAACTAATATTCGTGGGATTGGCAGGATTACGAGTGAGTTGAGGCTTACCTTTTGAACTCAAAATGTTACTGGGGATTCTGTAGATGAACCATCTTATGTTTTGTTGATATTCATGAAGGATCCTCCACGGAAAGAAGTCCCTCGAGCAATTGAGGATTGCAGAACTGCTGGCATTCGAGTTATGGTCATTACAGGAGATCACAAACAGACAGCTGAAACAATTTGTCGAGAAATCGGTGTGTTTGGTCGCCATGAGGACATAAGCCGGCGTAGCTTGACTGGAAAAGAGTTCATTGAGCTATCTAGTCATGAAAAAGTTCAACATTTGAATCAAAAAGGAGGGCTGCTGTTCTCAAGAGCTGAACCAAGGCATAAACAAGAAATAGTGAGACTGCTCAAGGATTTAGGGGAAGTAGTTGCGATGACTGGTGATGGAGTCAATGATGCGCCTGCTCTTAAATTGGCTGACATTGGTATAGCAATGGGCATTGCAGGGACAGAGGTTGGTATTCTGGAATCATCATCTTTCCTGAGATGGCTAATTCTCATCTTAATGCTGCTTGCTTTCTTTCTTATTGTGTAGGTTGCAAAGGAAGCTTCTGACATGGTTTTAGCAGATGACAACTTCAGCACTATAGTTTCTGCAGTGGGAGAGGGAAGATCCATTTACAATAACATGAAGGCTTTCATCAGGTTCACTTCCCTACCTCCCTTTACCATCAAATCTGCAACAAAAGCTAACTACTTGGGCCAACAAATTGTCGTCTTGATGTAGGTACATGATCTCCTCCAACATCGGTGAAGTTGCATCAATATTTCTGACGGCTGCTTTAGGCATCCCAGAAGGCCTGATCCCAGTGCAGCTTCTGTGGGTTAACTTGGTGACCGACGGTCCGCCAGCTACAGCTTTAGGATTCAATCCACCGGACAAGGATGTCATGAAGAAACCACCCAGAAGAAGTGATGACTCATTGATCACTCCATGGATACTGTTTCGATACCTGGTAGGGTGCTCTCCTATACCTCACTGAACCATTTCCTTCACATGTCGTCTTACTGGTTCATATGGATGCAGGTCATCGGATCTTACGTGGGTCTGGCGACTGTGGGAGTATTCATCATCTGGTACACACGCTCGTCCTTCCTCGGCATTGATCTCACCGGAGATGGGCACAGCTTGGTGACCTACTCCCAGTTGGCCAACTGGGGTCAGTGCCAAACCTGGGACAATTTCACGGCCACCCCCTTCACAGCCGGCGGTCGGACTTTCAAATTCGATAATCCCTGCGAGTATTTCCAGGCAGGAAAGATCAAGGCGATGACGCTCTCGCTATCGGTGCTTGTCGCCATAGAGATGTTTAACTCTATGAATGCTCTATCCGAAGATGGGAGCCTCCTGTCCATGCCTCCATGGATGAACCCTTATCTCCTTTTGGCAATGTCAGTATCATTCGGCCTCCACTTCTTGATCTTGTACGTCCCTTTCCTCTCCCAAATATTCGGCATTGTACCCCTGAACCTGAACGAGTGGCTGCTTGTCCTGGCGGTTGCATCGCCGGTTATCCTGATCGACGAGGTTCTGAAGCTCATCGGACGATACACATTCCGGAGTCCGGAAGCCAGGAGACCCAGTAAGCCCAAGGCAGAATAGAGAAAAGACGAAGGCAAAGGCGGCGCCGTCTTCTCAATGTTCATATCTCACTTAACATGATCAAACTGATTGATTGACAGTCGAAGGATTGTTACATTATAGCAGAATGCTTCTTAGTTGCAGCTGATCTCATCAATTGCAACGAAGCAGTTGCATCCGCTGAGAAATCTGAAAACTATAACGATGAACACAAGGTTTCTTTTCAACTTTTTTCTTGACAGCAAGACTTGAAGCAGCATTCTCCGAGTAGTGGAATTTGAAGCACTAACCGCCGAATCCGTAGAGAGTTCGGCCTTGTCTTTTCAGCGCGTAAACGACGTCCATGGCAGTAACCGTCTTCCTCCGTGCGTGCTCGGTGTAGGTAACCGCATCGCGGATAACATTCTCCAAGAATATCTTGAGGACTCCGCGAGTTTCCTCGTAGATCAGACCGGAAATACGCTTCACGCCGCCTCTTCTGGCCAGACGGCGGATCGCCGGCTTCGTGATACCCTGGATGTTATCCCGGAGAACCTTCCGGTGCCGCTTTGCGCCGCCCTTTCCTAGTCCCTTTCCGCCCTTGCCCCGCCCGGACATCGTGATTGCGCGCCGCTTAGATCCAGATGCTTCTCAGCGTCCGCCGGGAGAATCGCTTTGTGAAATGGGTCTCTGTTTCTGTATTAATAAATATCGGGCGGCCGAGGGGAGGAGCAGAAGAGGCTCCGGAGACTCTCAGCAAACGATTTCTATCCGTTGATCTTACATCTATCAACGGTGTAGATTAGTGCTTTCTCTGTACAAAGGATCCTGCTTTGTTTAATTTTGGGCCGTGAACTTGGATGGGCTGGGCCTGTGAGTAAGTTTATTTTCGAAACAAGAAAATTGGGGTTAGAAAACTATACTTGGGGGATCTCCATCGCCGGCGAGTTACGCTGCCGCCTCGTTCACCGTCAAATATGTGTTTTTTCGATCTGAACATTCCTTACCTGGAATCCGACCGTAAGGTCTTCGATAAGTCTTCCTTAACGAGCCGCAGATTGAAGCTTTTGGTGAAAGCGATGGAGCTCGGGTACACGGGGGTGGCTTACAATCGTACAATGAAAGGAATCATGTCGGAGTCTGATCGGTGTTCGACGCCTCTTTTTCCTATTACAAAGATTACTCCAACGTCTACTTTCTTTGCTACCGTCAAGTTCCACAGAGAACTATTACAGGTTCCTGTTTCACGCCCTTTTCGTCAGTATACTCGCCTCACAGTGGTTGTAGATACTCCGTCTCAAGCGGCGGCTATCAATTCCGGGAATCCTATTCTCAGAAGTTATGACATTGTGGCTGTGAAGCCCATGAACCAAAATGTTTTCGATCAGGCTTGCCAGACATTGGAGGTTTGTTGCTTGAATAATGTGCATGAGGTTTTTTTTTTTTTTTTTTTTTATGTACAATCTTTTCTGATTGCTTGTTTGAACCATCAGCTGGATATTATTTCTATTGATTTTTCGGAGAAGTTGCCCTTCAGGTTGAAGCTACCAATGATTAAAGCTGCTATGAAGGTATTCTTGCTTCTAGTAGTAGTTCCCCTCTCATTTGCCCTTTAGGTAGATTTGTATGGCTTCCTATCCGTCATATAATTTTTTTAGAAATATTATGATAGATGCTGTGAAGTCTGATAAACCATTGTTTTCAGCGCGGAGTGTTCTTTGAGATATCATATTCTGGTATGCTGGCTGACGCTCATTCAAGACGCCAATTGGTTTCCAACTGCAAGGTGAGTAGCTTATGTGCCTCTTACAGCGTATGGTAGGACAATGCCTCAGGTTTCTTTTTAATTTCATTTATTTTTTAATCCACATGATCACATACGAACTTGCCTAATGAGTTCCATATTAGGCTTTTTGCTCTAACCTTATTTACAAAAAAATAATGATGTTGTCTAGGAAGAAAATTTGATAGTAAACTCAGTTAATGATTAGGATGATGAGCATGCCTCCTGAGGACGATGATAAACTATGTTGTTTATTTTTTCTCTCCGTTCCCTCATTGAGATTCCAGCTCCTTGTTGGTTGGACTTCGGGCAAGAATCTTATCTTTTCCAGTGCTGCCACTTCTTTAGCCGAGCTCAGAGGTCCTCTGGATGTTGCAAATCTATTTTCTATCACTGGGATTTCTATGGCACGTGCACGAGAAGCTGTTTCAAATAATTGTAGGTGGGCAATCTTTCTGAAGCTGTATGCTAGATCACGTGATTAGTATAAAAATTTTCTGTCTTCTGATTTTCTTAGGTGTCTCCTAGCGAATGCTTTGAGGAAAAAACGTTTCTACAAGGAAGCTGTTAGAGTGGAGGAAATACCAGTTAGTGTGAACATTCGTCCAGATAAATCTTTATCTGGAGCCTCTCTTAAATGGGATCCTGTTTCAAGTGATGGGGGTGATCTTTTATTGGACGACTTGGAAAAATCTTTTCTGGCCTTGAACAATCTTGAAAAAGAAGTGAAACCTACCCAATCTGCCCCAGATGTGAATGACCCACCTCCACATGATTTGCAGATGGAAGAACATATATTATGTACAACAAAGAAGGCTTCGGATAGACAAGGCATTAGCAACTCTTCAGTAGCTTCTATGGGGATCAAAGAGGATGCAGCATCTGAAATTTCTGGAAAGAAAGCTGAAAATAGTCAGTCACTTGTTGAGTTATGTGAAAATCCAGCTGGCATCAGTAATATGGCAACCATGCATGAGGAAGTCATTCGTGTAGAAGGCGATCAACGTTCATCTTCTAGTGAAGGGGCCAGTTATCCTTCGATTGATGAAACACCCAGTGCGTCCTTAAATCAAAGCAGCAATAGGATTTTGCATGAAGATGGAGTTTTGTCATTTGCTGTCTCAGAAATATTTTCTACAGGCTGTCAATTTGCTGATGCGGTAGCCTCTTATCCGGCCCCTAGTGTTGAGGATCCTACACTATTGTCTTCAACTGAAAAGGTTATAACGCCACATCGGATTTTTTCTTCCTCAAGCAGCTTGGAGCCAAATAGTTCCGTTCTCAAAACTGAAGTCCAGGATACCACATCAAAGGCTTATAGAGAATCTGCTGTGCCTGTTTCTGGACAAACTTGTCAAAGCCCCATGGAATTATCTTCATCCCTCAGTTTAACAAGTATGGAACTTTCTGACTCCACGAAATGTGCAAACTCTGCCCATGTCCAAGTGTCGAATTCTGAATCACAAGTTGAGATTCACAAATGCAAGCTTGAAGGCCTTGAAGCGGACAATGTTCCACACGAATTCACCCCTGAAAGTGATAGCCAGCTTCAAGCCCTGTCATCACCAAGTCCTTGTACCCAAAACCTGTCACTGGAAATGGCTGAGCCTCCTGAATCATACGACGGTTTGTCACCGGCACAGACTGATTCATTGGATTCCTATAAACGGCTCATCAAATGCTCTTCAGTGACTGCCCCAGAGCATGAGAAGGCGCTACTGGACGTTCTGAAGCCAGAGCCCAAGGCAGATTTTCTTAAACTTCCCTCAGGTACGATCATGTTCGTGTGTTCATCTGCTGTGAACAGAGCACTCCCTTGAAGGGGAGGGCGTTGATCTGATGCCATGTTTGTTTTTTTCAGGAAGAGAGAAAAGAAAGCATCATTCCCCAAGTCAACCAGCAATATTTCCTTTCAAGAGGTTTTGTCATTCTGCTCAGTTTTTGAAGAAACGCCGCAAATGAAAGGTACTTCACATTACCTGAATATTGTAGAAGAAAATGTTGAACCATTGAAGCCAGAGGCGATGTTTACAGCTGAGACAGATCCTGTCCCGTAACGCCATTATCTCCATCAACCCCTCTGGTTGATACAATGCAGGATGAAGCAGACAACTCCCCTGATGAGTGGTCTTTTGGATCAAATTTTGCAGGAAATGATCAAATTATAGGGAAATTTGAGGAATGTTTTGTTGAGATAGATCGAAATTAGTGCCAAAAACCTGAAACAGATTTTGAGTTTATTCTTTGTTACCATAAGTTGAAGAAGCAATCGCAGGTCCATCTTATGCTCAACCTTATTGAATTTGCATACCAAAATTTTGTCTCCGGGGATTTAGATATTCTTTTATTGATTATTAATAAAGCGATATTTTATTGTTCAAAAACATCAATTTGTATATTTATTTTAGATTATTTTTGTTTACTTTTCGCATATTATTTTAAAAAAATATTAAACTATTACGTTGTCTGGAATTCAACCTACTTGTTGCAATTAAAAAAATTAAAAAAAGAAAAATAATCCATTTCCTTCTCTCTCTCTCTCTCTCTTTTTTTTTTTTTTTTTCTAATTCCCCATTTTCATGAATTTATACATAGTTTATTATTATTTTTAGAAAAAGCGCGGTCAGGGATGGGATACGTGGATGGTGGTTGCTTCCTTCGAGGCCTTTTTTCCTGGGGTTCTTCGTGTTTGGTTGGTGCTTGATTCAGGGCTCAAGAAGAGGTTTTTGGCGATGGAGGTTGCTGCCAGTGCTCGCGTTCTCTCTCAATCGAGTTTTGATCGATCCAATTCATGGTGAGCCTTGCTTTTTTTCCTTTCATTTTTACAGTTCTTGTTGACATTCCAGGTTCTTAGATTTCTTTTTTTTTTTTTGTGATTCGTAAGTCCGTCGTCTCTATGCTTTGTGTTTGAGAAGTGTTATCGTTATGTGGCCATAGGTTGAGAACTCGAACTGAATTGATTCCGAGCCCATTTGGCACTTCCGATTCCGACGCGAAGGAGATTAAATACAATGGGGAGCGATCATCATCGCTACGGTTTCCTGTACGGGAAAAAATATACTGCTCACTAAGGGCATCGCCATGCTTAGAGAGTGCTTTTGAACGTGTTTCGGAGGACAGAATTGGGGTTTTGCTTCTGAACCTTGGTGGGCCGGAGACTCTGAATGATGTGCAGCCTTTCTTGTATAATTTGTTTGCTGATCCTGTAAGTCCTATGCAAGTTTTGATGTCCCGTAGCTCTGGCTAGCTGATGTTCTTGATGATGTTTGCTATGCTGCATGGCAGGATATCATTCGCCTTCCCAGGTTATTCCGATTCCTTCAGCGCCCTTTGGCGCAACTTATTTCAATTGTTCGGGCTTCTAAGAGCAGAGAAGGATATGCTGCTATAGGAGGGGGTTCTCCTTTGCGTAAAATTACTGATGATCAGGTAACTAGAAGTCTCTGGTTTTTTTCTTCCTTAGTTTCTCTGTAGTCTTCTAGGTATTTCCATGTATGTGTGTATAACAAGACTGCTCCTCTTTTTCAGGCCAGTGCTTTAAAATTAGCCTTGGGTAGCAAGGGTGTTCAAGCAAATGTTTTCGTAGCAATGCGCTATTGGCATCCATTCACTGAGGAGGCAGTTCATCAGGTATGGCTGAAGCTCTCCTTGTTAAGCTGTGTTTTGGTAGTACTAGTACTGAGAAACCCTTCAGTTTATCACACATTTAAAAGTCTCCTTTCATGCTTTCTGATCTCCTTCCTGTAGATTAAAAGACATAGGATCACAAGGCTTGTGGTGTTGCCACTTTATCCTCAGTACTCTATATCTACATCTGGTTCAAGCATCCGTGTTCTCCATGATATTTTCAGGTAGTTTAGTTGAAAATCCAGTTCAGATGTTGAATGAAGTATCTGTTTATGCAATACACAGCGTAAATAAAACGGTACCTTTTCATAGGAATGATCCACATTTGTCTCAACTACCCGTTGCCATCATAAAATCATGGTATCAGAGGGAAGGTTACATCAAGTCTATGGCTTCTCTGATCCAAAGGGAGTTGCAGAACTTCCCTAACCCAGAAGAGGTCTGCAAAATGAACAATTTTGAATAACTAGATTTCAACTGACAAGACGTCCTTACTGTATGAAAATCTATTTTTTCTGGAAATCTATAGGCTACGATCTTCTTCAGTGCTCATGGAGTTCCTGTGAGTTATGTTGAGAATGCTGGTGACCCTTATCAAGACCAGATGGAAGACTGTGTGTTTTTGATCATGCGAGAACTCAAAAGCAGAGGAGTCAACAACCCACATACGCTGGCTTACCAGGTTGATTATGAACGCATGCCTTTTATGCATTGTTGAAATCATTCATGTTTCCTTGTTGCTGCTGCTGTTCTTACTGCTACTCTTAGGCCCCTTTTGATCTCATCATACACACGAACAACTGTAAACCCTTCTCCTGCTTATTCTCATGGCATTGGTTTCTGATTGCACCTATCTCAGAGCCGGGTAGGACCAGTGCAATGGCTAAAACCTTATACAGATGAAGTTCTTGTAGAGCTCGGCCAGAAGGGGGTCAAGTCTCTGCTAGCTGTTCCAGTGAGGTACGCCCCCTTTTCTTGTAAACAAAACAAACCATTCCATTCATCTCATCAAACAGGAAATGACCAATACTCTTTCTAATGTGATTATCATGCCGCTGACCTTTCAGTTTTGTGAGCGAGCACATAGAAACTCTTGAGGAGATCGACATGGAGTATAGAGAGTTGGCTCTTGAATCCGGAATCTCGAACTGGGGTCGTGTGCCGGCGCTCAACTGTACTCCCACATTTGTGGATGACCTTGCGAATGCCGTGATTGAGGCCCTGCCTTCAGCCATGGCGATTTCACCTCCCGACACCCTTGCAGGAGGAGGTGAGAATGATATAATGAAGTATGCTGTAAAGATGATCTTTGGCTCAATTTTCGCATTCATGCTGCTCTTGTCACCCAAGGCCCTTCTATCACTTAAGAATCATAGTTTGTAGGCCAAGCAGGCAAATAGATCCCATGCCTGCCTCAGTTGGCATACATACACAACCTAACTGTAGGATCCAGTGAAACCCCATCAAGCACTGCTTACCTCCAAGGATTGGAAACTATGAACAGGGTGACTTTTTTTACCTGCAAGAACTATTGTTAGGCGCAACTCTGTCTGATTTGTAGTCATGTGTGAGCATGCACATCCTCAATTTGGGCATGATTATTGTATCAATGTCCACAAGCCAAAAGTCTACTTATTGCTTATACTTTTCATTGAGTTGCTTTTATATCAAGATTCATTGCATGGAACTTAAGACACATAGCCAGTGTCCAGTATGTATATAATGTGGTTGGTGTAATTATATACATCATCCATCACCTGTGCAGAAAGGTTTTTTGAGACATGCAGCAACACCACAAATCTCAACAATGTTGCAGAACCGAAAACACCTCCTTTGAGTGTTTCCACGGCCTGCAGCCCACCATCTTCCAGCTCCTGCAAGAATCCAAGGGCGTCAGAGTTAAGTTACTGCTACAAAATCAATTGTAGTTCACTAGCATTGTTATTACCATCTCCCAACGAGCTACCGCACAGCGTTAAATATTCTGATTCCTAACGAAGTGAAGGAACGATTCAACGAATGCACCAGCAGTTAGAAATGAGTACCTTGAGACTGATGGGATGTTATCATGATCAGGTTTGTAGTGGATCTCCCAACATGTCTTCATCAAAATTATCATTTGTAGAAATGTCGGGGCCAGGCAAGTGGCCTGATTCATTTCCTGAATAATTGCACATCTCAGGTGCGGTGAAGGATTTGCCAATGCAATCATCTGGGGCAAGAGAATTTTCGTTGTGATCATCGGGCTCTGACATCTTATCATCATCTGTACATGACGCCTCTGCATTTAGATCAGAAATCAAATCAGGTCCTGACTGGCCTGTGTAAGCAACTGTGACATCTCCATGTTCCATTGGTTCATCAGCTTCCTTCTTTTGCCTTTTCCATTTCTTTGTTGAAGAAGTTCCATCGTCCTCGAAATCTTCTTCATCTCTTTCCCTATGCAAGTAAACCCATAGTTTCCTTTCTGAGTCAAATTGGACACAAGGATCAAGCTCATAATGTAGGCGATCCAATGCTCCACTAACTACTTGATTGACTCGTGTATCACAGACATCCTCAACGATGTACTGCGAATCTCTAATCAATGTACATACATCTGCACGAGTCCCAATACTTCCAGGCAACCTGGAAGCAGCATCCCTCACCAGGCAAAGAACTGTAACATGAGGTGGCCTATCTGGTTTCAACATAAAATGATCTCGAGCCTTGGATGTTGGCTTTCCACCGCACCTCCTGAGAGGTGCAACAATAGATTTTTTGCCATCAATAGCTGTGTAAGAGAAGGCCCTGTCTGGTATTTGATACCTGAGTTCTTCTTCCTTGCGGAAGTATACTTTCACATCTTCAGAGCTTGGATTGATAGTGCTCAAACTCTTCTGAGCCCTCAGGTCCTTGAACCTTTCTTTCTCATCTAAAATAACTTGCATCAACATCGTGGGTGGAGAGGGAAGACTTCCTAATTGCTTGAGAGTTTCTTGACTATTCTTCAGCCAGTTAGCAAATGCATCAACTAACTTGACAAGCATTTTGTGAGGAAGGCCCCAAGCATCAGGAGATGTCACCTCTTCAGAAGCTTCATATTCAAGTGAAATATTTGACAGTGGACCTATCCATGACCAACGCTTCTTGGCTTGTCATATGCCACAAGAGGCTTCCACCCTTTAGCTCCGAGAGGAGCAGTTCTGGATGAAAAAATTTTCAGAACACCTCTGATTAAATCCTGGAGTGGTTCCTGAGTTTCAAGAATACAAGGATCGCCAGGATTTGATCTAACACGCTCAATGATCTCCTGAACACTTAGAGAAGGTATGTTTTCATGACCAAGGGGTGTACTAACATTCACAATTGACTCAGAAACAGCAATGGTGCCATTGCTATCTTGCTCCTCCTTGACCCCTTCTTCAGAATCATTATTACTATGATGCTTTCCACCATCTAAATCACCTGGTAGCAAAGTGACCATTGCCATGCGAAGCGCAGAAAGAAGATGCATAATGGAAAACGAGAAATTACTTGGAGCACTAGGTGTAATAAGAGGAAACGACTTTCTTGGACGTTTGGTGGTTTCAATATCTTCCACTTCAATTTCCACCATATCAAGAGGCTGTGAAACTCCATTCTCGTGTAAACCTAACTTGTCATTCAACTTAGGGCCTCGTTTCTTTGTAGAACTTAAATTTTCCAACTGCAATTCAGCTGATGTCTGAGGATCCACATCATTATCCTCCAGGTCAGAAGGATCAAGACCATTCCCAAATTTCCTCTTCTTCAACAACCCGTTGGAACCCACTAAACCCAGGTCAGGTCTTTCGGAATAATATCCAGCTGAAAATCCAACCAACTGATTTCTCTTCCCCAACTTTACGGGAGCTCCATTATCAGTAGAAAGGGTCTGCGCCAAGAAATAATCATCTCCAAGACCTTCATGCATCTGACTAGATTGTGGAAGATAAGAATCACGAGTAACAGAACCCTTATGCTTCTTTTCCTTGTTGGTAGAGTATTTCTTTGATGGAATATTGAAACCATTTGCATCTGAATAACCATTTGATTCAACTGCATAAAATTGTCGCAGCTCATCAGCACCAACTACATTTCCTAGTCTAGATAAGTGATGTTCTTCCAATTCTTTAGTTGGTAACACAGTGCAAGAGTGGGAATCAGCCATCTTTCCTCTATTTTCTGGATTGAGTCCCTCAGGGCTTGCACCGAAGTACTTCACTTTT
The DNA here is from genome assembly GCA_002189035.1 of Utricularia gibba. Taxonomy (NCBI): domain Eukaryota; kingdom Viridiplantae; phylum Streptophyta; class Magnoliopsida; order Lamiales; family Lentibulariaceae; genus Utricularia; species Utricularia gibba. The sequence goes on along the minus strand of NEEC01000016.1, from coordinate 718,967 downwards.
CTCAACAAAGAAGATGGCCCATCAAGGAATGAGTCTTTCCCTCTCTTATCTTTCTTTGAATTCTTATACTTCCTTACATTTGAGCTCTGCTTCAACTCAGGACGACTACTAGTACAGGCCCATTTAGTCCTCCCCATCAATGTTCTTTCATCTTCATACTCATCATGCTCTGATGAATCTGATTCAGTGTCCTCATTTCTAAAAAACGTATCCATGCATCTCTTGCCAATCCCATCAGAAAACTCGTTTCCATTCTCCCATAGCCTACTTTTTGTTGCATTTATTTTTGAGTTAATGGGAAAGCCGATTGGGAAGAAGTCCGCATGTTTATGAGACCATTCTGGGTTTTCAGCACTCAACAGAGGCATTCTTCTTTTTGAGGATGCATTCAACTTATGACCCTCAATGTGTTTCATCTGATTCCCAGAAGAAATGTACTGAAGATTCTCATCATGCTTGATATTTTTCCCTCCACCATTTACTGTTCTCACACTGGATGGCTTCACAGTTAGCATTGTGATGTCCGACAACTTATTTATAGTTTTGTTCCTTCCGAAGGCATTTACTTTTCCAGACGTAGAGGATCCCATGAAACTATCTAATTCCTCTTCTGTTCTTGCTCTAATGTTATGAAGATTATGATCTCTTTTCATGACTCCAGGAAATACTGATTCTGACTCTTCATCCTCTACAATCCCCTCATTCACCATTAATGTGGTGGAAGAACCATAATAATGAGACCTCATTGGAACTCCAAGTATGGTTGAAGCAAGATGATTTATTTCCTTAACTGGTGCAGTTTTCAAACTCCCCAACTTCGATTTTTTTTTTAAGTTTCGTTTACCCTGCTTAAAAGCATAATCAAAGGTGGATTGCTGGACACTAGAAGATAATTCTATGTGCGAATTAATGTGAAATTCAGAATGTATGCCGAAATCCTGTCCTAGAATTAGGCCCTTTTTCCTTTTACCCAATAGACCGTCACCAGATTCAGTCTTATCATAAGACTCACTCACAAATGCTTCGATGTTCTCATTTTTCTGATTCTTCATTATGCTCCACAAGTGAAGCTTCTGCTTGATACTCCGCTCACTGCAGTTCAACCAGGCATTCCTTATCTGATGCAGATTGTTCACCATGGTGTTGTGATACTTCCGAAGGTTATGATAATGTTTCCTCCTCTGAAAGAAATTTAAACCCTGCCTATAAAGAGTAGCTCTTGGTTCACACGTACCTCCTTTCAACATCTGAAACAATTTACATATTGGGCTACCAAAATGCAAATTATCCCCAGAAAATAGCTCCTTCAGTGTTTGCACATAGCTCTCCTGATCCATGTCAGGCAAATACTTCGAGAGCTGAAACCTGTCCTCTTCAGTAAGAACGTCATTCCACACATCCAAGGACAGCACATCAGTCAACCCAGGAAGGTCATATAATTCATAGGGAACGCTGCATGTCTGATCACCCATTTGGCAAAACTCCTCCCCCCTCTCACCTATTTCCAATAAATCAATATCATCATCCGATCCAGCTCCAGAGTCAGAGTCACCAAAATCATCATCAGATTCAATAGCACTTGCTAGGTTCCTGCGCTGAACACCATCATCGTATTCACTCGACATAATAGTATCCCTGCTATGCGGAGAATGGCGCTCCATATCAACTAAAGCTGCCTTGGCACTATTCTTTACAATCACCATCGGAAAACTCCAAAAACATGAACGGAACACCAAACACAATCACAGGCTATCAGAAGAAACAGTCCCACCTCGATTTCAAATCCTAAATGAAAAAAGTACATAAAAAAGCCAGATAAATAAAAAACGAATCTCAATTCTAACATAAAAAAATAATCAAGCTGGCAGCAATTTAAAGAAACAAAAAAAAAAAAAAACTCTTCCGATATATATCCCATTAGCACTTCCTCAAACCGACATTACTGCATACACAACACACGCTCCGTTACAAATTCCCATAAGAGAAAGCAAACAACGTCAAAACGCAATTTTTTTTGAAAGTAGCAGATTCTCCGCGAAAGAAGAAGAAGAGCGAGACGAGTAATAGATATCATACCACACCTGAAATTCTTCCTCAGTATAAGGCAGTCTCTGAGACGGGAAAATTCGAGAGTGGATCAGGGAAATTTGACCATGCGCGGAAACCCTAGCTACGGCTACACGAGAGGAGTACGGGGAGTTATATTGTGGGTGAGGAGGAGGTGTGTTGATGCGTGAGAGAGAGAGAGGGAGGGAGGGATGAGTGTGCTTGGGAGGGAGTTGGATGAAAGAAGACGACGAACGTGAGTCGTCCGATTTTAAACTCGTATTTAAAAGACAGATGTGCAATGACCGATATATCCTCCTTGTGAATTCCCCGTCGACTCGTAACTGACTAACCGAACACCAATATATAAATACCTGCCCCCCGGGGAACTTTAAAATATATTATTATCGGAAATTATAAAGAAAAAGTTTGAATTGAAAAATGATATGGTTCGGCCCAGCCCATACCATATCCATGAGGCCAGGCCCAGATAATGTGACCCAGCTCAAATCATCTATGTGACCGAACCCAAACCCGTCAGTGTGGTGTGGCCCAGCCCAGACCAATAAAGTCTCTAATGGATCACAGAAGACGTGGCTGGACCGCATTGACGTTGTGGGCTAAGTGAAGCTTCTCTGGACTGGGCGTCGTGAAAGCGAAGCCCGTCTATCGACAATGTCTCTGATGGGTCAGAGATGAGCGGGGTGGATCGCGATGAGTGGGATGAAGGTTTTCTCTTTGTTCTTCTGTTTTTATGTTGGCATCAAGGGCGGAAGTTACGAGATGTCGTAGATCGGTAGATGGTAGAGAAGAAGCTGCTGTTGGACTCTCAAAACACGACTAACTTGCGGGCGGTTTAGGATATGGAAGCTTTGATCTGTCGGAAAATCGGCGACCCGACGGCGCCGTTAGACGCGGCCGAAGAGTCTGCTCTCACCGTTTCGAAGTCTCACCCGATTCCGCAGCTCAATTCTCCGACGGCGGTTCGTGTTCGAGTTCGGGCTACAAGCCTGAATTTCGCCAATTTTCTGCAAATCATCGGCAAGTACCAAGAGAAGCCGCCGCTGCCGTTTATTCCTGGATCCGATTACTCCGGCACGGTTGACGCTGTTGGTCCCGCCGTCACCGATTTCAAAGCTGGGGATAGTGTATGCTCGTTTGCTGCCGTCGGATCATTTGCTCAATTCATCGTAGCTGATGAATCCGAATTGTGAGTAGTTGCTTTGACTGCTGTGGTATACAGAAAATGATTCGGTGGATCACTCCGTCATGAGCTTATATATCCCAGGTATCATGTTCCGGGCGGATGTGACCTGGTTGCAGCCGGTGCACTTCCTGTTGCATACGGTACATCGCATGTTGCTCTTGTTCATAGAGCGCAGCTCTGTGCTGGACAGGTACAACAATGCTACCCTAGCACCATTTTACCAAGAAATACACGCAAGCCTGCAAAAGCACTTGCGGAAATGTACCTTGTTTTCCGTTCAATGGGTGCTAGTGATAAATGATGAACTTACAGGTAGTGCTGGTTCTTGGGGCGGCTGGCGGAGTTGGTGTATCAGCTGTACAGATAGGCAAAGTACTTGGTGCTGTCGTTATAGCTGTTGCAAGGTATATATATCTACGCATAGGCAATTACAGCAGTAACTAAATACACTCGATAAACTGAAGCTGCATTAAGGTCATTTCAGGTTACTGACTCTGTAGAAATCTATTTGGGTTGCATCTACAGGGGTGAAGACAAGGTGCGTTTCCTCAAGGCATTAGGGGCGGATCATGTCGTGGATTCGAGCAAGGAGAATGTAACTGAAAGCATCAGGGGGTTCTTAAAGGGATCAAAGCTAAAAGGTGTCGACGTATTATATGATCCAGTCGGAGGGAAGCTCAACAAAGAAAGCTTAAAATTATTGAACTGGGGAGCACAAATACTAATCATAGGATTTGCAAGTGGGGAAGTACCTGTTATTCCAGCAAATATTGCCCTTGTCAAGGTGCGTGCTAGTAGTTCACGTCAGTTTATGCTGGCTGATCCCGGCATTCATCTAGTTGGATTTCTTGCAGAATTGGACTATTCATGGCTTGTATTGGGGAAGCCACAAAATACACCGACCGCATGTTCTTGAAGATTCACTGAAGGAGCTGCTCTCGTGGATGTCCAAGGGATTGATTTCAGTGAATATTTCTCAAGCATTTACCATCCATGAGGTTAGAAATATGTCTTCGTGTTTCAACCATGCACAGAGTACACTGTTATCTGTATCAAGACAATATTGAACTTCTTCTTCTAACAGGCGAATGCTGCGTTTGCTGCCATCAAGGAGAGGAAGGTAATAGGAAAGGTGCTGGTTGTATTTGACAATCAGACAACTGCAAGATCGAAGCTATAATTCAAATTTGTCATCAGTTGCTGTATAGCCCCTTATCATGCACAAGATCTTCCTGAATAAAAATGTAACGCATGGATGCTAAGCTAAACTCAAATAATAAACAAGGTTCTATTTACGACCCCAGCCAGTATTAGGGGGGAGAGAGAGAGGGCGTCTTTACCGAAACTAGAATTTAATCACTTGTTTGGGGTGACTTCCCAGCTTTCCCAGGGCTTTATCTAGGGCACAATGAAACTCATCAAAACTGCTAATCTCCATGCTGTAAATTCACCAAATTGCGCATAACTTAGCTTAAGCAAGGTGGATGCAATATATAATCAGGTTTGGGGAGCGCGTAGGTCTTACTCATATTTTAGTTCCCCTCTGGCAACCAGAGTTAAAAGGTAATCTACCATATCTCTGCACTCCTTTGTTTTGTCGGCACTAAGCCATTTCTGCAACCAAAATCCTCTCAAGGACAGATCCTGTAACACAACACTTCTGTTTTGAGTTGAATGAAGAAATGTTGATGGATGTAACAAGTAGGAATAACCTTGGGCAAACCTTGAATATGAAAGATGAAGTGTTGATGGTGATGGGCCTTTTGGACATTCCACCGTATGTGACCATGGTTCCACCGTGCCTGAAGACATCAAAAAATCAACGGATGTAGCAACTTTATAATAAGAAGGTCAGGACTTACTTGAGGAACTTAAGAACCGAAGAGGCAGCATTTCCACCGACGCAATTGAATCCTAATCGGGGTTCAGGTACATCAACCTATGCAAGTACAAATCTGTAAATGGATAAACTTCTCATTTAACTAGTTTCAAGCTCAAAATGCACGTTGAGGAATAAGATGAAACACCTAAGCTACCAGATAAGGGAAACTTCTAACTAATTTGAAACTAAAAGTAATACCAACAAGTTCTTTAAATTTTTTACTTCCAGCTGACTTTCAGTAAATACTTCATCAGCACCAAGTTTCATGAGCTTCTGTCTTACTTCATCAGAACCTGCCCTGAAACCATGGAAAGTTCGAAATAGTCTCTCAACCAGAAGCATTTAGCATCTAACTTTTGGACAGTATAAGAATTTTAAAATAACAGAGGCATTTGATTGCTACATAACACGTGAAAATGAGAATGCACCTGTCCCTGATAATGTTAATAGAATGGATGCCTCGAACCTTTGCAAGCTGAATGATGCACTGCCCAACAATACTAGTGGAACCGTTCTGAACAATCGCATCACCTACTCCAAGAGGTAAAGTTTTAACAAGCAGAGCAGCGAAGTCACCAAAATATTGATCACTAAGTAGAGGGTACCAGGTCTTAGATCCACAAAGTCCTCAAGCATCCTTAGAGCAGTCACAGGATTTACAGTTATAGTAGCGGGGTACTCCATAGGGATGTTTTTATCAACCTTATGCCAGACATTATGCTCTTTAACGACATATGTCTGCCATGTACCTGGTCCCAGATAGTCGACAACAGATAAACAATCAATCACGTATAATTACACTCAATGTTTTAATCCTGCAGTTTCCTAATGTTGTATGAAGCAGATGAACTGCAGTTAATAACAGGAAAACATAAACTTCCCAAACTCATAGCTTCATGATTTTTTTTATTTTAATGGCATGATCTCTACCCGAAGAAGGCGGAGAAGGAATGACCCAATCACCAGGACAAAGACCTTGAACCGCAGGACCAACAGAATGTATCTCTCCTACACCCTCATATCCGCCCACAGCCGGCACTGGAGGCCTCACAGGATAAACTCCTGCAATACAGTTTTCCAGAACCACAGTTTTTCATATTTGAACTGATGACAAGCAACCAAAGAGAAGGTATCAAAATACATCCTAGAAAAAAGTAACTAGAGCAAGAAATATAGCTTAACGGGTATTAAAGTACAGTGCAATGACATAATCATGCACATGGAGAAAGACAAGGAGAAATGGAGAACTAAAATACATCCAAGGAAATTCACCTTCAATCCTGTTAATGTCGGAAGGATTGATAGGAGCTGAAAGCATCCGCACGCAGACATCAGATTCTCCGATCGGAACTGGAGCGAGTTCCTTCACTTTGCAGACGGAGTCCGGAGAACCATGCTCTTCGTAGACAACAGCCTTGGACGGCGGCGACATGGAGGAGGAAAACGCGCGCACAACTCGATTTCGAAATCCGAAAAGCGACCAGGCAGGCGTGGCCGTCGAGGCCCCGCTCAGACGTGCGATCATCGTAGCTTTCAGCATCACTCCCCTCGGTGGTTTCCAAATCTGAACGCGGGATTGCAGACGAAAATGGACCAGGCAGTGGAGTGTGACAGTACGACGTGTAGGCCTACTGGACTGCAACTGCGTTGGGCTACCGGTGTGCCTTGGCCCAACGTAACCGACCAAGCCATATTTGTCTGTCTCTGAACTGAGGATCCAAAAGCTGTGCTGTATTTTTGAAGATGAGTTTCATTTCTGTTTTTTCAAATGACTGGAAGAAGACGATGTGACAGCGTTTAATTCTGGGTTTCTCGGATCCCGTCCGGGCAGCTCATCCCATCCCATCCCGTTAGTGCAGCTCATCTTGTGCTCCACTGATAAAGAAACACGCACTGACACACCCTTCTCTGCGTGCCCAACTGCGCCTCACGATTCACATTGTATTAAGGGTGCAGTACGCGTCTCTTCTCTCCATCCATCATCAATGGCGGCCGATCCTGACCGAATCTCTGCCCCCGCCCACCACAAATCATCGTCATCTTGTTCCTCAAGGAACCACCCCCAGCAATCGGTGTCCGCGATGATCAAGCAAGGTTTCATTTCGGATCCCATTCTTTCTCCTTCCCGTCACTCTCCCCCACCCAGTTTCCGGGAGGCGCTAGCCCCACTCTCTTCGAGATGATGGCTAGTGAGCACGCTCGAGACCCAAATCCCCTTCCGCATCTCAAAAGAAGCTCCAAGAAAGGGTTTCCGCTGTTCTGTCTTACGCTCCATTTCGAATTTGCAATGTCTGGGGTGCGGGTGACGTCAGGCTGACATTGGGCTCACGCGTTCCAGATGGGGATGCCTCGGAGCCTGGATACAGGGTGACGGTGGATGTCCATCGGAGAGTTTTGGCTGCTAGGAGCCGGTTCTTCGCAGAAAGACTCCGGCGAAGTGGGCCGCATACGGTGGAGATACTTGAGTGTGATGATGTGGCCGTATACTTAGAGGCCGTTGTGCTCATGTACTCCGATCAATTGAAGACAAGGCTATTAGGCGGAGATGTGCCAAAAATCTTGGCACTCTTAAAGGTCATACCTTTCTATGTTTCAAAACCTGCAACTTAGGAAGCGAAATTGAACTAGTGTTACGTTTCCAGTATCCAAACTACTGCTATTCTTACACTTGATTCTTGCCCTGTAATGATTGCTTGTCTTCTTAATCTTCTGTGGTTTGTGTAATCGATCAGATATGCTCAGCTATTATGTTTGAGGATGGTGTAAGGGCGTGTTTGGAGTATCTTGAAGCAGTACCTTGGTCTGAAGATGAACAGGAGAGGGTAGTTTCACATCTGAATGAGCTTCAGTTTGATAGTTCAAGAACGGATTCTATACTTGAGAGAGTGGTAGCAGAGCCATCAACACCTTCAAGAGCTGATGAAGTGTTCTTAAAGTTATCGTTGGGGTTATTGCAGGCTAAGGATGAGAAAGCTCGTAAAGAGATGAAGTCACTTATATTTCAGCTGCTCAGGGAAGACGATGACCGTGATAAAAACAGGGTTTATGTATCTAGAGACACAATGTATCATGTTTGTCATAGAAGTCTCAGTTCCCTGGTTCTCTGCTTATCTGGGGCGACTTCAATAGACGAAAGCAAGCAAGATCGAGGGAGTTTGATGGCTGAGATATCCAGAGAAGCTGACAACATTCAGTGGATAGTCGGAATCTTGATAGATAGGAAAATGGGGGAAGAATTTGTGAAGCTGTGGGCAGACCAAAAAGAGCTCGCAGTTCTGCACTCAAAGATCCCCACAGTGTATCGACATGAAATCAGCAAGATAACCGCCCAGCTTTGCATCTCAATCGGTAAAGGGCAGGTCTTGGTGCCAAAAGAGACAAGGTTCAGTTTGCTGTCAACTTGGTTGGAAGCACTGTACGAGGATTTCACATGGATGAGAAGTGCCGGAAAATCGGTGGACAAGAAGGTGATTGAGGAGGGGCTTTGCCAGACGATCCTGACGCTTCCACTATCGCAGCAGCAGACCATTTTACTCAGCTGGTTCGATCGATATCTCAACAGAGGAGATGACTGCCCCAACATTCAGAATGCTTTCCAGATATGGTGGAGAAGAGCCTTCTTGAAACACTATACTATCGAATCCCAGATGCAGCTGACCGTCTGTGATGCTCCACATTGAACACAGACTTGGATGTAATTTGCATGTACCTAAGCTTCTGGCACTCAAAAAACGCAGGCTCCTTTCAATCAACTCATTCAGAGATAAGCGAAAAGTACCCATGAATGCCTTCGAAAACACTGTAAATTATTCCATTCCTAAAATGAGATTCCCTCCAAATACCTTAAGACCTCGTAGTTCTATTTGTGTAAGAAGCTCTTTTTCACGCACACCAGTTACCAGAGTCGCAGCTTAAAAGAAAACCAAGGAATTCAAGTGTCCGGTGCCTCAGGTCAGGTGGACAGACCCCCTCCACCAACGTTGACGGGAGAGTGGGTGGCGATCACGTAAGAGCAGGCCCACCATTAGCCCAGTGGAAGCAGAAGCAGCGGACCCCGGGCCCCACACGTTGTCCGCCAGCATCACTCATCAAACGGTTCCATCGCGCGACACGTGGCGTATATGGACACGGTGGGCCCGTCCACACCGAGTCCCCGATTTCGGCCCGCAACCCGCTTCCACTCCCACCATAGTAAAAAAGGATACACGTCAATCAATATAAATTCATTTATTTCCAAAAATTTTATTTATTTTCAATTAATATAAATTAAGGATGTGTAGTGTTTTATTAATTTCTTTAAGTGATTTTATTTAATTTTTGAAAATTCTATAATATAATCAGAAATTCAAATTTTGTAATTAAATTCATAAATTACTAAATTTACTTATTTTATTTTTCAGAGATTAAATAATAAATTTATTAAAAAATTATACATTCAATTTTATCTATTCTAAAATTACATTTATATTATAATATTAATTTATACACTAATTTAATATATTAAATTTTACAATATATATTTATTTTATCTAATTTTATGTTATTCTACTAAACAGTTTTACAATCTTAAACTAATTATATTCACATAATCTTAAAAATTATTCTATTCTATATAATCTGAAAAAAATTTCAAATTATAGAACACACCCTAAAATAAGACCCTAATGAGGGATTCTATTGTCGTGGCATCCGCATGCAAAGTTTCTTGTGTGCCATTGGGCTTCGCTTTATTGCTTTTGACCTCCGGGAATTCTGATAGAATTTTGACTGGTCAACCGGTTTGGCCAGCTATGATGATGTCTGCGGCCCCGTCCATTTTACACTGACCGTGTTATGACGTCATAAAAGCGCTAAAAAGTAAATAAAGTGACCATTATGCTTTTTTAATCGTAATTAAGGTAAAATGAAAAAGACTGTATTTATAATTAACCCGAAAATGGGCCCCGCATCATGTCAAAATTAATATAGTTTTTTTTTACAATAGTACGAGACACACAGTGTGAGTGTAACCCCAGCAGAAATCAAGAAAACGAGATTCTTGTTTGAATTATATTTTTTTATTCTGAATTTATTTCTATTCGTAATTAAAATATATTTTAAAAATGTACAAGACATGGTGCTTCTTCTCTTCTTCTTCTCCTGGATTCTTTCTCTTTTTCTCTCCCTGGTGTACTGTTTTCTTAAGGAACGGGTTGTTGCATGGGGATGATGATGGATTGTTCTTCTTCTCAGCAGGTGGGATGGCTTTCATTTTCCTCTTTTCCTCCCAATATGGCTTTTTCTTCTTGTTTAACGATGTGTCCCGATTTCCTTCTTTTGCAGGAAACGTTGGAGAGCATACTGGCGTCTTCCTCGGGATCAGCTGCAGTTGCAGAGCAGCAAGGAAAGAAGCCGCGGCCGGCGGATCAGGAAGCCCTGAAATGCCCACGATGCGATTCTGCCAACACCAAATTTTGTTACTACAACAATTACAGCTTATCCCAGCCGCGCTACTTCTGCAAATCATGCAGACGGTACTGGACGAAAGGAGGAACGCTCCGCAACGTCCCCGTCGGCGGCGGATGCCGCAAAAACAAACGTGCCTCCGCTTCTAGATCCTCTTCCAAGAGAGCCGCTGTTGCTCGGCAGGACCCAACGCCCACTGCCGGATTCCCGAAGCAGCAGCAGCATGCTTCTTCTTCCCAGGGGCGTGATTTCGGGATCTGGGGAAGCCCGAACCCGGAACTCTGGTTCCCTGATTCGGTTGGGATTGCGGATGCACACCACCAGGATCATCCGATGTTTTATGAGCAAATGGGCATCCCATTTGGAGGATACCTCGCCACCACCGCCGTGAAACAAGAAACCTGTCAAGAAAGCGGTGAGGGAAGCAGGGCTCTGTGGGGATTCCCGTTCGGCGGAGACGCCGGCGCCGATGTGGGAATTGGCGGGTGCTCCACGTGGCACGGACTTATGTAACAACAGCATGAAATTGAAAGTTCAGCTTCCAGTTCCCGTCTTCTTCTTTACCTAGAACTCACTCCTTTGTCTGCAGTCTGTGAAAATCTTCCTCTGACCGCTTTCATCTTCTTTGCTACTTCCAAGCGACAGCGGACGCAGACAAAACAGCTTGGGAAATTCTCTAAAACTGCATTGGGAGGGAATGGTCGTGGTCGATGCTCAGCCCCTGAGCTATCCATCTAGAGCGTGACCACATGAGCTTGTCCTTGGCTTTACTTTTTAGCTTCTTGGAAGTATTGGCGAAAGCGAAATGAAACGAAGACACAGTTTTCCTGTCTCCCACTTCCGCCCTATCAGATTAAGCCCCAAAAGATCTAAGTATTCAGATTAATCTAATCCAAAATTCAGAATTGAAATTGAAATAGTCAATTTGTCATTTGGATTTGATATTTTCTAATATAATTTAAGTTTATTGAATAATTGAGTTTCATATATGATCACAGGATTTTATCGTATATTTAATTTCAATAAATTGAGGAGTATTCAGTTGATATATAAGGTTTTATAATATGATATAAAAAATTTATATTCAAATTTATATATAAAACATTATTTGATTAATTAATATATGTATATCAGTTTTATATAACTATTTTATTTACATACTCATTTTTCGAACATATATGTAGTATACATAAATAGAGATGAAACTAATTATATTTATATCATTCGTATACTTATAATTCTATTTTATAATACCTATTATTATAAATATTTAATTACATTATATTTAAACACAGTAATATTTTACTATCAACTAAAAATAAATGATTTGAAAATAAAAATTTGAAACATATTATTATTCTATTATCAAATAAGAGTAATTGATTTGAAAATAAAAATTTGAATAATTTAATCTTTTATCATAATTTAATTTGTAAAAATACTATAAATATACATTATAATTTATTATTATATTTGATATATTTATAAAAATAAATATAAAATTCTACAAATTATTTTAAAAGAATAGTTTTTATAAATAGAATTCGAAAAAAATATTTTACAAATTATACATGTATTCTAAAACAAGTTTATCAAGCCCATCTAAATGCTAGAAGGCCCAATCCAATGACTAAGCAAAATGAAGCTCATGGAAAAGTCCCACTGTAGTATGGCGGACAGACACTCACATTCCCTTGGATGTTGGGATTTGATCCTCACGACTCTGTTCCGGGTTCCATCTGGTGATGATTCTCTCCTCGACATGGTAATCATCCAGGCACCAGGAAGAAACCTTACCAGAACTGGAAGCCTTCGTCTTTCTCTCAACATAGAGAACCAACAATGTCTTCGCAACACTCCCACAGAGCCGAAGTGCGCCGTGGAAGTCAGACCAAGCCGTCAGCCTGTTGCTTCTGTTTCCATCGTCACTCGACAAGACGAGAACTGCGAATTTGGAATGCACCAAGGAGGGGTGATGGTGATAGGCGACGAAGTCTGTTCCATACTGAGATCCCGATCTGACGACCCAGTTCTTTGCGCGGAGATGAGCATATGCTTTGAACATTAGAGGGAAGTCGGTCTTCATGGTTGTCATGTACTGCCACACTTCGTCGGGATTCTTGATGACCATGTTTCTGTCCATAATCTTGATGCAGCTCAGGACGTTGTAAAGGTAGGAAGCTTCCTCTAGTGTTAACTGGTACCACTGTTTCTCCTCCGAGGTGATCATGGGGCGGCCAACACATGCGCGGTTCAGGAGTTCAGCTTGTTCTGTGCTCACAGCGAGAATCGTACTTTGCCCTGCCAGCATTCCTTGAGAATCAGTCTCAATAAAGGAGGATCGAAGACGGGAGATTACTCCGGACATGGGTTCGGCCAAGGCTGTTGCTTCCGCGGCTTTCCCTTTCCACCTTGGATCCATCAAAAAGAGAACAACGCCCGGCGAACCAGAAACCCAAAAAGGGAGATGAATTGAAGCCTTAAGCAAAAAGTTTAAAAACCGTTTATCAGAAGTATGCGACTTTCGATACCAACATCAAGAAATTTCCAATCATCCGTAAAGAACAGAGGTGAACTGAAAGCTTTTATGCTTGCCGATTCGGATGGGTTATTCTTCCCTGTGATGCGCCGCCGGGTCTCCGCCGTTTCCCTGTGAACGGCTAAAAAGCGACGCCTGTAGCACGTTTCTTTTCGTTGCCCTTGCTGTTCTGGGCTACTAAAAAAGCTCATAGGCCTCTCCGGCCCAGGACCAATCACAAAAGAATCCGTTTTCTTCGATCATCTTCTTCTAATTCGGAAAATTTCAGAGAAGGTTATCATTCTAAAATGTCAAATTAACTCGGTGGAAGGCTTGCGTCCAGTTCAAGAACTGGAATATGCTCCCTCAAGAATGCCATTTTCGTATCTCTTTATGTTTGATGCTTGCCATCAGCAGGTTTTTTCCAGTCCCCTAAATTTGAAACGCTCAACAAAGAAGAAGAAGACTCAGAAACAGCTTACCCTGGCATGTTATTAGTAAGAGAAGAAGGAAAAACTTCCTCATCACTATGACATAGTTCATTTCATTCATCGACAGAATGGTGAAGCGCCCAGACACCACATTTACATTCCCATAGGTGCTCCTGCACGGCTGCAAGTGTGTTGGTGTTGTTTTGATGGTGGCAAATGGCCATGGCGGTTTATGTTCAAAACTTTTATTGACCTTCCTTGTACAGAAAAACGCGAACAAATTCTTCTTTTTTTGTAAACCCGGTTTCATGTCTTATGAACGATATACTTCGTAATAAAGATTGCATCTTTTTTCGTTTTGAGGGCAACCAACGTGTGTCTTCTGCTCAACTTCTATCCCAATTTCTGCAGTCAAGTAGTAGCCCCTTTCAGACATTGCGTTTTCGCAGAAGAGGCCCCTCCTGTTGATGCAACAACTTGCTATAAGCAACGTTCTGTTTTATTCGGGATTTCAACCGCTATTTATACAAGGAATTGAAATCCCTCGATCAATCGAGTTCACAAGTTGTGGAAGTGGAATCCCAAGAAAGTCAAGCTCTGGGATTCTTCCATTTTTTTACACTAGCCACTTCTGACTACTCCAGTTTTATTATAGAACTCGTGGTTTCTTGATTTGCTGTTTGCTATAAATAGGGAAAGCTGCGTTTTTTTTTTCGTGAATGTCGCTTCGTCTGACGCTCGTCTACGATTTGACACGTGCTTTGCATGGTCGCCGAGCTTTGGCTTCGAGGAGTTTCTGCTGCTATCCCTCTTTGTCTTTCGTTCGTTCCAACAGTCATATTCCTTCCTTGATCATGCCCAGCAGACAGGTATGGTTTGATAAAGATCACCTTTTTTTTTTTTTTATAGTTTGGAGAAGGATCACTGCAGATTTTAGTCTGTTTATCTGTCAATTCTGAAATATGTCAAGGTGGGTACTGAATTGGATTGAATTATGCGTAATTCACCTATGTCAGTTCGAATCGCCCATGAACTCGCAAAGGAATGACCAAATAATGACTCTGGTCCATTCTTTTGCTGTATCCCATATTATGGAAGCAGTCATTTTCGACATCATGCCCTATTTTTTGCCCTAAGTTACTCTCATGAAGCTACGTTCAGTGTAACTGATATTGTTTTATCAATTCAGCGAAAGAGAGATTATAAGGCAAATAGATGGTTGCAGAACCCAAAATCAGACGTGGCATCAACCTCATCATCATCAAAAAAGGGTGAAACTGAAGGTGTTGTGGAAAGATTTGACTCATTGAGAATCACGGAAAGCAAGGAATCAGTAAAGTTTGGGGCCATTGACCTGACAAATCAACCGTCTCTTCAAAAACAAGACAGTGTATGGAAGCAAAAGTCATTTGGAACTGCTAGTGGAGTTACCTCACCAGATGTTGATAAAGCTTCTGTTGGTGAACCTGGGGTTGCGGGCAATGAGAGCAAAACTGAATCGCCTGGGAAAAATTCTGCCATCCTAAGTAATCTTTTCAGTGGTAAACTGTTAGAGAACTTCCATGTGGACGACTCAACCTATTCTCTTGCTCAAGTTAGGGCTACATTTTACCCCAAGTTTGAAAATGAGAAATCTGATCATGAGGTATGATGCACCTCTCTAGTTTTACACATTTATCTGGAGTGAGCAAATATGCTGTAGAAACATCTTTTTCATGCTGAGATTTCTGTCATTCTCTCCTTCCTCACGTGACTGTTGCAGATCAGGGCAAGAATGATTGAGATGGTTTCCAAAGGCTTAGCTACAATGGAGGTTAGGCAACGGTGACCCAGGATTTTCCTATGAAAAGTGCTAATTAGCATTGCCCATTTGTTTCCTGCATCTTTTTTGCATTTTTCCGTTCTTTGGTTAGTCCTCATTAATTTTTAACAGGTTTCACTTAAGCACTCTGGATCCCTTTTTATGTACGCTGGAAATGAGGGAGGAGCTTATGCCAAAAATAGCTTTGGAAATATGTACGTGCAAGTCAATCTTTGTTGCTTATGTTTTTGTTTTGCTTCACAGCGTTATGGTTTTTCTATCCATTTGAATGCCATGATCTATGACTTTTATGGCGCTTTTTGTGTTAGTTCTCAATTTTGTATTTTCTAGTTATACTGCTGTTGGTGTCTTTGTACTTGGGCGTATGCTTCGTGAAGCATGGGGTTCCCAAGCTAGCAAAAAGCAAGCTGAGTTCAATGAGTTCCTTGAGGTAAATACATAAAGCTTCATTTATTCGAGAGGTGTGGAGATTTGTAGATTTTCTAGGTTACTTAAATATTACTTCATTTATTGCTTCAGTTACTCTTTCACTGTAATGCCGTTCCAAATTTTTTTCTTTGATCATCAAAATGAATGCCAAACTTTTCTTTTACCCTTCTCAATTCAGAGGAACCGCATGTGCATATCCATGGAATTGGTTACTGCTGTGTTAGGCGACCATGGGCAGCGTCCTCGTGATGATTATGGTGAGGCTAGAACCATTTCCCCATTTTTTCTAAAAAAATAAAATATAAATATCTTGACGTGATGAAATTTCATCTGGATAATTTTGGGATGCATTCTGGATGAAAATCTTACTTCATAGTATTTTTATTATGGGAATTATGTCATTCTTTTTCTGTTTTAGGTGGTCTCTTTTTACGTATGCTTTATTTGTTTCCTATTATTTTCCTACAAGAAGGAACTGGTTGTATGTATTTAGCCTCTTGTGCGATCATCATCACCATGCTGCTTCCATGTCACTGATTTCTTTGATATGCTTCCCCAGTTGTCGTTACAGCTGTCACTGAGCTGGGTTGCGGTAAACCAAAATTTTACTCTACACCGGAAATTATTGCCTTCTGTAGGAAGTGGAGGCTTCCAACTAATCATGTTTGGCTATTCTCGACAAGGTATCATTTGGTATTTCGTGTATAGTTGTAGAAATTGTTCTTTATGCAAAGAAATGCATCTTATGTCATGTGGAGCAACTAATGATTTGTCAGAAAACTGCAGCATAATAAAATTGCATACAAAATTAGTCTTCTTTTTCTGTAAAATGGTGGCTCATTATCAGAAACTTCTGTAGATCTTCTGTGGAACGATGATGTGGTTTTTCTAAGTTTACCTAGATAACAGGAATTGTAAAGGAGTATTCCTTTGTTTCTCATAATCGATTATGATAGGATTTCTTATTCTCTGTTCAGGAAGTCCGTGAATTCATTTTTTGCTGCTTATGATGCACTCTGCGAGGAAGGAATAGCAACAACGGTGTGCAAGGCACTTGATGAAATTGCTGATATATCCATACCTGGTAATAATTTCATTTTTTTAAACTTACCGAGAATAATATTTGCTGAAATGGTATAGTGTACTTCCTGGTCATTTCCAACTTTTTATCGAAAGGATGCACTAGAAACATTTTTTCGTTTTCCCTCTCTTATTTGTGAAGCATTAGCTCCTGCATTTCGTGTTCTTAATCAGGATTATCATGGTCTCAGCTAATGAAATCAGATATTATTTTTTGTGTTACACTCAGGCTCAAAGGACCATATTAAGGTTCAGGGTGAGATTTTGGAAGGGCTAGTTGCCCGGATAGTAAGTCATGATAGTTCAAAACACATGGAAAACGTTCTTAAACATTATCCTCCTCCACCATGCGAGGGAGGTAAGATAATTAATTCCTTCTAAATCACGTCAAGTTTACTTTCCTGCTAATATTTAGGATTATCTTTTTCTTATCTATATTTTTTTGAATGGTAGTTGATGAGCATTTGGGATCAAGCCTGCGTGAAATATGTGCTGCTAACAGAACGGATGAGAAGCAGGTAATTACCATGATTTTATAGGCATTGATTGTGTCAGATTAAAGTTCATTAACTTTTTGAATCATTACATACAGCAAGTGAAAGCACTTCTTGAAAGCGTTGGAACATCACTGTGTCCGGACTTTTCACATTGGCATGGAAAGGAGGGCACAG
Organism: Utricularia gibba; assembly: GCA_002189035.1. Taxonomy (NCBI): domain Eukaryota; kingdom Viridiplantae; phylum Streptophyta; class Magnoliopsida; order Lamiales; family Lentibulariaceae; genus Utricularia; species Utricularia gibba. The sequence continues at coordinate 701,436 of NEEC01000016.1, read as the reverse complement.
ATTCTCACTCAAGAAATGCAGAGAGATTAGTCCTTTCAAAATTTCTACAAACGCGGCCTGCAGATTTTGCTACCTCCAAATTACAAGTAGGTTTGTCCATTACTATTATTTTTGATGTGTTATCATTAAGTGCCTGCTTTTATGTATCTTTTGAAAATACTTTTGTAACTTAGAAAACATAGATTGATTTCAAAAACTGTTTGCAAGTTCATATAGCAAAGTCCTGTCTACATGGTTTATCTGCACCTCTTATGACATGCTTTTTTGTTGTATGCCTCTTGTGTTTATTTTAATGCTAAGGTTCAATGATACAGCACTAAGTTTACCTCATGTATCAGGAAATGATTCGTCTGATGAGGGAAAAGCGTTATGCTGCAGCATTTAAATGTTACCATAACTTCTCTAAGACCAGCTCTATAACAAGCGATAATCTTCATTTTAAGATGGTTATACATGTCCATAGTGATTCAGTGTTCAGGCGCTACCAGAGGGATATGAGGTCTGCTTTTGGTCTTTTCTCCATTACCATTTTCATCTTAAGTTGAAGAGATGGATGGCATTCTTTATGTTACCATTGCAAGTTCTCTATTCTTTTTATGATAAGTAAGATGGTATATTTCAGGTATAATCCAAAGTTATGGCCACTGTATCGAGGTATTTAATTTATCCTTCTCTCGTGAAATGTATATTGATATTGAAACATAAAAAGATTGCTAAGGTGTCTGGGCCAGTTTTTAATCTCTACGTTTTTACTAGGGTTTTTTGTGGATCTGAATTTATTCAATTCTAACAAGGGGAGAGAGATTGAATTCTGCGATGCAAAGGATTCATGGAATGATAAGAATGATGCATCTGCCAAAGATGACTTGGCCGATGAAGATGCTAACCTGATGATCAAGTTAAAATTCCTTACATATAAGGTATGGGATACTTGAAACCTGTGCATTGATAACAAATGTGAAGATCCCCGGTCTTTGAATCCCTTTAGTTTTGCACAGACATTTAATTATGCACTGACGAATTTCCATGCATTATGCTGGTGTATGACCATTTTCATGAACCAGTATGGTACCTCTTTTCTGATGGATGGATGGATGTGTATTTATCTATTCCACAAGTTGGATTTGTGCATTGTTGCATGACTTTGCTTTCATCAAGGACCAAGTTGATGGTGCTTTCTGAAATTATTATAATTGTCTTGTGTATCTGTTGTACTGCAGTTGAGAACCTTTTTAATAAGAAATGGCTTACCAATTCTTTTCAAGCAAGGTGAAGCTGCGTATAAGGCATACTACTTAAGGTTAGTTTCCCATGCTGCGCCAATTTTTTTTTCATAATAAGAAGTTTATTTTTTATTGGCATGTTAATTCAACTCTGGCCTAAGCTTCCTTTCACTTATCATTCACTCTACTGGAGATTCCAGGCAAATGCAGATATGGAAAACGTCACCTTCAAAGCAGAGAGAGCTGAGCAAGATGCTTGATGAATGGTAGGTTTTCTATGGGGTTTTGGTTCTAATACAGCTTCTAATACTTTTCCTTTTCCAGGGCTGTTTTCATCCGCAGGAAGTACGGAAAAAAACAATTGCCTTCATCTAGTTATCTTCGTGAAGCAGAGCCATTTCTGGAGCAATATGCAAAGCGTGGTCCACAGAATCAGGCATTGGTTGGAGCTGCTGGAAGTTTGGTGGCAGCTGAAGATTTTATGGCCATAATTTGTGACGGTAGAGATGAAGAGGGAGATCTTGACCCAGGGAGAGATGTAGCAACCCCAACCCCTGGCGGTTTGGTAAATGAGGTTGTTAGGAAGAAAGAGGGGCTCATCGTTTTCTTTCCAGGTAATTTATAAAGTTTTCAACTGAATGTTTTAGCTATTCTTACCTTTTTCTTTGATCATCATGCTGCTACCTCCTTTTTTTCCTATCACAATTCCATTACTCAGAAGTATAACCAAGTTGTTAATTGTGTCAGGAATACCTGGTTGTGCTAAATCAGCACTCTGTAAAGAAATACTAAACACTCCTGGAGGACTTGGGGATGATCGTCCCGTCTATAGTTTGATGGGAGATCTAATAAAAGGTGCTCACTGAACCCGTGCTGTTATTTTTCAGATATCATACTATTTTCATGAATGTTAATTTATTACTGTGAACACAAGTGAATGGTTGCAAAAGAACCAGAGAAACTGAAGATCAGCAACTTGTTAGATTGCTAGCATTTATTCACTTCATTCTTATGAAGTCATGATGGGCACTATGTATACAAGTTAACGGTTACAAAAGCATGGTTACGATTCTCTATGATGCTTAATTTTCATTGTATCTTTGGGTTGGTTGTTAAACTCTGAACCGAGATCCATTTTTTTTTTCTGAAGGAATTGTTATTTGCATTCTTTGAATGCCGTCCAGTTTTATACCTGGAAGAGTTTTTTTCACTCTAACTTCTTTTCATTTTTCTGAAGATTGACCTTTTGTTTATTTACTTGTATTATGACAGGAAAATACTGGGGCAAAGTTTCTGAAGAACGCATGAAGAAACCTAATTCTATTCTGCTTGCAGACAAGAATGCACCCAACGAAGAAGTGTGGTTTCAGGTGAATTACTTGCGTTCTTAAGTTCCATATGAATTGTGAGAGTGCAAGGAGATTGTTTTTCTAGATGTTTTTATATAACATGCTTTTACCACCATCTAATATGCTGCTGGTCTTGATTCTGGCTTTATTTGTAAACAATTTAGTCACTGCATGGCATTCTTTTCTTCAAATTTTTCAACATTTAGAACATGAGATAATATAATTACTCAAATCGGTAGTCCAATCTCTGCAGATTGAGGGAATGTGTCGCAAAACAAAAGCAGCAGCAATTCCAGTGATACCTGACTCTGAAGGTTAAGTTATTGACATCATCATTCTTCAGAATTTTTACCATCTAGCTGTTTCTGCTTTAATCATCTGCTATTGTACAACTTGTATCATTCCATAATCTGCTTACCACTGCAGGAACTGACTCAAACCCGTTCTCCCTTGATGCACTTGCTGTGTTCATATTCAGAGTGCTTCACCGTGAAAATCATCCAGTACTGATCAATTGATTACTCAATTTACAATCCAAATGGTATAATTCCTTAAAAAATGTTGCCTCCCTTCTAGGGCAATCTTGACAAGGCCTCGCCCAATGCTGGTTATGTCTTGTTAATGTTTTACCATCTATATGAAGGCAAGGTATTAAAATTTTCATTTTATTGGTAAGCATCTTCTACACTTTTTGGGTATGCCTTTATTCTGTTACTCTCCAGAATCATCGAGAGTTTGAAGCTGACCTGAAAGAGCGTTTTGGGTCACTTGTGAAGATGCCCTTGTTGCTGCCCACAAGGTTCGCAATCTCAAGTCCAAATTGAAAAAGCTTCACATACTCTTTTTTCTTGAAAGCGTGCAGCTTTCATGTTCATATATTCCTCGGTGTCCTGTCTCAGTTATATTTTTTTGGTAATTTTTTTTCTTTCATAACTGGACAACCCACTATCGAGCTTTTGTATGAACATCAATTGATCCAGTCACCCCATCATGGATCAAATTCTATGGATCTGATTTTTCACTGGGCATATGTAGGAAAATGCTTCTAATGTGGTTGCAGTATTTGTGTGGAATGTTATTTCATATAATCCTCTTTCCGTTCCATGGAACGTCATAATCCATGAGCAATGACAAGATCTGGATAGTAATACATGCATATTGTATTTTAGCTATGAGTTTCCCTGTTTAACTTTTCCTCCTTTCCTGGCTTCCAGGCTCATTTTATTCTGAATAAACGTTGTAGTACATGTTTGCACTGAGCAATTTTGTATTTGAGATTCCTTTGGATAATATATTCTTCCCATCATTACTGTGTTACTCGTTTTCTCTTTATCTTGAAGATCTCCTATGCCTGAAAGCGTGAAATCTATTCTGGAGGAAGGAATCGATCTGTACAAGTTGCACACTAGAAGGCATCAAAGGTTGTTTCTGATGTTGCATGAAGGAACTTGTGGAATTGCCTTTATATTTACAAACACAATTCAATAGTATATCACTAAGATAATTCCATTCATGCCTTGTAGACTAGATCCCCAAAAAGGAACATATGCCAAGGATTGGGCTAAATGGGAGGTGAATTTGCGAAAGATCCTGTTTGAAAATGCTGAGTATCTCAATTCTATTCAGGTCAGCCATGTCTCTGATCTAGTGAACGTTCAAATTCTGTAGGAGTAAAACGAGCCCCTGTTATTCCGTACCTAAACATGCTTCAAGGAATAGTAGCATCTGTGTATATTTGGAAGACTGTAAATTTATGCTTTCATTTAATTGGCACCGTAGTACAACAAAGGGTTCAACCATGTTTGCATTTGGCATTCCAGGTACCATTTGATTTTGCTGTTCAGGAGGTTCTCAAACAACTAAAATCTATTGCTAAGGGGGATTATTCACTCCCCACTGAGGAACGAAGTTTTGCGACTTTTCTGTATGCTGCTGTCAGCTTGCCAGTCGCTGAACTCCTGAGACTCCTTGACAGTGTAAGCTAGAGGGAACCTCATGGTCCAACGCTTCTGACTATTTTCATTGCATTGATGGCTGGTTTATGAACCAAGGCACCAACTTCTTTTTCATGGATGGAACAGTTGAGTATGAAGGATCCAAGAGTGGGGAAATTTCTCCTGAACAAGGATTTGAAGGGAAGCCTCACCAAAGCCCATGTGACGCTGGCTCACAAGAGAAGCCATGGTGTAGCTGCCGTGAGCAACTATGGTCAGTACCTGAACCAAGATGTGCCCATAAAGGTGACTGCATTGCTGTTCTCAGACAATCTCGCAGCTCTCGAAGCAGACCCAGGTGTTGTGGAAGGAGAAAAAATAAGTTCCAAGAACGAATGGCCACATGTGACACTATGGACTGCTCAGGGAATTCCAGCTAAGGAAGCAAACACTTTACCCGATTTGCTTGCACAAGGGAAGGCCACTCGTGTGGATATCAATCCACCAGTAAACATCACAGGAGTACTGAAATTCTTCTAAATTGCTGGTACTGTTCAAGAGATAGAGTTGCTGATATCTGTCATCAAGTTGCAGCTCAGTTTTGAGTCTGAGGAGGCTAACATTTGCTTACAACTGCAGAGTCGGAAAAATTTTGAAGCTGAGGATAATAGCTGTACAATAAAGATGCTGAACTTTTTTAGACACCATGGAACAACATTCAACATACAGTCATAATCTATGCTGAAAACGTTTCAATGACTCAAAAATGACAATCGAACCCAGGCCGCAACATTGCTACTAATGCCTTCTACAGAGTCATTTATAAGTGCCATTGAAAACCGTTCAATGACTCAAAAATGGCAGGATCATTTGCCTTGGTTTGATACTTGTCGTGCCATTGAAGATGAAACAGCTTGTTTGAGATATCATGGAAAGGAGTTCCAACTCCTGACCCAATCTGTTAAGGCAGCAACATTGCTACTTATGTCTTCTACAGAGTCACTTTTAAGTGCTACAACAATATCTTGAGGGTAACTCTCTCTTGCCTCCTCCAGCAGAACCTGAAAGATCTCACATTCAATGTTGTTGGACAGCTTCTTCCCAGTGTAACCCTGCAGAGATCAAAAAAACCAAAAATGCAAAAGAAGAAGATTAGGAAGAAGCACAAAGGCATGAAAAATTGGTACACAGTGAAGCAAATAACACTTGCCTCTTAGTTAAGCGATCATATAACAGAGCATTCTCGGTTTGAAGTACAACAACACGATCAAACCAACGCTCAGGGAAAAAATCACAACCATGGTGATCCAAAATATTCCCACCTTCTTGCATCAAATCTTCAAGTTCATCACATACCTAAGAGAAACCCCATTCATCACACCAAAACCCAAAGACGCAAATTTGAGGAAAAAAATTCAAACTTAGCACAGTACGGGATGAGTGAGTAAGTTAAAAAAACTCACGAGATCCTCGTTAATGACATAGCATTCAAACTCATCATCCCAGCCGTCGTGGAGGTTCTTTTCTTTCACCAAGTCCCCCAAATTGATATGCCGGAGACCAGTAGCCTCCTGCAGAGCGGCCGATGTCACCGTTTTTCCAGTCCCCGGCGTCCCGGTTATGAGAATGTTTGGCCTCTCCCTCCTCTCCATTCCGCCGGCATCCATTTGCACGCGCCTCCCCTCAAAAAACACCATCTAGAATTAGGGCGCGTGCTCTTAATTTCTCGAGTTGGGTTTTTTTATAATAAAATAATAAAAAATAACGTATTTGAGTTTATTTCTTAAAAAAATGAACTGAATTCATTATTCGATTTGACTATAAATTTGAATTGATATTTTAAATAAAAAGTGGGGATTGATTTTGACATTAATATAAATAGTGATGACTATTTTTGCTCGATTTTAATACAGCAGTAAATAATTATAAATGGTTTTGAAATAATGATGATTAAAATATTGTTTAGAGGGATCAATTATAATATTTAAAAGTGGTTTGATAATAAGATATTAATATAATATCCATATACTCAAAAAATAAATAATATAACCATATAAGATTGATATACATATATTAATTAATTATTTGAATGTATATTTAGATATAAATCTTCTATAATATATTATTAAATATCCATTATGTACGTAAATTTTCTAATTTTTAGTTATATTTTAAAATTTTTGAAAAATGGAACTAGCCCAGAGGTGCTAACGATCATTTCTGTTATGGGCCTGACCTATAAAAAAACACACTTCCGTACATCTTGGCCCATATTCACTCCTCCAGGAATCGAATCAGCTACGGCTACGACGGTGGTGCGGCTGTGTTCAGCCGTCGTATCCCGGCCCAAGAATTGACCTCCGTTCGAATTGCAGAACGGGACTGGCGTCGATTCCTTCTGGGAGTCTTCCCATTTGACATGTTCCGTCTACCTCGAACACCAGTCGAGCGTTTTCAACCCGATAGGATCTTAGTCTGTGGCCTTTTCTCTCTTAATCAATCTACAGTCCACCATTTTTCCCGATTGGCATCCAACAGGAATTCAAATTCATCTTCAATTTCGACTTTTTCTGCTGCCCTCTTTGGATTTCTGTCAAGATCTCACACAAACCCACTCCCTGGTAGACAGTTTTCGGCTTCTGCCGCGTCTACGAGGATTTATAAAGGGTACGTACCGAGAACCTTGAGAAAGAGGATCAATAAAAGGGCACGAGAAGCGGCGAAACCTGTGTTGAAAGAAGAGCTTTTCCGAAGGGCAGTGTCTCAGCTTCCTCCGAGATTCACCCATGAGGAACTTCACAATGTTATAGTTCTTCAAGATGATCCATTAGTTTGTCTGGAGCTTTTCAACTGGGCTTCAAAGCAGCACAGGTTCAAGCACAATGTGCTTACTTTTCACGTCACCATCCAGAAGCTTGGTGCAGCCAAAATGTATGAAGAAATGGACGTCCTTGTGAACCAGGTTCTTGCTTTCCCAGCAATTGCTTCTGAGCCACTTTTCAATACCATGATATATTACTTCACTGAAGCTAGGAAGTTGGTCAGAGCTGTGCACATATACAAGGTTATGTGCAGTTCCATGAAGCTGGACTGCAGGCCATCCATAAGAACTTATAACATCCTGTTTTCTGCGCTTCTAAGTAGGAGACAGAATCCATATATCAACCATATGTACATGGAGACAACCAGATGCCTGTTCAGGCAGATGATTGATGATGGAGTTGAGCCTGATTTGTTTTCCTTGAACTGTATGATCAAGGGATATGTAATGTCCCTTCATGTCAATGATGCACTCAGGATCTTCCATCAGATGGGAGTCGTTTACAATTGTCAGCCAAATGCATATTCCTATGATTACTTGATCCATGGACTATGCTCACAAGGCCGAACAACCAACGCCATGGAATTCTATGATATGATGAAGGAGAAAGGGTTCCTGCCTAGCAGCAAAGCCTATAACTCCCTTGCAAGCTCTTTGGCCATTGAAGGCAAGATTGATGAAGCAGTTGGATTCTTGTGGGAGATGGCCGGCAATGGAAGAGTCACAGATTTCATAACGTACCGAACGATCCTCGACGAGATGTCGAGGCGCCGGAGCGATGGAAGTGCCATGAGATTGCTGATGGAGCTGAAGGAGAGGAAAGTTGTTGATAGGTATGCATACAGTAAGCTTTTGTCTGAGCTGCAATGTTGTTCATGGAAATAGAAGTAGAAGCTCATCAGCGAAAACGCAATTGACCCTTCATTTGGCACACCATCCACTTTCATCAACCTGCAAACTCTTGGTCTGCCACATTCATGCCAAAAACCTCCATGGTTCAGGCTAAGTTCATATTATATTTTACTATTTATTTTTACCTTTGTAGATATACATTTTTTGAAATACTTTCGGGGAAGAAGTTAAAGCATTTGAAAAACATAGTATTTACATTTTTGTAAATTTTTTTTCTCATGTAATTTTAAAAACATTTTTACAACAAAATATTTTTAAAATTAATCGGATTTTCTAAAAAATAATTTTTACTTTTATATAAGTTATAAAAGTTTTTCAAAACACTTGATTCAGTTTGAGATGCATTTATAAAAATGGTCATCATTACAATCTCGTAAGTATTTAATTAAAATTTTTATGTTAATGATGATTAATTTTCTAATACACTAATGAAAAATAGCTATTTTTTAGAAGATATAAAAATTTAAATTTAATTAACTATTCATTAGTTCAATGCAAAAATTCAATTATATGTTTTCTAAACTAGATATTTCATTCAAAAGAAAAAATAAATTGGTTTAAATTATCTATTATTAATCATCTAATATATTACAAAATCCTCATTTATATTTGGAGACCTCCTCCTATGGGCTTTTTTTTTTTAACAAAATTAAATAATTTTATAATAAATTCGCGTATTTATTTAAAGATAATTAAAAACAAAATCATTTTATTTCAGGAGATGGTGGTTCTTGCTGGAGCTTTCTATCGTCTTTAACGGTGAGCCAGCCATTCGCAGGGAGGAGGAGGACGACCAGTCGGGATAGAAGAGCTGGATTGGAGCAGTAAAAGGAAGAAGCAAAACGTAAATGAAAACGCGGGTGGTTGATATCTTGTTCAGGGTCGATGAAATTTGCCGCAAGTATGAGAAATACGACGTTGACAAACAGCCGGCGCAGAACGCCGACGCCTTCGCCGCCCTCTACGCCTCCGTGGAGTCCCTAATCGAAGCTACTCTCAAGGTATTGAACTCGAATTGTTGTTCTTGATCATTGATGTTGTACCCATCATGCAACGCTAACCAAGGAAGCAATGCAATCCCAGAAATCAGAGATCGCGAACAGCGAGACCAACCGGGCGGCTGCGGTAGCGTTCAAGGCGGAGGTACGCCGGACAAAGGCCAGGCTCTTGGGCGAGGTCCCGAAATTACTCAAAATTTCTCAGAAAAAGGTGACGCTCTATTCCTTCATTCAAACCTTCTTCATATGCCAGACATGGACTGTTTTTTTTTCTTTCAGGTGAAGGGTCTTTCTGCCGAAGAACTACAAGCTCGAAAAGACCTCGTCGCCGTGCTACCAGAGAGAATCCAATCCATCCCTGATGGGTCATCGTCTTCATCATCCCAAAAAGCACCTTCTTCCTCTTCCCCAAACAATAAGATCAAGTTTGAGTCCAGTAAGTTCCCCGCGCTCCAACATCAAATCAAACCCTGTCTCATTGTTTCCCGGCGTTCAGGCGACGATTTCGAATCTGAATACTTTCAAGAGAGCGAAGAGTCAAGTCAGTTCAGGCAGGAATACGAGGCAAGGAGAGCGAAACAGGATGAAGGCTTGGATGAGATATCACAAGGTCTCGATATACTGAAGAACCTGGCCATGGACATGGATGAGGTTCACCCTTCTGAGAACAACACTTTCCATCTCCGAAACATGTTCCGATCAACCATTCTCATCTCCTTTCGATTTCGATTTCGATTTCTTTGTGGGTATCCAGGAAATGGATAGACAGAACCCCCTTCTTGATGAAATCGACTCAAAGGTTTGATCTTCCCCTTATTCTACACTACATTCTTTGTTGGGGTTAATGCATTTGCTGCACTGATTCTTCAGGCGGACAAGGCATCCAGCAACCTGAGAAGAAACAATGCTAGACTTAAGGAGACATTAACAAAGGTTAGTAGTACAAACCCATAACTGCAAACCTTCATTAAACAAATCAACTGTAATGTCACAGGTGAGATCTAGCCAGAACTTCTGCATCGATTTTACCCTCATCTGCATTCTTCTGGGAATCTTCATGTACCTGTACAAGTAAGACACACAGCTTCTCTGTAAACCTTACTGCAAAGAGCAGTAAGACACCCCCGTTTTGAAACAGCGCCTGCTTCTTTATGCAGTATACTGAGATGACTACTCCAAGCATGGCGACCTGCTCCCGCTGCAGAAGAACACGGAATGTGATCATTCCCCGCCTACATGTACTGATAATGCAACACCTAATTCAAGATATATCAAGATTGCAGCCTATAAACACCAGACTTTGCTCCCTTTAAAAAACAAGATAACACAAGACTGTCCACACTTGAACTCCAAGCACAAGAAGCTGCACCAGAGCACAATCTACTAATGAAATCAAAGATTAAGGGTCAGTTTAGTGCACCTACAGTTTCAGTAAAAATATCTTTAGAAATGATTTTCGAACAAAACAAATGCTGCTTCTATTCCTCCTAGAACTGAAACAGTGAAATAATTCGATTTTTTTTTAGTTGGGCTAACTCTGCCTAAATACAAATCCTTATAAAATTACTTCTTTGAAGCTATTTTTTGAAAACTAGTGATTGTCCTTATCTTCATACATATATATTGAAGTCCAACCATCATGATGCATATTTCTCATCACCAAAACATGATACATTGGTTTTTAACACAAACCAGTGTTTTAAAAAGAGTGGTTAAATTAGAGGTGTTGAACTCTAAATTATTATTTTTTGGATTCCATGTAATAATTTTATATAAAAAAAGATTTTCCACTTTTTCCTATTTGATTACATGAGTTAGTTTATGGAACTCATTTAGAAGATTGATTGATCAGTATCATTTTTTATCTCATGTAATTAATTCATTTTGTTCACATAATTTATGATGGATGATCATTTTTGTAATTCACCTCTGCGTCTAATTGTTTAAAACTTTTTACAACATTAGTTTATAGCTAATAGTGTCTAATTTAATGAATATTAAAAATTAATTATGCTCTATATTTAAATAATGAGAGATAATAATATTTAAAATATAAAATTTTGTAGATTAATTATACTGATAATTAAATCATGAGACTAATTATGTTTGATACATAAAATTTTTGGAACCTATTTTGACAATGGGGATGAAATATGTAATTTATATTTTAAATATTTAATAAATTAAAAATATTTTTTAATTAAATTCTATTGTTTCAAATAAAAAAATAAGAGAGGAGAAGTGGTCCACGCTGAGTCGACCGTCTTTAGAGGAGGAGTAGCAGAGCAGCTTCCTGTGTCGCCTCTGGGATAAGGAGAGAGGGCACAGCAGCTCTCAGCTCCGGTGCCCGGTCGCTGAGTTTTAGGTCTTCTTTTATGGAATAAAAAGGCAATCTTTTGGGTCCAGAGGTTCGATAAACCAAACATGCAGGGATAAAAGTGGAGAAGAAAAGAAGGAAATCTTCCTTCTCCTTCCTCCTTCCTCCTCCGTTTTTCGGCCTTTCTCTTCCTCCCTAGCAGCCTTTCTGCAGCTTACGTCGCCTTTATCGCCCTTCAAAAATGATGTCTACTCGTGGTGACGCCTTCCCTGCCCACCTTCTACACTCCACAGCCGCCGCCGCCGCCGCCAGGCCGCAAGATGCTGCGCCAAACCCTAGCTCTAAACGGAAACGCAGCCTGCCGGGGACTCCAGGTTTCTTTGAGTTCTTGTATTATTCATTCGGGTGTTGGTTTATCGTTGGAACCCTAGTTGGAAATACTTAATCTGATTAATTGGGTTGCAGATCCGGAGGCGGAGGTGGTGGCGCTGTCGCCGCCGTCGCTGATGGCGACAAACAGATTCATCTGCGAAATCTGCAACAAGGGTTTTCGGCGGGACCAGAATCTGCAGCTCCACAGAAGAGGACACAATCTTCCATGGAAGCTGAAGCAGAGGAGCAGCAAAGAGCAAATCAGGAAGAAAGTGTACATCTGCCCGGAGAAGACGTGCGTCCATCACGACCCGGCGAGGGCGCTCGGCGATTTAACCGGAATCAAGAAGCATTTCAGCCGCAAACACGGCGAGAAGAAATGGAAGTGCGAGAAGTGTTCCAAGAAATACGCCGTTCAGTCGGATTGGAAAGCGCACAGCAAGATTTGCGGCACAAGGGAGTATAAATGTGACTGCGGCACTCTCTTCTCCAGGTAATCAAACCACTTTTTCCATATTCTTCTTCTTCAGATGCCAAGTACGATATTGATTTTGGTCTCATTTAATGCGACTTCGGTTGTCTTGTATAAAGCATTAATTGAGAATCTCGGAATTCCTTCTGTTGTGTGGATCAGAAAGGACAGCTTCATCACGCACAGAGCTTTCTGCGACGCCTTAGCGGAGGAAGGCGCTCGGTTTCCTCCGCCTGCCGCGGCGGGGAACCTGAGGTTCAAGACTGACTTTTTGAACGCCTCCGGAAACAACGGGTCACAGTTCCCCGGACAAGAAATAGAATCGGGTAAACCCCGGTTTCCAATATGGCTGGATTCCTGCTCCGGTTTGAAGTTCTACTCCCAGGGCCCGGACTTGGTTCAGTTGGCGGCGGCGGTCTCGCAGAATCAGTGGATGGAAGCCGCGGAGTACGGTGGGGTTGTGAACATGAACATGAACATGCACATGGGCCATCATCCATCTTCCAATATCGGTCCCCGGATGCTGAAGGAGGAGGAGGACAACAACACCACAACTAAAGATGCAAGCTTTTCCGAGACTCTAAGTTCAATGCTGTACACCAACCACCACGGAGAACCGAACACGCCGGCGTTGCCCATGTCCGCGACGGCGCTGCTGCAGAAAGCAGCACAAATGGGATCATCAACGAGGAGCACAAATTCCCTTCTCCTCGGATCAACATTCTCTTCCAACGCTGCAGCCATGAACATGATGGCGGTTCCATCTCCCCCCTCCGACTCCAGCACCCTTCTCTTAAGGGAATCCGTGCTGGGAGAGAACATGGGTTAACCCGGGACTTTCTCGGAGTCGGAGGCAACAATCAGATGCTGAACGGACAGTTCTTGCCGGAGAACGAGCTAGCGGAGTTCGCTGCGGCGAACTCCCTCGAAATGGCGCATTTCCGCAGCCTCAATCACTGATCGGCCAAAGCCGTAAAAACAGAAGGCGGTAAAAATCAAAAGGCAAGAAGAAGCGATCTTGTGAAGTGTCAGAGGGAATGCGGTGTTTGTGGGGCCGCCGTGTTGGGAAGAGAATCTGACGGAGCGCCGATACACACATTTTCTTACTGCATCTGGAACGCTTTTACTGTTCTCCTCACACTGTTGCTCATTATGATTTAAAATTCCAAAATTTCGGGAAAATGTCGAATATTTTATTTCGAAGAAAATCCCAAATTAAAATATTGCTTTTACGGAAACGGCGCCGTTTTAGGAAACGAAGATTGGGCAGAACCGCGTTCCTCGAGTTGATGGGTCCCCTTTCGTCTTCACACCTCACTTTTTAAACCCCAATAATTTTATGAATTGATTTTATTTAATTTTTTAAGATTTTAATTTTTAATAGATAACATATTAAAATCATAAGTTCAGATTCCATTATTAAATTTAAAAATAATTGAGTTTATTGAATATCTGTTTCAATGATTAAATAAGATATTAATTATAAAAATTGATTTTTTTATTTTTCATATAATCTAAAAATAGAATTATATTATAATAATAAACTATCTTTTATTTTAATATATTAAATTTTCAATATATATTTTATTATATTCTATTTAACAATTTTCATAGAAAATTAAAAAAATTCCGAAATTTTCGAATATTATATTTAAATAATTTTTTATTTTTTACAACTTGATGCAATACATTAGAAAAAGGACTAAATTCACTTTTAATAGTAAGTTATTTGACGCAATTTTTCTTTTTTTATTTAAAAGTATTATTATATAATTCAAAAATAAGAAAGAAATTGAAATGACGTGGCATGGGCTTTCTAGAAGATGTAAAGCAGAACGTGGCTCTGTTTGTCAGGGACCCACCCAGCCGCGTGCCAGCTATGCCGCTTGGAAATTAGAAAAATAATTAATCAAAATACAGACCGGAAAGAATGCACCGCCAGCTGCATGCATTATTGAAACAACAAGCACAAGGAATAATTAATGTAAGTATACATGGGAATGCCGGCGAGCATAAGCGGCGGAGGGAAGAACGAATCTGGAACTGCAAAATGCAGACGAATTTGGAAATGCAGCTGGGGATATGACACGAATGGTGTCACGTCTGTGGTGGTGTGAATTTGGGGATTTTCTGTTCTAGATTATGTCTCTCCGGCCGCCGTAACTGTACTGCGACCGCCGAACATTGTCGCGCCTCTTGCGGTAGATCAAGAACCCGCCGACGACGACGCCCGCGGCCAGGATGACACCGAGGCCTATTCCCGTCTTGCTCCCGGAGCTCATTTCGCCGCTGGACTGTCTACTGTCGGCGTTTTCCGAAGCGGGGTGGGTTGAATTCCCTGGTGCTGCAGACGGAGCGGGCGTTGGAGTCGGGGAGAGGGCGTCGGCGTCAGATGGAGTTGGGGAAGGCGGATCTGGGAAGGGATTGGGCGGGGAGTAGGGGATAGGGGTCGGGGAAGGAGAAGGGGATTGAAGCGGCGCCGGGGTCGGAGATGTGGGCACCCACAGGGAATCTGTAGCTACGTCGGCGCCGGCGAGGAGAAGAAGCCCCGATAAGAAGAGCGCGGCGAGGAGAGAAGCCGAGGCGGACGCCATTGGATGCCGACGAAGAAGGAAATGTGGGAGCTGCCGTTGAGATACGAGTCGGTGGGAGTGGGGGAGAAGAAAGAAACAAAATGCTTCAACTTCCCTTCATCACTGGGGCCCACGTATCATTAACTCTTTGTCCAAGAAAAAAAAAATAAAACGGAATCCTTTTTACAATTCACATTTTGTTTTTGCTTTTTTTTTCAATTAACAAACACTGCTCGAGGGGTTTCATCGTCTCGATGGCCGATCGCCTGTTGCAGATCCTTGGGAACCTCTCCGTACACGGAATCCATCGGAAACACAAGTGCCCAGGATCTCCTTCACCGTGCATCCCAAATCCCTCGTCATGGAATGAGGGATAATCACTAACAACACTCAGTGAAATATTGCAGATATTCTTCGCCATCTTTCGATCGCGTTCGGTCTCCTTCCGCGCCATCGATTACTAGCGCAGCGAGTTAGGGAACCACGGTTTACCTTGGCTTGACGAGTCTGAACCCTGAGCCTGTCGGCGACACGAATCCCCTTTCAATCCTCAACGATATCCTCACCGATTTTTTTGCGATAAGGACCCAGAGGACGGATCTTTGGAGCGAGAGAGCACGTCGCCTCCGGTGACGCGAACATAGACATTCACCGCCTGTGTTTTTGGCGGCATTTTCGACGGTTCCAAGCGTCCCAGGAAAATGGAGACCGACCAGACAGCGAGTTCCTGGATTAGGGTTTCACTAAAAACCTGATTAACGACCATGGAGTGTGGGCCGTCCCAATAGATGTGGTTGGTTATGGCAGCCCAATTACTGTTGTGTTTGGCACCAAAGCTTTATATGGGACCAAATGTGTTAACTTTTCATTATTTTTTGAATCGAGAAATTACAGTTTAAATCCATTTGGAATCGATCATTCAAAATCGGTGAATTTTCAGTTTCAATTACTCACATAAGCCATTAAAAAAATTATAAAAAATAGTATTTTTTCTAGGCATCCATGTATCGAAATCATGAGTTTTAACATTTAAAATTGCAGTTTGAATCAAAACCATATATTTCGATTTTGATTTCAGTTCAAGGTCTATGGCTTCAATTTCAAACTGAAACTGTGCAATTTGATTCCAATTTCGTTTCGATTCAAGATTATGATTTTAGTTTCGAATCAAAATCAGAATCAAATCAATACTATAATTTAGAACGAAACATTATCTTACACAATAACTTCAACCATATTTTTTAAAAATATCTTATTTTATATAATTTTTTTAATTGGTTTTTTTTTTCTTGTAAGACGTGTGTACTCAAATACAAGCCTTCGAGAACACGGACATGTTTGGGAGTTAGGCTTACTATGGATGCTTAGGGTGAGGACAAAAATATCTAATGGTCCAGAAACGTGACCAATAAAGATAGAGTTATGAGGAGGATTCACAACTCCCCTTGATCCACAAAGGACAAAAGGAAATGAGGTGGCAGTTTAAGGTGGTCAGCGTCGTCCTTTCCTGGGAGCCCCAGCTCAGCCGGAACTGCAGACGGCGACGCAAACCAGAAAAGACAAAACACCTCTCCTCCTCATCCCCATCCGATATAAATCCCCATCGCGGATCTCAATTTTCGCATCGGTAACACACAGGCGCCGCCGCCGAGGGGCCAGCCGAACCATGGATCGCGGCGAGGCAATGGTGTTCGACCTAGACGATTCGGAAGTCGTCCTCTATCGCAGCGCCAGATCGCAGCCGGTGGTCAAGAATCGGCCGGCCTCGGTGCCGATCAAGGTGCCGGACTGGTCGAAGATACTGAAGGAGGAGGAGGAGGAGGAGAGGAGGCGGTGGCGGTTTTCGTTTGAGGATGTGTCGGCGGAGGAGGATCGGATTCCGCCGCATGAGTATTTGGCGAGGGCACGAGGTAGATTGGGATCTGCCTCGTTTTCGATGCAGGAGGGAGTGGGAGGACGCTCAAGGGACGGGATCTGAGCCGGGTCCGTGACGCGGTTTGGCAGAAAACCGGGTTCAAGGATTAACAATTACCATTCCTTCTTTATTGTTTTCTGCATGCACAATAACACACACCACATCAAGTAATGAAAATTAAACTCAAATATTTTAATAAATTTTTATGTAATTTAAATAATATCTTTTTGTATATTTATATGTAAATTCAAAAAAAAAAGAGGTATAGAAATTTGTGTACGTCGATATTTAAATTTAAATAATTTAAACTGAAAAAAATTTAAACTTATCAACCAAGCCAACGTCGTCGTTTTGTTGTTGGGTGACGCCTAACGGCCGGCGGCGGCGGCGGCGGCGGATTTTTCGTGGGCTGGCACATCGTTCTGTATGAGGATCCGTGGATATTGAATCAAAGTCCAACTGAAAGCCCAGGCGATGCGTACATGTAGCCTACAGGGAGGCAAACAGAAGAATTCGCTGGCGAAAAGGATTGGAGATTTTGAGAATTTGATCGTCGGAGATTCAGAGAAATTGATCGGCTTTCCCAGGAGAATTACCTGTGGGTTGGTGGTGGAAGGAAACGCTCTGATGGGTAAGGGGATTGCTTTGTAACTTGTTTGCTCTATTTTGAGGCTTGAGCTTGCTGTAGTGAAAACTTCACCGAGCCAGAGGAAAAACGCCGCAGGGTTTTTCTCCCGTATTGGGTTTCCTCGTAAAATTCGCTCTGTTGTGGTTGATCGGTGACTGTTCTGGTTTTGGTTTGCTAAGATAGTATGTACTGTGTGTTTCTGTCTTCTGCACTGTGTTTTGTCGCCTGTAAACCTAGCCCACTTTCGTGAGGTGCTGAGACAAACTTGATCATGCTTTTGTTGACTTTGGCCAAAACCCTGGGAAGTTTTCAGGGATTCGTGAATCTGTCTGGTGCGTATGTATCCACGGTACGAGCATGCATTCCTTTCAGAGGAAGGGACAGATGTTCATTGCCTCACCTTCTTCTTTGTCAACAGGTGCTTTGGGTAAATTCTGCAACCATGGTGTTCCTGGTTGTGAGGTTTGATAACAATGCAGGGAATTGAAGGGAAAGCTATTGAAGGTAAATATCAATCCAACAAACAAACCATATTACAAGAAACCCAACTTTCCTACACTTGCTACTGCCTCAGCATCCAGCTTTTTGTACATGGTCTCTATGCTACAAACTGCTCTCATCTGGAAAAAAAGAATTCATATCAGGATTAGATCCTAACTCAACCTCTTTTTTCCTCTAGCTAGATGTAATTTTTCCAGTAGCTCCCAGTACTATCCATTGGATCAAGGCCAGAAACTGGAGAAGAGGCAGAACCATTCATAGTACCAGGCGCATGTCTTCCCTTGTTCCTCATTTCAATCACCTTCTTGTGGGAATTTGAGTGGAGAGTTGGAACAAATGTAGGACTTGCTGCTGGCCTATACTCCGGGTAAAGCCGGCCTGATCGATAGCGAACACCACAGGCATTGCAGAGAGTCTTGGGACCTCTTGGCCCCTCCCTCCATTGAGGAGTCTTCGTCACTTGACAATGTGTGCATTTTTTGGTAACTGCAGCTGACTCAACCTTATCTGATACATGAGGAGAGTTTTCAACTGTATGCAGGATGTTGTTTTCATTTTCCTTAGCAACTGGATAAGGAGGTGACATCTTTTTCTTCTGCTCCCTCTCTTTTTTGGCATTTGAAACTCTCTTGGAAGCTGATGCAGTAACACTAACAAAATTTGATGCAGCCAGCCATGGGTTCACACCAGATCTCACACGTTTGGACCTCGCCCGGACCGGCACATGCACACCGGCTTTCCGTGATGAACATCCACTGCTTTCAAGAACTGAGTTAGGGCTCTGAGTCTGGCAAAATCTGGACTCACTCACCCCATGGGGATCAACATGCTGGAGGATATCAGAGCTGGATGATACTTGAATATTCTCTGAACCTTGATTTGTCCCCTGAGCGTCACTAATCTTTGAAGGATGATTCAACTACAGAAAAAAAAAAACATGATTAGAACAAGCAGAAGCAGCTAAAATCGACAATGCTGATTAAAAATATGCTGATCACATGATCAACTCATACTGCAGCATACGAGTGCCTCGGCATATCCCTCCCCAAAGATCATACATATGAAGCTACTTCAAAAACACAGGAAAAAATCACTGTATTTGGAAAACAAACTCACAGAAGCAGCTGGTTCAGATGATAAACACAGCGGGCCATTATCCAACAACGGCTCGATCAACAGATTCGATGGAATAGGCTCAAGACACTGTGATTCAATATCACAGTCACCCACAAAATCATTTCCTTCGAGACTGTCCATAGAGAAGTCCAGAATATTGAACAAGTTATCGAAGTTGTCCTCCCCAGCCATGCTATTGACATACGCATCCCAGCAGTTTTCAGGCCCAACCACACCCATAGTTCTGAAAATTCAGGCTCAAACCAGTTACTTTTGAACTGAAAGCATAAAGAAACAAGTAATCTGATTACCATTTGTCTACAAAGAACTGAGAGCATAAAGAAAGAAGAAGAATCAGCATAATTTGACTACGAAGGCAAAACGCTCAGTATGGAGCAGTGTTAAGTGAACACTATAAAGTTCACAAATTTACCATTTCACAAGCAAACGACTATGGAAAATGTCATCAACGTAGAGCATGTTCAAAGAATATAGCCGAATAAACGTAGATTCACCAATGAATGTCTCATGATAGCTCTTGTTATCAAGATTTTACAGCGAGAAATCATTACCCATGTTCAGAAGTAAAAAAAGAAGAATTTACCCACACAAAAGGGAGGTAAAAATAATGGAGGTCAAAAGTTACAAGTCCATACAAACAAATCTTGTCGCATAGTGGAGCAACTACACGTGTTTAATAATACAGATGAAGCGACGCCGTTTCGCGTACTTCCTTCCCCACCACACACGTCTGCCCTAGAAATCACGCAGAAGCCAAAAAGACGCCGCCTTTGGCCGCCGGAACCAAAAAACACAAACCCCAGTTTGCAAAAAGGGAAAACAAAGCACAACCCTCTACAACCCCCCAAACTCTAGAAATCTTCCAAAACCCCACTTCTCGATGCCGAAAACCAGAAATGCATGAGTGGGTATACCACACACAAGGGCAGGGCAAAAAAAACGCCAAAAATGTTAACTCCGGCACCTCAAGGAAGAAGAAGAAAAATGCGTAACAGAAACAGTTCATGACGAGGCGTTACCTTACCACAAATTCTAGCAAAAAACCCCCTTCACGGACTCATTTGAGTGTGTTGAGCAGGAGGCGGCTTCGGCGTGGGAAAGGGAGAGAAAGGGATATGGGGTGGTGGCAATGGCACGGAGGACGGAGAAATTTCACTCCATTTCTTCAGCATTTTCCATTCATTTCATTTCTGGTATTTCAATTTCAACATGTAATAATGTAGACATGTTGTAATGTGATCGCATTGTCTGGATCGTACAGTGCAATTTTTGGACGTTACTTGAAAATCGCAATTACTTGAGCTATTTTCAAAACAAAAAAAGGAAAAAAAAAGTTAGGAAAATGTCACATTGTGGAGAAAGTAATTCAGTGGGCGCGGGTGCAAGGGATCTAAGGTGGTCAGCACTTGTTGGAAGGTGGGATTGGACCCTCTGGGTCCATTTTGTTTAAATGTTTACCACGTCCCGTGGGCCCCAAATAAAACTCAAAATAAAAAGTAATATTATACATATATATTTTGGGAAAGCGCTAATGTTCAAGTATTTAAATGCATGTATTTTGAAACATATGTTTTTAATATATGTATATTTATATCCTAAGAGAGTACAACATTTATTTATTTTATTATTTTATTATTTTAAACATAAATATATAAAATTTATGTATTAAACAAATTTTTAATGTAACAAATCATTCTATTCTTATAATATATTATTCATTTTAAATATCAAATCCTTATCATTTTATATTTTTCTTTATGAAAAAAATATCTTATTCAAAATTAGAGAAAAAATTTTATATAAATTTTTCTTCTATCCCATTCGTAATCAATGTGAAATTTGTTTGAGATTTTAATAAGTAAGAGTTGGATCTCGTTCTAATAGCTCCAAATAAATGAAATAGTCTGGCCCAAGAAAGGATTTAGAAATTTTAGTCGAATTCTACATTACTTTGTTCCTGAAATCAAAATAACTTACAAAGAGAAGATGAGCCATTACATTTAATTTTAAGCATATGATTATTTAATTAAATTTATTTATTTAATAAAATTTTATATTTTTATTCTGAAAAATAAGAAATAGTTGTATTAAACATAACTATTAATTTCTCATTTTAAGAATGTAAAATGAAAATCTAAATGTGGGGTTTCTGGTTTAAGAAGTATACAAAAAGAACCAATGGATGCAGCCCACAAGCTCAGATCTCTGTCCACCAGAAAGAAAGCTCTCAGTTCATACTTGGGGTATGTTGCAGAGGTGATATGGTGTCACCCCATTCTCAGACATGTCTGCTCTGATTGAATCCTCCTCATAATAGATTGAAACCCAGATCACAGTTTCAATTTGGATGCTCTCCTCCATGAATTTACATAGAAAAGGATGAGGAGAAGCGATGAGAAGCTACCAACTGATACGAACAAGAAATTCCATGAGAGGGAATCGGAGAGGCCTGGGGAGTGTACATTTGCGCTGAGGGAGGTTGCAATCCCTTCCTGTAAATGCATTAGAATGATGAGTTTTATGGTACTGAACAGTGGTGCTTCAAATTGCAAATCTTTGGACTCACTGTAAAGACATCATGTCTCATTGTGTCTTGGTGCTTTGCAAAGATGCTCTGTGCATACTTGTAAAGCTGTATATCTAGACTGTTGAGTGATTCTATCTCACGGAGGAGTTCACCGGAGATCGCCTTACGGCCCTGAAAACAGTCAAACAATATAAGCAGCAGGGCAAGGCATGGAAGTGTGTTAAGAGGGGTGATACAGATATGCACCTCCTTGGTGAAATTTACTGGTGATATTTGCTTTAGAGAATTCACTCGTCGCTGAGATTGTGTTTTTCGAAGTCCTGGTACACAAGTCTCATATGATTCAATCAGTTTCTCAACAGTCATCTGATGAAAAAACAAGGAAATCATGAGTAGATGCATTTGCAAATGAATCAGCTTGTTCTGCAGGTAAAATTTCCCATCACAAATCTATGCGTTGTTAGAATCCGGGGAAGATTTCAATGGATTCATGATGGAAAATTTGACCTGCGAAACAAAACAGTTAACAATTTTTCATTCCAACAACCTTTTCAGTGGAGTTGGTAACATTGGTGCTTTGGCCCTGAGAATAAACAAGTTTTTTAACGTTCAGAGAATTTGAGGAAGAATAAGATCAGCAGAGACAACTTGGGATGAAGAACCTTCAACTCATTACCTGATCATCGGCATCAGTTTCATTATTATCAATGGAGGACTTCAATTCTGCAGGCAAAGTTACACCCATAGTGTTTAATATTGCATGGAGCTAATACCATAAATATGAAATGTATCCATGAGATCATTGATCATTGAAGAAGAAACTGTTGAGGAAATAGAACTGACCTGTTTCAGACCCTTGATCAGGGTGACTAGCAGCATCTGTGGTTGAGTTTGATTCAATGTGCATAGAAATCACCTGTGCACCAACGGTATTTGCAAACACTGTGGCTGATTCTTTGTGATTTTCAGTTAATCCAACATACAGCATTTCATCCAACCTCTTCTGCAATATTTCGCAACTCCATGACTAGTTGATGATGTGGAATGAGTATTCTGAAATACTGAAAAAAAGAAACCACACCTTTGCAACTTCAAGCACATATTTACCAAGTGCATGATACTTTAGAACACAATGGCGCACCTCATGTGCATCCGCAGAATAAGAGTTGTTTGTGATACCAGCAATCTGGTAAATTTTGTGGAAAAGAATATATAGAATGCATTATAAATTCCGAAAAAAGGACTGAATCAAGAACTTGGACAATGTTCGGAAATGTTTTATGCTTTAGTTCCAAGTTGCTTGACTTGAAAATGTGCGTGCCTTGAAAATCAGCTGACTGAATTACCTGGAAGGTGGCTCCATTGTGAACAATATCTTGAGCTATAGGATCATGTATGTACTCATGCAGAGGCATCACGACGTTACCATTGTCATAAGAATCATTAGTTACAAAACGACGCAGTCCTGTGCGCTTTCTGGCATCTCTCTGCCATAATATAGTGAATTGATCTTAGACAGGGTACAAAGTTTTGTTCATCATCATCAATCTAGTGCTACTACCAAATTTCCACGTAAAAAAAGGTAAGATTGTATGGCAAGATGATTTACCCGAGCAAATAGATCTTCTCTCATCCATGGAACCAAATACTTCCAAGGCCAGATGTCCAATGTGCTTACAGTAGATGTTTTACGACGTTGACGAAGAGCCATTTGGGCTGCTTTTGCCACAGATGTTAAGTTAGGATGAATTAAAAACCTCGCAGCTACCTCCACAGAAAATTCGTAAGTGCTAAAGACACGGTCTAAAGGATTTCTTAGGATTGTCACCACTGACGTTTTCTCCCTTGGAAACTTAGACATCACACTATAATCATCATGGGTACTTATCAATCGACAGTTTGGTTTTCTGCATGAGAAAAGGAAGCAGCCCAAAGATTGAACATCTCTATAACATGCTATGTATGAAATGATGCCAACAAAAAAACTGCAACTATAACTTGCACTAGTCAGACTATGTGACAGCGTGATCTCTTAAACATGATGACCATCTTTCTCAGTTTCAATGCAGACATGACTATGATGAAATATTTCAAAGCATTATAAATTATTATCCCAAGTTTTCTCGCAATTAACAGAATGAAGCTAAAATATTTGTATAAGTGCTACTGTCCTACTTGGCGGAGAAATTTAAAGATATTGAAAAAGGCAGCGATTTCCACCTATATTCAGGATATGATTAAGTGTCATGGTATGCACATTATAACAGTCGAAATATAAAAGCAATGCCCTCAATCTAATGTTAAAGAAACAACAAGGGGATGGAAGGTTACCCTGGATTAA
The DNA here is from genome assembly GCA_002189035.1 of Utricularia gibba. Classification (NCBI taxonomy): domain Eukaryota; kingdom Viridiplantae; phylum Streptophyta; class Magnoliopsida; order Lamiales; family Lentibulariaceae; genus Utricularia; species Utricularia gibba. The sequence continues at coordinate 677,416 of NEEC01000016.1, read as the reverse complement.
ATCTCAACTTGTCATAAGACCGTGGACATTCCTGAGTGTTCAAATACAGTTTTTTCAAGAAGCTGAGCATAGAGAAATTGGAAAGAGCATCAGTGGGCGTGAAGCAATAATAGAGTGATCCAAAGTAAAAATGTCTTGCCCTTTAGACCAAGGGCAAGTTCACGTACAGGGTTCTGAAGGACATACCAGTGTAAGTAAGTCCGACCCCCTGTGCGAGGTATGTGCAGGAAAAAAAGCAAGTCACGTAATTCATGCTCGTCATTGCTCACTTCAAGGTCAACTGATGAGGATGCCCAGTTTTTGACAACATACTCGCAGGTTTGATAATTGTCATCCCCGACAGATGCCTGTACCTTCTGAGAATCTGGAACCAAGAGTTTAAAGGGAAAGATAATGTATGAGAGCTGATCTTGATTTACACTAGTTTTCCTAGACTATACTCTTTTACATTATCACTTTATCACTTTCATATATCTGTACAATGGAAGTACATATCCTGAAAAGGGGTAAGGGGGGGGGGTGGGGTGGGGATGGGGATGTGGAGACAGCGAAGGCAGGATGAAGCTCTCTGGGCATATTGATGATTACCACATAACAAAATGGTTATAAAATAATATCGTTCGGAGAATATGAAAAGGCAGAACAAGAGAAAGATCCAAGTGATATTCATGCTGAGACAGGAAAGAAGCTGACCAATCGTAAGGTCCTTTTACAGTAGAAACAAAAGCAGTGAACAATAAGAAATGACCACGAATTGAATTCCAATGAAACATAAAAGACCCACCTGAAAAAAATATAATTAGGATCAGCCCCACCGTCTGAAGCATCTCCCTTCTCATCCTAATTCGCATCCAGAAACTGCAAAACGGCACGGGAAAAACAGTCCAGCATCAGCAATTCTGATTTCAACTAAAGCAACCAGAAATCCAAAAATTGTAATAACTTCCAGCCGATTCAGAAAATGAAAAATCTTTACATAAAACCCCAAAAAACCAATTAGATCAGCTCAGTATACGAATCCAACCTTATTTTAAAACCTCTGAATCATAAACGCCTTCAGACACCAGTTCTTGAAGCCACCAAAACTCCGCCATCATCAAATCACGAGATCTCACCGCCCCACAGAACGTCCTCCCCCGTTAAATAACAAAACAAGACTTTTAATCACACAGCCCTCTCGTCTTCATTTATGTGAAGGATCTCAAAATCCTTCACCGAACACTGATTCGAGCAACCAGGCCGCAGCTACTTTGACTTCTAGATCCAGCGAAAAAAAAAAGTCTCCCGCTAAATCTTAGACAAAAGGGCACTAAACACGCAAGTCAGCGCCCCCACTTCTCCATTTCTTCCCATCAACAAGTCGGTGGAGTGGAGCGGGCTTTCGCCGTTCAGTGCGGGATCGACGGTCTAACCAGGGGAACCTAAATTAACTGCCTCGGTCAAAATAGGCCCCACACTCCCAAATTTGACCATTTTTTATTTTCTATTTTCTTCTTTTTTTTCGTCATATAATTAAAACGAGTGTCTTTAATTGGTTTTGGTACGTCAGTAGGTTTAATAGTATATTATAAAAGATTTATAATTAAATTTATATATAAAATGTTATTTGATTAACTAACATACGTATGTCATGATGATTTCATTCATATATTCAAATTTTTATTTTTGGATATCAAATGTTATATATAATTAAGTATATACATATCAAATTACATTATAATTAAATGACTAATATCAACAATTATATACTCACAATTACATACCTAAAATTAGATACTAATATCCACAATTGAGTATATACATATTCAATTATAATTAAGAATTCTACTACACTTAGTAATAAAATTTTCATTTTTAAAATTTTATTTAATAGATGATATTAGATATTAAAATACATCAAAATTCCATATTTTACAAGACTTATGAAAGATTAAATTGGGATTTGATATTAAAACATCATTTAATTATCTTTTCGTAGTATTTTTCTATTTATAAATAATTAATCAATATTTTTTTATTACATTTTGGAATATACTTAAATCCCATAATTAAATACACAAAAATAGTTGTCTCTCTCTCTCTGTAAATTTTCGGGATCGTCGCCATTCTTTGTTGGCAAAGTAGCCTCGGGCTCTCGTGCATTCTTGGAGAAATCGAAGGATAGGACCCAAGCTATGGAGCCATTTTGGGAAACCACGCAAGGAAAAAGGATGAAATGGTAACCGCAATGGTGGAAAACGCGGGTGACGCAATTTACAATGGAGGGGACCGGCGGGTCCTAAGGCGTCCTCCGTAGCTGGGAGATGTACGCCTTGTCTGCACCGGCAAGACGATCCTGGAAAAGCCCCCACTCGTGTTTGCACCTGTCTCGTACCTGCAGGAATTGAGTGAATCAGCTGCATAATCTGTGTGGTGGTGGTGCTGCGCAAAGAGAGAAGGCTCCAGCGCGTACCCCTTCCCATGGAGGTCTTCCATTCTGAGTCTCGCCCTGAAAAATTACACATCGGGGGAGCACGAGGCTGATAGCAGATGAGGATTTGAATGCAAAGTGAGATCATGATGATGGTTTTGAACCTGGTTTCCAAGGGATGGGATTACTTGGTGAATGATCCACTGGGAATCGACTACGCCTATCTTCTGATGAGCAGGCTGAGGAATTGGGTATTTGTGATCAATATGATGCTTCAGTTTCATTGATATTGTGTTCAAACGGAGAAGGATGTGATCTGTGTATGGGATGGGGAAAATGGACTGACCTCTACGCATCTCCTCAATGCAAAATCCAATCCCCACCCGTGAACCAAGTCATTCTGCAGAGAACAATATGCTCAGAGTCATGATAATGTGAAAGTTGAAAGAAGAGATTCAGCATTCAATGCACAAGAGACAGAGAAACAGAATAGAAAAGGTAAAGAAGGTGAGCAAGGTGCATCAGCTGCCTGAATCATATGCCAAACACATCTCCAAGCATCCCGAGAAAACACAGGAGCCATGATTTCAACAAATCTGTGCAGAAAAAGGAAAAAGAGAATTACACAAATTGTTGGTGAAAGAGCATCCCTACTCTGAAGCTGTTGGAACTGGTTATAAAAATGACATGATTCCGTTTACTTCTCTATGCATGTTTGGCTTATGTAGACTCTATTTGAACTTTCCCCAGAAAAATTAGTGACAATACTCAACTAGGAGTAATCACAGCTATTGGTCACAAACCAACACTCCCTGGTAAAAACTATCTAGATTCACTCATACTTTGAGGAAATGCCTACATTAAAAGAGTGTGTTTAAGATGGGAGAGAACAAATACGCTGCACATGGTGGCAAATGTGGATTACTGCACCATCCTGGCTTCTCCTCTGTTTCCCTGTCATAGATATCCGTTATCAAGCAACATATTCTGGGAGAGGGAAGAAAAATTTTCTGCAAAATTAAAGTACACAACTTACTTGTGGACTTCCCTGTCACCGAGCCTCTTCGTCATTTGCCATGTCAACCCTTCGTTGGGTTCAAGTCCTGGTTGAGATATCTCCAAACCATGTTTCCTGACTAATTCAATGTATCTAGCATCAAAAAAGTGGAGGAATCAAATCTATGGCAGCTTGATCGGAAAAATCTTGAAAACAATAGGTGCAGTGAAAGATGAGAATTACTTCTCAGCATTGAAATGCTCAACTCCAAGATCTTCATCCCAAATAAAAATGTAATCATACGCTGCTACAATAGCTGGATGAAGAAATCTCTTTGCATACCACCTAGGGGGGTTGAAAAAAGAATAGCTGTCTTCAGAGAAAAGGTTTAGTAAGCCATCTAAAAGACACTTGACCTTCTCAACTACACATGAAAATTACAAAAGACCTCCAAGAGTTGTCCATGTGGTCATTATCCATTCAAAAATACCACACCAAGAAGTTTTACCATTTTGTTTGCTTTCTAACACTGACATGAATGGCACGCTTTGACCACTCAAACTCATCCCATTCACTCGTGCGCCCATCATAATGGAACAGTAGTATCTGAAAATTCTCCGAAAACTGGAACATAATGCAAACTCATTATATGCACATCGTGAAAATTTAAAACTCAAAAACCACATGATGAAGATTTTTGTAGATGTATGTTACCTTTTTTACAGCCATATTAATGTTCCTCTTTTGCTCTACACCCACTGTAAATGTTACAAGGTACTTGGGCTTATTCCTCAGATCCTGAACGTTCCAAAATATGTAATCATGCAAGGGCGAACTTTTTATTTGAAAGACACCTTAACGATACCATGAATATGGATTCCTAAGAGCACAGCTCTCACAAAATCCATATTCTACATGTCTTACCCGACTTGGCTCACCCCATAATCTTCTTAAATAAAAGTCTGATTCTGAGACAACAATTCCTGGAGGTAAAGACTCTGCACCACGTGGATTGGTAGGAGCGAAAATCTGAAAGGATACACATACGAAGATAAACAAAAAATGACTTATGCCATCAAAAGATTAGGGAGAATACCCTCGGTGTTGGAGGAGTACTTCCTGTCCCAAGACTTTTAGGAAAATTACGTCTAACATCATGATTTTCATCAGTGAATGCCACGTCCAAAGATGACATTAGCCTTGAGGGTAGGATAATCTGTAAAACATGAAGGAAAATATCATAATGAATTATAAAAAATCTCCAAAGTGTATATGTTAGATTGTGGATTACCTTACTTAAAGTAACAGAAGGAAATGAAACCCCGACAAAGTATCCAAACACCATTCCCGTAATGGTTGTGACGAAGAGGCGCAAACGACCACTGGACTTCTTAATTACCCCGCTGCAGCACAGAAAAAGTTGAAACAAGGTAAGCGGCCGATGACATTTTCCCTGGTAAAATGGATTACAGAATGTGAAGCATTACAAACCTACGATGGGTGGTTCCCATTTTCAAGAGATAAGCTGCTCAACTGATCGAAATTTTGAGCAACGGCCAAAGAATATGTTGCATCACCCACCTTCTGGCACTTGTATCAAAACAAAAAACCTACAGATTCAAGTCTAGAGAGACCAAAGTCTTAATAACTCGTCCTTTCAGTAAGTAAAATCAGTCATCTACATTCATTATTGTCGGCAAGGAAACCAATCGGCATGAAACACCGAAAGACACCCAAACAGCAGAAACAAAGCCAAAACCTTCTAATAAAGCACGGAAAAACTTCAACTTTGGACCTGCAACATGCTCCCAATAAACCAAACACCCAACTACAAGCAGACGATCTTAGAGTAAAGCAAAAAATGATATGGACCAACCAGGAAGTCCACAAAACAGAATCATAATCCACCTACAGAACAGACTACATTATGAAAAAAAATAAAGATAAAAAGAAGGGAGCAACGCATCGACCCCAAAAATCAAAAAACAACTTTCCCACACCGCTTCCTCACCTTTCTCAAGATTCTAGTGCAGTTATTCCCAGACAAGCGCATACAAACAACTCCACAGACAAAAAAACGTAGCGAATGGTGGAACTCTGAAAATGATTTGCTGGGTCGGTTGCACAGGCTTACGAATTCCGCCGCCTGAAATGCCAGAGATTCAGAGAATCTCCTCAAACAAAATCCCCCCACCCCCCTGAAGATATGGCTGCATTATTTTTAGGTTATAAAGGAGGACAATTAAAATTTGAAATTATTTTTAGGGTAAAAACGAGGACAATTATTTTTAGGCTACTGACTACTGAGGAGGACAATTATTTTTACTTTTTAGGTAAAAAGGAGGACAATTATTTTTAGGGCTACTGTTTGTGGCATATGACTTAAAATTTGTAATTATTTATTACTTTTTTCACATAATTATTTATTTGAATAAACAATAAACTCTGTGCTAGGGTTTTAAAAACTTCATGAGTTTATTATAGTCATGAATTTAATTAGATTTTATTTAATTTGAATTCATACTAAATGAAAAAAAATAGTTTCAGTCTATTGGTAATCACAATTTTTTTTTAAATATAATTAAAATATTTAATTTAATATGAAAAAAAGATTCAACTCAAATTGATAATAATTTTTAAAATACAGTCATCACCATCAACAATCACCTTACTGTATAAACCGAGGTAGAGGATCGCAAGCTTCGCCATGAAGGATGACAAAAATGCAACTTTTGCTGCTATCGGGGAAGGCGCTGTTCCTGGCGGCGGGGCTGCCTGGTGCGCCTCTCAGCGTTTGTCTCTGCAATAAAAAAGAAACTTGAAGGTTCTGATGCGCGGCTTGGGACTGATAGTATCCAAAAGGGAAGAGTTTCAGGCTGAAGGTATGCTGAAAAATGCCTTTTCGCAAGTTTTCTGGGTTTTTTTTTTTTTTTTGTTTTGATGTTACCTTTTGAAAGCCAGGGTAACTTCATTTTATGCTTCAAGATACGCTTCATTTCCGGGCTTTGATAGCCATACCTCAGAAGGCGGGTGTAGAAGGCGAGGTGGTCGTGGAGAAGGTGAAATCAGGGAATGGGAACTTGGTGGAAGCCGGAGTCATCGACCCAGGGAAGGTGACCCAAGGTGCCCTTCAAAACGCAGCTTCCGTCGCCGGAATGGTACAGGCAATGGTAGTATGGAAGCCCAAGCCGAAAATCGCGGCCGCGACTGAGTTTGCCGGCAGCTCCTCTGTGTAGCGTTGGCTCATTCCTTTTATTTTTGTATGGGTTATTGAAGAATTGCCCCTGGAGCACATAGAGGCACCAACAGATGCCATGATGATGCTTTTGAAGATTCTTCAATGGAAGCACGGAGCCGAGATCAGACAACATCTTTGCCAATACCAAAATGTGCGTCTCGTTTGTATCAGTTCAGTTGGTTTTGGAAACAGAAGGTCAGGATCTTCATCAAGCGTTAGCCCCTGTGTGTTACGATACCAGTGTTTCAATCGAACTGTACTTTCTCTTTTTCATGCTATTTCCTCCCGTTCTTCCTCATAGCAAGTTTCAGAAACATGAGACTGCAGTGTTCAGAAAACTTTACGTGCTTCATGAGTGGAAAAATGGGGTTCCAGGAAAACCCTCACAAAGAAGAGGTGTCGTGTTGGGAAAACTACAGAATATGAAGAAAATGCTCATTCATTCTGTCAGCCTTCCTGCTTGCCCTACAGTTCGGACACGACAGGAGACCATGAGAACACGTGTTATGCTGGTAGCCATTGATTGCCGATGGAACAGCATTATCAAGATCCCCAGGACCCAACCCTGCTGATCATCATCATCAGCTTCCGCTCCGTGTACCCCGAAGATGCTGCAACAGAAAACAGCGGCTCGCTCCTGCTATTTGTATATCCTCATGAAACCAGATTCCATCAAGAAACAAAGAGATGAAACCAGATGCTGATCTCTACTGTACAGAGACATAAAAAAGAATGAGATGGGGATGCAGCCACCCACCCAATACCCAAAAAATGCGTGTATGATGATTCATGAACCAGAACCCAGGAGCAGAAGAAGCAGAAAGTAGGGTTAAAGAAGCTCACACTGAAGTGTTCCAGCCTCGACGCCATGAACCCTACCTTTATCATAATCAAATTCATGCAATTACTGTTACTAAACAGTGTGTTTCACAGTGACTTCAACCTAAAGCTTTTTTTCACTAGAAAAATTCACTCCATTCTGCCCACATTCTTGCCAAGTATGGTTTCCATCACCCTTTAAGAACATTTAGAAAAATAATTAATTGGTAATATATATATATATATGAAAAAATAATTCTTTTCAATATTATTATTATTATTATTGAATTAGGGTACGAGACATCGACAACTAGTCGAGATTCCTAGAGTGGGCCTAACGTTATAAACCCTAGTTGATGCTGCATCCCATCCCCGTGTGGTCCAACTCTTTCCTGAAATCGAGGTGTGTCCTACTTTATTGGGTAACTGACGCAATCGAGAAACTACCGGGTTAGAATTCCGTGTCGGGTCGGGTCGGGTCTGCCCATGTGTTAGGAACAATGCTAATTTTTTGTGTTTAGGATTAGTATGTTCATAAATCCTAATTATATTCATCATCACACCTTTCTAAATCTTTTTCATATGCTCAATGAAATTGAGGTTTAGAATCTGTTTGGTGGAACTCTAACTTCAATAAAATCATTTATAGAAGTGATTCTTAGATAAGACATGTTTTGCTTCTACTTCACATGAAGCAAGAGCAATGAAATGTTTGAGAAGTTAATATACCCATGCTTCAATAAAAAATAAAGTTCTTTCGAATTAATTTTTTGGAGTTATTTTTTAATTTTGTACCATCATATATGAATTTATGTTTCAGTATAAATAAAGAATTAAACAAAAAAAAAATATATATATAATTAATTAATGATATCAAATATTATTATTTATCAAGATTAACATATATTATCTAACGTAAAATAACTTTTCATATCTCGTAAAAAAAATCTAGGGTATAATTGTATATAATTTAATAATCATGCATTTTAATTAATTAATAACTTAATACTTGAATTTGATTTTTTAATTTGTTTTACATATTTTGAAATTCACTCATTTATCACAAATTCCTCTTCTGGCTCGCTCGCTCGCTCACCTTCCGAGGCTGGCTGGCTGGCTGGCGTGTCTAGGTAGCCGTTGATTGCCGATGCAGCATCATCAAGATTCTCACGATCTAACGGCTGCTGAGCACCGTCAACAGTCTCTGGTTGCGTGAATCTTGAGGATGCTGCACCAGAAAACAACGCCTCGCTCTCGCAGTTCATCCGCTTATCCTTCTCAATCCTCACTCCCAACACAGCAGGAAAGAAAGCGGATTGATCGGATTCTACAGAGAAGAAGTAGATCCAGGGCTGAGAGGGAACGAAGAACGATACCGATCGCCGCTGCACCAGCCGTGAGGAGGAGATGGAGATCGAGAACAGAGGGAAGGGTTCAGAAGGTTCGTCTCGCGTACCTCATTAGCCTCCTGATTCGTATTATATAAAATTAAATTCATTTGGGGAAAAAAAGTAAAGGTATAATTGGATCCAACACTTTGACCCGACAGCGGACCCGATTGGTAGGCCAAGGGTGCCTGGCTTTTATGGTGAAGTGTCTTTTCATAGAGTTGCCCCATCCTTATAAACCCTAAATTGATGGTACTTACTTCTGCGCCCTGTGGTCCAAGTCTTTCCTTTTTTAGAAAAGGAAATATTTTTAAATTTCTTTAAATTTTAATTATTTTTTAAAATTCAAATATTACTAATATAATTATAGACGTGCCAGCAGGGCAGGCATAAGTGGAGGCCCATGGGCCGGGATTTCTGGAGGCCCATCTACTACCAACGATTACTTTTGAAATCCCTGCTAAAGCGAATAATAAGTTGGTCAAGAATCTATTGGCGGAATCTTCTAGGTAAAAGGTTGTGATGGTCGGAAGTTTTCGAAATTCTTGGTTGTGTGGTATCCTTCTTTCCGTCGGCACCTCTTGAGGTAGCGAGTCTTGGGGCTGTCAATGTTTTTGCTTCTTCAATTTCTGGTGGTTGTTTCATTGACTTTTGTGGGGAGTTCCATTGTCTTTTGGGGTCAAAAGCGGTTTTGTTTTGATGTCGTAGTGAATGGTTCTTCTATTTCTTTCCTTAATTTTTTGTTCTTTCTGTTACTGTACATTTTCGGTCATCGTTTTTTTTTTTTTTTTTCATTTTTGGGCATACGGGTTTCTAGATGCAGTTCACGTTAGTTCTGATGGTGTTTTGGGTACATGCCAAAAAATTTTACTTTATTTTGGAAGTAGAGGAATGCGAGTTGTTATTCTTGAATTTTTTTTTTTTTTGTAAACTTGGGCATCGGCCTTGCATGTGATTTTATTTCTTGATTTCCGGTCAATGAATTCTGGCGATTCATTTGCATGTTTTCGGGTTTATATCACCTGATGATCTTAGTGGCTGCACATTTAGTAATTCGGACGCATTAATGGCTGAGGCTTTTAATCTGTGTGAGCTTAGTGGCGCATAGTGTTCATGTTTTTCTTGGATTTCACTCATGTGCCTGAGTTTCTTTATGTGCAGTCTAGCTAGGCTTTATGTTAAACAGGTCTTTGTTCGTCGCACAAAGATTTTACTTCTCGTTAAAGAAATCCGGTAATTCACATGGAAAACTGATGTCTGATTAACATTTAATTTTCATGTGTATCAACGTACAGAAGTTCCAACTTTTTTAAAGTATTCTAATGATGGATTGTAAAGTTGTCTGCTTTATATGTGAAAGAATACAGCTTTAACTTATTTCCGAAGAACAGGTTTTTTCCACTGCTCAGTGGGCAATTGTTTGTGAATGCATTTTGAAGTCGATGCTTGGAACTTGAATATGTGTAGTTGTTTAAAAAGCTTATAAATGCGACTAGGCCATATTGGTACCCGGAAGTTGAATTCGTGAAGAAATTATTTTTTTCATCACTTGTTGTTTTTGGTATGGGATTGTAATGTAAAAGCCGCCATTTAAACTGTTGTGTTCAATGTACCAGTTTTAATCCTGGTGCTGCTAAACGTACATTTAACCTTTTGGGCTTTGAGATGGTCCTGATCTTGACTTTTTATGTGTTCTTTATTGGTGATTTTTTCCCCTAAAGTTCTCAAATAATTCTTGTCATCTGAATTCTTTGCTATTAACAGCGCGTTTGCCCTGAATTAATTAACTGTCAGTGTTGATGATTCTGCTCTCTACGTAGTATACTAAATATACACTAGAAATGTTTCCTGTTAAAATTTTTATATCGCTTTTTCTAAAGGTGAAAGTTTTCATTCATTTGGGTAAAACTCGAACTAAAATCTTTTATGCTAGCAAAGGTGACAATTTTTTGGGGGCTGTTTTTTCAGGGACTCAATTTTTGGAAACTTGCAATGAACCACCAGTATGGTGAGAGCCAAGTAAGTCACGAGACAAGGTATCCGTATTCTTATTTACCAGTCGTTCTAATTTAGATTCTCTTTTTATTAGGATCAAGTGAGTGTTGTTGGATTTGACGTTCCAAATTCACCTGAAGCAAGTTACAACAATGTGTACCCAGGAAATGATGACGACGGCCGAGAGCCCCCAGCCCTTCCTCCACATTTGAGCCACACTTTGTTGAACCTTTCTGCTCCTAGTGATCCTTGCGGACCACTCCCATCTCCTCAAAATGTGAACATAAATCATCTCTATATTGAGAACAGAGAACCTCCAAGATCTGTTGTGGCGCTCGGGGTCACTCATCGCTTTCGATCGAAGTATGTCACTGTTGTGCTCTATAAGCCTGTCACAAGACAGTGATACTTATATGCAGCAGGTGATTGTTACTTCGATGACAAACCCTGTTATTATTGTTAGTGAAAAATGATTTTTCTGTGCAGTTGTGGTACAGTAGCAGAAACTAGCCATAAAAGTTGTGATTAGCGTGGACTATGTGAAATTTCATGATGATTTGTAGAGATTGGAAACATATTGGGATCAGATATACGTGCATTACACCATACAGGATAATAGTCGAAGATGAGGAAGGCAGCTACTTAATAAAGTACATGTAGTAGAGAACAAGACAGCATGAGCACGAAGAGGTGTTACTTGTTATGCATATTATTCCTTTACTTTTTAGGCCGACAATTTGAAGCGTAATTTCGGCATCTTCGGCAGCCAGGAATCTCACAGGGAAATCTAAAAATGAGATTTTGCTACGTCATGGAAATCCCAAATGTTGAAACTCTTGCCACCTCAGACGATTCCCTCACAGGACCTTTATTTCTCTTGCTGTAGGTTTTTAGTTAGCAGGGGACATGCATAAGATGAAAGCTTTTCAAAATAGTGACGTCTGGGTAACTGAGCATTGTGTTATTCCCGCAATGCAATCATTCAAGAAAAGACATTTGCTTTTCTTGGTCCTCGATACTCACAACACTCCAGCCCCACACTAGATGGACATTTCACGGGGCAGGGATGCTTTTCCTGTTAATGGTAATATTGGGTTGCTCCTTGGGTGATAAAGAACAGACCTTTATGTAAATGAGAGTGTTTATGAACTTGCTTATATTGATTTTTGTGCACGCGGGAAAGGAAAAAAGGTGTGGAACTTGTAAGCGCTCTCATGGGTATTTCGAATGTTGAAATCAATCCAGTTTTCTTTCCTAATTACTGCTTGCTTTTCCACTTAATTGTTGTCACCATCAGCTTTCATACCCTTGTTACTGTATTCTGGAGCACTCTCTTTCAGGTGGCGCCGTTTGTTCGTCGTGTCTGATATCCCAGGCCCCAGATCCCGCATTTCTGTGTTTCACCCATCCGGACTCGAGTCTCTGGCTAGATTATCGCCGTTGAGGTTTATTGGCCCCGAGTGAACCTGATGCTGTTCGCTTCCTGTATTTTTGATGGGTTCATTATTATGTTTTGAGGTTTTTATTCCCCGGCTCATTCAAAACGCTTTTCCTTGAAGAGATTTCATCTTATGCAGAACTGCTCCGGTAGAAAACAGAAACTTGGGTAGTAGCTAGAAGCAATTTTTATAAACTGGCGTTTGAGTAACTTGAAATGGATTTTCAATGCACGGTCTATGATGAAGTTTTCAGGGCCTAATGCTATGAATTTCTGTATTGCTCTTGCGTCTATACTTCTCGCTTAAAGAAGTAAGCAACTGTGATTGTTTCTTGTGCTGTTGGTGTGGTAGTTTCAGTCACCCTTCTGATTTGAAGTCGATTTTAGGATTAGTAAATGGAAGAAATTCAATCTCATTTGGATCATTATCGATCCTCATCATCTTCTGCCAGTAGCCCCACTAGCAGAGTGCCTTCAAGCAGTTACTTTTACGTAAGAAAACCAGGAAACATCAGGCAACCTATTTCTTTTGAAGACTCCCCTGATTGGGAAGATACAGATGCTGAGGATAAAGTAGAGGAAGTTCGAGGAGACTCTGTTAACAATGCCGCTGACCCCATCTCTCCTTCTCGTTTAAAGCTCAACACTGGACAGTTACCATCACCTTCTTTGCCTGAGACTGCAAGAAGAATTGCGGGGGCCTCAGTTGTGTGGAAAGATTTGGCAGTCATGATAAAGGGTAAACGGAAGTACTCGGACATGGTTATCAAGAATTCTGATGGGTATGCATTGCCAGGGACAATGACAGTGATCATGGGTCCGGCTAAATCCGGGAAATCAACACTGTTGAGAGCTTTAGCAGGTTTTTCTACTCTGATGCGTTAATATAGATTCATCTCAGAATATTGATTGAATTTTGTCTTGTTATTGCATCCAAATTCCAGGAAGATTGCCTGAGTCTGCCAGAATTCATGGAGAGATTTTCTTTAATGGTGTAAAATCATGCTTACCGTATGGCACTTTTGTAAGTTCTACGCTGCAACTCTTTCATTTTATTGTAGAGATGTGTGTTGATGCACCACTTCCATTTTTTTTGCATGCGGAATGTGGTCCATTGATGCATTGGATGTGATCATTTTCTCAGAAAACTGGCTATAGTGATGTACCAACAAGATGATAATGGCAGTCTATTTTCATCAAGCATGCGACTGTCCTGAAGTTATTCTTGATTTTTAGTAGCATGTTTGAGAATTACAGTTGATTTGGTATTGCATCCAGGGATACGCTGATAGAGAAACAACGCTGATAGAATCATTGACAGTGCGCGAGTTCCTTTATTACTCATCCCTGCTTCAGCTTCCTGGCTGTTTCCAGAGGAGAGGTGCAGTTGATCATGCCATCATCGCCATGTCATTGGAGGACTGTGCAAATAAGCTTATTGGAGGCCACTGTTTCATGAAGGGACTTCCAAGGGGTGAGAGACAACGAGTAGCAATTGCACGAGAGCTCGTGACGAGACCACATATTCTGTTCATTGATGAGCCTCTGTATCAGCTAGACAGGTTTTATTTTCAGTTCCCATATATTTGATGTGTTTCAATGCCGATTTTTTTAAATATTGTTTCCTTTTCAGTGTTTCTGCTCTGTTGATGATGGTCACATTGAAGAAGCTTGCAAGCACAGGTTGCACTCTAATCTTCACTATTCATCAAAGTAGCACCGAAGTCTTCGGCCTTTTTGACAGGATATGTCTTCTTTCCAATGGAAACACATTGTTCTTTGGGGAAACACTTTCTTGCCTGCAGGTAGTGCTTTTTAAAATGTTGGTCTTCCATGCCCCACTTATATGAATTCTACCTTTACGAAAAACATTGAAGTGTACAAGATTTATGAGGAGCCTGTGTCTTTCTTAGACGTTTAGACTGAGACATTGCCTCCATTTTTTGAAGCATTTTGCCAATGCCGGATTTCCTTGCCCCATTATGCAAAGCCCATCAGACCATTTCCTAAGAGCTATAAACACAGATTTTGATAGAATCATTGCAATGTACAAAAACTGGCAGGTATGAACCATAAGGTTGACTAGGATTAACTTTTTTTTTTCTATTTTTCTCTATGGGTGAGAATGTATTCACACACCTAATTGTAAGTCTGTGACTGTGCAGGACGACAATGGTGAGCTTTCTGCAGTTAATATGGACACAGCTGTAGCAATACGAACACTTGAAGCAACATATAAATCATCCTCAGATGCTGCAGCTGTTGACTCCATGATTTTGAAGCTTAAGGAAAAGGTTGTTTTACATGTCAGAAGTGATACATATGATGCATTATGGCTCGAATAATTTATCTGACGACTAACTACAGGAAGGTCCATTCCTCAAGAGCAAAGGAAAGGCAAACTTCTTTGCCAAAGTTGCCATATTAACATGGAGATCCTTGACAGTTATGTCCAGGGAGTGGAAATACTACTGGCTTCGCTTAGTTCTGTATGTGTTCCTGTCGACATGTATTGGAACAGCATTTTGGGGCCTGGGGCATTCTTTATCATCAGTTGTTGTAAGTTATTATTACCATACTTGTCCTTCCTGGAAACTGCATTCTATCCATCTTTATTCTTGGCATTCCGAAGAACTTTTTCTCTTTTTGGTTGCCTTCGCCCCGCACCTGAAGTTTCACTTTAATTGTTGTTTTTTTGTCCTTGAACTTGCAGCCAAGAGTTAGTGCCATTTTTGTGTTCGTCTCCTTTCTATCCCTTCTCAGCATAGCTGCTTTCCCTGCACAAGTAAAAGAAATCAAGGTATCTGTTTCCGGGCCATGTCTGTTTATGCTTGTGAAGTAGAAATGAAAAGCAAAGCTAATGTAAGTACCTGGCGGTATGCAGATATACGCATGCGAGGAAGCAAACCAGCACTCTGGGAGACTAGCGTTTCTTCTCGGCCACTTGTTCTCTAGTATTCCATTTCTGTTTTTACTCTCTGTCTCATCTTCAGTACCCTTCTATTTCCTCATCAAGCTGCGAGAAGACTTCAGCCTTCTGGTGTATTTTGTGGTGAACTTCTTCATGTGCCTCTTTGTCAACGAAGGACTCGTCCTGCTCGCCGCCTCCATCTCCGAATCCATCTTCCATAGCACCCTGCTGCTGATCACTATCCATGTAAGTCATCCTTCTGAAGTTGGCTACCCAGTTCATTATCTTGATGTGCATTGTGCTTCCTCCTCCCCAGATGCTGATGATGCTTTCAGCCGGATATTATCGGATTCGAGGCGCATTGACTCACTATGTGTGGATGTATCCCATCTCCTTCGTTGCCTTCCATACCTACTCCATTCAGGTAAAACCAGCACTTCAAACCATCATCAAGAGTTCATCTGGTTATGGTTCTCTGTTTTCTGCAGGGATTGCTGGAGAACGAGTACACGGGAACCTCATTCGCCGTGGGGCAGGTGAGGACACTGTCGGGATACGATGCACTGAGGAACGTGTACGAAATATCTCCTGTTCCAGGCGCCAAATGGAGGAACGTCCTCATACTCCTCGTCATGGCTCTCTGCTATCGAGTACTGGTATTCCTGTTCATGAAATGCGGTCGTCGTCTTCCTGGTTGTTTCCCAGGGCGGAGGAGGAACCATCTTCACATGAGGTGAGCATTGAATGCGCACGCACACTCTTGCTGTAGATCGTCATCTTCCTCAGACAGGAAACCCACCAACAGTCCAAGTAGAACTTCTCGGATTTAGTTCTTTTGATTCCTTTGTATGATCATCGGAATCGTGATCGGGTCGGACGATTGTCTAAACCCAAGAAACGCATTACCTGGACATGAAATCCTGCAAAGCCATGCGGACCCGGGTTAGGGTTCAAGATCGGCTGCGGCATCATTGGAACCTGTTGATTTAGTTGCATAATGCCGCCGGGGTTGCACTTACCGTAGTCGTACGGTGGTCGCATTTCATTTCCGCTGCCGCCATTCTCCTCCGGCGATGACTCCGCCGCTGCGTTCACTGGTTTATTAAGAATTAATTTATTATTAATAAAATAGAATAAATGATTTAATTGGGAATGAATTTCGGTGGTATCGTATGGTGGAACTGCACCTTCCAGATCTTGAGAAGCTGATATCAGTGAAGTAGCTTTGCTCCAGCATAATCTTGCACGTTTTCTTCTCAAAAGGTATGTGATCGTCTGTTCTTTGGCTTATCTAATTCCAATACCAAGGAAACAATGGCTGCGTTTTCGTTGGCTTCCGCTTGTTGCCGCCTCAGCCGCGCCGTTCGAGCGGCGCATTTGGTTTTTCCACCGACCTTTTCTTCACTATCCGTGCGAAAAGATGAGGTCTTGGGGTGAAATATTGGGCGATTTCGTTGTTCTGTATCCGCTTTCCTTTTCTTTGTTTTTATTTTGTTTCTGGGTTTTTCATTCTGTGACTTTTTTTTCGCAGGGTTTGGGTAAAGCCAGAAGATTTCTGTCGACGACCACTGTTATGGCGTCTAAAGAATCAGCTGAGAACAACCCAGGTCTCCATGCGCCAGATGATGAGGCGACTAAGAGCTATTTCTTGCAGCAAACTGTAAGCCATCATTTCGATTGAACTTGCTGTTCCTGTTTGATTTTTCCCTGATAAAATTAGCTTGAAGTTTCGAAACTGATTGGGAAAACTCGAGATTTGTGTATCCGAAGCTAATTTGTTTTTAAAGACAATTGATTTCTTCTCCCACCAGCCACTTTTCTATAGAATTGCAGATGGATAATTTGTCCAACACAATAACCTTGTAGACTCAAAAATGTTTTTTTTTATCTCATTTCTATCTTGATTACGATGAAATGCATTTAATAATTGAGGAGGTGAGAGTATCAGTTACCACACATGCTCGTGTACATGTCTACTTATTTGAGCCTGTTTTGATAGAGATAACCACATTTTTTGTACCCAGATGCTTCGTGTTAAGGACCCCAAAGTCAGTCTTGATTTCTACTCTCGAATTATGGGCATGTCGTGAGTGATAATCTCTTCTTCGTACTCTCGAATTATGTGAATGGTAGTTATCTTTTTTTTTCTTAGTTACTGAATTTCCTGACCACAGGTTGCTTAAGAGATTGGATTTTGAAGAAATAAAGTTTTCCTTGTACTTTTTGGGATATGAGGTGAGGTTACCGTACACTTGAATAGAAAAGTTGTTAATTCATTTCTTTCAGTGTCGTTGTGGATCTGTCTTTTGAAAATGTGGGTTGTTATCTATGTCTAGGATGTATCTTCTGCTCCGACTGATCCTGTTGAGCGTACTGCTTGGACTTTCGGACAGAAAGCTGTGCTTGAGCTTACACAGTAAGATTCTTCTTCTCCACACCGTTTAGCAGAAGGCATTGTTAATTGTCAGCTAGTTGCCTAATGAAATTTGTTTCCATAGCAACTGGGTACCGAGACCGATCCCGAGTTCCAGGGTTATCACAATGGGAACTCCGAACCCCGTGGCTTTGGTACGTGAACCGTATAACTCTCTCTGATCATGGTTTTTCCTCAATGGTATCAAATGTCTTCCACTGAAGCATCGCCTCTGTTCTGAGTACAACAAATGTATGCGTTTTTCTCTTCCAAGGTCACATTGGTATCACGGTGGATGATGTGCACAAGGCATGCAAGAGATTTGAAAGTTTAGGAGTGGAGTTTGTGAAGAAACCTGAGGATGGTCAGCACAATACCACCATGACAACAGTTTTGTTTCCCCTGTTTGCTGGTTCTGTGATGTGCATAAACCATGCTGTCTTTTGTGTTTCAGGGAAGATCAAGGACATTGCCTTCATCAAGGATCCCGATGGCTACTGGATCGAAATATTCGACACCAAAAGCATCGCGAAAACAACTGCAAGTGCTGCGGTTTGATGGCTCGTTTTGCCATAGAAAAACTGCCCTGCTGTTAGATTCCGTTCTTGCGTCAGAATGTGTGTCGAATAAGCAAGAACCATGAGGTTTGACTTTGTTTTACACACCGCCGCTTGGCCACCTCCTCATTCCGCCGGTACCGGAACTGCTGGACACCACCGTCATCAAAACTATGCAGCGGCGGTGCCGGCATTAGACCAAAGGAAAGAAAAAACATCATGATTTGAAACCGGTGGGCTTTTTGGGTCCATGAGCAGTGGCCTGAGCTTAAAAGAGTGTATATTTAGCGTCGTCTCACTGTAAAACCAACAATCACAGTAAAAGTACGGACCTCTCTCTCTTCTTCTTCATCTTCTTCTACCTCACTATGTCCTTGTTCGATTTTTTTTGTAATTCTCGGATTTGTTTACCACCCATTTTGATGCAGAAACCAGGCCGTGAGTATCGGTGCAAAAGATGAATTCTTTGGTACCTCGAACAAGAAAATTTGCATCTCCGACCTGGTACCACCAAGGCGATGGATGGATAAGGGAGGGGCGCACTGGCGGTGGGAGTGGTAGCCTCTACGTCGGTAGTGGAGACCCCGATGGTATGAGATGTCATCATGTTTTAAAGACACCATCATGTTTGGATATTCAATATTCCCAACTAACTCCATTCAATTTCCATTACTTCTCACATCATTATTGGACAAGCACTTCTTCTTTGTAGATCGAATAATCCTTCCCCGACATTCAATCCTTCTCCTACAGGACTAGCAGCGGGAGTTATCACACCAAACAGAATCCGTTTTTTACTTTTTTTATCCATGAAGGGGTTACTACAGGAAGCAGGGATGAAGTGAAAGTTTTGGATCTGTCGAAGCTGTTGAAGACATTCTCTGATAATCAATCATTCATTGCAGCTGGCTAAATTGAAAACTGTAAACAGCAGAGGGAGTGCTGGATGAGGGGCTGGGCATCCATATTGCAAAAAAAAAAAAAAAACTGCTTTCTTTCCCCTTCATCTTCATTTCTCTGGTCCTTTTCTTCAGCCCCATCTCTCAAATTTTCGCCATTAATCCTGCTTTTGCTTTCTGCTTCCCATTTGCTAATCTGGCTTCATTTTTTTCTCCAAAAGCTGCAATTTTTATTTGATACTCGGTAATCGGGAACTGGGTCCATATTTTCTTCATCTCCGCTGCATCTTACACACAGATATACGTTGAATGTGTAATGCTTGTTATCATCCCTTTTTGTTCTGTAGAGGGCTGTGCAGGATCAGAGAAAAAGTTCCGGTCTTTAGTTATTGAACTTGAATTGCGAGAGATCTGTCTGTAGAGATGTGCATTGTTTAAGACTAGTGAAGAAGTTCCACTGTTCCATTTAGGTTGGTTTTGGAACATTTGATACCGGAAGTTGATGCTGAAGGTGAGAAATGGATGGGACAGTGAGAAAGTACGGGCATCTTAGTCCAGGAAGAACAAAAGTATGGTCTGAAAAATCTCCCGAGTATCAGCGGCAGCAGCTTGAGCAATGCAGCAGCAAAGTTCCAATAGTATATTACCTATCCAGCAAGGGAAAGCTAGAGCATCCCCATTTCATGGAGGTCCCTGTATCCTCCTCAGATGGGCTTCGTCTCAGAGGTAGCTTTGCCTCTCATAAATTCGATTATGAAACATTCTCTCAGTAGTAGTTTCGTTGTTGAAGTTTGAGGCGAAGTTTATATAACTTGTAGATGTCATTGTGAGGCTGAATTCTGTGAGGGGCAGAGGGATAGCAGCGAAGTATTCTTGGTCCTGCAAGAGGTGAAAGTGGTTCATCTGCTTATTTTCCATCCCAGCTTCTCCAAATCGGTGCTGTTTTTGTTGATGCAGGAGCTACAAGAATGGATATGTGTGGCATGATCTATGTGAAGAAGATCTGATTCTTCCTACTAATGGTAATGAGTATGTTCTCAAGGGCTCAGAACTCTTTGAAGGATCTTATTCTGGTAGTTTCTCAGTTCTGCATTTGCTTCAGAATACAAAAGTTTCATGCTTTTCAGCAACAAGCTTTCTTCTTCTTCTAGGTGGCTGCAGTCCCTCTGAAACCATTGCATTAAACGAGACAAAGTCACAGCAGGAGCCTAGAATCCGGGATGATTCTTCATCTTCATCAAACCTGAATGGAAGAACCAGAAGAGCATCTCACACTGAGTACCTTTCCCCACGCATCACCGCTCCTGTTCTTCTGCTGCATCTCCAGATTCCTATATCAGCATGAAGAATTCATTCAACTGCGGATTGCGTTTCGTCGACGCTTCGACTCAGACCGATGTTGAAGCCTCTGGAGTTAGCACTCAACACGCTGGACACTCAAAGGAAGGATGCAATGAGAAGGGAGCTTTTGAAATGAAAGAGGCTCCAGAGTCAAGCAGGGGCTTCATTTCGCCTACTCTCTTGACATCCAGTGAATCATTCCCTAGCTACCAGACTAACACTCTTGAGGCTCTCATCAGAGCTGATATTGTGAGGCTCAAGACCATCAAAAGATGTCTTGAAGCAGAGGGGCCTCGACTGCGGCCTGCCATGAAGCTGAAACCAGCAAATTTGATCATGCAGCTCATCTCCTGTGGCTCTATTTATGTGAAGGATCATCATCACTTCGATGTGATTCCTTCGTATAATCATTCGTTTACACATTCCCTGTTTTCTTCCCCTGCATTCGTGACTGGGGAACTGGAACCGCAGTTCAAGAGTCAGGTAGCCAGCTTGAATTATGACAGCAAGGAATACTTCTCTGAAAGCTTAGCTCAAGCCAAGTTCCTCAAGGATCATCCTTCCCCTTCATCCTCTTCACTTGGTGAAAGGTGAGTAAAATTTCTTCAACATTCTGTTGCTAAGAAATCATACAGTTCTCAGTAACAAGGAATCACCTTGCAGGAGAATTGATGCACCTGCAGAGAAACCAGCTGAGAAGCCAAAATGTGATTCAATGAAACTCTCCTCATCCAGTGAACCAACCTTATCTCCCTGGAGGTATCAAGGTTCGTGATCGGCTGATCAACACAGAGCTGCAAGAAAGTTGTTAACTGGGTAAAAACACTCTTTATGAAACATAAGTGGAATATGAAGATAGATTATAGTTTGGAGTAAGAGTACTCGAGCTGGCCCCTTTCCTTTTGATTGCTGTGGTGCATTCTGGGGATTCCACTCCCAGATGCTCGTATTGTAATACACCAAACTTCAGATTGTATAAGAGACATGCTATGTTACAAGAACATGCACCGAGTGTGTTTTTCATCATCAGTTGCACTGAAGTTTTTGTTTCAAACTAACTGAATAATGATATTCTTCCAAAACAAATCTCACCAGTGCACACGAAGCAAGAGCAGGTAGTATGGTGAATTCCATTAACAATGGAGAACGTCAAGCAAACCTGGAACTCTAGATGTCCACACAATCCACTTGAGCACCAAGTGGCGATTCAACATTGCTTTTCAGAATATAAAACAGAGAGTTGAAAAGTAAATTTCACTTGGCAGCAATGTGCTGCTGAGCTTGGTTCTCATGATGTGTGGCTCGGGGCGATGGATAGCGTAATTAACCCATCCACGGCTCAGCTCAACACCAATAGCACGCCACTCGTTCTAAAGATAAGAAGCCAGAAGGTTGATATGAGCCGCACTCTACATATGGAACAAGTTTCAAAAACAACAAAGCTAGATCCCAATGTTTGCAAGTGGAACGTAGTCAATCAGAGAGCATGCAACTTCAACGAGTGATCAGTATTAAATGCACGAACACATGAAAATTGACACACAGAAAGCAGTAGCTGCTAGAAGTGATTCTTTACAGGTTGAACTTATAGCCCATTTGCAAAGTAATAAACTCATACCCTACAAAACCATGTGATCATCTTACATTCTAATTCATAAATAGGAGCACCCTACATCAGAAAGAAAGAAGAACACGTCCCTGAAAAATGCAAAAGAAAAAAGTACTGGAAACATGAACCACCTAAGAGCAACCACGGCCAAAGAAGAGTTCCAGAAGCACTTGTATCCTAAACATCATCAAAACACTTTTCCAAATACAGGATCTGGCTCAACGGCATTGGCAAAGTTGCTGATCAGCCCAGCAAAACCCATATCAGCGATGAAGTGACAAGAAGACTCGAATTTCGTAGCTCGGCCGGGTAAAATGATCAGTGGCGTTTCCCAGTTCGTTTTAGCGGTTGGTAAAATTTGAAAGAGGAGCTGTTTAGGCAAATACAATAAACAAGGTGTCTCTTTCGAAATCCAAATTCCTCTCCCCTTTTTCATAGCACTGTACAGTTAGTTGGTTCCATGATCATAAGTTCATAATCCCAACCCATTCAAGTTTCAGGCAAAACAGATCTTCCCATCCTTGCATTTCAGTTGGCAAGAGGAATCATGAGCTCAGAAACAGACCCAATAAACAAGCCCCTTGCTTTCAAGTACCACCCTCCGGTAGATCAACTCATTCAGAAATCAAATCGGTTTTTTGGGGTGTCGGTCCATGCACGTGCTTGAAAAGGCGTGCATGTGTGAAACTGTATCCACAAGTCAACAAAATAGATTCGGCCAACTACCAACTACCAACAAACCGGCTGAAGTTTCGGACAAATTACCAAACGTGGGTCGACAAGACCGTCACTAAAAGATAAGCTCTGCAGACGCAAGGATTTCCGGCCGAAAATTTAGGAGCCCTTTAGTTAAGTAGGTTGACCGGCGCACCCTCCGCCGCTCCGCCTCTTGCTGCGTATTTTGACCAGATAATCGAATTCCATTCCCTTTGCCTTTACCTTTCTCTAGTACAACATTTTGCTGGCTTGTCTCCAGCCATACAAAGATGTTCCCTTTCGGGCGCTTTGTTTCAGATGGACAGGAAATATCAACCGGGTCACAAAGCATGCATACTTCATTTTTATGATACTACTAGAGATGTATCTTGGTCTTAAATTGGGATGTATTAGAAAAATAGATATCGCATATATAAAAAATTGATCATAGTTTATGATGAAGAAAGCCAAAATGTGATGTTCTAAATAACATGTTAGAATGTTATAGTAGTTTGAGGGCATCTTTGATAATAAAGATAACATGGAATATCTCAATATGTTGTATAATAATAATATGTTTGGTAATCAATAATAAATTTTTTCGAAATATTTTTTTATTCTTTATAAAGTATAAAATTGTTTTCACCTAACATTCCTTATTTTTATATCTTCAATTAAGAAAAGTTTATATCGAGATAATTTATACCAGTATAACTATCAAATACCGTCTAATAGTTTAGTTTTCCTCTTTAAACATACATATATAAATAATAATACATGTTTTATCTACTAATATAATAATACATGAAAATTTTATAAAATTACTGTAAATACTCTAAACTAGATATTTCAAAATTTATTTTATTGATGAGTTTTACTAAATAACTCGATTTATAAATTATTTATTTCAAATTTATTAAATATAATATTATTTTAAATACATATGTTCAAAACTTATATATCAAACAAATTTTAATTTTAATCATATAATATGTATTTATCTAAATATAAATAACTTAAATATGTTATTAATTATACTATGCTACCAAACGCATCCTTAATTTATTTTTATTTTTTTTGTTTAAGAAAGCTAATCATTCACATTTCTCCTTAATACTTTAAATTCTCCAACTACCTAACGACTAACGAGAAAAACAAAAGGGAAATCTTTTGTCTAATGACGGAATTATTCATTGACTATGGGGTTAGTTGGTTGCTTTTTCTGACAATTAATTACTGTTTATTAAAGTAATCAGAATCTTTTTATTTTGAAAAAATATTCTTATTAAGTAAGGTAGCCACCGACATGTTCTCACAGCGTGGCCCACACAATTGCTGAAATTAAATTTAAAAAATAAAAATTATTTTCATAAATAAATTATGCCTATTTTTCTAAAAATAAAAATATCTTATTTTCTGTAAAATCATTAATTTCTATTTTTTAAATAATAAATAACGAATAAAAATGATGTAGAGCATAGTCATTTAGACTATCTATTACTCATCTTTCACATATTAATAATTTTTATCAGAAAATATGTCATTTTTCTGAATAATTCTTCAATGTTCTCATAATATTCAATGCTATCACATATTTAAATATTATGATCATATTTTAGTGTTTTGATTATTAATTTGATCTTATCATTTTTAATTTATTTTAATTCAGATGTTTTTTGGAAAATTGTAGCCAACTATTGCTATTCAATCTTAGATAGAAATCATTATGATATGGTTCAACATATCATTACAAATGATGACATCATTTGTAATGATATAGAGATACATATACAAGAGTAATTGACGAGAATTCTAATAAAGAATAATGTAAAATCACAAGTTTAATGATGATATTTCATATTAATTACGAACATTAAGTGTTTATCATTAAATATATGAATTCTTTTAATCTTGAATTAATTTTTTTTGGAAGAATGAAGTTTTACGTTCATAATCGGCAGCACTAAAAAGACCATTTCATGGACGATTTTTTTATTTTAATTTGGAAATAATGAATTAAATATTACAAGAAAAAATATATAATATATAATGGTTGTATTTAAAATATAGAATGTAATATAAAAATACTTATTTTTTTATTTTATTTGGAATAAAAGAATTAAAACGAATTAAGATTTTATAAATTGGTAACGGTATGAAATATAAAGAGCAGCGCTTTATTCCGCCGGTGCAAATCATATTCTTTGACCCTCTGTTTTCCCCTGTTTCGCGCAAAGAAACAGAGCACAAGATTCTTTCTTCTTCGCCTCTTGTTTGGTAACTGAACCAGCCCAGGGTTGTTTAGATCTTCCGGCGATGGCTGAAATCACCGGGTACGGCGGCGAGCAAATCGCGTTTCTCTGGGAAACCGTCAGAGCCCCGGTGATCGTGCCGGTGCTGAGAGTCTGCGTTTACGTTTGCTTGGCAATGTCGATAATGGTGTTCATCGAACGCCTGTGCATGGGAGTAGTAATAGTCCTGGTGAAGCTGTTCTGGAAGAAGCCGGAGAAGCGGTATAACTGGGAGCCGATGACGGCGGACGTCGACGTCGAGTCCCGTAGCTCTAACTTTCCGGCGGTGCTGGTTCAGATCCCAATGTATAACGAGAAAGAGGTACGCGACTCAAAAGCAAACCAGTCCTTGGCTCTTTCTCATCGTTTGTCAACCGGCCCGGCGCCGGAATATTCGCAGGTTTACAAGATCTCGATCGGCGCCGCCTGCAACTTGTCGTGGCCAGCCGACAAATTGGTGATTCAAGTGCTCGATGATTCCACCGACGTCCACATTAAGGTACGGCACGCCCCCTCCTGGCCTTTTTTTTTTACTCGATCAACTTTTCACCTTCCTTATATCATGGCAGGTAAATTTTTTGTTTTTTTACCGCAGAGGAGGAATATCATTTGATAATATAAAATATCGAAATGATTTTTGTTATCTATAAAGAAAAATATATGTAATTTTACCGTATGATGAATATTTTACTTGGTCATGGGGTAAAAAATTTGAGGTAAAAAAAAAAATTATTTTGTGCGTGTACTTTATTTTTGTTACTATTATTGAAGAAATAGTCGTTTTCGAATTCGAAATTGGGGGATTTGGTGCAGGATTTGGTGGAGAAGGAATGCTTGAGATGGGGGAGCAAAGGAGTGAACATCCGGTATCAGATCCGGGAGACTCGAGGCGGATACAAGGCCGGAGCTCTAAAGGAAGGGCTAAAACACGATTATGCGAAAGCCTGCGAGTTCGTTGTCATTTTCGACGCCGATTTCCGACCGGAGCCCGATTTCCTGCTCCGCGCGGTCCCTTTCCTCATACACAACCCTGATATCGCCCTCGTTCAGGCCAGATGGAGGTTTGGTAAGGCCCTGCCCAGGATTACGATTCTCTATTGCTCTCTTTTCGGTTTTTCTTCTAGGATGGTTGTAGTTTCTTGAGTTTGAGTGACGACGAAAAATATTGTGAGTCGAGATCGTAAATTTGATAGTTTACATTATGCTGGTACCACTTGATCGCGTTCTGGTGGAATAATCATTTGCTTATCTGCCTAATGCTTGCTGGAGTTTTTACAGTGAACGCAAATGAATGTATGTTGACAAGAATGCAAGAGATGTCTTTAGATTACCATTTCAAGGTAGAGCAAGAGGTGGGATCGGCCACACATGCCTTTTTTGGCTTCAATGGTAAGTTAATCCAATCCTGGTTAAAGCTGAGAGCACGCTGGTCTCATACTTGGTACATAAGATAAGAATAACACATGCGTCATACTGAAAATGCTTTATTTTCACCAACTCCTTAGATGGTCTAAAGGCATGCCATTACTTTAGCTTTATTTCAGTCTGATTTTTGCCAATCGGTATTCAGGAACCGGTGGGATATGGAGATTATCTGCAATCAACGAAGCTGGCGGCTGGAAGGATAGAACGACTGTTGAAGATATGGATCTTGCTGTTAGAGCTGGGCTGAAGGGGTGGAAGTTTCTTTATTTGGGAGATCTTCAGGTCATTCTCTTCTATGCTGTTTTCATGTTGATGTCGTCTCTGAACAGAGAAATGTCATTAATTTGGTCTTTTGGGAGGGAGCTGAATGTTGATATGTAAGTTTTCTGTTACAGGTAAAAAGTGAACTTCCAAGCACATTCAAAGCATTCAGATTCCAGCAGCACCGATGGTCATGTGGCCCAGCAAATTTGTTTCGAAAAATGGTGATTGAAATTGCTACAAACAAGGTTAGGTTTCTTGCATTCAGATATCACAAGACGATCCATTATCTATAAATCTAACATCAAACTTACTTCTTGGTGCAGAAGGTTTCACTATACAAGAAATTCTACGTGATCTACAGTTTCTTCTTTGTCCGCAAACTCATCGCTCACATGTTCACTTTCTTCTTCTACTGCGTGGTACTCCCCTTGACGATTCTCGTCCCTGAAGTAGATGTTCCAAAATGGGGTGCCATTTACATTCCTTGCATCATAACCGCCCTTAACTCTGTCGGAACTCCAAGGTGACTTACACGCCTCTCGTCACTCCATCATTTTTACGTCAGTGTTGATTTATGTTCACCCGTGGGGTGGAAAAGCCTCATTGTAGCATACACTTTCAGGTCATTTTTCAAATAACTTGTTACTTCTCTGGACATTACCTGGCTTTCCAATGTGGTTTCAGGTCATTCCATCTCTTGTTCTTCTGGATTTTGTTTGAGAACGTGATGTCGTTCCAGCGCACAAAGGCGACAATCATCGGCCTTTTGGAGGCAAAACGAGCCAACGAGTGGGTTGTCACTGAGAAACTTGGGGATGCTCTAAAGAACAAGACCAAAACAGCACCCAAGAAATCTTTTTCCAAATTCCTCGGCGACAGGTACGATAAACAAACTGACGAAACTGCAACTCCTGGGATCTCCATCGTTTCAAGGCTTCCATCATGTTTGGCTTCTCTTGTTTTTGCACGCAGAATCCTCCTTCAAGAACTTGGATTTGCGGCCTTTCTCTTCTTCTGTGGATGCTACGATTTCCTCTACGGAAGGAACAACTACTACATATATCTCTTCCTTCAGGTCATCACCTTCACTATCGCCGGATTTGGCTTCATCGGTACGGTAGTTCCGACGTCTTAGATACCATTGACGTCTTTCACGAAGCTTGGGTGGGGATCACTTCCTCTTTGGATTCCAACACGAGCGAGCTAGAAATCTTCTCAAAAGCCAACGAAAAGATAAAATGTTTTGTTCTGATTTTCTTCGAAAGCCCCTATAAAAGTTTTATTTCCTTTTCCCCCTCCCCAAAAGGCTAAAAATGTAATTTGGACCACACGTTCTCGTTTTTTAGAGGAAAAATGAAGTATATTCGGGTTCAGGTAGCCTGGAATTACGGCCCGTCCCGGCCCGGCCCATTGAAGGGTCAGCATCTGACCGTACTATCTCTACAGATTCAAGTTTGATTCTCTTCTTGAATGTGTCCTTGTTAGCCATGGAATTGTCCTTTTTCGGCCGATATCTTCGGAAAAGGCGGATTTGGAATCGGCGACGTCGACGGCTGCGGCCGCGTTCAGGCAAAGAAAGAAGTTCCGTGATCCGAGATTCATCAGTTTCTCGTCTCTGCTCAAACCTATTCCACCAATGGATTCAAGAATAAAACAAAGAAATGTCAGTTCCTCCGCGATTTGAGATCGAGATTGTGGAGCATCGATTTTACTTTCTAAACTGAAGTGCGAGTAATGGAGGTCGAAGGCAGACGGATCGACGGACGGTAGAATCGGCAATCTCATCTCCTTCACGTACTGTCTCAAGGCCGTCGCTGTCAGTTCCTCCACCGTGACATCCACCGGCAAAACCAGCTTTACAGCTACGAGGCTTCTCTGAATCGTCACATTCACCAGCAGCTTCGTAAGCCTCGGGTGCGCACCGTGCGTCCTCATCATTTTCTAGCAGACGCCTCTCCCGTGCCGGCACCGCCGTGTAGCTATGGGTGAATCTCCGAAGTGGGTGGGGCGGACTCATTTATAATGGGATCAGTGGAACCTAAGAATGAAAGAAGTGGTGGGCGGGTGGCACGTGTCGGTTTGGTCTCAGTTTCCCTCATTGCTCGTCACTGCCAAGTGTCCGCCTACTCTCCTCATTTGCTCGCCGGACACGTCACACGTGTTAAATCCAAATCCCCGAATGCGAATGCTCTATGAAAGAGTCAAATTCTCCTCATTCTGCAATCCCTTTGTTTGGTTTGATAGAGAAACAAAACGTGGGAAACGCGACACTGTAACACAAGCAAGAAAAGCTAGTTGGGCTTCCCAAACTTCGTAAAGGGTATTCGGCATGCCGGCCAAGTACAAGAAATGAACATTTGTAGAAAAGAAGGAAAAAGGGAGACTTCAGAACGGGGGAGATGAGCAGCTTGCTCTTCTTAGTCAAACAGACTGAATCCCATATCCTGCAAGACAAACCCCAGATGGAGATAAGCAGCAGGTACGTCAACGGGAGTACCCCATGTTGGCCAAGATTTCAGAAATACTTACATCATCGGATTCCTCCTTTTCCTCCACCTTTTCTTCCTTTTTGGTTTCGGGTGCGGCGGCAGCAGGGGCGGCATCGCCAGGAGAATGGGCGGCAGCAACGGCAATACCTCCGCCACCAGCAGGGACAGAGGCCAGTTTTTCTCGGCCAGAGGCAATCAGTGCAGTTACATCCTTGCCTTTGACTTGTGACAACAATAGCTCAATCTTATCATCATCTGCATCTGCCCCAACTGTGGAACAAGGAGGCATTCCATACATAAAAAACCAACAAAAAGCTAAGCATTTTGAATGCAAGAGAATCATGATGGCAAGAGAAGCAGTGGCATATAAGGCAAGTGTCTATGTGTCATTTGCTTGGGAGCGATGCATCATATACGCATGCTGCCATTGATTTTGTATCACCGGGATTTGCACTGCGTTCTTTCATCCCTAATTCGAAGGAATCTTCTTCAAGCAGTAAAAAGCTAGAAAGACACCTTGACAGACGAAAATGGGGCTTCAACCATTGAACACATTCTAGATTTCGAAGTTAAGAATCACCAGAGGAATGCGCATCGCATTCACTGCTTTAGAAGAATGTAGAAAGGTGATTTGAGAAGAGCCTACGGAACAGGATCAGAATAAAGACAACACCAGCACTTGAACAGCACTGGCACAACTAAAGCGATACCACGGAAGATTAAATCTTCAGATCAGAGACACTGCAAATACAGCAAAAGGAAGAAGCACCTGAGCCCAATATATCCTTCAAGTCCTCCGCAGACGGGGAGGTGTTGCCACCCAAAACCGCTAGCAAGTACGCAGCAACTACCTTCATTTCTCTAAAGATGATACAAAGAAAAACTCAATCAGAAGCGCTTCAAATGAGGAAAAAAGCCAAATGAATTCGCGCAAGAGTACATACAGAAGCAGAGATTGGAACTGATGGCCAACACCGTGAGGAGGATTTTCACACGAACCACCAAATCCGATTGCGAGCGAGCACATTGAGGGTTATATAGGTAGGGTTTTGGGGTCGGTGATCATTGGGCTTTTCATTACAGGCCCTACTCATTTCAAGCCACGCAAAGGCCCATATTCTAGATATAAATACGCGTAGTCTGCTACGTTTTCGTTGGAACTAGGAATCCTACCACAAGCTTCAGAGGCATTTTGTCGAGCAGTTGGCGTTCCACTTCGAACTGTCGCCATGGATGGTAGGCTAATGTAACTTTGATTAGCCTTTTGCGTCATGGAAGGTTTGAAAATGAAGGTCTTAAGTTGGTGTCTTCGTGTGATTTGTTTCAGTGGATTCTCAGCCTACCATGGAGGAAACTATACTGGTCGGCGATGATCTGATGACGGGTCTGCCCTCTCCTTTCATTCCGCCTGAAATAGCTTCCCATGTGCTAGAAGGAGTTGATCTGTGTGATGGGATTTTACGAAACCTCTTTCTATGTAAACATCTTAAGCTCCATTATTGTTTCCTCTCGTTACCAGCGAACTGGAGAGAATAACTTTTTTGTGACTATCATAAATGTTGTTGATTTCGCCTCAATAGGCTTGCAGATTAACGATGTGGAGCCATTCTGTCAGGATGAGATTGTGTTATATCGAGAATGTGCTGAGAGAAGAGTGAGTTTTCTAGTGGTTTGATTCCACTTTTACAAGCTTCTGCATTGATCCAATTTTTGTGCCTGTTTCTCTCTGATTTTTGGACTTTTAAGAAGTGATTTTGTACAGGGTTATGTGTATTTCTTTTAATGGATTCGAGTGAATGTCATCTCGAGAAGTCGAGTTTAAGACCAACATGAATTCTCAACTTTTAGGACATGGAACTAAGACAGCGGCTTCAGGACAGTGAAATGAAACTTGGAATGTCAATGCCTTTAGATGAAGCCAAAGAGAGAGCTTCACAGTTAGAATCACAAGTTACTTCTTTGGAGAGGTATACCACTAAACCTCTGTTGAACAAATTATGTGAGGGATCACTGCATCTAGTGGTCTCACAGTTTGATATTTCATCCCACAGACGATTGATTCTGGCGAGCGGGGTCGAGGGAATGGAAGGCTTTCGACAGAGATGGAGTCTTCATGGTCGTCTTACAGATACCAAGTAGTGTCTTTTTTGTCCTTCATTTAACCAGTAAACTCATGGAATTAATGGTTCATCCGGCCATATCCTTGTGGTTTGTTTCCAGGCGGAGACTAGAATCCCTGAACCAGGGAATGCACAACAGGATGAAAGATGAACCAGTTGCAGACATTCCTACCAAGAAAAGATGGTTCTTTTGGTGATCGACAAGCTTGTAGTAGGTTCGTGTTTTCCTGTAGTAGAAGAAATACAAATACTTGGATACGGGCAACAGTGGAAAGATTATCTTCAATGTGATTTGGCCATATCTCTTTTTCCAGAACCAGAAAAAAATCCAACGCCTATCGCTAATCCAGCCACAGCTTGCTGAAAGCGCAAACACATAGGCAACTGAATCACAGCTCGATCGACTCTCAGATAACGGGCATATACCCGGTGATGTTCTATTCGAAACTCTGCCAATGAACAATCCACACCAAGCATTTCCTCGAACACTTGCTACGGAGTTTGTAAGAAGCCACCTGATGTACAGCAACAGAAGGGACTTACAACTGGGCTCGACTTCTCAGTCGAAGATGGTTGGAGTTGGGAACAACAGCCCTGTCATAGTTCGACACGTGCGTGTCTACTTCTTCCAAATATTGCAAATGCAACGCATCGACGGGAATATGCTTTGGTACAATTGTCATATTATATTGAGTAATCATTTTCTTTATACAGGGAAGAGAAGAAAAACAAGGAATATGGCATAGAGGGGAATCCGAGGGTTGAGTTACAGCTTTCGGTTACATAAACCGGATCCTCAATTGCAAAACATTGAAGCCCATAAGGCCAGACATTTGGGTCCTTCTGAGTTGTTTGGTTGAAAACCAGTGTTTACTGAGTTGTGAAGTGTCTCCAAGTTTCGGGAAGATATTCTTGGGAATAAGACCCAAATGGGGCACCTCAAAAACATGTTTTTTCGGCCTAAGGTTCCTTGATAGCTGGATCCCGTCTATTTCAGAGATTCTCTGAAAAACGTGGTGTAGTGGTGGTACCGGGCATGTTTTTAGCAGAATGGTTTTCAGGAAAGTTGTTGACTTGATGATGGGTTGTTTGGGATTGGCAAAGCAACCGACGCAGCCTGCTCCTGCTGAAAGCTCTGAATCTATGGATGTGACGGAGGGTGATTGTAAGAGGATTAGGCTTGGCGATGGAAGGTTTTTGGCTTACACCGAGAGAGGAGTCCCCAAGCATTTGTCCAATTACAGGGTTGTCGTTGTTCATGGATTTGGGAGCTCGAAGGAGATGAACTTCAACGCATCAGAAGTAAATAAAATTTGCTCCTCTTCTTCGTTTACTGAATCTTTTGTTGTTTTTGTGACAATAGGGTCTGGGCTTGGGATTTTTTTTTTAATTTTCATATGATCAGAATCGAATCAGTTGGTATTGAAGGGTGATTGTGATTTTGGAATCCCACTTCGTTAACTGGGGGCGGTCTGAGCATTTTGGTTCTTATGTTGAAAGCTTATTGTTGTGAAGCGCTTCAAAGAGCTGTAGAAGGACATCTAATTGTGTTTTATCCATTAGGAACTTCTGGATGAGTTGAAGATATACCTCCTGCTCTTTGACCGTGCTGGATATGGGGATAGTGATCCAAATCCGAAAAGATCCCTGAAGAGTGAGGCATCCGATATTGAGGAACTGGCTGATAAACTGCAACTGGGAGCCAAGTTCTATGTTCTTGGAGTTTCATTGGGATGCTACCCTGTTTGGAGTTGCCTCAAGTGGATTCCTAACAGGTAGCATTTTGTTGCATCTAATGCTGGTTTACTTTGGTGGTTGCTCCTGTTTAACTCGTTTAGTTGAATTTATGGATATGGAAATTGTGGAAGAGTAGGATAATTTGTAAATAGGACTGCGCTTGGATCTCTGACCATTATACAGTTCTTACACTACAATACTCGTTCTAAATGCATTAGCTGTTGTTGCAACAAGTTAATACTTAGTGTTTGAACTTGATAGTTTGCTTCAGTGTTGGGTGTGGATTCCGCTCTGAGTTGTTTGTGACTTTTTAATCTCCTGTTTTTCTTAGGCTATCAGGCAGCGCTCTTGTTGTTCCATTTATCAACTACCGGTGGCCCTCTCTACCTCGTGCCTTGACAAAGAATGACTATCGCAAGCGCATCTGTCGGTGGACTTTCAGGGGTTTGCGCTATGCTCCCTGTGTGTTTCATTGGTGGCTGACGCAGAAAATCTTCCCATCATCCAATGTCCTCGACAGAAATCCTGCATTTTTCTGTAGTAAGGACTTGGAAACACTGAGGAACACTCCTGGATACCAGCTCCTGAACAAGGTACTTGGGTCAACGTTGAATCTCTCACCAAGAAATGCTATTTTTCATCCATTTACTTTCACTGAACTTACCTGCAATATCCCAAGAATGTCATGTTGTTGATATGTGGCACAGCACAAGATCAAGGACCCCACTGTCTTCAACTCAATCCGTCGTGATGTCTTGGTGGCTTTCGGCAAATGGGATTTTGAACCAACGGAGCTTTCCAACCCATACCCTGAAATGGAAAGTTTGGTGCATATTTGGCAGGGACACGAGGATAGGGTGGTGCCATTTCAGCTCCAGAGATACATACACAGTAAGCTTCCATGGATTCAGTACCATGAGGTCCGTGAAGGTGGGCATCTGCTCGTCTATGACAGCGCCGTCTGTGAGGCCATCTTGAAGTCCCTCGTGCTAGGAGACGATCCTCCCCTTTACAGGCCGATTTACGAACCAGACAACTAATTGGTCTTCATATTCATTCATCCCAGAAATCCATTCTTCTTGATGCTGCTGCTGTGCTGTGCTGTAAGTAGTTCAATTCCCTGGAATGAAAGTGTATAACTACCACATACACTTGCAGCATTATGTATGATTAGACATGAGTGTTGTTGCAAATACATTGTTTGCTCTGCTTTGGTGTCAGAACTGCTGATGTATCAAGTCATATTTACTTGCTTTGTGTGCAAATGCAAGCTACTTGGTAGACATCCATTGCATCTATAAGCCATAACCCATACCTCTCTCTGCTCCACAGCCATTGATGCCTAGATTTCATACTACTGTATTTGCTCAGCTCAGCAGAAGGGCTTTCTAGTTACAGGATACACACAACCCAAGAAGATCAGATTGAACTACAAAAGAACGAAGGAAAAGAATGTAGCTGTAGTGACTGCCTCTTGGGTGGTACTAGAAGTCAGTGGGCTTGGAGTGCAGTGACTTTTGGCTCTTACCCGAACCCAAAGCTGCCTTTTTCCACTCGCACCGGTTCTAAGTCGCCCCGATTTATGAAACAGGAAGGTTTATCACTACCCGCATAGTTTGGCCAGCGAAGCCCGGCCCGGGGTGGCGGATCCACCAAAAAAAATTCGGCTTTATAAGGCAGGGTTAGGTTTCCGAGTCTCTTTCCAGAAGCAGGGTTGCTGTTGTTCGGACTTGGAAACTTTGAGCGCTGTCCACTTCAGGTTCGTGAATACTGCATCGGCGTCACCGAGGCTTTTGTTGTTGTAAACGATTTGATTGTGCTGAATATTGTTTCGTTCATTCTTCGTTGGGTTTTTTTTCCTGAAACGAAAGAACAGTTCAGTTGAACACCTGCTGGGTTTCCTGTTCAGTTTTCGATCTTTTCACCAATCTTCTTTCAGTTGTCGTTTCTCTTTCTTTTTAGACGATTCTTGTTGAAGTGTAACGAGAACTCTTTAGGAAAAATTGATTCTTTCTGACGATTCGGGAAACTTTTGCTCCGAGGTCTTTATCTGAGAAATGATTCCTTTTCCGTTTTTCTTTCATTCTTTAAAGGAAACTTCCAGCGTCAGAAGTTGGATATTTCTTATGTAGTACTCGTAATTTATGTTGAATTCTTTGGAGATATCAGTGAGTGTTGCATGATGAATGGAGTAACTTTTTGTGGTCATTTCCCTGCTTGACTGAATTCCGAGAACTATGTGATTTGAGCCCGTCGCAACAACGGGATACCACCATTTCATGAATGCTCTTACTAGCAGTGCAAAGATCTTTTAAGCTGCGTATGCATGTAAATCTGCAGCCCATTTTCTTAACATTGAATGGTTGTTTCTAGTAACGGAGCACGTCTTTTTTCTTTCTTCTGTTCATATTGTGCCAAAGCTTCTTTGGTTTGTTGCAATCTGGTGCTTGCTTTTTTTAATTGTTTGTCACGGTAATTGTTTCTCTATCATACTCTAAGAATAATGTAGCAGCATCCTATAGCTCATTTCGCA
Source organism: Utricularia gibba (assembly GCA_002189035.1). Classification (NCBI taxonomy): domain Eukaryota; kingdom Viridiplantae; phylum Streptophyta; class Magnoliopsida; order Lamiales; family Lentibulariaceae; genus Utricularia; species Utricularia gibba. The sequence continues at coordinate 641,846 of NEEC01000016.1, read as the reverse complement.
GGAGGAATGGCGGCTCCATGCATTCCAACCTCTGTGTTTGGAGTTTCCCAGCCCACCCGAATCCCAGTTGCCTTGTTAAAGAGGGGCACAAGCACATCATCCCTTGGATCAGTGAAAAGCATTACCAGATCCTTTAGATTGAAGCCGAAGTCTGAGTTCAAAGCTTCAGCCATGGCCACATCATACAAGGTGAAACTGATTAACGACAAAGGTGAGGAGTCCGAATTCGATGCACCAGATGATCAATACCTTCTTGATGCTGCTGAGACTGCTGGAATTGAACTCCCATACTCCTGCCGTGCTGGAGCCTGCTCCACCTGTGCTGGGAAGATAGCTTCTGGTTCAGTCGACCAGTCGGATGGCTCATTTCTTGACGAGAATCAGGTGGAGCAGGGGTACGTCCTCACCTGCATCGCCTATCCAACATCCGACTGTGTGATCCACACACACAAGGAGAAGGATCTCTACTGAGGATCATGCTCTCACTTGATCAAGGGCCTGGCCTTCTGATGAACTTGAAGCATCATGTGCTTATGCTGGAGTCCGCTGCAAATGACACTCTGCTTATTCTTCGTAGCTTGAGTTGGTGTTGTTTCAACTTCCGGTTACCTGTTGTTTAGGTACTTGGCTATCGTCTACTGCTTTCATGGTCTGTGTTTCAATAAAGTTGCCTTGGGAGTTTTTTGTGTATTCTTTTTTTTTTCACAACATATTGTTTATCCTTCGCGCCCGATCTGCAACGCCCTGTTGTATGGCAGCTCCTCGGCATTGGAAAATCCATAAAAAGGCAAAAACAATACACTGGTGTAGAATTTTGGAATAGAATACAGGGTGGTGGTTGGAGTACTTCAGGTTTGGTTTATCTATTAAAGCTCAAAAGTTGCATCTTTTTCCTTCCAAAGGGTTTCTCTGTTACATGTACAGCTTACTGAGCCAGTGTGGAAACCTTGAGCATTCCGATCACTGGAACTCATCTTCAGTCTCGGGGAAGATGAACTTGAGATCTTCATTGTCTCTATAAACCTGTACCAATGCTGCTGCTTTGTATGCAAAGAGACCCATCATCGCTGGAACAACCTGCTGAATAACCACCAGAAATAAGAATCAAAAGATCACCCCATGTTCATAATGTAGCTCAAGGTGATGAATCATAACCTGGAAATCGAAAATTTCATGCGAAAAATGCCGAGAAAATCCCCAGAGGGCATATATTGCAGCAGGAATTACGAGCCTCGGAGATGATAAAGCGAGGCCGCTACCTTTCACAGTAGTCTCAAACACATTTGCAATGTCCTCACTCCTTATTCCGATTCTGGTACAATGCCAACATTAGCATATATCATAGCGGTCACCTCTTGTACAGAAATGGAGCCACTAAATTTGGCTCGACTTCTATACTCGAGCTGAAACTAAAACAGATGGCACAAATCAAGCCTGGGTTCAGTACTTTTTGGACTTGGTTTTCTTAAAAATCCCAGGTACTGATTCTCTAGAGATGCTGTCTGCATGTTTGCAGAGTAGATGGAAGTAGAGCAAGCTGAAAGGGAAAAGAACATCAGGGTCACCAGCTTAACAAACCATTAACTGATTGAACTCATAAGCTCAACAAAGCTCACCTAAAAAGCACTCCAATTGCATAGCTCACTGAAGCCTAATGGAAATCAGGGAGAGTTAGTCGTACGTGAACCGCAGCCCGGTGCTTGTAAACTGTATCGGTAGTTTTAGAAACAGACAGAATCAGAAACAGAGAATTGATCCCATCTAACCTGAACAGACAAGGTTATCAGACAGTATCCAGTACAAGCAGTTCCAATTCCCACAGTCAAAAGTAGCAGCTCCTTCTTAAGCTGCATGTACCAAGTACATTTCATTAAGGAATCAAGCCAGTGTCTAGGAGATATGCAAATACATACGGCGTAAAACTTACAGCTTCATATCTCAGAAAATTCAGCCGTCTACGGGATTCGCTGTCATATTGAAGTTCCTGAACACAGCAAAAAGAACACTGTAACTACATATTGCTCAATTTTCTACATCAGCAAATCTATTTTCTTCCGCGAATCACAACAACCCAGCCTGCAATGGATATGATCCATTAGAGGCTATCAATCCGGACACCATCCCTCAAATGAATTCTTTAATTTTCCCATACTACATTCAACTGGTGCGCATAAAAAGTACTGATGACAGAAGCTGAAGCTAAGTTGTATACCCTGAAGGAAATCTTCTAGTCCATTGGATGGGTTTGATTCATATGGATATAATCAGACATAAGAAAATGATGCATATATACGACAATGCTGACACAAGGGACTGAATGGCATACCTCCAACGACTTCCCAGACTCAAGCTCTGCAATATCAGCAAGGCTGTCAAATTCACCCACAAGTAATGAACTCGGAATGGTGCCCCTCTCCCAAATCCCATCACAGACCTTGGTCACCCAGTCCCCATTCAACTTCCTTTCTCTCATGAAAGCCTTCAAGAGGTCGTCATCCTCGACGCAATCTACTACCATCATCAACAACAAGCAAGGTCTAGGAAAGGAATAAAAGAAAAGACATCCAAAACAACTAAAGGACCAATTACCAGGAGAAGGAGGTGAGGCTTTCTGGGCAGAGAATACAGCAAATGGAACCGAGAATCCATTATACCTCTCTTTACCGCAACGAAACGACGGCGTGAACTTCAGAAGAAATCCAGTAGCAGGAAGCGAATGCATTTCCCAGCCTCCTACGTGAACGAGATGAAATGATGATTTTGCCAGGACAGCTTTCGGCCTTCCAGATCAGTTTCCGAGGACGTGACATTTTTACCCTCCGAGCAACTTCTCTTTTGGGCTGAAATCCAATTTGTGTGACCCAGTAGAAAATGGGCCGGCCCACTTTAATACACGTTTAATTTGTAAAACATTAATCATATTTATTTTAACATTTATTGCGTATGATTTTTTTTAAATCTTTTTTATATCTATTGTGAATAAATATATAATAATATTTCCAAACATATTTTAAAATGCAAAGTATATTTATTTAAACATAAATATTTTAAATCTATTATTAATTAAAATAAAGATTTGGGATGAATTCCCTTTTATAATTAGCTTAATTCTTATAACAAAAGTCAAGTTACAAAATTAAACAATGTTCTTAAAAATTTTTGGAATATATTTTTAATTTTCAAAAATTATTTTAGAAAAGTAAGAATTAAAAGTAGAAGTAACATATTCATTAATTTTATAAAAATAATTTTTGTAGTATAATTTTAAAAATATTTTTTAATAAAATTAATTTTATTTATGTTCTAGAACAAAATTATTTTTATTTTTAAAAAATAAAATTAAAGTTTAAAAATTTTTCAGAACATTGTTTTAATGTTGTGATGGGTTTCTAAACTAATCGATTTCCATTTGGAATCGATTGGTTTCATTGAATTTCATATACTATAGTTCGATATCCAATTCAATTTCAGTTCAAAATCAAAATCATAAATTTTAAATTAAATTAGAATCAAATCATACTGTTTCAGTTCAAACATTGATTTGAAATATTAAAAATTAGTTTTGAAATAAAAAATATATATTTTAAGTCAGTCAGGATCGCTATTATGTCTATAAAAAAAGTGTTTATTTTTATCTACTGTAGGGAAATTTCCAAGGTGTCGTGGAGGAGCACCGAGCCGGTTCTGCGGTGGAGAACGGTCGCGCGGTGGAGAAGAGTCCTGAATTTCAACATCATCCATCAGTTGGTCGCTGCTGTGCTCGCCGGAAAGAAAATTCTACAATCCTTCCTGGTTATATATCCTTCTCTGGGGTGCAGACTGGTGAACCCAAGTTTGTGGGAACCCGTCCGATGAACGCCGTCGCTTACGATCGCTCTCTGAATGGGGTTATTTCTCTGAAAGTGCGTAAGAGGTGTAGTGTAGTTTTCCTGGAAAATCTTATTCGGGTTTGGGTGCTGTACATTCTGCTTGTCTTTGCAGCACGTACGAGTGCCGATCCCGAAGGCTGGGAGGGATGAGGTTGTGGTGAGAGTGGAAGCTGCGAGCTTGAATCCTGTCGACTGGAAAGCCTACAGGCTGAGGGCCCTTTGGAGGCTTCTGTTTGCTCCCGGATCTTCACTTGTTCCTGGTGAAAAGAATTGCAATTTTTATTTTTTTTATTTTCAGTTTTTGATTTAGTCAGCTGCGTCGGCAACACACACAGCCACGGATGTCGCCGGAGAGGTGGTAGAGGTCGGCGCCGGTGTCAAGAAGTTCGTTCCCGGAGACAGAGTCGTCGCTCATCTGAATTTCTTCGTGAGCCTCAGAATTAATCTTTTTTTCTGGAATTTTGAATGTATAAATTAAAACACTAATTAAATTTTGCAAATGAAAAAAAAACAGAGGGGAGGTGGATTGTCGGAGTATGCGGTGGCAAAGGAAGCTTTGACAGTCCTCCGGCCACCTAACGTCGGAGCTGTCGAAGCAAGTGGGCTTCCGATCGCGGCCGAAACTGCCTACAGGGCCCTAATCCAATCAGCCGGCCTGAAACTGGATGAAACAGGGCACCCGAAAAACGTTCTGATCACCGCCGCCTCCGGCGGCGTGGGACACTACGCCGTCCAGCTCGCCAAGCTGGGTAACCATCACGTCACCGCCACCTGCGGTGCCCGGAATCTGGATCTGGTAAGAAGCCTTGGAGCAGACGAAGTTCTAGACTACAAATCTCCACAAGGTGGTCACTCTTCGCACCTCTCATTGTAAATGCGCTCTTCCCTGATTAACTGAACCCGCAGGCGCGTCCCTGAAGAGCCCATCCGGCAAGAAGTACGACGTCGTGATTCACTGCGCCGCCGCGGTTCCGTGGTCGGTTTTCGAGGCGGTGGTGAACGACAGCAGTGTTGCAGTCGATCTTACTCCCGGGTGGCGACGATGCTGCGGTTCGTGATCAAGAAAGTGACCTTCGCTAAGAAGAAACTGGTGCCACATCTTCTGGGCCCGAAGGACGATGAAGATCTGAAAACTCTTGTCAAACTGATGGAAGCGGGGAAGCTGAAAAGTGTCGTTCATTCCCGGCATTCTTTGAGTGATGCAGAACAAGGTTGGAGAAAGGCAATCGAAGGCCATGCTACCGGAAAAGTTGTAGTTGAACCATGAAACTCCAACATTGATTACATCTAATTGTATTTCGTGTTGGAATATTGTATTGAATAAAGTGGTTGTCAATTTCACATTATTAGTTGAAGGTCAATTTCAATTAATTTATATGAGATACCAAATGACTATGTACAGGGTGAGTGCAAACCCACCCCAAAATCTTATCGTGTGTGTACAACTCAAATTTATGTTTTACTTCGTTTTATTTCAAGTCCATTAGAATTTAAAATTTACGCATATATTCGATTGATTTCTGAAACTGAGATGAATAATTCTCAAGAACCTATTAAACTCTAAAAAATTATAAAATCCTTTAAAACAACATTTTACATATTTTAGATTTTAATCTTTCATTCTTCTTCGTGTTTGATTTAAACATTTCAATGATCATGATGTGGGAATGTCATACTCACAGTGGCATCCGCTGCTGTTTGAGTCTTTGGAAGAATCATCACCAATAGGAATCATACATTACACACAAAATGATACAAACCAGAAAAGTGCTTCTTGAGAAGCTATACCACACAACCGGAATGAATGACCTCGACATGGGATTGCCATGGCATCCGCTGCTGTGGGAGTCTTTGGAAGAATCCTCACCATAGGAATCATGCCTTGCACACAGAATAAGACAAGCCAGAAGACAGGGGGACTGGGGGGGAAATGGTGTAATCGTGGTAATGGGAAGGAGCTCTACAGAACGAAGTTGGTCAGCACTTTACCGACCAGATGCTTCCCATAAACAGCTGCTTGCAGCTTCTTGCTGCCACCAGTTTTCTCCACGCATGAATCCAGTGGTTCTATGGCGGAGTCGAAGTTCGGCTAGTTGATCATCAATGCAAATATGGAATCAGACAGACATATACATACATATGAGTAGCAAAATGTAGGGGATTTGATTCAACGGATGGCCAGCTAACCTCGAAGAAATACGCAACACAGACACGATATTTTGAAGTTTTGTTGATGACCCGATGCAGAGTCGACTCGTATAAACCATTGGTTAAGATCTGGAAAGGCATCAGAACATGAATGGGGTTTGAGGTATGATGCATGATGGATTGATGGTACCTTTAGCATGTCACCAATGTTGCAGACAAAGGCGCCGGGGACAGGAGCTGCTGATATCCATTCCCCTTTGCTGTTTCTCACCTTCAAATGTTCAAGATAAAGTTCATGCGTGACATGAAGAAAGAGATGAAATTCAATGAGACATGGGGATACCTCCAGAGCTGTTATATCATCATCTTGATTAACTAATGTGAGCAAACCTGCAAACGAAAGTGAATAGAGATGGAGTGCAGATTGAGCAAGTTGAATGAAGTTTGGATGAATGAGTACCATAGTCTGTGTGAGCTCCACTGAAGTCGATCAATGAGCAGTGTGGGAACAAAGTAAAGTGCATTAGAAACAGTTAAAGTCTGGGGACTGGGAAGGAAGATGTAAATCAAAGCATTACCATCCGATGTCATCCTCGGCAGCAACTGCATCTAGACTGTTGTTTTCTTTGCGAGAAACTGGATATCCGATGATGCGAAGTACCCAAAACGGATCACCAGCAACCTTCCCCTCAAAGGCATCAACTGCTTCGCCAAGTGCTAATGCTATTCCCCCCATTATTTTTCTCGACAGATCTGGATCACAACATTCATTACCAAGTGAATCGCCTTGAAGCAGACTCATATTTACTAGCACTGCACCTGTACAGAGGTTGATATACTCTTCCATAAGAACTTTGAAATTTGGAGGATCATTTGGCCTGCAGGTAAATAAATGTATAAAACATTTAGAAGCAATGTTCTTAAATTTTCCACGTCCCAGATGAGCAACAACAAGCAGGTACCATTTGTTACATCCTTCCATAACTTCACCAAGACTCCCATAGGTTCCAGGTTTCACTTCTCTGTAGCACTGACAAGTGAAAGCAATCCATACAAATTATACGGAGAAACACTACAAACAGGATGAGAATCATTACTTACATCGATGGCTTCTTGCATATCTGGCACACCCTTTGTAATGTTTTCTCCAACGCGTTGATATCCTCTGAATTCAGCACCCCTTTATTAAATACAACCATATGAAACGATAGATTGATGGTGAACTGTAATAACCTGAAACCTGTCGCTGCTGAAAGTTTTATATTGAGCTTTTCTTCGTAAGGTAAATGGAAAAACTCACGAGCAATGCTCCTGATTTGTTTGATTAGAGTATCAGGAATCCCATGGCCCTTCTGAAGACAGTTAAAAATAAAGAATCAAAATGATTCACCGGGCATCATCCTACTCTCTAAACAAAACAAGTTTTTCAGCTCTGAAACATCAAACTTGCCACAGAAACTGTAGTCATTACTCCCAGTGTGAAAGCCATTACTCAAAACCTTCTATCACTAATCAATTTCCTCGCCATGCAAAGTGGAAATGTAACATTTTGCTTTCGTGTAGAGAAATGAGCTGAAAATAGCAGAAAACTGCTGCTACGACGGATCCACACTTGAATTACCAAAGAGATTGAATCAGCTAACAAGCACTGAAGTAATACGTTTTTTTCAAAAGTTGACAACAAGATGAGGAAAATTAAATTACCACATAAAAGAATCCAGCTTCTCTACAAGCCAGGTCCAACTGCCGTACAACTTCAGCTACCTCCTTGTCATTCTCCATGTCTGGGTACTCCCATTTCTCCATTAGCGGCCTGATATCTGCCATGGCACTCAAACGAATCTTATACACAACTAACTAGACTTCCATTCAAACAATTCATGGAGCGAAAGATCCAGCACCCAACTCACGACCGCGAAAAAATGCAACGAAGCTAAAGAAAATCGATGATTACCAATTAAAGGCAGGGACTTGAAGTCGGTAGCCATGGCCACACTCCCAAACTGTGTTCCGTTTAGGAAGAAGCCGTATCTTTTAAAAAAGATGAAGAAGATAAAATAATATTTGTTTTTACTTAAAAAAACTCAAATAATTGGAAAATACTATTTTGCCGACACATAATTGATGTAACAACAACTTATGCAATATATCGATTAATTTAAATGATCAAAAAATGATAAATCATTTGTATTAATCATTCATGACCTAAAGCGATTTAATTGTATTTATGTCGAATTTAACCTAAATTATATCATCATCGATTTGTGATTTAAAAAGATTAAATCGTGATTTAGTCACATTTTATAAAAAAGAACATATGAAATTAAATAAAAAGTATATTTTAAATTTTTTTAAATAAAATCTTATTTATTGAAAAATCTAATTATTATATTTAAACTACATTTGAAAAAATCATGATGTTAACAAAATTGAACATTTGATCAAATCAGAATTGATATATATTTATAATGTAAAAAAAATAAAAAAATGATTTTTATAAATAAATGATATATTTTACTAATACTATTAAAAAATTATATTTAATATAAATAAATTATTAATTGATCCTTAAAATCAATATTTATTATGTTGTCAATTAACAATCTGTATAAACCTAATTCCAAAATGAAATTTTGATAAAAAAAAATGTAAATTGATATTATAAATAAATTATATATATAATAAGTTATCTACTCATACTTTTTATGTAAATAATTGATTCTCAAAAATCCATTCTCGTAAAAAAAATTAAATACTTATTTAGAAATTAAAATTAATTTTATTGAAATAGAATTTATTTTAATAGAATGGGATTAGTTTTCAAAATTTGTGTTACATCACATTCCATTGTTTTTATCTGGCTACTTTCCTAATTACCGAAGGAAAACAGTGCTTTTGTCACTTCTCAAAAAGCTTTCTGGTTTCCAGCTGCTCCGCATTTTCCTCCGCCGGGGAGCTCCGACGACGGCGACGAGAAATGCTCGCTATGATTCTCCTACAGCTGATACTCCTCAGTGGGAGCGCACATTTAGTGACGGCTCTTCCAACTGACGCCGTCGGCCTCCTGGGCTTTAAGGCGGCGGCGGACTTGAACAACGTCCTCCTCTACAATATGAATGAGCCCTTCGATCACTGTGAGTGGCGGGGAGTGAAATGTGTACAAGGCCGCGTCGTTCGCTACGATGTAGAAAGCTTCGGGCTTCGGGGCGGTGTGGCGGCGGCCACCCTCAGCCGCTTGGACCAGCTCCGGGTTCTGAATCTGAGGAACAATTCGCTCACCGGCCCTGTACCGGACCTTTCGACTCTTGTTAATCTCAAGACTTTGTTACTGGGTCGGAATTACTTTTCCGGTGAATTTCCTCCGTCTGTCCTGTTCCTCCACCGTCTGCAAGCTCTTGACTTTTCTCATAACAACTTCACCGGGCTTCTGCCGGAGAACTTGAAGGGATTGCCTCTGTTGGAATCTCTCCGTCTCGAATTCAATCGGTTTTCTGGGTTTATTCCGCCGTTGAATCAGACGAATTTGAGAGTGTTGAATGTTTCGCATAACAATCTTTCTGGCCAAATTCCTTTAACCCAACCTTGAAGAAGCTCACCATTTTCTCCTTCCTGCATAATCCTGGCTTATGTGGGAAAGTTATCAATGTTCCTTGTCGAGATGCCAATTTCTTCAACTCCACCTCCCCCGCCACCACCGCCCATTGCCTTCTCCTCCGTCACCCCTTATGCAAAACGCGCAATCATATGATACTTCTCCAGATCAAAGAAAACATCGTGTAAAAGTGGGCTTGTTTCTTGGGTTCTTCACAGGAGCTCTGATTCTCATTCTTGCATTTTCAAGTGTATTTGCACTTTTCAGAAGAAGAGGAAGAGGAGAGGAAAGTGGAGAAACACAACAGATTCAACGCAAAGCAGAAGAAAGAACTCCAGATGTAAGAGCTCCATGTGAAACGGCCACGTTCTCATCAATCCAACCTGAAAACACTATCTTTGGAGTCAAGAGAAATGTACGCAACCGTTTTGCAGGTGGGAATTTGATATTTTTTTCAGCGGAGGATGAGCAATACACTTTGGAGCAACTGATGAAAGCTTCAGCTGAGCTTCTCGGAAGGGGCTCCATTGGTACGACATACAAAGCTGTGGTGGGAAGTCAATTAACCGTGTCTTTGAAGAGACTGGATTCAAGCAAAACCGCCGTTGTAAGTGAAGAAGCCTTTGAGCAACACATGGAATCCGTTGGAGTTCTCAGACACCCAAATTTGGTTCCATTAAGAGCTTATTTCCGAGCCAAACAAGAAAGATTGATCATTTATGATTACCAACCCAATGGAAGCTTGTTCAATCTCATTCATGGTAAGCTTTCTCAGCTTCCTGAGATCACAACCAAGTGATTTGCCTTCTTCTATGCACCCTTTATATTAGTTTACAAAATGGGAGCTCTGGCACTGCAAAAACTTGTCTTGCCTGTGCCATTGCTTGATCTCGAAAGCAATATCTGTGTGTTTTATGGGGTCTGTGATGCAAATGCGAGCCTGAATGTTTGAGTAAAGACTGTAGTTTGTGACAACTAAGGACATCGTTTTCTACTGGTTCCTGGTACAGGTTCAAGATCAGCGAAGGGGAAGCCTCTCCACTGGACATCGTGCCTCAAAATCGCAGAGGATGTAGCAAAGGGGCTGGCTTACATCCATCAAGCATCAAGGTTCATCCATGGCAACCTCAAGTCTTCCAATGTTCTGTTGGGGTCAGATTTCGAGGCCTGCTTGGCCGACTACTGCCTCACTCCCACAGTCAACACTTCCCCGGACGACGATCAAGAGTCATCCAAGTACAGGGCACCCGAAACTCGAAACTCTTCCCAGTTCCCAACTCCAAAGTCCGACGTGTATTCCTTCGGAATCCTGCTTCTGGAGCTCCTTTCCGGGAAGCACCCCTCCCAGCACCCGTTCCTGGAGCCACCGGACATGTCGGACTGGGTCCGGGCAATGCGGGACGACGAGGGGGAGGATGATATGAGACTTAGAATGCTGGTTGAGGTTTCCAGCTTCTGCAGCGCCACGTCTCCTGAGCAGAGGCCAACCATGTGGCAAGTCCTGAAAATGATCAACAATGTCAAGGAAATTGTGGGGGTTGGTACCAGTGATCCCTAGAGAAAGGCTTATGTAGGGAAAAATCATTTTAAAATTAATTTTAATGGAATTAACAATTTTAATATAGTTAAAATTGATGCATGTGTGAAATTATTTTTTTATTAATGACTAGTATAAAATCAATTCATATTTAAAATGTAATAAAAAATTATAAATTAATGTTATATTTAGTTTTTGTTACATTTACCAACATCAACAACTCAGCACTAGCGGTGTAGTTGAACGCTATCATGCTGACGGCCCTGGTTCGATCCTCGGCAAGCGCCGCGAGCTATGAAGAAATGTGCCTTCCGGTACCAGGGGGTTCCGGGCATCGCTGTTCATGTGAGCGAAGTAGTAGCACTCTCCTGAGCTCTTCTTCCTTTTTGCCCACCCACCCCATCTAACGCAATTTGCGGCAGATTTTCTTTTGTTAATTTTTTTTTCCCCTGGGCTCATCATCAGTCAGACAAACAGGAATGACTTGATCTCAAGCCCCATTTAAGAATTCTTCCATTTTTTTTCTTTAAAAAGAATTGCATTCCATTGTGGCCGACACGACTTCCTCCACAACAAGATCAGAATGGGTGAGCAGCCATATTTCTGTTTGTTACTGCATGTTGGGTTGGAGTTGCGGGCACTTGTCCCACAAAGGAGTCATTGCTTCGTTTTCCTTCACATCTTGTCAGTCTCTGTAAAGTATGAATGACGCAATTTGATGGAGCCCAGCTTCTTTGTAGCATTCGGAGACCCTCTCCAGGCATTCGTCATCCCATGAGCCATCAACGGAAGCCAGATCCAACAAAAACGCAGCCTCATCAAGTGAAACCTGCGCTCAGAAAATATGAAAAGGAATAGATGTTATGCATGATGTTTGAGAGAAACAATGCTGTGGCTGGACCTGAGCAGGCGCCTTTCCCTTCTTTATGTCTTCATTCCTCCCTTCTTCTGATACCCTCTCTTTGATATACTCAATCTGCTCGTCTTCCCATTGAGCCATTTCAGCAACTTCCTAGAGAAGTCATGAAAGGCTACTTTGTTTGTTTATGTGAACCTGGAAACTCACATTGTGCTGAATGCTTGAAAAGCTGCTTTGTTTGTTTATACCTGATACGGACAGCCCAGAGTCCACCAAGGGGATTTTAGAGCTCCCCTTGCCGAATCTTTGGCTTCCGGGAGTCGTCCAACTCTAGGGAGCCAATGAAGAATGATAGTTCATTAAGTGACGAAGGGTGATCAAGATATGTGCTTGCAGTAGAAGAAGGATAGGATCTAATTTACCTCATCATTACTTCTGCATTGAAGACAAAAGGACGCCCAAAACCTGGGAAGTGCTCCTTCTTGGTATAAAATTCCGCAGTCACCAAAGCTGAAACCTTACACCAACAGAACGTGTATCATTAAACGGAAACAGAGACCATTCCGCATTGAACACAAGTAAAATATCTTACATGGTCTCCTTTCTCAAAATGCATCTTAATTTTGTCTTCTAGTATGTCAGGAAACAATCCCACCTGTAATATAATAAATGTAGCTTCAACAATGAAGTGGCTCTCAAGAATGTTCTTATACTAGATTTCCCATGTTTCGTACATCTTGTGCCATTCGAAAAAGAAATAAAACATATAAGATTCGTTCCACGTAAGAAGTTCCAATTGAACTGCTACCTTCTTCAAAAGATAGGTCTCCAAGCTTGAAATCTGAGAAGCAGCAAAATCACCCTGTCTGTACAACTCATTTCCGGAGTCCCCTGAAACAACAAATAACTCATCGTTTCTTTCTTGGCAGTTCTTGACATCTTCTTCTGCTAATATTCTGTTTATATAATGCTCAACCTGTATACAGATACAGCAAACAACAGCAAGAGAACAACATGGGTATATGTTATGTTACTCCTTCTGTAATAAAGCCCCCTTGAATATGGTGAACAGAAAAAAACTGCTCACACTTTTAGCCAGAAACCACACTCCATAGTTGTGTACCTCCACTACTGGCATCTCCATCCTGCAAACTTGCACTCAAAACATCACATTTCTTTCAATGGCAGTATTGCTTTCTGTTCCATGTTGAGGTCAGTTTACCAAGATGGAGCAGTCGGCCAACGTAACAATGCTGTGATTGAGCCTACCGATGCCAAATGCAGATATATCAAAAACAAAAAAATGTTGCCGAATGCTTCATATGCTCGTTCTATCTGCCATTAGAAAAACCTGAAGTGCTTCGTGAGAGAGGGATACAAAGAGGAAGCATTCCACGCTTTGCTCCAGGTGAGAGTAATTCTTCACCTGTTATGAGGGCGAAAGCAAAAAAAAAAACAACTATATCTTCAACGGTGTTGCCATGTTTTCTACAGCTGACAATGTGATTCCGGAATTCCACATATAAGGGAAATCCAACGAATCTAGAATCAAGTTTCAGGGGATGAGATTCACCTCTAGCAGTAAGTATCTTGAGAAGACTCTTCAAATGCTTGGGAGGCTCCAAACCCGAAATTTCCTTTATAAACTGCGCGTGGTCTGCATTAGAGAAAACCTCAAATTCCCGCACAGACAACTCGGGAATTCTGAAAATGCAATTGGAGTACCAGGATACGAAGAAGAGTAGCAGCGAAGATTCGGCAAGCGGCGGCCTTGGAGACCTGTGGGAAATGCGGCGGCGCGTGGAATCCCAAACAGCACTCCTCCGCCAATCTTCATGGCGTCGCCGAATGTGGTTCATGTGCACCGATGGCCTATCCCGTTTTCAGAAACTGCAGCACTAATGGGCCTATCCAGTTTCGTTACTGATGGGCTGGCACTGACTTCAGCCCACTAAAAGCCCAAATGCATGTCGCCTGAAATCGATGAAGCAATTATTTTTCGCAGTATGCTTTGTTCCTCCTTGAGTGAAGGTAAGAAGAGTGTGGTGGTTGTGTGGTCTCTCGCAGGGATGATTCCTGCATAACGCGAATGTGCTGTGGATGGATACCATTGCGACTGCTACAAAAAATTACAGTGTGGAAGGAAGCGCAGGAATGGGCGCTGCATTGGTCTTCGGTCGTTAGGGTTTGTTTTCAAAACCATACCGCCATTGACGCCACAATGCCATTCCTTGGCAATGTCGGCACTCAAAGCCTCCTCCGACGCCTCCGCCTCCGGATACGAGCTTTCGGTATTTCTTCCACTTCACAGCTGTGTTTTTATCAGCATTCTTGTGTGAGATTGGGCTTTATTCCGTTCCGTGTTTCTTTAAGAAAAATGTAGATCAGCAGCGAAGGATTTTGTGGGTTGGAGAAGCAAGTGCATTGAACTTTTCTGCAATCCTGAAGCATAGGTTTTTGGAGTCCACTGTGTTGCGTAAAACGATGCTTCGCTTGGCATTTTACTGTTATGGATTGCCTCCATATGTAGTTCACACTTCGATCGGCCAATAAATTTTCTTGCTTTTTCAGTCCTGATGCATCAATTTTCGATTCTTTCATGCATCTTGATGATGTAGTACATCCACATTTTCCAGGCCCTTTTATCCATATTTTACTCACCTGGCATCTATGTCTTCAACTAAAGCTGAAGTTTTTTTCCTTCATCTGCTCATACCGGGTACATGAATGTGCGCCCCTCCATTCTTGCATTTAGCCAAGAACAATAGTTTAAAATACTGATTCTCAAAGAGACTATTTTGTGTGTTACATCAGATTGTTGGGAAGGCAGAAACAAGTCCCTCAGTCAAAATAGTCGTAATAGTGATTGATTCTTCTAAAGAACCATGTTCCACCTTATGTACATACAGGTAGATTAACGATATATATTTATATTTTTCAAAATTTGATCACTTGGGGAAATTTTGAAATTTTCTTCTTCTGCGTTTGATCTACAGAAGCGGATTCAAGAAAATACTGATAAAGTACTAGATGTCACTAAAAATCTTTATAAGCTCTCATGGAAAGGAGGCATTTTAAGATAGCTTGTGCTGATAGAGGGATTGCTTTGCTGGAAAAGAGGCAAAAGGATGCAACAGATATGCATAATGGTGTTGGCACCAGCGGTGATGGAGATAATGAGGGCAGCACCTCGCTAGAAGATGGATATGCTCCTTCTGCTATTCTTTTAGGAACCAAATTGCTATGCCAAGGTAATTACAATCCGAATCAGTCAAATTCATCGTTCCCATATGAACCTCCAGCTGCTTTTTGTCTAACCATCATTAGCATACGTTGGCAGGTAATCTTGGAGCCCGGCGATCACAGAGTAGGCACATTTGCACAGGAAAGGATTTGTGCAGAAGAAGAGCTGTTCTACGACTAGCGATATGAACCTGACAGAGCTCCAGCCTGCGCAAAGAAGCCCACGTCATCCGGTGCCAAGAGAGAAGATGCAGCCCACCCAACGGTCGTGCTAAGAAGCATACCTAAAACTCTTTACAGCGAAGGTAACAACAGTTGGTGTTGGCCTTCCTCATTGATAGTGACAACATTCCCATTTTTTTCACTGTGCTACACCATTACCATTGCTGAGTTATCACAGCCACCGGTTAGTATCCCTATCAGCCCAATCCTCAGCATTTCTATCAACCAAAAAGGAAAGCCAAGCTGCTTCCTTCCCTTTGATTGTTCTTAGAAGTCTTTGCTTGGATTCATTTCAGTTCAGTTCAGGATTCTCTGCCTTGGTTTGGTGGTTGTGCAACATACCATTTGGTGGTTGGGAAATGCTCCAAGAGAAGCAGCAGCCAGTAGCCACCCCATCGGTAACCATGATCTGGGTCCAAAGTCTGCAAGTGGAAGGGCGACTCCACCAACAGAGTTGCCAAGTTGCTGTAATAAAGGGCAAGTGGGAGGAGGGCACTGGGGGAGATAGGCATTTGGAAAGTGAGATGAATAATGAATGGGTGATCCATAAGTCTCGGGTCAAGTGGGCGATGCCTTTGGATAGGGGTTGATTCAATGCACCCACCCCCCCCCTCCCCCCACTAAGGGAATTGGGGTTGATTCAATGCATATGGGTTTGGATCATTGTTTTAAAATCAAATCATGGGGGGTTGGTTGTGTATAATTAAATCGAAAATTGGATTTTTGGAATTAATTATAATTAAACCCTATCCGGAAGCACACGTGCCTGCCCGCTGCGTTGACTTCATATTGAGAGTTGACTTTCGGTACGCTTTTTTAACACGTTTTAAAATAGGGTGCGACTTGAAAAAAAAATGTGAGTCCCTGATTAATTGTCATGCGATTTAATAGTAATTTTAGGGTTTTGACTCACGCTGGAGGGAGGGCGCGGCTTTGAATCCTTTATTTTTTTGGTCTTGATTTCATGATTAGTGTTAATGGGGTTGACCGTTGACTCCTTAAATAAATGTTTTTTCCATGACGAACGCCGTTGACCCAAGTGAACTTTGACTCCAGAGAATTTTTCTCTCTTTTTAATTATTTTAAATATATCTTTGTAACACTTGCTTGTCACACACCATTTGAATTTTAATTTAGATATAGTTTGTGTAAATATAAAGAATTAAATCAAATTACAAAAAGGTTAGAGTGGTGGTTAATGCAAGACGAAATTTGTCACTGTTTTATTCACTCACATATTTAAATAAAAAAATATAAATAAGATGATCATTTTTTTTACATAATATTAATATATGATTAATATTCTAATTCATCCGGATTGGCGATGTGGGTGGGTAAAAGATGCCTCCGACGCATAACAAGGAAAGAAAGAGCAACTTGGCCTCCGATCCCCAACTTGGCTTCGTCATCCATCGCCCTCAGGGAGGAGGAAGACAAGCAAATCTCGTACAGTTGCTGCCGCCATCTCCGCACCATCATCTTCTCTCTAGTCAGTTCATCTGGGCATCTCCGGTACACCATTTTTTTTGGGTTATTTTGTTCCATTTCATCATTTCGGCAATTGGCAGATTCTAAGATCGAGGGGCATTGAATATTACTGCAACTTGCGTCGATTCCGCTTTCCGAGGCCCCGGTTCTGCGCACCCCGCCACCGCCCCTCCGCAACTTGCACCATATCTCCTGGGAGCAGCTGAAGCGCATCTCCCATTGGCCGGATATTGGCGGCCGCCTCCCGCCCCGTCGCTTTCACCAGGAGGCAGAAACCCCCGCCCGCCCCTTATCGGAGTACCTACCTCGGAAATCGACCAAAATCTTTTTCTTTTTTTGTAAAATTTTGAAATTAATTAAAATAATCTCTCCCAAATTCCAGAAATTAAAAATCCTTTTTTTAAAGTGGTGATTTAATTAGAAGTTAATAGAATTTAATCCAGTTATTATATTTTTATAAAAATATGGAATATCTATGTAATTAAAGTATGAATTAGAAATGTGTTCATGTATCCATATCCATTTTTCTAAATATAGTGGAGAGAGGCAAGTTGCTAAAAATAGAAAGAAAGGTTTAATCATTTGTTTTTCTAAAAGTGCAAAATTTGGTCGGATCCAACGGTCCGAATGTAACTGTACAGGTGAGATGCATCTATCCGGGTCCTAAGATCCTAGGACAAGATTTGTTATCTGATGCTGATCCAACGGTTGGAAGTTGACCAATCAGGCCACTCTTCTTCGAGGAGCCTATGGAGGCGATCCGGCGCCGAGATCGACTCGCTGGACGCGTTTCCGGCATCGGGAAGCACTCCGATGACTCTGTGAAATCGAAAGGGCATCTTGGGGAGACGGAGGCCGGCTTCTCTACGTCGTTGATGTCGTGCACGAAAGGGTGATTTAGAAGCATCGTCGCCGTCCATCTGGCACCGGGAGCCCTGATGAAGCATTTTCGTAGGAAATCCTTTCCTTGTTCTGATAAGTTTTGGGGGATCTCCGGCACCGCGTCGCGGGAGCTGAGTTTCGAGAGTAGGGATGGTATGTCGGAGTACCGCCACACGGGGGATCCTGAGGCCATCTCGGCTACGACACACCCGAGTGCCCAGATATCCGCTGCGGTGCCCTGTTCACCCCGGGACACCATCTCCGGCGACATGTACATCGGCGTTCCCCGCATCTCCGCCTTCTCGTCGCCGGCTCTCTTCGCTAACCCGAAATCGGCGATCTTCAATCCGCCTTCAGGGAACAGCAGAATGTTCTGCAGCTTAATATCGCAGTGCACATATCCCAATTCGTGGATACTCTGAATCCCCTGAAGCAACCCTTTGGTATATCGCCGGATTTCGGATTCCGGCAAACACCCACCCAAATTCTTGACTTTCTGCGCCAGTGACCCACCGGCGGCGTACTCCAACAACATGTTATACAACCTTTCCCCATTCTCCCACGAAAAACACTCCCCATAGCAACCAATAACATGCGGGCAACCCTTTAATTCCTCCAAAATCAGCTTCTCCTTAACCACCGACGCCGATCGCGAAGCAGAGCACGACTTCACCGCCATCAATGGCGGCAAACCTCCGTTGCCTCCGACCGGCACCGCCGTATCCACGGTGGCGAAACTCCCTTGCCCCAACCTACGGCCCGGATCCAACCCATGCGC
Source organism: Utricularia gibba (assembly GCA_002189035.1). NCBI lineage: Eukaryota > Viridiplantae > Streptophyta > Magnoliopsida > Lamiales > Lentibulariaceae > Utricularia > Utricularia gibba. Next base: position 623,228 of record NEEC01000016.1, on the reverse strand, counting down.
AGCGTGCAGAGAGAGGAAGCGATGAGAAATTCGAGAAGCTGGGGAGGCGGAATGGTACTTATAGTTGGAGAAGAAGCACGCACGTGGATATTCCGCGGAGAGGCGTGTGGATTTTGTCACTGTAAAATCAAGATCTTGCCGTCCAGAGGAATGCGCGTATCTTTGAAGATAGGCATGTGACTGTCATCTAGGGTTTACCTCGACGAATTAATTACCCTAATTGCAGCCTTTAATCTCAAATCTGTTCAACGTGCTTTTTATTAGCGCCGCCGTCCGCCATGGCGTCAGCGTACAAGGGGCCAAGGGGGATGCCATTCTGCTCCTTTCCTTTGGTTTGAGACACCCTTCGGGAGATGGAAGTGGTGGGGTTCCGTGAAGTAAGCCGTGGCGTCATAGGGTGGGTTGACCAGTGAGGAAGTCTCCCATGGCCGATGGCGTCACAATTCCCTTTTGGTGTGAACTGTGCAGAGGGGATTGGTTTCCCATGGTCGACGGCGTCATTGTTGACGTCATAATTCCGGTGAAAATTCATCAATGCTTTTCAGATCTTCCCTGCAAGTGTGCCTTCGCAAGTTCAGGGAAACTTCACATCATCTTCCCAACAGTCTCTCATACTTGAAATCTGAGTGATAAGGGCTGGCATCTACAAGGTTGTGGCTTTGGGTTTGGTCTCCAGACCACATAGCCGAAGCCATCGGAATCAGGGACGCTGATTGGCGTTGATTGCGGCCCCGGAACACGGCTTCTGTTGTTATGGGGGGACAGGGTGTCGGCCTTGATACGATACAACTCCCAAGGCCGAGCCCAACACTCGACTCTACAACTACAGCCACCGTGTTGTGTTCCCCATCTTGCCCAGACGGGTTAATCTCAGATGTCACTGATCTTAATGGCATGCCGGTGCCATTGATGCGGCCTCGCAATCAACAACTAATTGTTAAGGAGCCACTCTGACACATGAGAAGCAACACAAGGCCGCAATTGTGCCTTTGAAACGATTCCTTCGAAGCGTAGATGGAAAGGGGATTGATTATTCGACTTGGTCTTCGTCGGATGAGAGTACACATCAACGCCGGATCGAGGCGGTTCCGCCCAGCATTTCGTCCTCCACCGCGGACGCCCAAAGCTCCAACGACTCCGCGGAGACCTCCAATCCACGGTTCCCAGCGTCGATTAACGCCGCATCTGCAGTGAGGAGGAGCATGAAGTTGAGAAATTTGGCGATTGGGGCGCGCATTAGTTTGGCCCTCATCGGTACTAGATATGGGATCAAAGGGTGTATCGTTGTGTTCCCGCGCTCATACTTCATAAACTCCGATGTGGAGTTGATTCAAATACTTTGGGCAGGAAATGGACTAACTTCGTGCATGGTTTCTTCTACGTGAAGAAATTTTCATGGCATTACTTAATTTCTGCTAGGAGTTTTTGTTTTCCTGCGTCAGAGGATTTATTTTTGAGGCAGAAGAATTTAAATTTGATATGCTGTGCAGCATAACCTATTCAATACAATGCTGTCTTTTTATGCTATAAGGATGTTTCTTGTGTTTGAGAGGAAGGAGAAGAAACTAGAGTAGGTATGATGTCCTTGGTAAAGATTATAAGTTCATGGAAAGAGGTTGTAGGTGCAGTTTGGTGTGTTTTTAGTTTATGGAATTGATGACAAGCATAAAAAGCTCCACCCAGCACTTCTCATGGTTGTTTACACTGCTTTATAATGGAGTCTTCTTATATTTGTTGGATCATAAAATGTTAATGGAAGCATTCGACTCTGTGATCCCACAAGGGATGGTACATCATTGCATTGTATATGGCTTCTGACTTAGAAACTAACTTTTCTTGCAGCCATTTTTAGAGCGAAAACATATGGTAAAATAGTGACAGCCAAAAAATTTGGTACGGGATGTCGCTGGAGCTGCACCAAACAGCATATCTCTCTTGGCTTGGGCTTTAATTTCTGCCTGCCTGAGCCTGTGTGCTATCCTATCCATAGAAGCTGATCTCTTCTTCTCTAGTTCCATCTGTAAAAAACGCATGATTTGTGTTATGAAATAGAGTTGGTTTATCAACTTTCAGAACACAATTTTTCTTGAGACCTCGAGTTTGCGTAGTGCTGCATCAGCTTTTGCCTTCTGCAATTTCTCCCAAGCAGAGATCTTGGCTGCTTCTCTTTCTATCCTGCAGATTGACCAAAATGTGAACATTTGAGCATTGTCTCAATGTAGATTTTCATATAGTGGATCAGATGTAGAATGTTCTTCATTTCGGAGAAACTCTTTATGTGTTGGCTAATACTGTAGTGGTCATTTGCATACTTGGACAACTTTTTTGATGTCTCGCTGTTGTTCCACGTTGAAGGCGAGTGCTCTGCATTTTTGCTTGCTCTAATCATCTTAAGGACACCACCTTTACTTGGATTTGTGGTGCTTTTGTCCACCTGAACATCTCGGACATCAGAGTTTTCATGGCTGGTAACCAGAAAAGGTGGTAATGAGAACGATAACCGGCCCCTTGACGATGATCGTGTGCTTCCACCTGGACTCATTTGAGTTGCTGCATCCCTACTTTGAAGGAAAATATCATCTTCTTCCCTCCAGGTTCCATTTCTTCCATCTGGGATGTTTCATTTAGGATTCCATGGCATGAACTTGCAAAATAAACATGTACAGGGACTCTGTCAAATATTTGTTTACCTGTAGAAGCTGGCTCTGAAGTCTCACTACTCAAATCTTCTAACGCCAGTGCACTTGGAATACTCCCAGAAATGGCAATATCTTCACCAAATGCCTCTGATACCGGAGTATTTCCAGGAGATAAACCATCATGAGGCACTAGCTCACCCCTGTTTTCCGGTGAACTCCTGATCAAGTAGCTGATTTTCCCGTCTTGTGCAGGCGTGCAGACTGAGGAATATGGAACGGTGGGCCTGATAGGGCCGCTCTTGGACTTGAGGTGTCGCTGCATATGAACCAGTGAGGGGCAGTTGCCGGATATCGGACTGGTAATCCATCTCTCAGCATCGTCCCATTTTGATGGCAAAGCTCTCCCACTGTTAAGGGGATCAATGCTGCAGCACTGATCTGTCTCCTTGCAGGAAATGGCACTCGTTCTGAACTCCAAGTCTTCGTCCCGGGATCATTTTCGCCGTGTTCCGGCGTTCCGGGGCTCGTAAGCAGGCCGGAGTATGCAGATAATCCGGAATCCATCCGCATCACCATCTCCACAGGACACAAAATGGCTGAATCTTGCTTGAAACTCTAATCTCGTTATGCCTATGGGGATGCAGAAGGAGAATTTGGTAATGAGCAAATCTGTAGCTTCATTATTTCATCACAAGTTTGCACTTCAGTTCACTTGGTTATCATTCCCCAGTGAGAGGAGGCTTCTGTGACACATCATATTCTCTATTCTGGCTGTTTTGTCACTGCGAAAGCTACAAACATTTCTCAAAAACTGGTCCATCTTTTATTTGCAGAACCCCATTGGCAGTGAGTGCAGCTCCGTCTGTCCCTTGAAGAGATCAACTTGAACACAATTACATTAGCATGAATGGTGATCAGACCAGGGACAGGAAAAGAGAAGATCACAGAGCAAGAAACCAGAAGATGTACGTATTCCTGTGAAGTGTGGCTTCCAATACAGACTCCAGAGGGTGCACAGTGGTTAAGCAAAGAGAAGCAGAGGTTCACAGAAGATGAAGGGGGGACGATGGTGAGAAGAGAGACAGGAAAAGAGAAGTTTACAAACTCACCCTCGTAAGGAAACCAGAAGGTGTATGCATTCCTCTCAAGGGTGGCTTCCAGTACACTCCAGAGGGCGCACAGTAATTAAGCAAAGAGAAGCAGAGGTTCACAGAAGATGGATGGGGAATGATGATGAGACGTGGGACAGGGAAAGAGAAGAACAAGAAGATGTATGTATTCCTCTCAAGGGTGGCTTCCAATACAGACCCCAGAGGGCGCACAGTGATTAAGCAAAGAGAAGCAGAGGTTCACAGAAGATGAAGGTGGAATGATGATGATACGAGGGACAGGAAAAGAGAAGTTCACAGAACAAACTCACCCTGGTAGAAACCAGAAGATGTAGGCATTCCTCTCAAGGGTGGCTTCCAATACAGACCCCAGAGGGTGCACAGTGATTAAGCAAAGGGAAGCAGAGGTTCACAGACGACGGAAGGGGGGAACAGAGAAAGGGATATGTGGGAGAAGGAATGGGGTCGTTTCTGTTTTTGTCCAGCACTCCACGTGACTCCTGGATTGCCCCTTGGAATTGTGTTCAGATTCTTGATGGCTCAGCAATGTTCACACACACTATTCCAGCGACACCATTCCTGGAATCAAAATGGGCAGGGCATGCCTCGATTATAGGCAGGCACCAGCTGGTCCCCTTCAACTGAATAATGCATTTCATTCCACGAACCATGTGGCTGTTTAATGCCATCATCTCATCTCAAGGTATACAAACAAGGTGGAGCTCATTAATAATTAAGTAGTTGTAAGAATGATAATTGGAATACTTTTTTTGATAATAAAAAGGATAGTACTATATTTTGGTTATATGAAATTATTTAATTTTTATAATAAATGATAAAAATAAAATTATTTTGATAATTAATACATATATTAAATATTATTTTCATTAAATTAAATATTAACATATATTATTTAACTTAAATTACTTTTTATATACTATTTTATTTTATTAAATTATTTAATAATCAAAAAATCATCAATCATTAATTATATAAATATACATGATTCAAAATGATTTAATTATGACTCTATTAAATTTAATTCAATTTAAAATATGATTTTTTTTGTATATTAAAATGATTAAATGTAATTAAAGATTAAAATATATTAATTAATCCATTACCCAAACCCCTAATTTCAGCCCCTTTTTGTGAAAATGGGGAAGAGATTTGACTCGAGAGCTTCCGCAGGAAGAATGCGAACCATGTCTTGTGTTTTCGATGAAGATGTGTCTATCGTCGCTTATTTGTTTACGGAAATTTTTGCTGTCGAGTGCTCGTTTTCAACGACGCGGAGTTCATTGCAAGCTCCATTCGGCCGATTCTGCGCTCTCCCTGTTGCCACTTTGCTCCAAAAGCGGAGAGTTGAGGGCATGGAACTCTCTCCTGATAGTGTATGGTCTATTGGGGTATCGGCATTTAGTCGAACAGTTCATCAGCAGATGTTGTCGAATGGGGTTCCCTGGTTTGGCACTTCCGGTCTTCAAGGTTGTGGAAAACCCGAGTTTTTACTTGAAAAATTCGATTATCAAAAGCCTTTGCGACGTGGGGTTGTTTGAAGATGTGATCTTTGTTTATAGTAAGTTTCATAATTATGGGTTCTTCCCTGATAATTATACATTCCCCTTCGTGATCAAGGCGTGTGCAGCTTTGGGTGATATCGGTTGGGGTGAGATCATACATTCTATGGTCTTAAGGAGTGGTTTTGGATCCAATATGGTCGTCCAAACTGGCCTTCTTCATTTTTACGCCAATGTTGGTGAAATGGAGGATGCCCGTAAACTGCTTGACGAAATTCTTGAACCAGATGTGGTTGTTTGGAATGCTTTGATATCTGGATATTCTGCTAACGGCCTTGTTTGTGAGACTCTTTGGGTTTTCAAGGAAATGCGAATCGTTAGCGTTAATCCCAATGCCAGCACTCTAGCAAGTCTGTTTCCCGCATGTTCTCGATCTGGAATTGAACACTACGGTCACTCGCTTCATGGACTTTCTTATAAACTTGGATGCAGTGAAATGGAATATATTGTACCTGGTTTGGTTTCCATGTATGCTAGTGTTGGCGATCTTTCAGCAGTGAGAGCTCTATCTGATGCATCAACAAGAAGAAATGTTGCCACTTGGAATGCCATAATATCCGCTTACACAAGAAATAATAAACCCACGGATGCTGCTCTAGTGTTTAAGGCGATGTTGCTTGCTGATGCAAAGCCAAATATGGTGACGTTCGTATCTTTTATTCCTTCTCTAGATGATCTGGATAGTGTTGGATATGTTGAATCTGTTCATGCCCAAGTAGTTAAATATGGAGTTCAAAATGCGTCTTCAGTTGTTACTGCTCTTCTTTCTGTGTATGCCAAATTGGGAGATATTGCCTCTTCCGAGTTTCTTTTTTGCAGTCTACGAGTAAGAAGTCTCCTCACATGGAACTCGATGGTGTCAGCATATACTTGCAATGGCCTCTGGGAACAGGGGTTGGAAGCTTTCAGTTTCATGCAGATGGACGGGCATATTCCAGATTCAGTCTCTATCTTGAGCATTGTTACTTCTTTGTCTGAGTTAAAGGCCTGTCTCCTGGGAAAATCTGTGCATGCTTTTAGCATCAGAAATGGGATTTACTCGAATCTCAATGTGATTAATGCATTGTTGGCATTTTACTGTCGCATAGGCGAATTGGCTTGTGCTTTCTCCATATTTGACAGAATGCTTCTAAAAAACGTTGTTTCCTGGAATACCATGATATCAGGATGTTTAATCAATGGAAAGCCTGATGAAGCTCAGCTTCTGTTCCATCAGATGATTCAAGAGGAAGTGAATTGTGATTTGATTACCATGATAAGTTTACTTCCATCTTGTTTCCAGTGTCAAAATATGGCTCTTGGTTTGGCCATTCATGGCCGTGCTATCAGAACTGCACTGATCATGGATAATTCTTTAGCTAATGCGCTCATTAGCATGTATTCTGCCTTTGGAGAACTTCAAGTCGCAGAATCACTATTCAATGATATGTCCAATAAAGATGCGGTTTCATGGAATTCTATTCTCTTTGGTTATCAAAGTAGGAACTTCCTAAAGGAGACCCTTGAAAAGTTTGAATGTATGATGAAGGAGAATCAGAAACCAAATTCTGTCACATTGCTGGTCTCATTACCTGCGTGCCATACGCTTCTTCAGGTTAAGTCTTTTCATTCCTATGGCCTTCGAAGCATGGTCTCATTGGAAACTCAATTTCACTCATCGCTGATGATCACATATGCTAAACTCGGAGATTTTTCATCCTGCTTGATGCTGTTCCATCTTGGAGAGAAATCAAGTACTTCTTTGTGGAACACCGTTATGTCTGCATGTTTACATTCAAACGATGGAACTAGAGCATTTTCCTTTTTCCGTGGTATGCTTCATAATGAACTGGAGCCTGACTTTGTCACAGCCCTGAACCTTATCTCTGCTAGTGCCCTCCTCAAGAACTTGCTTCTCTCAAACTCTGTCTTGGCTTATGTGACAAAACAGGGCTTTGAAAATCACACAGCTGTTGGCAACATGTTGATCGATCTATATGCAAAATGTGGGAGCATCTCTGATGCAAGATTGCTATTTGAAAGGTTGCCGATTAGAGATTCTGTAACTTGGAGTGTGATCATAAATGCATACGCATTGCATGGTGATGGTGAAGCTGCTTTAAACCTTCACTCCCAGATGAGGCAGCAGGGCTTCAAACCTGATAGAGTTCAGTATCTCAGCATCCTATCAGCCTGCAGCCATGCTGGTTTCATTGAAGAGGGGAAAACGGCTTTCCAGTCAATGATAAAGGATGGTATAATTCCGGGTAAGGAGCACTACGCTTGCATGGTTGATCTCCTCGGCCGCCTTGGCCACATAGAGGAGGCATACGACTGTGTGCAAAGGATGCATCAACTGCAGCCTTGTGACCGCCTCCTTGAAAACTTGTTGGGCGCTTGTTCATCTCATGGATTCATCTCCCTTGGTCAGGAGATTGGGAAATGGATGCTGGAAGTGAATGTTAATGATCCCACACCGTATGTTATTCTTCAGAATATCTATGAAGCAGCCGGAAAATGGGCCGATGCCACAAACTTGAGATCGGTGATGCAACAGAAGCAGCTCCGCAAAGATCCTGGCATCAGTTCTCTTGTAGGGAATGCCTGAGATCTGATGGGAGAATGCCAGACACTACTTCAAATTTGGCTGAAACATGAGCTTTCAAAGGGGGGAAAACAGGCCCAGCGAGCTATTCCATGGTCTGCCTGGCTTGCATGGAAGAGCCAATTTTTCAAAGACGTGTGCCAGCCTGCCTGTAGCAGACCGACCTGTGGTCTAGCACAGCCGGATGTTCTGTGGAGAGGCCCTGGCTGCACCGCCCAGCCTGGCCTCCCATACGAGGAAAAAAGTTACGATTTTTTTAGGATTTCAAAACACATTCTTTCACAACATGTAGATGCTACATACTGAATAACTTGGCAAAAGGAAAAGTAATTAACACTGAGTAATTCACACTTTGTATTAGACTGAGAAACAAAATTGATGCATGAATTGCCCTCAACCATATGTCGTCCCAAACTAACATAATAATCCAACAAATGGAATTGAACAAAACAGGGGAGGGGGGAGGGGAAGGGGGAGCGTCAAGAGTCGCCCCCGAGCGATTCCTGCAATAAATCATTGCCTCGCAAACGCAAAGCCAGAGGGGGAAAAAGTACTCACTCTTTGGATGCTTGTACTCCACCAAACACTCAGCATCAGATCTGCAGTAATCATGTTGAGGGTGTCTGCTTGGCCACATATACTTGTCTTGCCTTCACACCAGGAAAGCCCCTCTCCGCAACAGAAGAAGGCTGATTCCTTCCACGAAAACCGGCCCGTCGTCGAGACCACTCATTTCCTTGGTTGTTCCTCTGAGCCATGCCCCCTCCGTGATAATTATAGCCAGATGAAGAAGGATTGCCATGTTGGGGTGGAGCATTCTTTTGGGAGTATCTTTGGGCCTTCAAGGAACCAAAGGTATGCTTCTTATCATTTTCGGTTCTGTTGACCTTTGGGGATTCATCATCTGCAGTCACTGATGAGCTCTGAACATTATTATTCTGAACTGGTGGAGCTGCACTGGCTTCCAGTGATGGGTCTGGCACGCCTCCAATATTTGCATCCTTGGCTACAGCAAAACTTGTGCTGGTATCCGAAGTTGTTACAACCCGTGATTCAGCGAGCCTGTGGGCGGTTACTGATTGGTCAATAGAATGCCCATGAGTAACTTGGGAATGCAGCGCGCTTCCATCTTGTGACTGCAAAGGTCGAAAGATGGGAGTTGAGTGAAGAGGGGCCAAACACGCTTGGCCAGTCAAGTCAGCGGGATTCTGGAGGATAAGAGGCTAAGCTATAAGCATGATGCAATACGAAGATGTAAGCTAGACGGTGAAGATCCATGGTACCAACTTCATTACAAAAAGAACATAAATTTTCCAGATTGCATAACGCATAAAAATAATAAAAGAATGGCAAATAAAAATGAAATCATGGGAATACCTGGAATGGAGACTTATCAAATACAGGAACTGTGGACGACCCTGGCAAGAGTGGGGATCCATGGGAAAGATGCTGAAAGAGAGGCGCCATGCTCGAAGCATTTTTTTGCATGTTAGCGACATCCACATTCTTGGCATCACCATCACCCGAAGAAATTGCCAAATTTTTCCAGTCAAGTTGCTTCCCAGGTGGGGTATATGTGGAACCATTCATGAAACCCACGCCAAGCTGGTGGCCATATTGTCCAACAGGAGGAAAATGATTGTAGACAACCATGGGAGCCCCCTGAACCCCAGGAATGCAGCCCGGAGGAGCAATGAATGGGCCAGAATATCCTGGATGAACATAGAAGGGGTCAACACTGGAATGGTGGTGCTGCCAACTTCCAAGAGGTCCAGGACCAGATGTGGTGTTTTTTTGAGGTTGTGGTTGTGCACCAGATGACTCTTCGGCATGGCTTAAGGCAAAAATAGGGCCCCCTAATATTGGGTTCGTGTCATAGAAAGGGAAACGGGTATGTGGACTAGATGTAAAATGCGAAGGCATATGCCCAGAAGAACTCTGGGGGCTGGGTAATGGAGGCCATAACGAAATTGGTGTTGTCTCAACAGATAAATCTTCTGGAAGTGTTACACTGAACTCATCGACCCTTGGCTGACTCGGAGATTTCTGATCGCCATCCACTCCTGTGAAAAATAACATATAGGTCATACTGTAGAACGTTAATGCAACACAGCTTTTCATTCAACTACATTGTGGAAGAATTAACAGTTGTTACCAGTTCCACAGTGGCTGATGTTGGGACTACCGAAGACATTGGTGTCATTAGCTGAGGTCAGGTCGCTCATAACCAGCTTGCTGTTGCCAGCAGCAGCAGCATCAACACTCTCAGAATCTTGCTCAGGAGCATGGGAGGCACTCAAATGCTTGTCTTTCTCATAGCAACTAGAACTCTCATTGACAATTACAGGAAAAGGTTGGGAAATGCTACTATCTCCTTGACTTAAACCTGGAACACCAATTCCATGTGGCATGACATGACTACTAGGAGGGAGGACCACCGGGGACGTAAGAGCACCTGTGAACAAGATAAAAAAAAATAAACCCCACTGCAGCCTGTAATTTATAAGAACTTCGTTTATGGAGATACGCGCTCACCGAATTGAATCTTCTCTCCAGACACCATCTTAATTGAACTTGATCCAGAAAATGTTTTGACATGTGCTCTAGATGACAATGGAAGCTCCAAGAGTGCATCATCCACTGTGTTTGGATGACCTCCAATAGTTGAGACATGATAATCATGCTTAACAGGTCTCATAGCCTCATCAATATGATTGTGACTGGTAGACATTGCCTACCACAAAATACAAACATCCTCAGTCTCTCTTGGAATTCCAAAACATTCAGGCCCTCTGAAGTTGTTTAGAATTATGAGTATTGCAAACATGGGCAAAAGCAAATATCTAGCACAACTAGTGCATCAGTCGATCACAAAATGTTCCTAAAGCAGAGAAGACTGTCCATCACGTGCAACTTTTACGCCAGTTATCAAGAATTTTGATTTTTCTCAACCATGCAATTCTGTATCAATCATTCCATTATTCACTAAAAATATAAATAGCTTTCTTACCGTATTTTGGGTGTCAGGCATTTGGACATGATCATGTTCTGCTCCACCACATGAAAAAAGAGACACAGGACTTGAATGAGAAGGCCTGCAATATTCAACAATACTGTTAATACTATATCATGTCATTATGAAAATAGGTTCAAAATGTGAAGATGTTTGTTGGTCACGCACTTAATAGATTGTGTTTCAGAATTGTCTTGAAATTTAGCAGTTGGAGGCTGGGAAGCTGCAACAGCACCAGCAGGCAATGTAACCTGTGCTGTATGCCCTGAAGATACAGCGCAATTAGTCAAGTAAAAGTTCTTAAATAAAGAAAGATTCTGTTAGAAGTTGGCTGGGTCCTAGGTGTGTTATTGGCTTAGTTTGTTGTTAATTGGTATCGGTTAGAAGTCCTCACCACTCAATTGGGCAGGCACTTCCCCTTGACTTCTAGGGGCAGCGTCCTTCTGCCTAAAAGCATGTGATTTGCGCATTGGCTGCCATAATAAAAACAAAAGAGAGTGATTGATATCCACAGATCACATCAAATTACCAAGTACATTGCTAAAAAAAATAGATACCTTGGTGATGAGTGATTTTGCTTTGATTTCTTTTTCCCTCTGCTCTCGCCGATCATTCAGCATTTGCCTCTTTGACCGGACTTCAATAAAATCATCTTCATCACTGGGGCATTCAATACCTGGTTGTTTAAATACTCTCACAATGCCACTCTGTAGCGGAGCATCAACATCCTCTGACGCATTTTGTATCAGGTTCACCCCTGCAAATTGTGATGCATTTTGAATCTTTGCAGAGAAATCTTTTTGGGTTTCTTTCACTGCTCCATCCTCAGAATTTAGCTTCTGTGAAACAATGCTTCCAGAAGATGACCGGATTTCAGTTTTCTGCTTCATTATCCTCTTAGAAATAACAGTCCTCTTTAAGCCACCGCTTCTAAACGCTGCGCTTGGCTTTTCCATATAATTTGGGTTACCATCAAGCGCTGCACCATTAGAATGAATCAACTGTTCGGCTGGCTTCCTCTCATTTTTTTCACGGATACGGTATTCTCTTCTCTGCACAGTCATCCTAGGTCTTCTTTGGAGCTCATATGTGTCTTCTGGTATAATGTAATCATCCTTAGATGACCTTGTATGTCCATTTTTTATCGCATACATAAATCTCCTTCCCCTGCCCCAGACACGTGCCTATATCTTCTCATTCCAGACTGCATAGCTGGCTGTGCACTTGACAAATGAGATTCATGTTTTCTCGTCCTTGCTAGAGGTAGAATATTCTCTGAAGCAGCATCTTGCTCTAATGTCTCTTTAACTACAAACTCAGTTCCTGATAATTTCTTATCATCTGGCCAGGAGGTGATGGAAGAAGATGAATTGACGAGAGGATTATCATCAATGCCATTCGGACCTGTCCTTGCAGTTGAAGCAGAAGCAAAACCTTGCTGATCACTTAAAGAAACAGATGACCGTATATCTCTGGCTACCTTGTGTGTAGAGGCATCATGACCAGATTCATGAGTCAATAATGCCCCTGGATCATGATTCAGATGACCCACTGCATTAGGCTGAACAGAAGGAATCAACTGAGGGGCTAAGGACAAAATTCCCTGTGAAGGAGAAGATGAATGTTGAAGCTGGCCAAATTGGAAAATTGGAGTTTGTGATGGAATCGTAGGAGTGGTGGACGAAACGACAGGTGAATGAGTATGAAGAGGCATTTGTATTGAACCAATTTGTATAGCAGGTAATGGAGATGGAATTGGAGTGCCTGAAAAGAGCCCAAACTGAAGCTTTACAGGTAAACCCACCTGAGTCTCCGTGTTGGTCAAAGATGAGATATTTTGGGTTCTGTTAATGCCACTCTTAACATCAACAGAAGGTGAGGCCCTCCTTTGGCCATTAAAAACAGAAAAATTCGAGAAATCAACACAATCTATGTGATTAGTGGCTGGAGACGAATATGCAGTGCTGATCTGTGGTCTAGAACAATCCAGTGCATATATTTCTGTCAGCATTCCAGAAGAGCTACCAGCACTCTTCTTTTGAGAATCACATGTAGACAGGAGACCCTTTCCCTCCGAAGACAAGGCATTAATTGACCCACTTTCATGAAATGAATTTCCAGCAACACCAACTAACCTTTCTTGTGACTCAAGTATATTGTCAAAATCATCATTTGGTATATCAACTTCCACCCCCTCATCAAAGCCCAACACCACATTGTTCTGTATATCAGGTAACTCTTTTTCCACATGTGTTAGTCCAAACTTTTGGATTTCAGTACTTTCATCAGCATAACGCAGGTCATCATTTTCTCGATGACATGTTTCATCTTCATCATATTCTTCTTGCTGCTGCATTGCATAATCATGTTCGGGGTCCACTCTTCATCCTCCACCCCACAAGGAGAGTCTGAATCAATAACAGCAGCACTGTTGCCATTATCGCTATTGCAAATAACAGAATCACTCCTTAGTAAGCTCCCTTCAATTTCTGCTGAGGAACGTACATATGAATCCTCATATACATCGAGTTCATCATGGGAAAGATGAGGTGGAGAAGCAGGGGCGCTAGAAACAGACAGTGAAGATTGTGAATCACATCCAGACTCATTTTCCAATTTCTGACCACCAGAAGTAACATTATCGTGCTCCAACCTATACGCATCAGATGGGTCAAAGATATGCTGCCTGTGATCAATATAAGCTCTCGCATCACCTCTGTCAGTTCTAGCTTCATGTGTAAGATGAATACCACTATCTAAAAAGGTGGCTTGGCCAGAATTCTCAGCATGGACAGATGCAGCCCTTTGAGCATGTGCAAGTGATGGAGGAGGAAGGACACGGGGTTGCCTCAGAGAATACCTTGACCTCCCAGAAAAATAAGTGTCATTTGCTTCAGGAGTGAAATACATGTGATCTGAATAAGTGGGCTGAGTATATCCCCTAGAGTTTTGAAGGCCACGTCCATTATCTCCATACTTATCAGCAACATCGCCATGTATTTCAGAATCTTCCAACTTACGCTTTGCATATGAGTCCATATTCCCAGCAAGATTCCACCTGTGGTCCTTGAACCCAAAATCAACAGGTGATGACTCGTTCTCCCCATCCTTGGACAAGTCCCTGTTAGGTATGTACTCAGTTCCTCCATGTAACTCTTTCCTAGGAGGTGGTTTACTGCTGACATGAATATCATACCTTGAACGAGAATGAACAGTGTCCTGATTTGAGAATGGAGACGGAAAAATACCATCCTTTTCACTTACCTCCTTTCTCCAAGAACTACTAGCTTTTCCTCTCTCAAGGAAGTTTGAGGAATCTTCTCTACGAGGATATGTTTTCACAGTTATTTCAGGCCTATTGCTGATAGATAAATCAAAAGAACCTGAAATTTTGGCATTCTCCACCGCTCTCTTGCCATTTTCACAGCTATCCATATCTAATTTCCTGGAAGTATAATTTTCCTTTGCTTCCACATCCAGTTTCTCATAAATACCCCTGTTAGGTGCAGAAGCATCATTTTTGACAGCCTCAGCCTCAGCCTGCCGCCTTGCCATCCTAGCCTCCACTTCCAAAAGTTTCTGTTTTGCAGCTTGTTTTCGCCTTTCTTCTTCCAGTTGAATTCTTTTCCTTTCTTCTTCCCTGGCAATTCTCTGCTCCTCAGCTCGGCGAGTAGCCTCAAGCTGTTCCTGTTCTGCCCTCCATGCGGCTTCTTGTGCTTCCTCTTCCAGCCTTCTCTCTTCGAGAATCCTTTTTTCTCTTTCCTCTTTTTCCCTTTGAGCTTGCATCAAAGCTCTTTCTTGTTCTTCAATAATCATCTGACGTTCAACCTCTTGCATCTTCTGAACTCTTTCAAGCTCAGCCTCAAAAGACTCCCGAACTGGATCATGTATATCAGCAATTTTTGCAGCATCTTTTTTTCTCTTGATGATCCCAACAACATCCCCAGAAAAGAGATCCTTCTCATCAAAAACTGAAGCACTAATGTCCCTCAGTGGGGGCTTTCCCTCTGAAATGAGCTTATCGCTTCTCAAATATTTCTTGTCCCGACCCACGGTCATTGTTGGATCAGCCATCGGCCCAGGTTTCCCACTGGAACCAACTAAAAGTTTAGAAAATGCATTATTCTGATGACTATCACCTCTGAATCTAGAATAGTGATCAGATAGCTGCTGGTCTCGGCGAATGTGGTCAGTGCGTTGGTTATTAAAAGATTCACTTGAATTAATTGGATGCTGCTTTCCTATGATGTTCAAATCCCTCCTGCCAAAAAAGGGCTCCCTGTTGCCATTGCCATTTCGACCAGTGTCTCCATGGTGTGGAGGGATGTACTTGTTCTCCTTCAAAATGTTACCAGGAGCATTTACCTTTCCTTGAAGATCAACTCTATAATTCCCACTTTCCTGAGAGCCATTTCTGGCTAGTGACGCTGTTCTCCATTTTTCCACCTCCCTTCCTTCCTGATTCACTTCATTTGAATAGTTTTTATATGCACCAATTTTATGCACTTCACTGGGAAAACCATTCCCAGTTTCAATGTCTCTACCACGTTTTTCATACTGTCTATGAATTGGCTTGTAAGGCAGAAAACTGGATCTTGGGAAATCCAAATCTCTGTCCCAGTAATTTTCACTTTTCTGAGCACCAGTTGCTCTTTCATGCTCCACAAATCCATGGCCCGTATCACGCTCATCGTCTGTCCAGTCAGATCGTGGAGTCATGCGAACCAATGGCAATGGATCAGGAATGTACTCCCCATTCTTCATCGGACCAGTCACTTGACCATCATGATCTTCCGTAACCTTGCTTCCCCCCTTTCCCATTGAGACCAGACCTGGCTGCTGTGCATCAGAACTGCCTTTTCTACGCACATTCAAGTCCCCATTCTCAACATACTTTTGCTTCAGGTACATCTGCTTCTGACTTGTACCAGAAGAGACAGGCCTTGCAGCCTGTAGAGTTGGGAAATCTTCGCCTCTTAAAACCACGGCTTTGTCTGCAGAGTGAGGAATATCCCGAAAAACAGATGCCGTGACCCCAATAGCACCAGTGCGTGCGGATGGTGGCATATAAGAACCAGCTGTCACACCAGCATCAACCATGGTATCCACTACATGTGCCCCAGGGGTATCAATACCACTGGTGTTCTTCTCGCTTATGGTAGCAGTCGGCTTTGTCCATCCCACACCGGCTGAAGTAGGTCGTGATCCACCACTATTACCACCACCAACACCTGATCCACCCGAACCCAACATATCATACTTCTCATGTTCCTTTCTCAAGGATGGCAAATTCAAGGGGCTGGAATCGATAGTTTCGGAACAACCTTAGGTGCCATTCCCCTATTACGAGATAAGACCACCATTCCTCCAGAACTCCCACCAACTGATCGACCTCGTCCAGCTCCAGTAACCTGTCCACCATTATAATGCTGCAAATGATGCTGCTGCCCATACGACTTATTCAAATTCACAGACACAAACTTAGGCCCATTATTGGCCATTTCCAACCGTGAACCCAAACACCAACCGGAACAGCGGTTCCAAACCGTCTCCCTCCACGTTAATCCAATCCACCAAAATCAAATCTTTCCCTCCACAGATCCCCTGAAAACATCAAAATTAACAGCAGTGCGGCACAAAACAGCCAATTCAAAAAATTGAGACAACAACTGACACAAGCACGAAGATGAACAAAAGCTTGAAAGAAACCGTAGCAGATACTCACAATTGAGTAGTTAAAGATTTACAATTTTACGCGATATCGAAAAAATCTAGACGAATACCTGCTCGATTTGTACTCCGCAATACCGAGGAATACAAAGGGGCCACAGCGCGATGGCGGTTTAACGTGCCCTCACGAGAGAGCGCGTTCCCTTCGTCTGAGAAGAGGGGAGAATGTATACGGGATTCAGAAAATACACCTAATATTAAAAAATAAAAAAATCCTTAAAAAATGAATAATAAAACTGGATTTTTCCTAAAAAAAAGTAAATAAAAATAATTATCCAAATCCTAACGTATAAAGAAAATTATGTAACCGGAAGTATCTTGTTTAAAGTTTAAGTCTGAGATAATAAATATTTAAAATGTGTTTAATATATGAATATAATTATATTAAATTAACTGAGTGGGATTATTTGGATTATAACTTTAAATTGTCATTTAAAAAAAATTTACTCTTTCTTAGGATACCTTTTCTAAAATAAAATTAAATTATTTGATAAAATAAAATTATTATCAAAATAAAGATTTATGGATAAATAATATAAAATATTAATTATATCTTATATTTTGTATAGTGGGCGCATTTTAAGGCCCAGCCCAGTCAGTGAGCTCATCTGTGTTAGGAAACTGGGACCAATAGGCCGGCCCTAAAGTGACTCACTGGTACTAATTCTATCTGTTTAGCAATTCAAATTGGCGTGAGCATGCATTTACATTTTTGTTTGGGGCAGACTTTTTGAGAAATAATTTTTGAAAAATTAGACAATAAGGTTTTTTAATTTATTAAAATTGATTTATAATAGATATGGTTCATATTTTGTAACAAAACTATTTTTGAAAAAAATTTGAATCACAATGATAATATTGGAGTATTTGATAGTATAATATAGAAGATTTATAATCGAGATTACATAGAAACTGTTAGCATATATATGATAGTCTTGTATGATTATATTACTCATACATTCGGTTATTGAGCATATGGATAATATTTACAAATGAATTGAGGGAGAGTTAATTATATTTATACTAATCACATATTCATATTTTTATTCTTGTATATCGAATGTTATATACAATTAAAGATATATATATATATATATATATATATATATATATATATATATAATTACACTATATTCATATATTCAGATTTCTATTCTCAAATATTGAACATTATATACAATTGAATATATACATACTTAATTACATTATATTCACATATTCAGATTTCTATTCTAGAATATCAAACATTATATATAACTAAATATATATATATATATACTTAATTACACTATATTCATATATTAAGATTTCTATTTTCGAATATCAAACGTTATATACAATTGAATATATGCATAATTAATTACACTATATTTAAACATATTAGTATGTTAATCTTAAACCAAATCTATAAATTACCACACCAAAAATTACTATGGTCCGGCATGTAATGCGGTCAATGAGTAATAAATTCTGAATAATGGGTATCCCGGCCGCCCAATGTCGGAACACAGATGCCCTTAGGGCACGGGTCACCAACGAGTGGCGTCCTCCACATGTCATGCCACTAGGCGTTATTTATTTATTATTAGTTATAATTTTTTTTAATGATGTTAAGGGGACACGTTTTGTTTATTACTTTATTGATTTATTTATTGTGTGTCACTGGGATTGGACACCTGGCGACAAATCCCACTTGTCAGTCTCGTTCGGTCAAAAGGTGTCTTAAAGACTCCCTTGTCCTTTTTCACCCATTCCTTGTCACCAAGCCAGTCATCCCCATAAAAGCATCTTTTCTGGAGGGTGGACATCGCTAGGTGCACCTTATTCAGGCAGGAAATTCCACTTTTCTTTTTTTTTTTATTAAAAAGGTTAATATTTGTGGAAAGAAATTGTAATTTACCAGTTGCCAGTTGCCAGTTGCCAGTGCCACCAGCATATGTTGTTGCTTGGGGCGTGGCATGGCATTTTTAGGAAAATGTACAACCAGAATTCCGATCGCAAGCTTGGGGGAAGCGCCGGCGCTCCTCCGCCAATGAGCCCGAGAATCTCCTTCTCCAGTGACTTCGTGGGGGATCCCAGATTCGCGCGCCTATTTCTTACAGGGACGCACCCGTTTCCGATTTCGAGTTCTCTGTCAACAATTTCCCGATGATGAGCGCCGACGAGCTCTTCTTCAAGGGGCGCCTACTCCCGCTGAAGGAGGGCGGGGGAGGAGGAAGTAACCGGACCACCACCCTGAGGGATGAGCTGCAGCATGAAGACGGCGAAGAATTCTCCACCCGGCCGCCCAAGAATCCAGTTCCGGCGCGGTGGAGGGGGTTTCTTGGACTGAGAAAACCCCACACCGGATCTAAGAAACCCGAGAAAATGGCTGAAAAAAGAGCCCGTATTTACATGATGGTTCACAATGCAGCACCAATTCTCAGGTCTTCTTCTTTCAACACAGTAATTCTTGTGTGACTGAAATTCCACAACTTCTCAGAACATGAACGTCATTGTGCGTTGCTTAAATGCAGGAATTTTCCGACTGATTCATTTCTCACCATGCTCCTGGACTGCGAGGGATTTTGCTGAAGCTCAAGCTGCTTGCTATTCCTTGAATCTTTTTCAGGAAGGAATGAATACATTTATTATATTTCTTGAACAAAAAAAATAGGCCTTCCATTTTGCGGTGTCCCCGTGTCCGCAGTCTGCAGAGGTTGGAAATTGTATTTTGCAGTTTTGGTTTTAATTACATTCTCCATATTTTAATTATATATGTTAGATAAATACATATAATTAAAAATCTATTTAATACACAGGTTTTATAAGAATATATTTCAATTAAGAAAAGCATGAATTAAACTATTGTGATAACGTTTTACATGTCACACGTACATTAGAAAACACGTTAATTAAATAAATATAATTTTTATTCATGCATTCAAAAATGGGGAAAAAGGAACAATAAGATCTCGAGTAAATAGACCTTATCAACAATCCACCTGATAGGACACTATCTCATCGGACAACCATCCGATGAAGATAGCAAATGTTAGTTGATAAAAGCTACATTTGAAAAAATTACTTCAAAATTAATTTTAATAAAATTGAAATTTCTGATAGATAAAAATTAAATTAAATTAATTATGTATAATATTATTAATTATAATTATTTAATAAAATGAATATAATTGTCATTTCAATATTAGAATCAATTTTTTTAAAAAAAGGAATTCTATCATCTTATTTTTCATAAAATTGAAGTAAAATCTAAATAATTAATTCTCGTAAAATAGAATTGATTATACAGACTTCCAAACATTGCTAAAATGTTTCCAATGAAACTTGATAAGTCATGTCGATATGGGGTTATCATTGGGGCATTGCCCGACAATCAACTATGGCATATCTGCTCCCAATTATGAAACCCGCCCCCACCTGCCCGCCCCGTGTGGATAAGAGGGTTTTCATATTTTTTAAAAAAAGACTGACACGAGGACTCTCTGTCGGGTGCAGTAGAGCTGAACGTCGACCCGCGTGTCGCGTCCATTCTGCATCCGCACACTGGGGTGGGGGCTACCGGACGGGGATTCGTTAAAAAGAAAAACAATTAATAAAATTAAAGCAGGATGTTTTGGGTCAACGGTCAAGGGGACAGCTGGTGCCTGCTGCAGACGACCATGTTGCGGATTTAAACGATTTAAATTTGGAAGGAAATGGCAATAATTAAATTTAATGATTGTTTAATGGGTTGGAGCGGGCGTCATGAATCGGGAAGCGTTTTGGACGCCCTGGTAATCGATTTCGACGAGTCGGAGGGATTAACCGCCGACTCATCGGCGCCGTCGCCGCCATGTGCTTCGTCTTTCTTCTACCGATCGCGCCGCCTAATTTTGAAGATCAGGTATTTAGCTGAGTCAGGCGGCATTGATTCAGCCATCGGTCTTCTCGGCCTCCACGGTGCAGTCGTCCTTGGTGATCGCCGCCTTTTCTTTTGCCCCGTCGAGTATACCAGAAAGCAGTAACACCTCTGACATCGGATGTGATGAAAATGCAATTCTGAAGGTGATGGTGCGTTATCTCTCACCATGTTGCACCTTTTTTGTTCTCATTTTTGTGCTTGGGTTTCAATCATTTGTGTAGAAAGAAATGATTGCTTTGTTTACATGTTTTAGGAATTCCTCGCGTCGCCAAGGGCTGATGCCATTCATCTTCTTGAGTTCAATGTCTCTGAGTTGCATTTTACAATTTCAGTAAACACCTCTCCCTCTTTCTTCTTAGATGGCTTCTTTTTTAGAAGAACAAAGTACATGGCTGTATACCATCGGGAGAGGTTTGGGAATTCATTCTTTCAGGCACCTCCTCGTGTATCTTGTGGCTTGTCATTGCTATATTATGCGAGGGGGAAAGATCCAGGCATCAGTTTTCTTGCAGGGAAGACTCTGGAACACGCTACAGGGACATACATAGACTTGGAAACACAAGTCCCTGGTTGATTCCAAGGTCAAAAATTCACATTGCATTGGGTATCCACTAAATCCTGGTCCATATGGATTTCAAAAAACTTCATCAGAATTGGGGCATACCACCAGGGCCTGACTGGCATGACATGTAGATTGGTTGTTGCGAGACGATAAAGACTTCAAATTGGAGTGTTGGCATAACATCTCACCTCCAACACAGGTACAAGAGTAATTCCGCCATATCTGTTGAACACTAACTAACATGTGTTGCAGAATGAAGGATACAGAGGTTTTCGCCTGGATGCATATTGACAACCCACCTGCCTTGTATGCCTACAAATCCCATACTTGGAAGCAGTGAAACTCTAAAGAGAATGGAGTCCCCGGACTTGGAAAGTAAGAATCCATTTTCACAGACAACTAATCTCCATCTTCTTCATCTCCAACTTCCCTTGATTGTTTCCGTATGCAGCCAAATTCTCCATGACTGTGGGCTTCACCCTCCACCAGATTAACCCACGGAGCCCGCTGCACCAATGGCCTCCAACACTGAAGAAACTCATACACAAGAGGCCCGTGTGCATAGCCCAAAACCAGAAGACTAAAAAAACAAGTTGACATCCATCAGGGCCATGCCTAGTGCCGCCCCAGCCGACCATGAATTGGTCTTGAGGATATTATATTCCAACCTAAGCTCCATTATGTTCCCAGTTCCCACCCCTGCATTCCATTTAAAGCTTCCTTACAGTCAACGATGGCCTTGTGAAATGGATGCACGTGCCGACGACTCAGGCCTAGGGACCCCCTAATTCTTATTTTATGGCAATCAATGGACGCCTTGATCGCGCATTCATTTTGTAATAAAGTTGGGTACCATAAAACCTCCCTTTTTCATATTTAACTGATTTCCGCACTGTTTGTCCGTTTCTTGTTACTCTCCAGTTTCTGTAATAAAGATTTTCATAGATCGATCGAAAAAAATATACATTTTTAAAAATAATCGATTATAAATCTTGATTCATTCATTTAGATTAAAACGTAAAAAATTTTTAAAATCTAGTTTTGCTTTTCAAAAATAAAAATAATTTTGTTGTAAAACACTATAAATTGTAAAAGTATTTTTTTCAAAAAATAATTTTGAAATTATATTACAAAAATTATTTTTGAAAAAGTAAGAAATAGTTTATTTTTACTTATTATTTTTTATTTTTTAAAAAATAAAAATAAGTTTAAGAAATTTTCCAAAACACTAGTTAATTACATTCAAATGATTCATGACTTTTTTAATCATACCAAAGGACATGTTCTATGATTTGAAACTTTATGTAGAATAGAATCAATTTTGAAATTATGTGAATACAATAAATTTGAATATTGTAAAATTATTTTGTTAGATAATATGAAATATATATTGTTAAGTTTATTATATTAAATTATTATTTAATCATCAAAACATAATCAAAGAAATTTAATAATTTCTCAATTTAATCACAAAATTTGAATATTTAACTTTTCTAAAATTTAATGCATAACAAATCCAAAATATTGGATTGAGGACAATAAGTTGGGTTGATGAATCTTTTGGGATCACTAAAAAGAAATATGAAGAATTTACCAGATGGAAATTTCAAACATAGCATCTTGGGGGACTTGGAAGTCAAGGGGTGGAATTTTCACAAGCAACTTTTTTTTTTGGTTTTCAAACGGTTAGAATTTTAAATTTGTAAGGTTTGGGCGATGGAGATCTGATAGAGAGAGGAAGTCGAGGTCGTAGAGTAGGACAACTGAAGTAGCAGAGGAGGAACCAAGGAACGTACGAAGGGGGATATATGTATGGTATGGTATGGCATTCGTTTGTATCGAGGAGCTTAGCTGGAATTTCAGCTTTCTCTGTGTCCCTGAAAGGAAAAGCGCAGCAAGAAATCTGCTTCCCTAGGATGTAGGGAATCATTTTACCGGAATTGGGTTCAAGATTTATGCGGTTAGGTGCTGCAAGTGGACTTGAGTATGGGCCACTGAGTCGAGAAATCTTGTTCTGGGGGATTTTCCCGTTTTCTTAGTAGCGGGAGGAGTAATGGTGGAAGATGTGTGCATCCTCGATAAGGTGATCGATCGAAGACGTCAGTTTGCGTTTCCTTTATGGTTTGGTGTGAATCCCGTTTCTGCATTATGGGTTTTGAGTTTCCTGTTTGGGTGCCGGAATTGTCCTTCCTCGAATGACTAGTCTAGTTGAAAATCGAATGTGAATGGCAGGAAATTGGGTTCTCTGCTGCTCATATTTTTCCTGCTTTCGCTTTCTGGTATTGGGGTTCCCTTGGAGACACTGGAGACGATGAGCTTTCGTTGCCTATTGTACTGTTTTTTTTCCTCTACGTTGGGAAGACGGGATTTTCTGCATTTATAGTGGATGTTGTTGTTGCGCGCAGCTTTTTTGTTTCTTCATTTTCTCGACTGTAGTGATTCATGGATTGTTCCAACTTGAATGCAGGGTGCAATTATCATAAAGGCTCCTATGAAACCCTCTCCATCTAGGAGGATTTTAGTTCTTGCATTTGCACTGTTTTCTGGTGTTTATGTCTTCTCGGTTTGTCTGAAGCAAACAAACTTCCGAACCAACAAAGAAGTCTCAAGTATTGAATCTCATTTCAACCGTTGTAATGAGTTCAGCATTGACAGATCCCAAACACCATTCTTGCACTACCCCAAGCCCGCAACATTTAACAGGTCTGTAGCTAGAACATATCCCTCCCACCTCGCATTTGATTGATATCTTCATGTCCATCTGTGAATTTTGTTGTTTATTTGCCATCAGGGCTGAATGTGAGTGCAACCCTGTACGCCTTTTTGCCATTGTCTCAATGCAAAGATCTGGGAGTGGATGGTTTGAAACCTTGTTAAATAGTCACACAAACGTGAGCTCCAATGGGGAGATCTTCGCTGTCAAAGAGAGGCGAGTCAGCAGCTCATCGATCTTGGTGACACTTGACCAAGTTTACAACTTGGACTGGTTCTCTAGTGCTTCCAAGAACGACTGCTCTGCAGCAGTAGGCTTCAAATGGATGCTGAATCAGGTTTCTTGCATCATAGTTTCTTGTGTTTCTTCTTCTGGTTCAAAGGGTATTCAAACCATCCTCTTGTTAAACCTCTTCAGGGAATCATGGAGTTCCATGAGGAAATCATCGACTACTTCAGTAGAAATGGGGTTACAGTCATATTCCTCTTCCGCAGAAATCTACTTCGACGCATGGTTTCTGTGCTCGCAAATTCCTATGATCGATATGCGAAACTTCTCAATGGAACACACAAGTCCCATGTCCATTCTCCTCAGGAGGTTCCCTTTCTCTTTCCCTGTGAATCACCTCACATCTGCTACCTGAACCATAACTTGTTAACGCTTCTGATGCTCCTTACAGGCTGAAACACTTGCAAGTTACAAGCCCAGAATCAACCCCAAAACGCTAGTGACAGACCTCGAGAACATGGAGAAGATGATCCTGAAGGCCCTGGGGTACTTCAGACGCACCAGACACATGATCCTGTACTACGAAGACCTTGTGAGCAACAGAACAGTAAGCTGCACACCACCCCTCAACAACCACTCCCCTTCCAGATAACTACTTAAATCTGCACTCTCTGGAACCTGTGGCAGAAACTGGTCGATGTTCAGAACTTCCTGGGGCTGCCATTGCTGCCCTTGAGGAGCAAGCAAGTGAAGATACACAAAGGGCCTCTCAGAGACCATATCCTGAACTGGGAGGAAGTCTGTGAGGCTCTCAGAGGAACCGTCTATGAAGGCGCATTTGACACTGACTACACCAATTGAAGATCTCTCCCTTCCTCTTCTGAGGTGTTGGAGAAGGATAACACAGACTAATTCTGCTGATTAACAAAACCAGGCCTTGTTCTTCTGATCTCTAAGCTGAAGCAAAGTGTACAGAGCCTGAACAAGTCTCTTTGACAACTACAGAGTCAGGAGCCATGGTATACACACAAATCCTAAAAAAATGAGAGTTATTACCAAAATGGTGGTTTTATTTTAAATACAGTATTTTAATTTTTAATTTAAAATTTGCTTTAATAATCTGATACTTAGCGATAATGGCGGCGGGGTGGTTTTAATTAAGTTCATTCATTTTGAGGTGTCGCTGTCACGCCTCAGCCCAAAGTTTCCAAAAGGGGTATTTATTATTTTTAAAATATCTCATGGGATAATTAAGTCATATCTGATGGTTTATGAAATTAAAATAAAAAAGAATTTAATTTATTTCTCAATGATGCAGTGAAATTAATTATTAGTTAAAACATTTGAATTTTATTTAAATTCATGAAATAAATGTAACATAAAATTATCTAAAAGGGTAAAAAGGACAAAACTCTTCATAAATCCTCACACAACTGGGTGCATAGAGCACACTCCATGAGGACGTGAATTTACATGTTTGTCCTTCAGCCTCAATTCTCAAAACGACCAAGGTTTTCTTTATATAATTGACTTTTGAGAAAATAAAAAAAACAGTTTTAATATTATATTAAATATAGATTCATTGCACAAAAAAGTATTACCTTTTTTAACTAAATAATCAAATATAAAATAATGCAGAGTTTAATATCATATGTTAATTAGATTCAATGATTATATTTGTAATCTTTTGCATACTATTTTATGGTAGTTATTCTCTAAGATTTATTTTGATTGTGGAATTTAAATATAATAAAAATTTTAATTGATAAATTGTAAATAGGATAGAAATATATTTTACGGATATTTTTTTCACATAATGTAAGACAGATGGTCAATTTTGTAATTCATACAAAATTTGGTGATTGCTTGGGATTTATGAATTATTTGATTAATAAAGAAAAAGATTTGTAAAGTGTGGTAGGTCAGGTAGTTGATGAGAGCAAAAGAAAATAATTTAGTGGGCATTATTTTGTATTTATGTATTTATTATATATATATTGAGAATTATATTTTGTTTTTTTCTTGAAAATTCTCCAAGATTTTGTGGATGAGTGAGATACTTGCTGTTTTGGCTGTATATCAATTATATCAGGTTCAGGCGATGTAGTGTAGCGTGGGGCTTCGTGGGATTGAGTTGGCGTCGTGCTGCAGCAGCATGGTGTGGTTCTCGCGCTAGGGAATTTCGAAGCCCTCGGGAGTCGTAGTGATGTTTTGATTCGAGGAATCGGGTTGTAGATGCTTCCGTTGTTGCTCTTCACGGATGATGTTTGAATCCCTTGTAATCGGAATTCGGAGGGGGCAGCTCTTGCGCAAGTTGCACTCCTGGTGAATATCTGATATGTAGTAGTAATCGCGCTATGTTCCGTCGTATCTTGTTTTCTTGGGCATGTACTATGCTTTTTATTCGTTGGGCTGGAGGATAGTTTTACTATGATACGATGCTCTGTGGGTCGTGGTGTTGGGGTTGGAGATGGAAGTATTGTTTTTGCGTCGATGATTAATCACTTTCATGCGCTAAAAGACTTTTCTTGAGGCGCGTAGTGAAGTGTGTTGGTTTTTGCTGTATTGGAATTTTCGTTTTCATTAGCGATTGGGGTTTTGAACAAAAATACTACGAAATGGATGGGTGCCATTGTGTTTTTGTATCGCCTCAGTGCATATATTCTTGTTCTGGTCCGTGAAAACTGTTCTTCCACTTATGCTTGTTAAGATTACTGGCGGGTTTTCATCCTCTAACGACTTGGGAATCCTGATATCAGCTATTTTGTTTGTTTTTCAGGAATCCCTTTTCTTCTGGCAATCCGTCAAATCTTTCCGTGATCTTCTTTTCTATTATCTTCATTCTCGTTGCATCCAATCAACATTTAGTGAAGGGGGCAGAAGATTCTGGAAGTAGTGTTGGTTTTGTATGGACATCCCCACATTCTGTTTTGCATGGGAGTTTCGAAGGTGTGTGTCCACCTTCAAAAGAATTGTGTTTTCCATCTACATTGAATGCAGCTGAAATCAGTGAACGTGAGGGACCAGATCCTTCTTTTCTGTCCGGGGGGTTCTCTTATGAACTGAAGGAAATGCAGAGTAACCTGAGCTTCTTGTCTCATCATAGAACCTTCAGAGTTTTGGATGGGAAAACAGTTTCTTGCTTTTTATGTCACCAAGATGGCTTGTATGAGGTTTCCTCCAGTGAGAATGTCAAATTACACGAACATTCTCATCATGTCCTGCAACTGGGAAAGAGGTTGCGTAGTCAAAACTCATCAATTGACACCATGAACGTCAAAATTGGCTTCGTTGATGGTTCTTCTCCAGTTCCCTTGGAAATAAGTCCTTCCATAATGGATTGGGGAAATAGAAACTTGCGTAGTTCTTCATTGGCCTTTTTGACAGTCAAGAATGTTGATGCAGATAATATTCTTAGAATTTATGACCTCTATAGTAGCAGCATGCAGTTTTACTCATGCAATTTTAGTGAGCTGTGGTTAGCTCCAGGGGAAGTGGCATCACTGTGCTTTGTATTTGCTCCTAGCCACCTGGATTTGCCTCAGGGCAACTAGTAGTGCAGACAACTTTAGGTGGCTTCGTGATACAAGCTAAAGGTTTTGCTGTTGGCTCACCTTATCTAGAGTATCCTATCAGTCTTCGTGAATTATCTTCCATGGGAATGTCAAGGAAAGAATTTTATGTATATAATCCGTTTGATGAAGTCCTCCATATAAGGGAGGTCATTGCTTGGATATCCACTTCATCAGAGTCCAACCCAAACTCATCAATTTCCAATTTCCATATTGAGAATATTCAGAATCCAATTGGATGTGATTATGTGAGTGCTGGTGAATGGAAGGTTGTTGAACGAGCGGAAGCGGGTCATCCAGAAGTTGCGTTAAGGATGCCACAAAAATTGGAAGTTGCACCCTATGATACGCAATCTATCGTTCAGTTGGATATTTCTGGCCAAGGAAAGGCTCTTGGTGCGCTCTCTATGAAATTTCTAAGGCCTCTAAGCAAAAACGTGGATACTTTGATAATACCTTTTGAGGCTGAGTTGATTCATAATTCTGCTGTAGATGTCTCTAATGTTTCGTCAGCTCTGGAGGGCTTGGTAACATGCCGTGTTTCATTGTCTGTGAGGAATCAAGCATCGCATATTATAGGTGTGACAAAGATGAATCAAGTAGGAGAAAATGCTGGGATTTTTCAGATAAGATATGTCGAAGGTCTCATTCTTTTTCCCAGAACTGTCACCCAGGTTGCTATTCTTAGTTATACGCATGTAGCAACTCATGAACTGAGCATGGATTGCAATGTGATGGTTTTCTTCAATGACACAAAAAGTTCTCATTTGAAAATTCCCTGCCTAGATGTTGCTAATGTCTGCGCTAGATTTCAATCAAATTCCTCGGTTGGATTCACTAAAACCTTCGTTCTTAACTATATAAAAGGGGAGGATAGCTCTCTCAGTGGAAGCATTCAGCTACAGGATGCAATCAAGGTATATGACATTGTGCTTCTTCTTTGTTCTCCTAAGATAATGTATCGTAGGATACTAGCTGAGTTTCCCTCCATGCCGATTTATCTACCAACAGATTTATTGTAGCTTTTTTACTCAAAACATTGCATTCATTACCTCAATGGGCTCTTCTTAAGTTTCGATTCTTTCCAGAAAATGAATAGTAGGTTTGATGTAAGTTTATTTCTTCATCCCATGGAAATGGAAGAATATGGAAACATTGTAAAGGTATAAGATTAAGAATAATGAGCAAGCTGAACAGAGGATAGTCATCAAAAAATTTTCAGGAAAAAGGGTATCAGTCAATTAGCAGTGAATGATATGTCCTCAAATAGAGAAAACAAAAGCGGAGATTGAGAATGGGGCTGTGTTCTGCGAGTATTTAGTTTTTCCTGTGCTATGAACTGCTTAATAACTGGTATTTTGGCATTATGTTGCAACTGTTTGAAGGTCGTGAATTATTGGCAGGTGGACGAAGTGGTACTAGGAAATTGGAAATCTCATGCTGCTGTGGACTTCATGTCTGTTCTCGATAATGCAGAACTGCTTTTCCCGAAGGTTACTGTTGGAAATTATTCATCTAGGTGGATAACCGTGACAAATCCAAGCCAGGAACCAGTTGTAGTGCAACTCATTCTAAATCCTAGTGAAGTTTATTTCAACTGCAGGAGCATTGAGATGTCATTACAACCCTCTTCATACTTCAGTTTGGTGGGAAATCAAACAACTGGTCCCACAAGATATGGCTTCTCAGTTTCAAAAAATGCATTGACTGAGGCTGTGGTGCACCCCTTTGGTAGCGCAGCACTTGGTCCTCTAATATTTCAACCTTCCGATAGATGTGAATGGAGAGGCTCAGCTTTGGTTAGGAACAATCTATCTGGTGTGGAGTGGATATATCTAAAAGGGTACGGCAGTTCACTGTCATTGATCTTTCTTGAGAAGGATAATTTGGTGCAAAGTTTAGACTTTCAATTTAACTTGAAATACCCATTAAATGATTCTCCGGATTCATCAGTGGGACGTGACTGTCGGCCCTGCTCTCGATTATTGAACAAGGAGGTTCACATCAAGAACACGGGAGACCTTTCTCTTGAAGTGAAGCAAATCCATATTTCAGGAGCAAAATGTGGTTTGGATGGGTTTATGATAAAAAACTGCGCAGGTTTTTCTCTCCAGCCTGGTGAATCTGCAAGCCTTCACATAGTTTACAAGCCAGGTTTCTATGCTCCGGCAGTAAGACGGGACCTTGAGCTGGTTTTGACAAACGGCATCCTTTTTATACCCATGAAAGTTGATACACCGCTGTGTGTGCTAAGTCACTGTAGAAGATGGGCGCTCTTGATTCGTATAAAATCATTACTTGTGCTGCTTCTTTCAGCTTGTTGTGTGCCCCTGGTGATTCTTTTGCTATTTCCTCATATCACGGTTTCCGCAGCTGATAGTCACAGAGGCAGGAAAATCTCATTACAGATTTGTCCTAAATGGAAAAAAAAATGTGCCATGTTCACTTCCCACATGGGCCATTTTTCGGAATTCGTTGCTCAAGAGATGTCTTTGGCCTCTAGATCCTCCAAGTCTTCAGAATATGAGAAGCAGCTAAGCCGTATTTTCAATACGGAAACAGGAACCCAAATAGCATCGGAAGGTATTCCAAGGACTTCATCAACAGAGGACCTGGACGTGCATGGAGCAGCATTCGAGTCTCACCTGAGAGTTCGAGTTAGAGGTGAGAAGGCAAGAAGGCGGAAGAAGAAAAAGAGTCCTGGCCCTGCATTGCTAAACCATGAAGTCTCTAGCAGTCAGAGTGGGAATTCCACCCCTTCATCACCTCTATCACCTATTTCCTTTGCCACAGCAAGACGGCCGCTGCAGATGTCCGCCAGCATCAACCCGGCTCTTCTCCGATATGATCAGGATACACCCTGCAGCTCCACATGCTCCTCCTCAAAGACCAACTACTACAATTACAGACATGAAGGGGGCTCTTCTACTGAGAAATCAGTGATCAGGGAACAGCTGCTGGCGCCTTCTGCAACATGGCCTGGTGCCTGCCGGCCTGCCCCGGATTCTCCTGATCTAGTATCGACCTCGAAGATCGCTCCTCATGCACGGGCTCCAGGAACCAAAATTGGGAGTCAGGATGATGAGAGGATGGAGTTTGATCAGAAATACACCTTTGATATATGGGGTGATCACCCTTACAGTCTTCCCTCGCCCCTCGAAGTGTCTGCCAATGGTGGGAACAGCTCAGAGAGCTTCTTCAGCAGGAGCCCCTTAAGCCTCAGTAGCATGCCCGCTGATGTCTGATAGAGACGTCAGTTTAATAATGAATTGCGAAACTAACTAGTATATTTGCAGTTCCATCTATGCAGTTGTCGTTTGTGCGCTGCTTGTGTTCCGGCCCCCGGCGTCAGAAAGTGTAGTGCCGGAGGCGGGAGAGAAGATGTGCCATTAGATGCCCGCTTCTCTCTAAAATGCAAATTACACTAATGCCCTCAAATGCATCTTTATAAATGAATTTAGGAAAAATTTCATTAAATCCATTAAACATGACAGGTGTTTTCAGTTTTGGCATTAATTTTTTTTTGTTTCATTAAAATCATTAAATACATCAGAATCGTTTCAATTTTAATTGACCCATAAAAATCGATTTTTTTTATGTCATTAGATCGGCAAGACAAGTTTAAATAAAATGTAATCCGATTAGTAATAAATTTAAAGTCTTTGAACATATGTCATTTTCATTAGTGTCACCAAAGTTATTTTATTTCATTAAAACCAATTAAATCATTTTACTAATGCCATTAAAATATCAAAATTGATTAATTTTTTACAAAATCAGAAAAGTTCAACTTTTTAAAAATAGAATAACATGTTTTTTTTTTTATTTTACCACGTGATACTCGAACTATAAGCTTAAAATTTTAAAAAATAACATAAAACATTAGATACATCTAAATTACTTTTTATAATAAGCATTATATTAAATATTTTCCCAATACAACAAAATATATCATTCAAACACCTTGAAATAAGAGTATGAGCAATCAAATAAAAAACATACATATGGCAATATAATTAACACTATTACAGAAGCTAATAAACAACATAAGCAATATTACAATCACATGTTTAATTACCACCATCTTTAGCATGAAAAACATTCACTGAATTTTTCAAGTTTGAAAGGGTGATGAAATTATGACATCCTTTGATAATAATAATTTCATTAATAGGTGTTATAATTTGTGATACTTGAATTAGACTTAGAATCAATTATTGTTACAAACCTGAAATATTGTTGTGCTTGAATATGTTCCCTTCTTTTTTTTCATTTACCGGTTATAACTTGGTCTGTAAAAAATACAGTCAAAAAAGTATTGTCATCAATACCATTCATTCATTCAATATTATTTATTAAAGACAACTCTAATATAATTATTTCCTTAATTGAAAACCCTTATCTCTTGCATTTTGATTCCTCGACATTATTAGTGCAACGCTTCTTCATAGCTAATTGAAAAAAATCTTGTGGGAAAACAATGAAATGAGTAGTAAAAACTAAAAAGGAATGAAAAATATTATTTATTTTTTAGTAATAAATTGAGTTCTATAGTCATTAAACCGATCTAGTCGTCGATTTGGACAAATGGAATAAACCGGTTTTCTTTACTGCGATTAATAATGAAACGATTTTAAATATTTAATGGTTTTAGTGAAAAAAAAAATTTGATGCCAAAACTGAAAACACGTGTTATGTTTAATGGCTTTTATGAAATTTGTCTAATGAATTTACATCTTTCATCAAAATTAAAAAATTTATATGAATAATACTGTTTTATAAATTAATGATTTATTTAAATAATATGATATATTAATATTATATCAGCAGCAGGCCTTAATGCACTTGGCTTTGGGCTGGGCTTATTTCCAGAAACGCGCTGTAGGCTATTTAGACAGACTGAGCCCAACATAATTACACCCACACCAACACAGCATTGGTTCTCGTTCAGCGGTTTTTTCCTTCACGGGATCATTCTTCTGATCCTGATGATCCTTGTGTTCTGCTGAGGTATTAATTCCATCATCACTCTCCAACGAAAGCAACATATAAATAGGGCGCATTTTTATTTTATTTTTTTGCTTCCTCGCTCTCCAAAAAGAAATTTTTTCTCTACGTTGTGGTTTATGTTCGTGATCGTCGTGTCGCAGTTGTGGATCCGATCGTGGCCTTGTTTGTCTCTTCTCCTCGCCGACGACGTGCTGCTGCGTGCACTCTCTCTGATTCTGATTCTTTCTGTCGTGCAGATACGGTGCATTGCGGATTTCATTTTTGTGTGTGGCCTCTGCGGATACAATCAGTGAAGCAGGGGAGGTGTTGAGAGTATTACGGTGAGAAAATTGTGATTGATATTGTTTTCGGTTGTTTGGTTTGGAGAAGAAAAAAGAAAGATCTCGATGTTGTTTTGCGGATGTGATTCTTTCTATCGTTACTTTCCATTTCTTCATATGAGATTTTGTGTCCTGCAGTCGAAGAACTTAAAGCTTGGTTTTTTTTTATATTTTTTTATTTGAGTGTATTCAGAATATTTCGAATCATTTCTTGTTTTTCTTGAGAAGTTCTGAAAGTGGTGATGGCTTTTTATCCATGAATCTTACAGTTGAAGCACGAAAGAGGAATTCAAGAGAAGAAATGTCATGTTCAAACTCACCCTGCGCCGCCTGCAAATGTCTCCGACGAAAGTGCACACAAGAATGTGTGTTTGCGCCGTACTTTCCTCCGGACAATCCTCAAAAGTTCACAAATGTCCACAAAGTATTCGGAGCCAGTAACGTGACCAAGATCCTTAACGAGCTCAGCCCCAGCCAACGCGAAGACGCGGTTAATTCCTTAGCCTATGAAGCAGAGTCCCGCCTCCGCGACCCAATCTATGGTTGCGTCGGCATAATTTCCCTTCTCCAGCAAAGGCTAACGCTGATTCGCCATGAATTGGACTTAGCGAAGAAGGATTTAGCCACTTATATTGGTCCCCAGGCCATGATGCCGATGTTGAATCAGCCCGGTTTTATCCAGCAGCCGCAACAGGGGCAGGGGCCGTACGGCCAGCCGACTTACCAGATGATTCCTTATAATAATATGCCACAGATGATGGGTTTGCCTACCGGAGTTCCAGATGGAGTGCAGCAGCATCAGCAGCAGCAGCGCGTTCTCGATGCTCAAGTTGCTCAACAAATGATGGCCGCAGCCAGGGACCAGGAGCTGATTCGAAGTTATGAACAACATTTTCAGAACCCACATCTCCAGCAACAGCCGCAGCAGATGCAGAATGAGTTGGTGAAGTTCAATACTGGTTTCGACGAAGTAACGGGAATTGGAAATCTGGCAATCAGTGGGTTTAATCAGAACGTTTCCGGCGCGGCAGCGATACAGCCATCTTTGGGTCTGGATAACAACTATGGAAACATCCCGTATCATCATATTCAGCCACAGTTTGATGTTCATGAGCAGCCCCAGCAGATCCAGCTTCAGGCTCAGGAGCTGTTTAAACCTCAACCGGCGCCCCATGAGCAGCCAACGGAGCAGATAACGCAGCAGTTGAAGTTGGAGTTGGAGCTGGAGCTGGAGCTGGAGACGGAAGAAAGGAAAGAAGATTCTGCTGCTCAGGAGCTAATCCCATGAATTCCCTTCTGTTACCACCAGATTTTCGAAAGCTCTCTCTCTCTCAACTGCTGCTCAGATCGCACGTCAATTGTCCAGGTAAACATTCTGCTCCTCGTTTTGTGCCCTCTTTTGTCCGTTTGCTTTTTCTGGGCAGGGGTGGGTATTTGCTTCATGTTACTGGGCTCACGCTTCCATGTTGATGTGTGATCACATGATCAGTCCATCCACTGCATTTAATAGATGAAACCGAACCCAAACATGGAGTCCCTTTCATTTCACTTTTTTCTAGGAATGTCTTGTCACTGCCCCATGACATGTCCAACGTAATCATATGTTCCGGTTCTGTGAAACCTTGTCTGCTCCTGTCTTCTTCCCTTCCACGTCTGGTGCTTTCTTCTTTGAAGTGAACTGCAGAGTTTTAGGGAGATCATGTCACCCCTTCTTTCCTCAGCCACAAACAGCGTCATAATTCAAACAACAAGAGTTAAGCTTTTTTACTGCCAAACAATTCTTTTATTGGATTTGGGTCATAATCCCCTGCATTTTACAATCACTAATCACTTTCCCCCTCTCCCTAACTTCTACCTGTGATTTATTTGCAGCAAATTTGATTGAGGTGCGGATCACAAATAAAGCTCTTTTGTTCCACAAAGATTCCACTTCCGGTGATTTTTTGCAGTATCTTGAGTATGGTATTAATTGATTTCTTGCCCTTTTGTTCGACAAAGATTCCACTTCCGGTGGTTTGATCTGTCCTTTAATGGAACGTGCATCTTTGGATCTTCTCTCGGGTTCTTTGTTACTGCAGTCTCGCCTTTGTTAGAATATACCCTTTTGTTCTTTTCTATGTTTTCCAGACGGATGCTTTTCCAAAATATGAAGTGTACAGCTGGTAAAAACGGCAACAGAATGCACTGCATATTGCAGATGAACGGTTTCTCAGGACCTGCCTTGAGCTCACTGCCTCCTTTCTTGATTCCAATTGTAGATTAAGATCTGGGTTTCATTTGAATCTCTTCCAGAAAGAAGCATTGTTGAACCACCGAAAGATCTTTCAGTTTGGATAATGAATCCATTTGTGCTCGTTCTCTTCTGCCTTTTCCCTTACCAAAAACGTTGCCAAGAAATTCCTAAGAATCTCCAGTTTATCTCCTGGTGATCCTGAGAATGCCAGCTTCTTGTAGCAGAATGATGAAATCATCAACCGCCGTTCCCTGATATTGTTCAGACACACCAACTGGTTCCTGAAGAACCTCCCTGCAGATTCAATGAATGAAGAGCCAGACCAGGCGTCCCAGAGACTTGAAGTGCTGTTGCAGATTCTGCATACCCCCAGCCCAGTTGGGTTGTGCAACCTGGACATGGAAGAGATGCAGAGAGGGATTGCTTCATCCCATCCCCAAATCTTGTTTCTTGGCGGTGGAAGGATCCACTCTAGCTGATGCCTTGACATTAATTAGTAGTTTATTAAAATTGGTTTTATATTAAATAATAAGTTTGCTAATTAATGACACGTAATATTATGAAATTATGTATTTTTATTTATATTGAAATAGTTTTAGATAGTTTTTGTTTATTCTATTATAATTAAATATAATATTATATTTGATCAAATATGTAATAAATAATGTTTATTTTATAAATTACAAATAATATAATATTTGTAATCAAAATATTCAAAGGGAAGAGTTAAATGTTTTTGTTGATTAAAATCTAGTCCTATACGAAAGATATTCCGGAGGAAAAAGAGTCCCTCTCGGAAGACAATTGAGGGGTTTACGCTTGCGATCGGATTCCGACTCTGCACCGCCGCAGGCGATCAGGATGAACTGCGAGATCTGCCAGCTCAAGGAGCTCGTAAGTTCTCGGTCGTTCAGAGCTTTGTGAGTTTTCGTTTGATGCGGTTGTTGCTCAACTGTTTCTTGTATTATTGTCCGTGTTAGGAGGTTGAGCACTTCGAGATTCGCGAAGTTCTTCGATGTAAGTTGGATTCCTGCTTCGCGTGCTCGTTAGATTGGTTTGTGCGGTTGGGGTGTTTGGGATGGTTATTTGCGTTTATTTTGATTTTGATTCTAAATGGGTGGTATCAGAATTTGCGGGATTTAGAATTAGGAATAAGAGGTATTGGGGATTGAATCCCTGAACCGCTTTGTCTCTTGACATTGGATTTTTTTCGTGTGCTTTATGATCTAACTGGTTCAAGGCTGATGTGATGATGTGTAGGCACTCTACATACCATTTTTTTCCACAGAGCATTAGGGCTAGTCCGCCCTAAAGATGTTGACTTGGAGCTTTTTGAGATAACTTACGTGAGTCCTATGCTCTCCCAATCCTTCTTGAAGTTTTTCCGATTAGCATGAGTATCTGTTGTTCATATTCGTAACACTATTGACGCAGGTCCAGTGTGATGATGTGGAGCTTGAGAGGAAGATAGATGAGAAAATTGATCAGTTTATTGATAGGGTAGAAAAACACCCTAACAAGAAGAATCAGGTCAGTTGGTGTTGCATTATAGTGGCTAGAGAATAACAATTCTGTCACCTTGCATGGTGTTTTCGATGATTTTAGCTTGCATTCACTGACTTAATTCTTTGAATGCAGATATGCTTGTACTTCTATGAAGTAAAAAATAAGCAAGCGACATGGTTTTCTAATAAGGTTGAGCGTCTTTACTGGGAACAGTGGTACATAAATCTGAATATTGTGCAACATCCAAAAGAGAATCCTGGCAGGAGCCATTCTCATTCTCCTAAAGTGGTGGTTGATCCTGGAGGTAGTCTGAATTTCGGTTGCAACATTGTGATTTATAGTTCACTGATTCCATGTAACACATCTTATTGATACAACAGCTGAAGCAAGGACAGTTCGACGCGCAGCATTAGAAAGCTCACTTACTGAGGTGATGTTTCAGATAATCAGATTTGTGAATGAGAAGAAGG
The DNA here is from genome assembly GCA_002189035.1 of Utricularia gibba. NCBI lineage: Eukaryota > Viridiplantae > Streptophyta > Magnoliopsida > Lamiales > Lentibulariaceae > Utricularia > Utricularia gibba. Next base: position 586,055 of record NEEC01000016.1, on the reverse strand, counting down.
ACCATATTCCACCAATACCGAACCTGGAAGGTGTCTCTTTTCCCTACGAAATCACCATTTCAAGGTACCCTTTGGTTTCTGCATTTTGCCTTGACGGTATTTCTCCAAAGAAATCCATCCATCCACCCACCAACCCTGCTTATATAACCAAGTAGTCTTTTCTTTTTCTACATACATTTTGCCTTTACTCATCTTACTGAAACACCCCTGTGGGGTCTGGTTCGTTGCAGCTCCTCTGAGTCTGCTTTCGGAATGGACATGCTGAAGAGGATGCTTCAAACAGGGCATCCAACGATGCTAAGCTAGGCTAAGCTAAAGAATTGATGTGTAGCAATATGAACACCATCGTATCATTGTAAGTAAAACCTTCCTCAAATGGTGCCCAAGCTGATTAGGTAAAATCATTGGCTGAAATTATGGTTCCTCAGAAAAGTTATAGGCTGGAATGTTTATACGAATGAGTTCTCAATTTTTCCTGGTGAAACAACTTAAGGGTATCCAATTGATCCCTTCCACTGGCCCTGATGGCTCTCATGACGATCGAAATCTTGAAAATTATGGTTATTGCACAAGAATGATCATATTTGAAACTAATGTGATGGATAGAAATTGAAACCTTGAATGTGGTTGGACTCGCCACATTTTGACTCCAAAAAAACTAGTGTTTCATGACAACTACAAGTGAACCATTGGATTGAGATCTTGATTCAGTCAAGGGTGAAGGGTGAAAAGGGAGTGTCTGAAGAGTCATTTCACGCCACCCTGGCAAGATCGGAGAGTGGCGCCGCCTGGTGCGTTCACAGAAGAGACCCCGGCGGAATGCGGCCGCGAGGGAAAATTATAATTTTCTTTTATACGAATAATAAAAATAATATATATATATATATTTTCTCTCTCCCTCTCATCTCTCCATCGGTGGAGGATAAAACCTAACGCCAACGTCGTCCCAATCCAATCTGATCCCCAAAGCTCGAGGATGGTAAAATTTGCTCCCAAAATGGGTTCCAAGTCACAAGGTGTTTGACCTAAGTTTGGGTAAGTGAGGGATTCCCGTTTGAATGGTTTTGCTTTTGGAGGAGAACTGAATGGTTTTTTCTCTAGATTGCTACTCTTCGTTGGTTGCGCTTCAATATTGGAAGAAGTTGGTCTCAAGACTGTTTCTTGATTGTTGTTTGGTTTCAGGTTTGGGGAAAATTGATCGTCTCGCACCTCTTCGGTGTGGAAAACTGGTTTCTGTAATATGATTCTCAGTGGATATTGCTTTACTCCTGGTGTTTCCCATAGGCTTCTTCCTGGAAAAAGCACGCAATGGAGCCCCAGTCCTCATGTTTTGGGCAACCCTCGTTCGACAAAGAACAGTACAAATCTGCACGCTACAAGTGGTTGGCAACCCGTTTCTCTGGCTAAGCCGTTTAACATTTTAGGTTTGTTGGAGAAAACCTCAAAGCTTGGATTCTTAGTTTTTTTCGTTGACGTGCACTAATTGTCTTGAACTGGAATGCGACGCCTTATAATGTTTCTCTTGTTTTGTTTTTAATCAAGGGTCCCTTTTCCACATAAAAGTACTGTAGTGTATGTTACATCGTCTTTTCTGAATTCAGTGGTTTTGTATGTTCATTTTGCGTTGTGTTCACGATGTCATGGCAGGAAACCAGAAACTCCAGTTATCATCTGCATCGATTCCACTCTTGAATGGGGAACACGGTAGCTTATTGCATGCTATGCCTGCTTTGCCTAAACGTTCCCGAGCCTCATCGGCACCTAGAGCTTCAAAGGATGTGCCGTACAGTTATCGATACCCTGCAATGACCAAGAAGCCAAGATGGTGGTGGAGAACACTGTCATGTCTCCCTTATCTGATGCCACTCCATGAAACATGGATGTACGCTGAAACTGCATACCATCTCCACCCTTTCCTAGAGGACTTGGAATTTGCTACATACCCTTTTCTAGGTGCATTAGGGAGATTGCCTAGCTGGTTTCTGATGGCCTATTTCTTCATTGCTTACCTTGGAATCGTGAGGCGAAAAGAATGGCCACATTTCTTCCGGTTCCATGTGGTTTCTGGCATGTTGCTGGAGATAGCTTTGCAGGTGATTGGGACTGTGAGCCGATGGATGCCTCTGTCTGTCTACTGGGGTAAGATCGGAATGCATTTCTGGGTTGCCGTTGCGTTTGCATATCTGTTTACGGTTCTGGAATGCATCAAGTGTGCCCTTGCCGGGATGTATGCCGATGTTCCCTTTGTTTGTGATGCTGCCTATATTCAAATTCCATATGATTAAGGTACATTACTGAATTGTTTTGCCCGCAGACTAGCAGCCAGTATCCTGTTTCCAATGTAACATTTGAAAGCTTTGAATGCAAGTTCTCATCTGATCATCATTCCTTTTGCATCAGTCGAAAAAAGTTTACATCTTCACTGTATTCTACAAGATGAGCACTCTATCCTTGGGAAGAAGACTGCCCATTATTCCTTTGGCACCAGTTAAAATTTGTTACAGGTGAAGTTTACATCTTCACTGTCTTCTACAAGATGCCCATCCATCTATGATCTCACAATGGAATCTGAATGGCAAGGAGGGTTTGAGATAAGCCCTTTCAAAGTCGCTTTTTGCCTCCCCGTAGATGCACTAATTCCACCAAGTTCCTGAGATGGTTTAGTTTTACTACAACCGCTATAAAGAGGAAAGAGACATACAAGATTTACCTGCCGATTATAAAAAAAAGGTTAACGCTTTACCAAAGAAAAAAAGAATAAAAAAGAACCCAATTTGGAACTGCTGCATTCGAGTCCGTTGTTAGGAGCGGGAAAATCACAGAGCCTGCTGCATTGATCCAAAAGCTGAGCTTCCTCTTTGTAGCCTACTATTCTTTCCCTGAAACAATGGAATAGAAATATCAAAATAACTGATTACTCAATTTGAAACAGAACTTTCAGCGAATCAGGATCACGGAGGCGGCCCACCCTCAGGGTGCAGAGGTTTTCATCAGACGTGAAAAGACAGAACTGCTGTCGAGACTCACAAATTTGCTGTTCAGGCTGCGGCTGCTGAAATGGAGTAGAATCTTGAAACTGCTGTGGTGTGACCGAGAACCACATCCTCCGCGACAAGGCAAGAACCTACGCCAGAAACAGGAAATCGGATACCATGAAAACGAAGGGAAAAGCCCCTTTCGCTTCTAAACCCTAAACTACGACGGCGAGCGACAAAAATGGCGCAGAAGAATTGGGTGACACTTTCTATTTTTAGATGTTCGAGAAAGGTTTATTTTCGGAAATTCGTAATTTATTTTCCATTATTAAAAAATACTCATATTTAATTGTTGATTGCGTGTAGGCTGCAACTTGCACATGTGAAATTACCATCAACTCCGGTACTTTTTTGTCTTTTGACCGCTCACTTTCGTCAAAATCAAAACTCCAGGTTTTCTAACACGAAGAAGACGAAGAAGAGGCATTAAAGCTGAAGGCAAAAGGGATTACATCATCATCCATCTTCTGCTTCACGTCATCCTTGGAATTGAAGTTCAAATTTTGAATCAGTACATGGAAATGGGTTTCGTTTATAGATATTTAATGGGTGCATTGGACCTGAGTTTCAGGGCAGACCAGAGAAGATGGTATAACTCGGTACGGTGTAAGCGAACAAACATGGCAGACAGCTGCATTTAATGGGAGCATTAAATATCTGGGTAGCCCAGATGCGACTGGAAGAAAACTGAAAGGGACATCGTCGACATTTTTTGTTCTGTGGCGGGCTAAGCAAAGTTTGTTGTCCAAATTAAGTTTAATTCAATCCAACGATCATTAGACAGCTCTAGGAATTTGATTATCTTGTAGAGCTTGTCTTTCATAGGTTGTTGTGATTGTAAAAAACGAATCTTTCATGTAAAATATAAAGCCGAAAAAAGATCACTAGTAATCCAAGGCAGGTAGTAAACGTGGAACACAATCTCAGGGTTTTGGGTGACGCAAAATGAATGGTGCAGTGCGGTGTTGGCTTCTGGAAGTATGAGGTAAATCTTGGGTGTTTTGAACTGGAGTTGTCACAGTAGGGGTTCATTTGAGAGGTTGCGATCTCGGGCTTTTCGGAGAAATCGATAAAAGTAAACGTTTGTTGGTGGTGTTTCTTTGGAAGTCCAACCCTGCTTCTTTTAATTGTTTGTTGTGGAGGGCGTAAATGGCGGATTGGGTCCAGGTTTAGTTGTATCTCAAACTCCTTCAGTAACCCATTCGCCTTGGTTGGATCGCTCAACACCAAGGGTGGGGACTGGGGAGAGACGAAATGGTAGCGAGTGAGAAAAGTGTGCAGATCTGATCATTCAAATGGCAATGGGGAGTGTAGTAGAGTGTAAAAGAGCTGGACAGATCTGATAATTCTAATGACAATTGGGAATGCTTTTGGATTCACTTGTTGAGCAAAGATCTGCATTGCTTGAATGGCGCTTGCTCGCTGAAAGAGGCGCTGATTGCTCTTTCAGGTTATTCCAAGTAGGAAGAAAAGCAGCTCTTTTTTGGCAACACTTGGTTTGGATTCTGAGAAGTTTGTCATCACTGCATGATGATTTGGGTTGCTGTTTCATGGTCATCCGCATCTAATTGTGCTTTCCAGGTTTTGTTCTGATCTGGGATGCTCCAAGCCTGGGTTAATGTTGAGAATCTTGGTTCTTTTTGGGATCTCCTTTTTGTGGGCATTTGCTGGTAACCCATTTTTTCCTCCCTCATGTCAAGCTCATGATCTCTTTCAATTGGTGTTGAGTATTTGATTGATTCATCTGTCCACATATTTCATTTCATTGGACAAGAGCTCCTTTCTTGTGCGTTTAAATCAAATGATATCCTCTTTTCCCTCCTTACGACACAGTCTTTGTGTTACTTAAAGCAAAGGCTTATTCGGAGGAAGCTTTTTTCTAGCTTTGGCTTATCGTGCTTTTTTGGGATTAAAGGTTTGGATTGATGCGCTAACCCCCTGAAATCAAGCCCTCGGCTTTCTCTTGTTTTGCTTGGTATCCTCATCTTTCTCAGATTTCCTATTCAAGTCTTTTTAATGCATCTCTCTCTTTGGAAGCCATTATCTCAATGTGCTGCTCTGATTCTGAGCAAGAAGAACAGAACCAGATATGGTTCTGAACGTTCATCCGAGGAAACAAAAAGCAGTCCATCTATCCAGAAGAAACGGCAAAAACACAAGCTGAGATTGGCTCTTGAAGAATCTTCAAATGATGGCTCACTTGCTAAGTCCGAGGAACTGGATTCTGAGCTACAAGAAGGTAATGGTTCAGGAGGACAACCACAATCCACCACCCGGTCAAATGCTGAGAGTGATTTCCTCCGAGCCACTGCTCTTGCTGCTGAGCAAGTATTCGAGTCGGCGTATTCGATCCCACGATTCGACGAAGCATTCTCCAAGTTTATATCTATGTATCCAGGCTATCATTTGTCCGAGAGGATTGATCTTCTGAGGTCAGATGAGTACTCCCACCTCTCTGGTGCTGGTTCTAGAGCATGCCTTGATTACTGTGGATTCGGGTTGTTCTCCTTTCTGCAAACAGTGCATCACTGGGAATCATCTACATTTAGCCTATCTGAGATTACAACCAATCTGACGAATCATGCTCTGTATGGTGGAGCTGAGGTAGGCACAGTAGAGCATGATATAAAGATGAGGATAATGGATTACTTGAACATCCCTGAGAATGAATATGCTCTTGTTTTCACAGTTAGCCGTGGCTCGGCCTTTAAGCTTTTGTCTGAATCATACCCTTTTCATATGAACAAGAGACTGGTAACCATGTTCGATCATGAGAGCCAGTCCATCAGCTGGATGTCTCAGAGGGCTAGAGAGAAAGGTGCCAAGGTTCAAAGTGCATGGTTCAAATGGCCCACTTTGAAACTTTGCTCTGCTGATTTAAGGAAGCAGCTTTTGACCAAGAAGAGGAGAAAGAAGAAAGGTTCTGCAACAGGGCTTTTTGTTTTCCCTGTGCAGTCTCGAGTTACAGGCTCAAAGTACTCATACCAGTGGATGGCCCTGGCTCAACAGAACAATTGGCATGTTTTGCTTGATGCTGGGGCATTGGGTCCTAAGGACATGGATGCTCTTGGTTTATCCCTGTTCCGGCCAGATTTCATCATCACCTCGTTTTATCGAGTTTTCGGGTTTGATCCGACTGGATTCGGTTGCTTACTGATCAAGAGATCAGTGATTGGAATCCTCCAAAACCAGTCAGGCCATGCTGGTTCAGGTATAGTCAAAATAAGGCCTGTTTTTCCTATGTACTTCAGTGATTCCATGGACAATTTCCCTGTTTTTGGTGAGCAAGAAGATGGAAACAATGACGAAACGCCGGTAACTCGGCCGGCGTCGCAGCTGCCTGCATTCTCTGGTGCATATACTTCTGCTCAGGTGAGGGACGTATTTGAAGCAGAAATGGTGCATGATGATAACTATTCTGATAGGGATGAGACGAGTACCATTTTTGAGGAAGCTGAAAGTATTTCTGTTGGAGAAGCCATGAAAAGCCCGGTCTTCAGTGAAGAGTCATCTGATAACTCACTCTGGATTGATTTGGGACAGAGTCCTCTGAGATCTGAAGACGGCGCTGGCCGCTCAAACCAGCTCGGCACCCCGTCCCCGCAGCCGCCAGCTTGGTTTGGTAGAAGGAAACAAAATAAACTGAAGCCTGCGATACCGACCAGCTCAATGCACAACGAGGAGCTGAAGCCTCGGTGCAATGGAAATCACCATCCAACTCAATTGGATTCTCAGGAACTTGAAAAATTTCAAGAGATTGAAACAGATGCAAATTCTGCTGCCACAGTATCCAGGACTTTCCAAAGAACTGCTCCTGCTGTTCATATGGAAAAGGAAAGCGCAATAAGACGGGAGACAGAAGGTGACTTCAGGCTACTAGAAAGACGAGAAAGGAGTAGAATTGATGGGTTAGAAGAGGCTGAGCAGTCGGGGAGGAATGGAAGAAGGGTGTCGTTTAGTACCGAATACAGTGGCAGAGTCCCTCAGATCCCACCCCTGGAGGCTGCAGACTTATCTGCTGCAGCGAGTCCAGAAGAAGAAGAAGACTACATGAGAAACGGGGAACAAGGGGAAGATCAGGACTCGGACAGGGGCGAACCAGAGATAACCTGCAGGCATCTTGATCATGTCAACATGCTCGGCCTCAACAAGACCACTTCTCGGCTACGGTTCTTGCTGAACTGGCTTGTAACATCTTTGCTGCAACTGAGAATACCCGGTTCAGGGGCGCCGCTAGTCCACATATACGGCCCCAAAATCAAGTACGAAAGAGGTTCAGCAGTGGCTTTCAATCTCAGGGACCAGAACCGCGGCCTGATCAGCCCTGAAATCGTCCAGAAACTTGCCGAGACTCATGGGATTTCAATTGGCGTCGGAATAATGAGCCACATACAGATACTTGACAGCGCCAAGCACAGGCCTTCTAGTCTAGACGACACCACTCTCTGCAAGCCGATGCCGGATAGCAGAAATGGGTTCATCAGAGTGGAGGTCGTTACAGCATCCTTCGGATTCTTGACCAACTTTGAGGATGTGTACAAGCTCTGGGCTTTCGTCGCCAAATTTCTAGACCCCGCGTTCATCAAAGAAGGCGCAGCCATGCTTCCACCCGTTTCTGAGGAGATCGAATAGTGAGAGATGAGAGATCAGCCAAGCAATGGGATTACCAGACTCCACACTTGAGCTTCAGCAATAATTCTACACTCCTCGTGCATGATCGTGCGCCGAAGCACAACGCAGCCCCTGCGAAGCCTTGATCAAGGTCCTCTGATTGCCTGATTTCCAACTCCCCCCTGTACATGTGTTAGTTATCACACTGGATGGAATCCTCTGCCTCCAGAGCTGCATCGATTTGTCTCCTCTGGCTTCACCTCATCATCAGTTTTGTAGTTTCCAGTTTCAGTAGTCCCCTGCAGTTTCTCCGCTGTTCTTCAGTCGTCAAATAAACGATATGTGATATAAAATTTTATTAAATTATTTGTATTTAAATAAAACAAAAAATATTATTTTTTCCTTTTTCTAAAAATAAAAATAATTTTTTCCAAAAAACTGAATGAATCTGCTTAATTCATTTCTTTTTTCTACACGTGCCATACAAAATCACTGTACACGGGCTGGGCTGGGCTCTCTCTAGCGAAAGGCGAGAGACGCGGAGATGGGAGAGTCTCTGAAAGGCTAAAACGCATGTACATTGGAGGGTTGGGTACAAGAGACTAGAGCAGCGGCAGCTGCGCTTCGGAATGAGTGCGGTGAGGTTCGGGTCCGGCGCATCGGTTGTAGCTTTTCCAAGTCCGGCAGCGGTGGCAGGAGAACTTCACCGGAACAGCTTCTGAGTCAGGGATGCCGGAGCAGCGAGTGTGCTGCCACACGCTGCAGACGTCGCATGCCAGCATTCGTTCACCATCGTCGTCCTTGGCTCCGCAGAGGCAGTCGACGATCCACCTCTCGACTCCCCTTTCCATTCGATACTTGCCGAGGGCATTCTTCCCCAGGAACTTCCCTCGGACTCGGACGAACTCCGACGAGCCGAATAGGAGCTTGAGCTGAGTGGATTCATCGACGCCATTGTATCCTACCAGCTCTTCGGTTTGGAACCTCCTAAAAATCAGGTACACTTCTTGGAAGGCTCTGGTTGCTTCCGACTTGAGGTCGGCGATTGTGGCATCCGGTGAGAGCACCAGTATTTCCGGTGGGGGGTTGTGGGTGAAGTCTCCGGGTTGTTCCATGAGGTCCACCTCACAGAGGACATTCACAGTGGTGTCCCTGGAGCTCAGAAACTGATCCCTGGGCTGGTAGTCCTTTACGAACTGCTTGCAGTCAACTATGGTTGTAGCCGAGTTAACCGCCGGGTTCAAATATGCTGGGGCAACATGAGATACCATGGTTTCTGGATGCAGCATGCACTCATAAAAATACTTGAGGTCTTGCAAAAGACGCTTTTCCGACAGGTAGCTTGTCATTGGCAATGTTTTAGTGGAGGTGTTGGTCTGAATGGTTGCACTTCCTGGCTCAAGTCTGGAGCAAATTATCAGTCAGAATAAATGCATTGCTATCGAATGACTTGAGCAGAGGTAGAGAAAAAGGTTAAGTGTCCTAACCTGTACTCGGTGCCACCAGAAGGCACACGAGTTCTGACCACCAGCCCTGGAGCTGCCTCTTTACCATGCAATTCCCTGAGGCAGTGATCCAGGAGCTCGGGAGACCCTGCTCTGCAAACGGCACCTTTAAGAGCACGCCAACTAATCCAGGTGGACCCACTAACAGCACGCAAGACCTTGAACATGGCATCCTCAACATGCCTTTTTTCATCGGCAGTCCAAGAACTCAATGTCTTGGAGCCAGAAGCTTTAAGCTTCTTGCAAGGATGCTCATCCGCCTTAAGCGGGGGTTGGAAATTTTCTTGAATCAAACCAACCATGAAAGAGAAAATGTCCCGAAGTGTTGTAAGATCGTGATCTGATATAGACTGATAGAACGAGATCAAATCATGTAATCGGGAACGAACTTTCCTTCCTTGCGATCTAAAGGACGACAGTGGCATCGATGAAAGGTTGGCTACAGCAGCATTGTAGTCATCCAGCGTTCTAGAAAAACTACCAGCACCAAACTTGTAGCCCCATTCTCCGTACCAGGGATGGCCTTTAATGACCGCATGAAGCAAACGAAAGTCCATCCCATTTTTCTTCGACACATCCATCACACTGACCTTCCTGTTCATTAATGGAATTCAATAAACCCAAGTCAACATCAATTTGTAATACCAAGAAAACCGAAGAGTGAAGAAACCCAGTTCGCCATCGCTCTCACCTAGCACCCAAAACATCGCAAAGGCGATCCCAAAAGTTGATGATTTGTCGCCCGGAGAGAATCCTGGATCCACCCTCTCTACCGTTGACTCTGAGAAGATGCCCATACCCATTGAGATGGATCACACCATGCAACAGATGGCTTGTACTCTCTAGCTGCTGATAGATCCAATCTTCAACATCTTCAGCAGTCATCAAATGGTTGCACGTCTTGCACCTACATCATTAACCACTGAATAAGAACATCATCCAACCAACGAATAACATAATAATCCAAGAACCCGTTTACCAAATTACACAGAAAAGAACAAAATCAAATTCCCACCTGGGATCGCCCATATTAACTGCATCCCCACATCCGGCACAAGGCTTGTTACACCCCGCGATTGGATCTCCATCTGACTTGATTATGAAATGGTACCGTTTCGCACTCACTGGATTACCACTCCAACCTGCAAACAGTAAAGAAGTCTAACCAAATTCTGGAGGGAAAACCAAAAGAATTGATGACAAGGGCCCCCACAAACAAGCCGCGCCTTCAAGACTTCGACATTAAGAAAGCGAGTAACACATAAATGATGAATCCACGTGGCAACAAACTCGTCACCGTACACGACGCAACAAGATTATTTTATTTCTAACTCGTACAAAAGAAGGAAAAGAAATATCGGGAATCGCAAAAGCTGTACGACTTCTTGTTTTTCTAATTATAGATAAACGTGGGGTCCGCATACCAATAATTTCAAAAGTACCGTTGATCTACACGTTCTATTTAGATATTAATAAATTAAATCATTTTTTAATTTTTTTTCTTGAGAGGGAAAAAAAGAAAAAGGAAGTAAGGCGGCGGCCTCTTGCGTTTCAAGAAACTCACCAACGACGCGACACTGATCGCAGTACGGAGATCTGGATCTGGCGACGTCCTCCTCTACGACGTCGAGGCAAACGGCGGGCCGCCGTCGTCTCCGACTCGGAAGGGGATCTGCCAAACGACAAGATGAGGGAACAGAGACGAAGGCGGAGGCGCGAGCGCGTGCTTCGCAAGGAAACTCGAAACTTTAATTCTGAACGGCTTGGCGACCCCGGGGTACGATTCCAAATCGCTCTCGGCCGGAAACGTCAGGAAATCGGTGAGCTCGGCGGTCACGCGCCTTTTCACCAGTCTCTTAGATGGTCTGCCATGAACCATCATCCTCCGGGACTCAGATCTCGGCGCGTGGAGTCCTAACCTGCACCCTTCCTCTCAGATCTGGCCGATATGTAGATGAGAAAAAAAAAGAAATCGTCAAGGAGAGAGATGTACGAAGATACAGAGATACAACGGCCTGGGGAGGGAGAGATGAAGAAGACGAAGAAGAAGCGGAAAAGGCGGACAGACGGAAACTGTTAGGGTTCGCGAGGGAGAAATTAGGTTTGGGAAATTTACAAGGGCTCTTTCGTACAATCTCTCCATATAATACATTCTTTTTTCTTTTTTTTTTAATGTGCAGTACCCGATACGTTAAAGCTTCTGGCCCACCTGAGTATTTTCTGGAAATTTTGAATAATTGGTGGGTAAAATGGTAAATAAGCATTAAAAATGTGACCAATAATTAAATAAATACTAATAAATAAATTATTTAAAAAGGATATTGGGAGGAATATGATACAAAAAGAAGAAAAAAAAAAGAGGGTTCTTCTTGTTTCCGATCTGATACTGCCCTCGACCGCGTATCTGGGGCTTTGGTGGTGGTGTTGTGACTGAAACGGAAGGCGGCCGTTCGGTATCCTTTCACGGAGGATAGATATGGAGGCCCCTGCGGCAACGGCGGGGGCGGAGGCGGGGGCGCAGTTGAAGGAAGGCCGCAGCAGCGGCAGCAGGGATTTGGGCAGATGGTGACTGGTATAATCAGAGCTGCTGTGTTCTGGTACTTCATATCCAAGTTCATTGGACCTAAACGGCCTCCTCCTAATGAGTCCGCTCAACAGATCTCCAACCTGTTTCACAAAGGGGAAACGTTGGTCCGTGATTTTTTGATAATATTGTTTTTATGAGGCGTTTATTTTTTTAGGGATGTGCGTGTGGGTATTTTTGCGCGCAGTTGATCGATTGAGTGATGACGTTCAAGACCTAAAGATGTACTTTTTATGAATAGAAGATTAAAAATTGCATATTTGCATGTGATCCTAGACGGACTTCCGTATCTGAATGATGCTGTGAGGATCATTCTTCTGTTCTCAGTCTTCGGCAGGGTCCTTGATGGTCAAAATTGTGATTGGATTTTATTCTTTTATGGTTTATAGTAGCATATCATGAATCGTGTATGCCGATTGTATGGAAGAGCAAGAGGCTGACGTGAAACTATGTCCGTGTACAAGGGATTTTAGATTTGTAGAAGGAAATTTGTTCTCTTTGCCATGTTTTGAAGAATTTAGGTTCCGTTTCAGGATATGTGGTTATACCTATCCGAGAAAGAGAAGTTCAATGATTTTGGCAGTGAAAGAGCCCTTGTTTGGCATGAGACAAATATACCTTATGCGGTCTGGAATGATGATAGTACAAGAACTCTGTCCTTGAAGTATTATCCCTCTGAGGTACTGTTTCCTGTGCATTGAGTGCCATTATTTGAACAGGTGCGTTTCGTGATTGTTCCTGGATTCTACATTTATTTTTTTTGCTCTCTCTCCAACAGGCCGTAAAGAACAACGGAAGCCTTTTTGCCCATGTTTTCTTTGCTAGGTCTGGCTATCCTCCAGATCCAAGGGATCCCGAATACCAACCTTTGTCTGCTTTTGGGTGGTCTCGCCGTGAGATACATCTTTCTTACACAAACCGTGTTTCTGTTCTTGATGGCTCTGTAGATTATCAAAATCAATTAACTTTTGTTATATTATGTAGCCGTGGTGACATACTTGAAAAAGTCAAACAATGACAAGAAAAAGAGTCTTTTGGGAAACACTGAAGATTCAATTGTCGATAAAAAGATCTCTGAGGTTCTCTGTTTTTTTATGCAAGTTAATGAAATGCTTTTTTGTTCACTAATAGTATGCTGCTGAAAAATTTCTAACGAATTTCATATTTCTCTTTGCTTTTGGTCAAGAAACTAAATGACAGATGCCTTTTCTTATACAGGAATTCAAAGATGATCAAGCTGAGGAGAAAGATAGCCCAGTTGAATGGATTTCTTATTGGAAGCCCAATATCACAGTTAATCTGGTTGAAGATTTTTCAAGGTAAAAAGTTGTGTTTCGGATGAGTACCAGAATTATCCATTCAGTTTTCTTTGATTTTCATTTTGAAGTTCCTGCCATATTTTTATTCTAAAATTGCCTTCGAGGCAAAGTGATCATCATACGCTTTTCTTTGCAGATATCCTCAGAATGCAGTTCCTCCCAATATTGCCCCTTGTATCCTTATACCCTATCTTCTTGCATCCAGTGTTTATTTCTGGTAGTGCCTTTACTCACTACTTCTGCATATTCCTCAACTCAAATTATCAGACTTGAACATTGAACCAACTACTGGAAATTACTACCCGACCATCTTCTTCAATGAATTTTGGCTGCTTCGTGATAAGTTAATAGCAATAAATGAGACTGTAAATGAATTGCCACTGAATTTAGAAGTCGGTCCCATTAGCATGACAAAATGGCAGCTGTTCCTCCAGATCGACCAGTCTTTCCAAATTCATAGAAGCTATGGGAGCATGCTCGAGGGGGAAGCTGATGAACTCAAGGTGACATTTTTTTACTGGTTTTGTGTTGCCATTTATGTATCCGCAAAGCTTTTAAATTTGATGGAAATTACTTGCGTAACTGTTATGCTTTTGTTGGATTCGAATCATGAATTATATATAGTATTTTGTCCGTGAATTTTTCATCTTTGTCAAAGCCTTCCATCATTTGAAGTTTGTGATGTTTTTTGTCCACAATATGTTTGAGCTGTTCATAATTTCATTATGATTGATTGTGGTGTAAATCATTTTTGTGGACTTGTGACCCTATTACTTACCTGCAGAGAGTATTTTTGGAAGGAAATCCTTACCTTTTAGGAGTCACTATGGTTGTTTCTGTACTTCACTCGATATTCGACTTCTTGGCCTTCAAGAATGGTAACTCATCCCCCTTTTTTGGTCATCAGTGTTCCTTAAGCTTGCTATTGAAAAGTTATTGTTTACAGATATCCAGTTCTGGAATAAAAACAAATCAATGGAGGGTCTATCAGCGAAATCTGTCGTTGTTAATTTCTTCTGCCAACTAATCGTGTTCCTGTATCTTCTTGACAATGAAACTTCGTGGATGATACTGGCAAGTTCTGGCATTGGCTGCTGCATCGAGTTCTGGAAAATAGGGAAGGCCATGCACATCGAGGTATGAGCTTCTATCATTGTTTAAAGTTCAACCTGATCCTAAATAATCCTGAGGATCAGAATCGTAATACACCATCTCTTATCTTGTGGGCACCGTTTTTCCCGCATCAGATTGATAGATCTGGCATGATACCAAGGCTCAGGTTTCGGGACCGTGACTCATATGCCAAGAACAAGACAAAGGAATACGATGACCTTGCTATGAAGTATTTGACATATGTTCTCCTATTTCTCGCGGTTTGTTTCTCTATTTACTCTCTGAAGTATGAACGCCACAAGAGCTGGTATTCCTGGATTCTTTCATCCCTCACGAGCTGTGTCTACATGTTTGGTTAGTATTGATCTGAAAGCTCTTCTCTTAATCCCCGGTAGCATTGAGCTTGAAATGAACATATTCAATGAGGCCGTTTAATATTCTGATTTCATGTCTCAAACAACTTTTTTTGCAGGCTTCATCATGATGTGCCCACAGCTTTTCATCAACTATAAGCTAAAATCTGTTGCACACCTACCTTGGAGGCAGATGACATACAAATTCCTCAACACCATCATCGATGATCTCTTCGCATTTGTTATCAAAATGCCAATCCTTCACCGCCTTTCTGTATTCCGTGATGGTGAGGTTTCTTAAACTTCTAGTATCACCAAAAGGTGCTTCCTTCCCCCTCAGATGTTCGTTTCTTAATGAAAATTTTGAAACTTCTTGCAGATGTTATATTCCTGATTTATCTATACCAACGATGGATCTACCCAGTGGACAAGAAAAGAGTGAATGAGTTTGGGTTCGGCGGGGAGGAAGAACAATCCTCCGGCGACAAGATACAGCTGATAGAACAAGAAGAAGAGAAGAAAACAAACTGAGCTGCTTTAAGAACGGGCTTGCAGTAGTTAGAATGCACTTCTTTTTCCTTGTTTCATATAGATTTTTGCTTGCACTCATTCCCAAGACATTAGACTTGAGCTTCTGAAATAAACAAAAACAAATGAGAGGTGTTTCAGCAATATCAGGACATCGCTTTAGGATTGGAAAACATCAGGATATAATTGAAATATTTGATCTTGCAAAGTGTTGCAATTCTTTTCCATTCAGGATTTTGGAGAAGGAACACCTCAACTCTGGGCACACCTTTGAAGTGCACAAAGTCAAAGGACCAAAATGTTTTTTATTTTTTTGAATATTTTGATTTTTAATCGTTTTGTAATAAAATCAAAAAAGTTTTAATTAAATTGACAAATTATTGGATTTATTAAATTTATTATAATAATATATTCGTATCATAATATTAAATTATTATATAATTTAATATATAAAATTTTATATTATATATTTTTATTTTATGAAATTTATATTATCTTGCGAAACATTTTTATAATCTTAAATTAATTTAATTCATATAATCTTAAAATTAATTTTATTTACGTAATTTAAATTACAAATTGAAATTACATACTATACTCTATTCGTACCAAATCTATAAATTCCTCACTCACCCCTACCGTACAACAAGCTCGCTCCAACCTCTCCGTCCGTCATGGCTTCTTCACTACTTCGGAATCTCTTCTCCTCCGACGTCACAATCATCGTGAATGAGTACAACGGGGCGACCCGAAACGAGTTGTTCGACGCGGCGGGAACCTACCTTCGGAGGATTACCTGCCCAGATGCGGAAGACGTCGTGTTTTTCATTGAAGAGGTCATCGATTCTTTCAAAGGAATCAGATTGAAGTGGAAGTTTTGTAGCAAGACGGCCGGCCAGAATAGATTCGAACTTAGCTTCTGGAAGGGACACAAACAGGTCGTCATTGATGAATATCTCCCCTTTGTTCTCTCCAAATCGAAAGAGATAGCAGCAGGAGGAAGGCGGTGAAGCTTCACACTCGGGATGCCAGAGACAAAGCTTAGCCTTTATTAAGACAGAGGTTTAGGAAATATTATCTTTTAATTAGTTATTATATTATAAATGAGATTAATGAAATCATATTACTCATATAAATGTTTGAAGTTGTAACTGTTATAAGTGTGTAATTAAACATCATCAACTCAATAAATTATGTTTATAAAAAGTATACTCACTAAAGACTTAGTTATGGATTTAATTGCATCCAGTCTTACGTAATACTAGGAAATTAGTTTTGGTCATCCAAGACAAAGTAATTATTACATTAAACTTATTCTATCAATACATTAAGTTAAATAATCCAACAGAGAAAAATGGTAAATGCATATTTGTGTGGATTAAAAGATGGTCTTCAAAGTTTAATGAAACATATACGCTCTCAGTGATGTTCCTTGCATATTGTTTTGCAGCATCAGTCCATTCAATGTAAGATGAAACCTCACAAAAATGTGATGGTAAGTCTTTTGGGTTGCTATGGAAAGTGTATTGTAATGGAATTTGCCTCCAGGCTCAGGGATGGTGAATTGTTTTCCAGAGTCAACAAGAAGACTAAAAAGTTTCTTTTTTTTTGTAGACGCCTCCCTTGGCGTCAAGGCTGTCAACTTTTTGTAAGAGATTGATCAGGAGGAAGAAAAGCGATGTGGCCACGGTTTTTGAGACCACAGTCAATAATGGTTTGGGCGGAAGGTAATGAATGCTCAACCAGATTTCTCTTTCACACAGGAGTGTAACTACACGTGTGGAGTGTACTGTCCAAGGCCCCACATCATTACACTACAATCTAATCTGTCCGACTCCATCCTCTTCAACTCCTTGTTTCCTTTAGGAAATTTTCAAGAAAACAATCCATCACAGAGAAATAAACCTTCAAGTGTTTTAACTTTTGTGTTGATACAGGAGTTGGGGAGGGAAAGATGGAGATTTTGGCATCTTCTGGGATCTGGGTTCTATCTTTTATTGTGTTAGCTGTTCTCTGTGTGTGTAAAGTTGCAGGGTGGATGAAGAAGGCAGAAGAAAATGATACAAAGAGAGAGATGATCCCTGTTATCCCCAGAGGGAGCTGGGGTTGGCCGGTGATTGGGGAAACCTTAGAATTTATAGCCTGTGGATACTCTTCCACGCCTGTCAACTTCATGAACAAGCGCAAAGCCAGGTGAGTCTCCCTTAAAATCCTTTTGTGTTGTATAGAATTTCTGGGTTCTTTTACTTTCTTCTTGATGCTTTGAAAGGAGATATTTAATGGATAGATGAGGACACCCCATGTTTCTACTTAGTTATGTGATGTTTCACAACTATGGCATCAAAGTGCATTGACCAATTTACTTTGTACTTTCAGGTATGGAAATGTGTTCAGAACATGTCTTCTTGGGAAGGCAATCATTGCATCAACAGATCCTGAGTTTAACAGAATCATCTTGCAGAATCATGGGGATGTGTTTGTACCCTCCTACCCAAAATCCATTACAGAACTTCTTGGGAAGTCCTCCATTCTGCAAATGAATGGACCCTTGCACAGGAAAATGCATACTCTAATCAGCGTTTTCTTGAAGTCTCCTCAGTTTAAAGCGCAAATCACAAAGGAAATTGAGAATGTTGTTCGATTATCCTTTTCAGCTTGGGGTGAACAAGGCACCCGTGTTTACATTCAAGAGGAAACCAAAAAGGTAGTTTTTTTTTATGGAGTCAGTGGCTAGCCAGTTCCCTTGAGTGCTGATGATGTTTGATTTGGTAGATTACATTTGAAATTCTTGTCAAAGTGCTGTTGGGAGATTGCCCTGGAAAAGAGATCAAGTTGCTGAAGCAAGAATTTGAGGAAGTTGTCAAAGGCTTGATCTGCTTGCCAATTAAACTTCCTGGTACAAGGCTGTACAAGTCTCTAAAGGTAACCTAATGTTTCCTGCTCCCCATGAAACTGTGAGCTTCTTCTGTGTTCTTGGTATCTTCAATGTCCAACCTCCTGTAACCAGGCAAAGCAAAGATTGATCCAAATGGTTAGAAGAATTGTAGAGAGAAAAACTTGTGCAGAGGCAACACAAGACAAGTTGCCAAGCAGTATTGTCGATTTACTACTTCGTGACAATGGAGAAGATGGCAAGCTTGATGTCATCATCGAAAACATAATAGAAATGATGATTCCTGGAGAGGAGACTGTGCCTACAGCAATGACTCTAGCAGTGAAGTTTCTTGTAGACAACCCTGCCGCTCTTTCCCATCTCACGGTAAGATGGAGAACCAACCAGAGCTACAAAAAAAGATCTGAACAGAAACATTATTCTGATGTTTTTGTGAAACAGGAAGAAAACATGCAACTCAAGCAGAGGAAAGGTGATGATGAATACAGTTGGAGTGATTACCTTTCATTGCCCTTCACACAAAACGTGAGTGCAGTCAAAGATTCTTGGAATTTTTTTTTCGAGATCTCCTCCTCTGTAGCTGATGGTTCTGGTGCAGGTTATCAGCGAAACTCTGAGACTTGGTAACATCATCAATGCGGTGTGGAGAGAAGCTCTAAAAGATGTTACAATCAAAGGTGAGTTACTGATATACTCTCCCTGCTCAATTGGATGCTGAATTATGGGCATGTTTTCAGGTTACTTGATACCAAAGGGGTGGTGTGTCATGACTTCTTTCAGTTCAATTCACATGGACGAAATGCATTATGAGAATCCTTATGAATTTGATCCCTGGAGATGGAATGTAAGCAAAAAGTGCTGCTGGGGTCTGAAGCAACAAGAGAAGAGAAGCTTGTTACTCATTTTTTTGTCTGTTGGATCAGGAAGCAGGAGCAGGTGCTGGTAGTCAGATTTTCACCCCATTCGGGGGAGGCCAAAGGCTATGCCCTGGACTGGAACTCACACGGCTAGAGACTTCAATTTTTCTTCATCATCTTGTTACAAGCTACAGGTAAAGAAACGCTTTTGGTGCATCTATCATATCTCTTGTCAGCCTTTCGCTCTTTTGAACGGATTGAGAGTGCAGGATGGCAGCAGAGAAAGACCAGATAATTTACTTCCCCACGGTGAGAATGAAGATGAAGCTTCCAGTCTCGATCACGCCAGTGATGCACAAGTGAGAATGGAAAAGGATGTGCATTTATCTGGTGGTTGGGTGTTGGATTCAGTCGACTGTGCTACAGCTGAGCTCTGGTCCATCATGATTCTTCTTTTTTTAACTGAAATTGCCTATATCACACAGATACGGATGTACATACAGTAGTTGAAGATGAAGCAACTTAGAGCTGAGCATCACAAGCTTCATAAGCATCTTCCCAGTCCCATGTCTTGTCCTTTAGCTTTGGTTGATCATGAAAATGTACCCCAGCCTCGTTCAAAGCTGACAGCAAATGTAGAAGCTCATCCTTAGATAACTTTGATGGTCTCTTGTCCGCGAATCCAGTAGCTTTCAAGATACTCATGATTCTATCTCTGAAAATATAAACATCTCCTGTTTTACTTGCCTTCTCGCCCCTGTTATCATCGTCTTCATCGCTACTGGAATAACTATCACACTTTTCTTCCAATGATGCACCATTAAAATCTCTAGAAAGCCTCATAAGCTCCATTAGTTTCCTCTTCTTCTTGAACATTGCTCCAAGAGTCTTGTTCTTCTTGTTGAAACAAGTCCTTGTGAATGCCCACCACTCCGGGTAGTATATATCCGGGATTTCTTCCTTTGGATAGAGTTTAACTACTGCGGAATCTACTTTGGGACAAGGGTTGAAGTCCCTCTTGCTCACATCCATTACAAACTCCACATCTGCCACCAGCTTTACATTCACAGCTAATCTGTTAAATTCAGAATCCCCAGGCTCGGACATCAGTCTTTTAGCAAACTCCTTCTGTAGCAGCAGGGTGGCGCTCCTGAATGGATTTGCTTCGACGCCATAAACCAATTTAGCAATCAAAGGGGATGATATACCATATGGAATGTTCGCCACAACAAGATTGAATTGAGGGAATTGGATCTTCAATGCATCCCCACAAACAATCTGCATGTGCAGCACAGGAGAATAAACTAGCAATCTCAGAAATCATAAACCCAACATCTATCTTCCAGAACAAGCTCTTTTCTATAAAGCATTACGTCGAACAGTTAAACTACATAAGTGATAAACCTCACGTTCAACCGGTCCTGGAGCCCTGCATCTGCAACCCTTTGCCGTAGAATGTCTACCATACGGTTGTCGACTTCCACAGCGACAACACTCTTGGCTGCTTTTAGGAGCTTGAGCGTGAGGTTCCCCGTCCCGGGACCGATCTCCAAAACAGTATCATCAGGTTTGATGTCCGAACTCCGAACAATTGAATCGAGAACTCGCGAGTTGGTAAGAAGATGCTGGCCTCTGCTCTTGAAAAGCCGGATACTTTTCCCGGCGTACGACGCTGTACCCATGGCCGGAGCTTAAGCTCACAGAGTGGAAAAAAGAAATTCAACAAATATTTTGGAATTTTTATTAGTTTTTTCTATTAATAGTAAATTATTAAAAATATAACAAATACACGTGCTCCAAAAAAAGAAAAAACTTGTCCGTACACCAATGCAACCAACCCGAACAACCACAGCACTGAAAGGCCAAAGTTTCTTTTCTTCCATAGTTCACAAGAGATGAGCACTACACATTTTCCATGTATCACCATCATGCACAAAGCAGCGCAAAACCAGCCAGGAAGCAGCTGGGATACAGGAGAATGATAAGCTAAACATGGATCAGGTTTTTAAAACAGTAAGTGCCAATGAGAAACCACCCCACAAGAACACAAACAAAGGCAGCCAAATAAGTGAGATAGGCCTGTCCTCCAAGAGCAAGCCCAATGGCAGATGCAACCACAAAAGGTAAGTATGTCCGAACGATGGCTAATCTACTAACAAACTGTCCCTTGGTGAAGATAAAGACTGCCAGATTTACCACATTCCATTTGCGAGAACGAAACTTCAACATGTTCAAGCAGTTTGCCACAAATGAATGGCAGTTGCAGGTTAGTATGTTGTAGGAGTGATGCTGGTACTCTTGTGTGCTTCTGAGTAGTTCATTGTCCCAGCTTGTGATGTCATTTGTCTCTCTGTTTTGGGTTCCTTCATCGTCACTCTCGTGTGCAGGGGAGTTATACAAAGCACTACACTGCACCAAATGATTTAGGCAGAATCTATAAGAGCAAAAGCACAGGTCATGGCAAATTAAAAGGGTCGCAAGTTGCCACGAATTCACGATCAAGAGGCATGCAACGGAAGCAACTCAAGTTTCCATTTTTCAGGCAACCCCAATCTAGTATTACAAGACAACCACAAGCTTCCAGTGTTCAAAATCCAAGCTCAGAAAGATGAAAATGTTGACTCACCTGTTCTTTCCCGAGCTGAATGTATCGAGTCGGCGCACCAAACACGAAATTATCAACACAAACGAAGTTGGGGCCAGCAAAATCCAGTATCACCCCATCCGCCCTGCATATTCCAATGTGGCCAATACATGGAAAAAACCAAGACAAGACAGGAAGAGGCGACCATACGAGACAGTACGGAAATCTTCCTCTCGCCGGGTCAATTCGCATTGACTCAGGCTCATGTTCTCCGATCATCAACGCATGATCCTCATTTGATCCCATCAACAACTGCAAAAATGGTTAGGAATCCCCGCACTCCGGAAATCAAAAAAGCTCTTCGACAAGCCACAACAGAGACCACAATTTCATTACAACTTCTTTCAGAAGAATCCCAACATCGTCAGCGGAGCGGAGCAGCAGTGTGATCTTCAAAATCCAAACCCCTCCCACCGAAATTGGGGAAAATTGACGGGGATGATCTATACGACGTCGTAACGTCCATACTTTGAACATAGTATTTAAATATTTAATCCATAATAATAACATTTAATTATATACATTATATTGTGCTATCAAATCTAACTAAATAATTATTTCATTATTTAAACATTAAATCAATCTATATACTCCCGTCAAATTGCATGGCTTCCCTTCGGACCGGAACGATCCACCCAAATGAGCTTAAACCGGGCGTGGGTCCGACCGGCTCTGCAACCCCGGCGGGAGGTGAGCCGGAAGATTGGGGTCGTCTGATCTGATGGAAGATGATGATTTGACGAGGGCTCTTCCGGCTCCGTTGAAAACAGGGTAGTAAGTATCCAGTTCGAGATGCTCGATGATCTCTTCGCTTCTCCATAGATAGGAGGAGTGGCCGTCGATCATGTCTGTTACATCAACCTGTCTCAAACAGGGAACCGGCAGTGAGACACTGTGACTGCTAGCGGGATGGAAATGGCAACAAGAGCTAGGAAAAAGATGCATACATTTTCGATCCCCGGCACATTCACGGGCTGGATTCCGGCCAGTCCTTGAGTTAGGAGGCTATTGCATGGCATTGGATAAGTTAAGGGGAGGGATCATCAGGATTGCAGGATAGAACATAACTATGGCAGGTGTACCGTACCTTGCACGAAATGCGACTCCGAGCATCAGGTCATTTGAAGAGTAGGCATTGATGTATCTCCCAGCAACAACCTGTGCAGGTACATGTTCAGTTCACGTGGGGAGGTGAAGAAGGTGGGATTCAGGAGGATTAGGTAGACCTTCCGGGTAGCTTCCCAGTTCATGTCTCTAATTCGTATTGGGGCTCCGAGAAGAACAACTCGTTCCACGATTCCGGCTGGTGAAAATAAGAGGTGATTCTCAACATTGCATATCAAGTTTCAATGTTGGATACGAGTTCAGTCAGGAGCTTACTCATCATCAGTTCTTACCATTAGAATCACTTTCAGCCAAAATCTGGAGGCACCTGAATATCACCCTTGCTCCAAGTGAGAAACCAACAAGTGTGACAGGCCTGGAAATGTTGGAAAAGCTTCATATCAGAAAAAAAAATAATAATAGCCTTCCAAGAGACAAAAATTGGACACCACAGTTTGGAACTTTCTCTAATCATATGCATACCTATGCCCCTGCAACCCGCTTGATAATACATCAGCTAGCATTTTCCCAGCCTTATCAGACCTATACAGTGCACACTAAAACATGTGAAAAATAAACGCTGCAATTTTTGCACTTTTCATTTCAACGAACTTATTATTAGTATACTGGAAAAAGAAACCTGTCCAAGGCAACGGCCCACTTGCTGTCGATGAAATCAGCGAGGTATAGCAGTGTTGCTGGCCAGGCCATTGCCGTCAGAAGAGAATGGAGAGCAGTCATCATTGCACCCCGTCTCATTATTTCCATCGCCAGGGCTGTAGCAATTATAAGTGACGCAACCATGTCCAAGATCACAGACTAGCAACAACAAATCAACCTCTACCTGAAGTAAGCCAATCTTGAATACCAGTGCTTACAGCAATTAAATGCTTTGACTCCCACTGTAATGCATATCTGAGGAATAAGTATCACAAAATAGTCACTAAATGCAGTGTAAGAGTTAAACTATGGCTATTCTGGTGAGACATGCTGCCCAACGTAGCTCACCTATCCATATTGTCTTTTTGACCTTCCCAAGGTCTTATGAAGTCCTTTTCTTCAAAAACAAACCCAGATATTGCAATCTCAACTCCTAGTTGCTGAAATGAGAATCACGATGAAGAATATGCATGTAAATTCTCCCACCACCGCTGAAAATTTATGCACTCACTCCTTGGTTATGTTTTTGGCCCATTGATTTGAACTCAAATTCATCAATACCACCCATCCTCCTGGCCATTTTGGTGCCAGTAAGCCCAGCTCCAGCAGCTAGCGATAAAGAAAAAAAGGGAACAACACATCTTACAGAATGTGATTGCACATGCATGCGGGAAAGAATTCATCAAATTCGATCAAGACATAAAATGGCAGTCAAAATCATGCTCCAAAAGCTTATTGATAAATTATTTTTATAGAAGTTTTTCTTTTTTGTAAGTATGTTGGAACTGCATAATGAAGTGTAACAACCGCTTTTTGCCTTGTCCATTCAAACTTACCACCAAAGGAAGCTGCTACAGCAACTGAACCTGCAACGCTTCCAGCAGCACTGGCAACCGCAGCAAAGCCACTTGCTCCAATAACAGGAACGATGGTTCCCAGTGTTGGCACTAAAGCACTAAATCCAGCAGCGATTGCAGGAGCTGCCAATCCTGATGAGAACAGCTACCGATGAGTCATGCCAAGTATAATATGAGGCCTTCACGACATGGCCTCAACTAATAATAACAATCAGGAGCAAAAGTAAACCTCCAGTGACCGCCAGCAATGTTCCTCCAGTTAATGCAGCAGCACCAATTATACCTCCACGCTTCCACTTTGTCCAAGCACTTTCTTCAGATTTCACTGCCTTTGATTCCTCTTCTTTTAGAAACGCCATTGCGGAACAAGCTACTATGGTTTCAATTGCGTCCTACACAAGACAATTTCTCAGTAGGAAATCGCTTAAACCTTTTAACAGTCATACCTGGTGCAGAAAAATAGCCATTGCGTCAACATGCACACATCTTGTCTATATTTCAATGAAGAGAGAAAATTTAGAGTTCACTAAAACTGTGGCAGCATTAAAATCTAGATAATTAAACAGACACTGGCATAGATTAAAAAAAACATCAGGTAGAAGGAATCAGCGTGAACCATTTTTATCCATTCGACATTGAGCCATGTAGCGAGCAGCCTCAGTGCAACACGATGCCTAGCATCATAACCCCTCCTCCTTCTATTGGTTTTCTGGTTATCTTCGGGGATATTGGCCAGACAACCTGATAGAAGCTCATAGAGTACGGTCACCTTTCTTGGATAACTAAGCAATGTCAACTCATTTGATGGTTTTTTGTCAGATTCACATATGGACTCTTCAGGAATTGACCACTCATCTGATGGTTTTTTGTTAGATTGACTTGTAGATTCATCTGGAACTTCCCCAATGATAGAATTAATAAAATTTATTTCTTCCTCAGAGTTTCCAGGTACACTTTTATCGTCAGATTCTGAGTCTAGGTTTTTATCAGGAGTAGAAAACTTCTTGCGACACTCATTCTCATATTCAAGCTGTTTCCCCCTTTTGTGTTCAGCAGTAATACTTTCCATGACCAAAGACATCGAATCCACAGCTTTCATTAAAGCCAGTTCTTCTTCTGCAGCAGTTTCTGATATTTCAACACTTTCCTCAGCTAGTAACCTCAAAAACTGGATTGATTGAAAAATATGCCATATCTCAGACATACTGAATGCACAAGTTTTTGTCTACTATATGTCAATATCATATGCCATGATTGTAAGCAAAAAAGAATCCCTAGAAAGCATATTCCCTTTTCCAAAAAATTGACAGAATCCCTTCAGGAAAGAATCAGTTTTTTTTTTTTGAAAAGGACTCCACTGAACACTCATCCTAATGATACATGATACGGTACAGTTCCCTATCCAAAAGGTCCTTGGAAATCATTCCCTTGCATAATTCACATGAAACCAGAAACGGTATCAAACTTTCAAGATTAAAGTACAAATTGCAAGGGAATGACTTCCAAGGATATTTTTTCAAAAGCTCCCACCCTAGATTGATCAAGTTCAAGCCATTTGAAAACTAAGAACATTCCAATTCTCTACAGGTTAACTTTCATTCAAAAGAAAGCCACGACTCTTATATTTTTCTTTTAAAAAATAAAAAGACTAATTACAATTCTAAACTAACCGCTCCAATATGGCTCTTGGCAGGTGAAGCTATCGCTGTTTCCTCCAAGCCTTCCCAAGCCCTACTATCAATCTCGAGATACCTGCGGGACACCAGAAAAATTCAATGTATCCTCCAAAAGCACCAAAGACATAATAAACCAGAATTACCTGAAGACCGGGCGAAGAAGGCCAGAGGAGGGGTGAACCCACAGCTGCGGGTCATCGGAGACAGAGTCAGCGCTACTGCTACTACTCGATCGTTCCTCCGAGTTCCGGCCGCCGTCATCCTCGTTCAAGTCCGTGGAAACTCCCAATGGGCAGATTTGATGAATCTGGGCCTGGTTCAGGGCAAGCGCGAACAAAGCTCCCGCTGCATACTGCCGCGAAGCCGTCTCCTTGACGGTAGATCGTGACATTCCGATCAAAAATCATGAACAAAAACAACTCGCGCTAATCTGCCCTCACGCTCGTCGTCACTTTCTCAGGTTAGGAGATGACGTGGCAAACTATATTGCGTCGTCTCTGCAAATTGTATGAAAATGCACGACGTACTATGCACTCTGTTCCAAAGTCCAAATACAGACGGCAAAGCTCAGGCCCGCCCCGTCTGAAAACCGGGCCTGGCCCGGATCCAAATCCGCAATGCCCATCTTTCTTGAACGCCATAGGCCCATAAATTCAATTATTAAATATTATATTTTTTGTGTTAATTATATTTTTTCAATAAAATAAATGATAAATAAACCTCCATTAAATAAATTATCTATAAAACATACTCCTTTTTAAAATTAATATAAATAATATCTAATACCAAACAGCTTAAATAAATTCTACTAAACAATTTTATACCATCAATTAAATACCTAATTAATTTTATTTAATGCTTTATTAATGATGAAATGTAAATTATATATTAAGTGAATTTAATTACTTTTATAATAGTAAAATATCATATTATACTTTCTATTTCAAAAAAAATTATTGTTAGAGATGTTATATGCATAATTATAACATTTTTAATTGATAAATATTTTTCTTAAATAATATTTTTTAATAAAATACTATTTAATATCGAATAAATTAAAATATTTTAATAATTGGGTGTAAGAGTGTTGGATTTGGGTGTAAGACCTGGGCCAAACGCCACGTCCAAATTGGTCAACGGAGGAAAAAGGTAAGGAATAGAATAATTCATTGAACAATTTCTGACATTTTTTGTCATTGTCTCGCTTAATCTTGCTTTGATCGGAAAATCAGGATCCGATTATCGTTTGGTTCACGCAGTCGTGATGAATCCCTGCTCCGGCGAACCTGCTTTAAGCTTTTTCTGAGCCTTTTTTTTTTCAGATCGGTGATTTGGATTGAGGAATCTGGTCATATTTGCTGACTGCGGTGCTTGTGGAGGGGGAAGGCGCCGGTGGAGGCTCTTTCTCCATGGATCCTGATGAATTTCTGGCGGTTTTGTCGAGATCCGGGGCGGGGATTTGGGATATGATTGAGGCTGCGATTAAGGTGGCTAGCTCGGACTACGGCGAGGAGCTGCGCCGCCGGCGAGATGGAATTGTTGAGTTGTTGTACGCCCCGTCTTCGAAACTGTGCAAGAACTGTGATGGTGGAATTGGGAGCGGTGTGAACCACGAAGGTCGAGTGTTTGGTGAGAATGTTAGTGATAGTGGGGATGATATGGATAATACACATGGAATGCGTGAAAAGAAGCGAGGCATTGATATTGAAGGGTATGGGGTTAATAAAGGCTTGAGCAAGGATTACAGTCGAAGTCCGTTGACCCCTGAATCAAATCATAGAACTTTTAGTGGTTTAGGGGATGATGGTGATGATCTCGATCCCTATGGTGGGTTGTTTGATGATGAACAGAGCACAATTCTCAGCATAAAAAAGCAACTTGAAGACTCTGAGCAGGTTTTAACTTTTAATTCCTTTTTCGAGCAATGTTTTGAGGAACATGATTAATCTGTTGCTGTTCAGAGTGAAGATTCTGTGATGGATCTACTGCAAACCTTAGCTGATATGGATATAACGTTTCAAGCTCTCAAGGTTAAACTCCTTGATGTTTATTTATGTATCTTTTAAGGAAACAAAAGATTATATTCTTTATAAGGAGTGGAAAGATGGATATTTTGAAACATTCGAAATGCTATCTAGGAAACTGATATTGGAAGACATGTAAATCGATTGAGGAAGCATGAGTCTGGTGAAGTTCGTAGATTGGTGAAACAGCTAGTCAGGTTTCTCTAAACCCCAGCTGGTTGTTATGTTTTATAAATGTTCATTCTGGAGTTTTGAATGATTCCATTTTTATCTCTTGGAGTTCAGAAAGTGGAAGGAAATCGTGGATGAATGGGTGAAGGTGAACCAACCCGAGACAACTTCGAACTTAATAGGTAATGTATGCTTGGATCATGAACTTGCCCCATAATGTAGTATGAATTAGGTCTAAGATACTATTGGATGTAAATGGCTACTTATGAATATGAGATTTAATGATTGTGGGATAATGATGATGGCACCAGCAGATGTGGACTCTCCTCAGCAAAACATTTCCAAAAATCATCAAAATGGTCATTACCAGGTGAATAGGAAATTGCTCCTTCTTGCGAACTTTCTTCCTGCATGAAAGAGATGAGTAAAAATGGTCAAACAAGGAAATTAAGCAGAATGAAAAGGAGAAGTCTGGATTTAATACTGCTGCTTTATCTTTTGAAAATTTTCTCTGTAGGTTCCAGATTTTGGTTACTCCCCGAATCCAATGAGTGAGTGTTGAATCTCTTATGACAGTTCCACTATTTTACCACTGAATACTTGGGGTGCGTGAGACTGAGGTTTTCAGCTTTGTGTTTTTCAATAGATAGGTGTTCTAGCTCAGAGAGGAATCATGCTGAATATGAGCCGAAGCACAAACAGCCTCGATCTGTGGCCCGGAGAGAAACCCCATCCAGGCCACCACCTTCAAATCCCAAGTCTTCCTCAGCCCCAACTCCCAGGGTACTAACGCTGAGCATCCTCTTCTGATTTTTCGTCTCTATGACCTTTTCAAGTCAGTGCATTAGTATAGCTTGCACTTTGATGACGGATCTGATACATCAAGTGACAGCAGATTTTGTTCTAGATGAAAAACAAAAAGATGGTTTCTGTTTCTATTTCTGTCTTTAAGAGATAGCCCAAATCATGGGTAACTAGATCATTGCATTTTTGTGCAGAGGGAACGAGCAGACCCTGTTCTGGATGATGAGAGATTAAATTCAGCTAGAAGGCGGCTCCATGAAAACTACCAAGAAGCTGAGAATGGTGTGTTTTCTACTCTGAAACTCCTCTTTCAACAATTGCCAATATCCTGATTTCGCTTTCTCACAAACTTTTTCTGTCCCAATTTCGAACTATGAAGCCAAAAAGCAAAGAACCATTCAGGTGATGGACATCCATGAGATTCCTAAACCAAAGAAGGCCTTCTTTCCCAAGAATAGAGGAGGTTTTCATGGGAGGCACAATCGTTGATTCCCCAATCGTTCACCATGTACCATATAAGTTATAATAGGTAGCATGGATCATGCCAAAGGGCGTCCCTGCAAGGAGCTGATACATTTCATCGCAGATACGGTTCAAGTCATGGTTTTGCTTTGTTTTGCAGTGCTTACCTGTGTACCAAGCTAGGGAATCGCTTCCTTAGCAGCTTTCTCAGGCAACTTATTTTGTCATTGTGGAGTGATTATGTAACCTGTGGTTTCGATTGTGGATGTCAATATTGCTACTTGAGTTCATAATAAAAAGAGTTTTCATTTGGTGGTTATCATTCCCCTCTTGCAAGATTGCAGATTGAAGCAAAATCTTCATGTTACTTTATTACATGCCTTCTTGGTAGACAATCATGCAGTCGAAACGCCTCTGATGGGATTGCAGTGGAACCATTTATGAGTTTTTCAGTCCTGGCTGTCCATGCCCGCCGGTGGCTTGCTTCCGCCGGCGCCGGACCACGAAGGGGGCGCAGCTGGGCTCAGTACAGGCCCCAAATTGATCGAAAAGGAAGGGGTAGCATCGCAGTAGCCTCTCAAAATGTAGACCTGATCCTTGGTGTATCCCAAGGCCGTGAGGAGCTCCGGCATGCAGCCACGCACGACGGTGGAGATGGACCCGCAGCAGCTAGGAGTAATATCAATTGCGCCACTGGCAAAGTAAGCTTCAATGTCCTTTCCGCACGCCCTGATCTCGCTGAGTGCATTCCAACACTCCATGGCGTTTCCGACGTGCCGGGTTCTCGCTGCCGCCAGCCCCAGAACGGAGCGCTGCAGATGAAGCTCCCTGCCGGATGCGCCGGAGAGGAGAAGGAACGGCGCCATGATCAGGAAGCCCAGAACTCCAGAAGCCATTATCACGTCTGATGATGCAGAGCAAGTGATGAAGGATTTTATAACCGATGACGATGATGAAGAAGGAGAAGAGACGTGGGCTGTAGAAATCCAAGAGGCGGGCACTAAATCAAGCATGAAGTAACAGCCCCCACAATTGCTCCTTCTATTCAAATCAAATATCTACTTTTACATAAAATCATTTCACTTCCTACTTCTATTTAAATTTTTAATTTATTTAAAATAAAAATGACTTTATATAATATAATTTCCAACTAATAGTGAATATTTTAAAAAATACACAAAATAGGTATCTAGTAAGAATTTATAAGTATTGCATATTTGAAAAAGATAATGTCATATAATAAGATAATAGATCGTGATATTTGATATTAAAGTAAAATACGAGCATGTATAAGATAAGGTAATATAATGAATCTGATAACATTATACCACATTTATTAGTACACGTAATAGAGTTTATGTAATTAAATATATATAATTTTTTAATCTTATATGAGTCTATTTATTCAAAATAAAAATAAAAAATCATAAAAATTGGATGTATAAATCAAATAATATTGTACAATGATAATGTGGTTAATGGTATTTATATATTTATAAAATAAATTTTTTTAATGATAAAAATCATAATTTATAGTATATTTAGATTATTTAGAAGTGGTGTAGTATTATATTCATCAATATTGGTTTATTTTTTATAAAACAAAAACACCCATTTTTATAAATTTCAACAGAAACAAAACTCACTTTGATTCTGATTTGGAGAACATGGTATGGATTCCAACACAAAAGGGGATGGTGGGATAACTGAAACATGCATTGAGAGTGTTAATTGCGACGGCGGCAGTTTCTTCTGATCTCGCCGGCGGTGCCTGTGAGGGGGCTGAGGTTTCCCATTCTCACCATCGTCTCAGAGAAGGCCCTCCTGAAGGCGGCACCGTCGGTGGCGAAATGCTGAACAACGGAGTCGGTGGAGACGTTGTTGAAGATCTGCTGGTCGGAATGGAGAAGGCCGCGACGGTTCACCAGGTTCTTGTAGTAGTTGTTGTCGAAAACCGCGGAGGGGACGTCGAGTGGGGCGAGGTTGGAGTCGCCGCCGGTTCTGGGGCAGTTGGCTCGGAGCTCGGCGGCGTAGGTGGCGTTGATGTTGGACTCGTTGTAGATGCGGTTGCGGAAGAGGAAGCACTGGGCGAAGCCGATGTTGTGGCCGCCGGAGAGGATGACCATGTCCCGAGCGGAGAACCTCTTGGCGGCGAAGGATCTGACGAGCGCCGGGAAGTCGGATAATGGGGACGGGATATTGGAATTGACCTCTGCTGGGGTGGCGGGGTTGAGGGCGTCTCTTCTCCCCAACGGAACTTCCCATCGTGGGCCTCCCAGCTGATGGATCACAAGAGAAATTCAGACCTCAAATGCCAGGAAAGTTTTTATTTGCAGAAGGCTTACCAGTTCGACTCCGTCTCGTGCGGCGATGGCCAAGATATCTGCGCAGGAGACGGTGTTAGCGCACTCGGCTTCCACTCGGGTTTTGATGTTGTCGATGACATCGAAGCCCCTCAGGGAGTTCCGATTGGGAGCGGCTCCCTTTTCTCCAGGCGCTGAGGAGGTGCTGTCCAGCAGCACCGATCCATCACATCCCTGAGGATCATACCAAAGCAGACGGTGAGTCAGTAATCAATAGTGAGCTGATTTCACTAGCAGCAATGGGTCTGGTAGCCCGCTTACATGAACGAAGCAGTCATGGAAGTGCATGCGGAGGATGGAAGCCCCCATTCTCCTCTCCTCGAACACGGCGTCTGTCATCACTTCCCTCACGATCTCCTGAAGATCGGGGCACGATGTTTCGTAGAAATCCCACGACAGCTGCGCAGAGGCAAAGCCCAGAGCAAGCGCAGCCATCAGCAAGAAAACCTGAAGACTCGAAGAAGAAGCCATTGTTTGCTGAAAACCCAAATGCTGCTGAATGCTTGCTGCTTGCTGCTTGCTGCTTGCTGCTTGCTGCTTGATGCTTCTGCATGGGTGTAGGGCTGCTTTTATAAACGCGGGGCGCTCAAATATTTCAACACGGGCTCCACCCCCTCCGATGCCGGAGAAAAGGTGCGTACGGCGTTCAAAGCAGAAGAGCATACCAGTTGACTCTGTGTCTGCCGCCGTGTACGTTTCTATTCACAAATGAAGTCAGACAAATCTCCTTCTGTACGTTTTTTCAACGCGGGTGAGGACGTGGACACGTCAAACATAGCGGCAAGGCCACCATTACAATATAATAATATGTTTTTCTCCAATTTCTTGTAGTTTTGAGCATACCCATTGGCACAAATATAACAAGCCTTAGCATGTTATTTCTTATGATAGATAGCTGTGTTCTTTATTTTATTGAAATTAAGAATACAATGATTCATATAAAATATAAATACATAATAAACGTGAATTATATTAATAAAAATTTAACTTTAACATACCATTTTAATCGTCCTACGTGGGATTACTTGCTCTAATAATAATTGTCTCGTTTTTGTTTAGGAGCCCATAACAAAACAAAAGGAATGGCAAACCACAGCTAACTAACTTGCCTATTACACATGATGCGTTTCAATGTAGTTTATGTACCCTTTAGATTTGGGTGGTTTTGGTAACATGGTACTTGAACAATTTCTACTGATGCCACTTTGATGAAAACGTTTGGCAGATGCGAATTACTCTGCTGCTAAATCTGCTCTTACACTAAATGTGATGGAGTTGGACGTTTATTGATGCAAAAGGATGGCAGATTTCAGTACAACTCAATGCAATAAATGGACATATGCATAACAAACAACACCAGAACAAAGTTTCACCTTCATCCAGAATGTAAACCTAACGACAGAATAGCAACTGATCCTAACAAACTAGAGCAGCAACAGGTTACGAGGAGGGGAAGACAAGACTCGTGTCTTTAACCCTTGGAAGTGTGACTGATCAACCATCAACTTACCTTCTAATTCATGTTCATTTACAATATCCAGAAGCGGAACAAAACTTAGAAAGTTACACAAGTTATGTGCAACCGTACATCATACCCTAAATAATAAACCCTAAGGTACTATTTGCTAGGTGATTTAATGGCGGTTTCAAAGTATGTTTTATTTTAGATATGCGTTTGGTAATAAGTTTTAAATAAATGGAGAGGATGGTATGTTTTATACTAAATGGAATATTTATTTTTAATTTACTTTTATCTTAATTGCATTTCTAAATAAATGTAAAACCAATCGTTTAGGATCATAATCCAAATATCTTTTCATTACAAAATATAACACATTTAAATCTATTTATCAAACACATTCTAAATTTAAAATCATAAAATAGAATTTATTAAAAAACCCCTACTTTAAATAAAACACCTTTCAAAAGTACCTACCAAACAATCCACATTAATTTACCTCAAAACAATCCATAAAAAACACCCACAAATAACAAAAAGAAGGATCCAAAATGACGAGGGAGAAACCCTAATGTGATCTGGGCGCCAGATTCTTCATTCAAAGAAATCAAGCAGGCAGCGTTCCAGCATTCACATGCTCAGTCTAAGCACGTCAACTGTTTATTTGTCATCCAAATAATTCTGATGTATGAGACTAGTATTCGATCCTAAGTTAACGGAGTCATCATTAAAATAATTTTAATTTTTCAAAAGGCCAGATGCTCGGGGCAAGTGTTCTCAGAATGCATATGATCTGCAGTGTTTGCTGGGGAAATTGCGATGATGAAGTGTTTCTTGGAGGCTTTTAAGTTGAATGAGCGTTTATTGATATTGAGCACAAATCAGCTTTTACCAGTACCAGCTGCTCAGACATGTAAAGAGACGATATGTTTGCACTATTTCTGAAATGGGGTTGAAGGAGTCAGACAGCAAAAGTGGAGAAATGGGTTTGCGAAGCCATAGCTGACTTATGCCTTGTGAACCGGAATGTGGAAGACGGAGTCAGCATAGATTCCCTTCCGGTGTCTTTTTCTCTGGTGGTCACCGTACATCACATTTCCGGTCAAACCTTATGCGGTGGAGCCCGTGTTGAAACATTTTGGCACCCCGCGTTTATAAAAGCAGCCCTACACCCATGCAGAAGCATCAAGCAGCAAGCATTCAGCATTTGCGCTTTTTGCAAACAATGGCTTCTTCTTCGAGTCTTAAGGTTTTTGTGCTGATGGCTGCGCTTGCTATCGGCTTCGCTTCTGCGCAGCTGTCGTGGGATTTCTACGAAACATCGTGCCCCGATCTTCAGGAAATCGTGAGGGAGGTGATGACCGACGCCGTGTTCGAGGAGAGGAGAATGGGGGCTTCCATCCTCCGCATGCACTTCCATGACTGCTTCGTTCATGTAAGCGGGCTACCAGAACCATTGCTGCTAGTGAAATCAGTTCACAATTGATTACTGACTCATCGTCTGCTTTGGTATGATCCTCAGGGATGTGATGGATCGGTGCTGCTGGACAGGACCTCCTCAGCGCCTGGAGAAAAGGGAGCCGCTCCCAATCGGAACTCCCTGAGGGGCTTCGATGTCATCGACAACATCAAAACCCGAGTGGAAGCCGAGTGCGCTAACACCGTTTCCTGCGCAGATATCTTGGCCATCGCCGCACGAGACGGAGTTGAACTGGTACGCCTTCTGCAAATAAAAACTTTTCTTGAATTTGGGGTCTGAATTTATTTTTTTTTGTTTTTGCGATCCATCAGCTGGGAGGTCCACGATGGGAAGTTCCGCTGGGGAGAAGAGACGCCCTCAACCCCGCCACCCCTGCAGAAGTCAATTCCAATATCCCGTCCCCGTTCTCCGACTTCCCGGCGCTCGTCCGATCCTTCGCCGCCAAGAGGTTCTCCGCCCGGGACATGGTCATCCTCTCCGGCGGCCACAACATCGGTTTCGCCCAGTGTTCCCTCTTCCGCAACCGCATCTACAACGAGTCCAACATCAACTCCACCTACGCCTCCGAGCTCCGAGCCAACTGCCCCAGAACCGGCGGCGACTCCAACCTCGCCCCCCTCGACGTCCCCTCCGCGGTGTTCGACAACAACTACTACAAGAACCTGGTGAACCGCCGCGGCCTTCTCCACTCCGATCAGCAGATCTTCAACAACGTCTCCACCGACTCCGTTGTTCAGCATTTCGCCACCGACGGCGCCGCCTTCAGGAGGGCCTTCTCTGAGACGATGGTGAGACTGGGAAACCTCAGCCCCCTGACAGGCACCGCCGGCGAGATCAGAAGAAACTGCCGCCGTCACAATTAACACTCTCAATGCATGTTTCAGTTATCCCACCATCCCCTTTTGTGTTGGAATCCATACCATGTTCTCCAAATCAGAATCAAAGAGAAGTTTCTTTTTCAGTAAACACAAACTCGAATGAAATCTCCCTCTGAGTAATCCATCATCAACAAGCAAAACATCACAGACCAGCTTTCAGACACCTCCTGCAAGAAGAAGAGTTAACCATTGGTAGCAAGACCTAGTAACTCTGTCCATGCTGTTATAAGATTACATTGACACCTGTTTTAATCCAAATACTGTCAGAGATCACTGCAATTATGCTAGCTATTACCAGAGATCGGGACAAGTTGCTGGAAGCTGTGGTTTCTCTGGAACTGCTACTGAGACTCAAACTCCCCCCAGTAAGTAACTTCGACAGAATATGTTCTTTTTACTCCTCCGCGAGTTTTGACTTTTTGCTCTGTTTGATGTCAGCTGCTTCTTCTGGATATGTGTATCCATCTAGTCCCAGGTTTGAACTAGCTTTCTTTACATAAAACTTTTGTGGGTGTCTCTGTGCTGCATTAGACCCGAGTTTTATCCTGTTATGCAGAAAAGAAGATATATCTTTGATGTAAAAATGTCTTTGATTTCTCCTCAAAAATGTGTCCACCACTGGCGCAGTAACCGGTCCACCGGCTGGAACCACCCCACCAGGTGTTGTTGACATTAAGTAATGATGACGTGTGTGGCACAGGCTGGAAGTGAAGGAGAAGGAGTGAACCAGCAACCCCTGATGATGATGGAACCGAAGATGATTCCCACGTCCCGTCCCATGTTAAGGGTGACGATCCCCATGAAATGAGGGCAGATGAATAAAAGGTACATGCATAGGTGGGCTGCTGATGTGTGGAGAGAGAGCAGAAATTCTGTCTGATTGAGCAACTAGTTAACCGTTATGTTCTAAGAATGCAAATTGGATAGTGTTTGCATGTGTGCTAAGAACATTGATTTGCTGTACTTAATTGCTATTGTCACAAATGTAACCGTTGGATCTGTGGCTTGGCTCAGCATTGTAGTATAAATATGGGTTGAAACCATCTGAGTAAACAGATTTTTCCTCTGAGAAGTTTACAGTATCTCTCCGCTTCAAGTTTAGAACCTTAAACCAGACCCGGCTTCGAGTTCTGAAGCTACAAACAGTCTCCTCCTTACCGGACTAAGATAATATATTGGATGTAAATGGCTACTTACGAATATGAGATTTAATGGTTGTGGGGATAACGATGATGGCTCCAGCAGATGTGGACTCTCCTCAGCAGAACATTCCCAAAAATCATCAAAATGGTCATTACCAGGTGAATAGGAAATTGCTCCTTCTTGTGAACTTTCTTCCTGCATGAAAGAGATGAAGTAAAAATGGTCAAAGCAAATTAAGCAGAATGAAAAGTAGAAGTCGGGATTCAATACTGCTGCTTATTTTCTCTGTAGGTTCCAGATTTTGGTGACTCCCCGAATCCAATGAGTGAGTGTTGAATCTCTTATGACAGTTCCACTATTTTACTACTGAATACTTGGATGCATGAGATTGAGGTTTTCAACTTTGTGTTTTTCAATAGATAGGTGTTGTAGCTCAGAGAGGAATCATGCTGAATACGAACGCTGAGCACCCTCTTCTGATTTTTCGTCTCTATGACCTTTTCAAGTCAGTGCCTTAGTAGAGCTTGCACTTTGATGATGGATCTGATACATCAAGTGACAGCAGATTTTGTGCTAGATGAAAAAAAAAAAGATGGTTTCTGTTTCTAATTTCTGACTTCAAGAAGAGGGGATATCTGCAGAAATGACTCCAACTATTTACACACATGAATATTTTTATCTCAATAGTTTAATGTGGCACAAATTGGTACTTAAAGTTTATACACAAATACAATAATACCCCCAAATATTTGTAAAAACATTTAAATATGTGTTTTTGCTTCCAAATGTTTCTAATTGTACAATTTTGTCCAATACGGGTTTTTTTATTATTAATATAAATATAGTAATAATAATAATAATAATAATAATATCAATAGTAATACTAATAGTAGTAGTAGTAATAATAATAATAATAAATTGATATGGGATATTTGAGTATCATGATGAGAATGATGATGATGATGATGATTTAAACCATAAACTGATATTATTATTATTCTAAAATAATAATAATAATAAAACCAGTATTAGTCAAAAGTGCACACTTTGAACATTTGGGGCAAAAATATACATTCAAACATTTTTGCAAATATTTGAGCACATTGTTGCATCTGCTTGTGAATTTTATGGGTGAATTTGCAATAATCATTTGTATAAAAAACGTGAGTCATGACATTTATATATTTAAAAAATTAATATTTTTAATGATAAAAAATCAAAATTTATAGTATATTAGATTATTTAAAAGTGATGTGTAGTATTATAATTAAAGCAACTATGTCT
Organism: Utricularia gibba; assembly: GCA_002189035.1. Taxonomy (NCBI): domain Eukaryota; kingdom Viridiplantae; phylum Streptophyta; class Magnoliopsida; order Lamiales; family Lentibulariaceae; genus Utricularia; species Utricularia gibba. The sequence continues at coordinate 548,248 of NEEC01000016.1, read as the reverse complement.
TTATTTTTTTAAAAATGACCCTTTTAAAAAAATAATTCTTTTAAAAAAATAATTTTGATTTTGCTGGTTCTCATTACAAAAATCAATATTGAGTATTCTTATTATTATCCATCAATATTGGTTTATTTTTTATAAAACAAAAACACCCATTTTTATAAATTTTAACAGAAACAAAACTCACTTTAATTCTGATTTGGAGAACATGGTATGGATTCCAACACAAAAGGAAATTGTGGGATAACTGAAACACGCATTAAGAGTGTTAATTGCGACGGCGGCAGTTTCTTCTGATCTCGCCGGCGGTGCCTGTCAGGGGGCTGAGGTTTCCCATTCTCACCATCGTCTCAGAGAAGGCCCTCCTGAAGGCGGCGCCGTCGGTGGCGAAATGCTGAACAACGGAGTCGGTGGAGACGTTGTTGAAGATCTGCTGGTCGGAGTGGAGAAGGCCGCGGCGGTTCACCAGGTTCTTGTAGTAGTTGTTGTCGAACACGGCGGAGGGGACGTCGAGTGGGGCGAGGTTGGAGTCGCCGCCGGTTCTGGGGCAGTTGGCTCGGAGCTCGGCGGCGTAGGTGGCGTTGATGTTGGACTCGTTGTAGATGCGGTTGCGGAAGAGGAAGCACTGGGCGAAGCCGATGTTGTGGCCGCCGGAGAGGATGACCATGTCCCGAGCGGAGAACCTCTTGGCGGCGAAGGATCTGACGAGCGCCGGGAAGTCGGATAATGGGGACGGGATATTGGAATTTACTTCAGCCGGGGTGGCGGGGGTGAGGGCGTCTCTTCTCCCCAGCGGAACTTCCCATCGTGGACCTCCCAGCTGATGGATCGCAAAAACAAAAAAAAAAGAAATTCAGACCCCAAATTCAAGAAAAGTTCTTATTTGCAGAAGACGAACCAGTTCGACTCCGTCTCGTGCGGCGATGGCCAAGATATCTGCGCAGGAGACGGTGTTAGCGCACTCGGCTTCCACTCGGGTTTTGATGTTGTCGATGACATCGAAGCCCCTCAGGGAGTTCCGATTGGGAGCGGCTCCCTTTTCTCCAGGCGCTGAGGAGGTGCTGTCCAGCAGCACCGATCCATCACATCCCTGAGGATCATACCAAAGCAGACGGTGAGTCAGTAATCAATAGTGAGCTGATTTCACTAGCAGCAATGGTTCTGGTAGCCCGCTTACATGAACGAAGCAGTCATGGAAGTGCATGCGGAGGATGGAAGCCCCCATTCTCCTCTCCTCGAACACGGCGTCGGTCATCACCTCCCTCACGATTTCCTGAAGATCGGGGCACGATGTTTCGTAGAAATCCCACGACAGCTGCGCAGAGGCAAAGCCCAGAGCAAGCGCAGCCATCAGCAAGAAAACCTGAAGACTCGAAGAAGACGCCATTGTTTTCCAGAAACACAAATGCTGCTAAATGCTTGCTGCTTGGTGAGTCTGCATGGGTCTAGGGCTCCTTTTATAAACGCGGGGCGCCCAAATGTTTCAACACGGGCTCCACCGCATAAGGTTTGACCGGAAATGTGATGTACGGTGACCACCAGAGAAACAGACACCGGAAGGGAATCTATGCTGACTCCGTCTTCCACATTCCGGTTCACAAGGCATAAGTCAGCTATGGCTTCGCAAACCCATTTCTCCACTTTTGCTGTCTGACTCCTTCAACCCCATTTCAGAAATGGTGCAAACATATTGTCTCTTTACATGTCTGAGCAGCTGGTACTGGTAAAAATTGAGTTGTGCTCAATGTCGGTGGCGCTCATTCAACTTGACAGCCTCCAAGAAACACTTCATCATCGTAATTTCCCCAGCAAAACAACCGCAGCTCCACAAACGCTGCAGATCACATTAACTTAGGATCGAATACATCAGAATTATTTGGATGACAAATAAACAGTTGGCGTGCTTAGACTGAGCATGTGAATGCTGGAACGCTGCCTGCTTGATTTCTTTGAATGAAGACTCTGGCGCCCAGATCACATTAGGGTTTCTCCTTTGTCATTTTGGATCCTTCTTTTTCTCATTTGTGGGTTAAATAAAACATACTTTGAAATCACCATTAAACCAACTACCATAAAAATCTGATGTACTGTTTGTACACTGATAAAATCTTGAGTAACTTGTTTAAACTTCCATGTTTTGTTCGGATTCTGGATATTCTAACCAAGATAGTTGTTTGGGGAAAACAAGTATATCATATCCCACGTGGCAAATGCTTGAAAATTGAGAACAAGGTAAATGAACATGAATTAGAAGGTAAGTTGATGGTTGATCAGTCACACTTCCAAGGGTTAAAGACACGAGTCTTGTCTTCCCCTCCTCGTAACCTGTTGCTGCTCTAGTTTGTTAGGATCAGTTGCTATTCTGTCGTTAGGTTTACATTCTGGATGAAGGTGAAACTTTGTTCTGGTGTTGTTTGTTATGCATATGTCCATTTATTGCATTGAGTTGTACTGAAATCTGCCATCCTTTTGCATCAATAAACGTCCAACTCCATCACATTTAGTGTAAGAGCAGATTTAGCAGCAGAGTAATTCGCATCTGCCAAACGTTTTCATCAAAGTGGCATCAGTAGAAATTGTTCAAGTACCATGTTACCAAAACCACCCAAATCTAAAGGGTACATAAACTACATTGAAACGCATCATGTGTAATAGGCAAGTTAGTTAGCTGTGGTTTGCCATTCCTTTTGTTTTGTTATGGGCTCCTAAACAAAAACGAGACAATTATTATTAGAGCAAGTAATCCCACGTAGGACGATTAAAATGGTATGTTAAAGTTAAATTTTTATTAATATAATTCACGTTTATTATGTATTTATATTTTATATGAATCATTGTATTCTTAATTTCAATAAAATAAAGAACACAGCTATCTATCATAAGAAATAACATGCTAAGGCTTGTTATATTTGTGCCAATGGGTATGCTCAAAACTACAAGAAATTGGAGAAAAACATATTATTATATTGTAATGGTGGCCTTGCCGCTATGTTTGACGTGTCCACGTCCTCACCCCGCGTTGAAAAAACGTACAGAAGGAGATTTGTCTGACTTCATTTGTGAATAGAAACGTACACGGCGGCAGACACAGAGTCAACTGGTATGCTCTTCTGCTTTGAACGCCGTACGCACCTTTTCTCCGGCATCGGAGGGGGTGGAGCCCGTGTTGAAATATTTGAGCGCCCCGCGTTTATAAAAGCAGCCCTACACCCATGCAGAAGCATCAAGCAGCAAGCAGCAAGCAGCAAGCAGCAAGCAGCAAGCATTCAGCAGCATTTGGGTTTTCAGCAAACAATGGCTTCTTCTTCGAGTCTTCAGGTTTTCTTGCTGATGGCTGCGCTTGCTCTGGGCTTTGCCTCTGCGCAGCTGTCGTGGGATTTCTACGAAACATCGTGCCCCGATCTTCAGGAGATCGTGAGGGAAGTGATGACAGACGCCGTGTTCGAGGAGAGGAGAATGGGGGCTTCCATCCTCCGCATGCACTTCCATGACTGCTTCGTTCATGTAAGCGGGCTACCAGACCCATTGCTGCTAGTGAAATCAGCTCACTATTGATTACTGACTCACCGTCTGCTTTGGTATGATCCTCAGGGATGTGATGGATCGGTGCTGCTGGACAGCACCTCCTCAGCGCCTGGAGAAAAGGGAGCCGCTCCCAATCGGAACTCCCTGAGGGGCTTCGATGTCATCGACAACATCAAAACCCGAGTGGAAGCCGAGTGCGCTAACACCGTCTCCTGCGCAGATATCTTGGCCATCGCCGCACGAGACGGAGTCGAACTGGTAAGCCTTCTGCAAATAAAAACTTTCCTGGCATTTGAGGTCTGAATTTCTCTTGTGATCCATCAGCTGGGAGGCCCACGATGGGAAGTTCCGTTGGGGAGAAGAGACGCCCTCAACCCCGCCACCCCAGCAGAGGTCAATTCCAATATCCCGTCCCCATTATCCGACTTCCCGGCGCTCGTCAGATCCTTCGCCGCCAAGAGGTTCTCCGCTCGGGACATGGTCATCCTCTCCGGCGGCCACAACATCGGCTTCGCCCAGTGCTTCCTCTTCCGCAACCGCATCTACAACGAGTCCAACATCAACGCCACCTACGCCGCCGAGCTCCGAGCCAACTGCCCCAGAACCGGCGGCGACTCCAACCTCGCCCCACTCGACGTCCCCTCCGCGGTTTTCGACAACAACTACTACAAGAACCTGGTGAACCGTCGCGGCCTTCTCCATTCCGACCAGCAGATCTTCAACAACGTCTCCACCGACTCCGTTGTTCAGCATTTCGCCACCGACGGTGCCGCCTTCAGGAGGGCCTTCTCTGAGACGATGGTGAGAATGGGAAACCTCAGCCCCCTCACAGGCACCGCCGGCGAGATCAGAAGAAACTGCCGCCGTCGCAATTAACACTCTCAATGCATGTTTCAGTTATCCCACCATCCCCTTTTGTGTTGGAATCCATACCATGTTCTCCAAATCAGAATCAAAGAGAAGTTTCTTTTCAGTAACCACAAACTCGAATGAAATCTCCCTCTGAGTAATCCATCATCAACAAGCAAAACATCACAGAGCTGCTTTCAGACACCTCCTGCATTAAGAGTTAACCATTGGTAACAAGACCTAGTAACTCTGTCCATGCTTTGCCTTATAACAATATGATTACATTGACACAATTTTTATTAACAATTATTATATTTTAAATTCTAAAAATTAAATTATTAAATGAAAATATAAATAATTTTTGAAAAATATTTTTCCATTAAATTAAAAGAAATAAATCCAATAAATATGATTTATTTTTTTGCATGGAAAAACCAATAAATGAGGTAGGTAGAAGACCCGAAATCAGATTGCGGTTGAGAAACGTACAACAAGGCCTGCCTCTTGGACATGCCAAAAAGTCATGATGTTGAATCAAATACTTTCTCTCTTTTTTATTTTTAGAAAACTTAATTTTTATAAAAATATTATTTAAACAGTGTCCCACGTTTAAATTGAATAGAATTTAATTTTAACGATTTTAAAAAATATATTTTATAATATAATATAATATATGTTTATTAAAATTAAATATAAATCACTCTTATATTAATTAGTATATGCATATAATTTTTATATAACTATATAATTTTCTATACTAATTTTTTGAATATATGAATAATATACAGAGTTAATTACATTTATATTATCCGCATATTCAGAATTTTATTTTTGTATATACAACGTTATATACAATTAAAAAATATACATATATCCAATTATACTATAATTAAATATAGTAATACGCATTTATCTAACTACTTCTAAAATACTTGGACAATGACGTATTTTTTTAATAAAACCCCGTAGAATTATTATAATCCATCCTCGTATTTTCATTTGTGGGTGGGCCCACAAAAGCGGTCATAAATGAAGAAGACGCATCATATATGCGAAATTCTATCAGAAAACGTCGCTTTCAATGAGATTTAAAATTAAATAGTTTAAGACTTTGTTTTTAATTTTATTAAAATAGTTGATCAATAATTTTATTATGCAATACGAATGATTTTTATATAAATATGTTAATTATATTTAAAAATATTTAGAGAAATAGTTATCGAAAAAAATAATTAGATAATCATTAGCACAGTATATTGGCAGCAGCTTCAGGAGGCTTCAAACAGTTGATGCAGAAAATCGAGATCGTCAACGGCCATCAACTTCGGGATGGCGGTTGCATCTGGAGGCTCCGCAAACAACTCGCCGGAAGGCACTGGGAAGTTTAGGGTTCGGCCCGCTCTGTCGTCGAACATGTATCCAAATGACGGCGACGGTGGGGTGTCAACGGGGCTCAAGGGAGCAAACCTGGTTTTTCCAGCCGTTGCTTTATGGGAAGAAGTGCGTGGGTAAAGACGGATTGGTTTGGGTCTGTGAAGGATTATTGTTTGGGGTGTTTTAGTGTCGGCGGCGGCACCGACATTCTTGTGAGTGGAGTCAGATGGGGCGGTGACCTTCTTCTTCACGTGTGAATTCCAGAGGTTCTTCACGTCGTTAGCAGTTCTCCCCGGAAGTCTGCCGGCGATCAGAGTCCATCTGAATCAATAATGCGTTGCTAAACTGATTTCTTCTTGTGAAAATCAGATGGAAACGTAGTGCAACGAGAGAGTTACTTGTTGCCTAGGAGTTTATGTAGCCGGATAAGAAGATCAACTTCATCTTCCGAGAAAGGATTTCTGTTCAGTTCAGGGCGGAGATAATTCAGCCACCGAAGCCTACAGCTCTTCCGGCACCGGTTCAATCCTACACACCAAAAGAACACCTCCAGAAACCACGAAGAAGAAGAGATTACAGACAAGAAAGAATCTGAGCAGCGCGCTTGCCTGCTCTAAACGGGACCAGGTGCCATTTTCCTTCTCCATAAGTATCGATAGATTTCCTCAGAAGTTCATCTTCCGCTTTGCTCCAAGCCCCTTTCCGCACACCCAGCGCTGGCAGCTTATCCTCCATTCCTTCAGCCAAGGAAGGATATGAGAAAAGAAATGCAGGGTGGGCATTTATAAATATATCCTTATTCAGCAGCATCTGAGACGAACATGGCACAGAGGGGAAAAGGCTCCTTTTGTACCAGTAGTAGATTCAGCAAAATACGTACCTTCTTCTGCTGTCCCCCTTCTAAATAGGTTCGATCAGTGACACACATTAGGACATGGCGAACACCAAAATGGAATCACGTGGTAAAAAGAAAACCCGTAACTTTTTGCACGGCCAATACCAACGCAGCGTGTCAAAACACCAATTCACACATCTGTAGCTCTAGAAACAGCCGTAGGAAGACACGACGCCCCACAAGAAATTCATGGCGGATAGTCAAATTCATCCATGTACCAGAATTTTTCACATAGCTGAATTTGAGCTCAGTCTTTTCATTTTTAGTACAGTAACACCCACCCACACTTGGAGGCAAAGCGCGCCAGCGGAATGGGGGCAAGAGAATATCATCAACGTCTGGTTTACGGAGCGCCGGGGCCCCGTTTCCGGTGAGCCAGATTCACAGCACTGCTATTCATGTGGGAACCCACTGAGTAAGTCTATCAGAGACACAATCGACAAAGAGCCACAGCTTTCTTGCAAATCTTATCGTTTTCCCCCACTCAAGGGCATTCAGCCTTCAGGAACGTACAAGCAAATTGCTGAAACCGGGGGTTGGGGATGTGTTTCCCGGCAGCCGCAGAGAGAAGCAATGCAATACACAATTGAATGGATGCAGAAACCCAGCTGTGTTTGGAAGAAAAAACTTATTTTTAGTCATTCATAATAATGTTATTTGCATACAGTAGGATTGAATTTAGTGTGTATATTTTTTGAAAATTTTAATATTTCATTATTATATGATTGATTTTAAAATTATTGATTTTTTAATAATTAAATAATATATTAAAATTTAGAATATATATTTTTATTTTAGTAAATTTTATCCTATAATAGTATACTATTCCACACAACAGTTTTTAATTAGAAAAACTAATCATATTCATATAATTTTGAATTGATTCTATTTTACATATTACAAAACAAATGTTTAAGAGAGTTAAAAATTCAGAGATATTAATTCAAAAAATTCAAATAAATTAAACTCCCATTTAATATAATAACTAACCAAACACGGCCTAAAAAACTCATACAAAACTGGGAAAGCGGCTAAACAAGGAATGCTGACGAGGAAGAAGGACAATCATCTTTCCCAATATCAACACATTTATTTAGTTTTATTTTTTAAAACTCAAATAAAAAAAGGAAAAAGAAAGGGAAAGGTGGTTTATGTCCGTATTTTTCATCGTCTGGGCCCACTGAAGTTATTCTCATTGGGGCCCACTTGCATTATAACAGTAGGACCACATTTCTTGTGCAGGTTAGGGGCATAGGGAGCACCACCTGTGATTCCATCGTTGGGCACGCGTACGGGCATACCTGGGCACAGTAACGGGCACCCGTATAGTCCATGTTGCACATGACCCGTTGGATACGGATCCTCCATGGGTTCAAATTTGGATTCCAGTCAGCCCGTGTATTAAAATATATTTTTTAAAAAAATATAAGTAAAATTTATAAAAATACAGGAAATGAGAATTTATAGTGCTTGAAACTTACATCATTATTTTTTAATGGATCTATCTGCAAACCCAACTCATTTTGGCCCATGAATCATATGTGTACCCATCAAATATTGATACGATTTATACCCATTTTTTTATGGATATGAGTCATAGGTACGATCAATCTCAGGTTAATCCATATAGATGTCTAGATTTGAAACGATATGTTGTGATTACTATGAATTATCACGATTTGAAAGATATCATGTTGAAAGTGAATGGTGCATGAAAACATTCCTAACTCAAGGCACCTACCTCAGGTTCAAATGATCCCAAGCCAATGCACAAGATAGCATCAAGAACACAAATTTTATGTTTTTTTTTTATCATAATCTTATCTTCTAGAAACCAAAAATCATCAATATAAATTTATAGAAATTCAAGAAATATAATAATTTATGAAAATAATCATAAATTATGAATTTATAATTTTATTAAAAAGAGCTAAAGATTAGGGTTTTCAAAAAGAATCATTTCAAAAAAAGTGTAAAATAGAACAAGCCCATCGTGGAGTTAAAATAGAAGGCATGAGAAAAATAATTAAATTACATAAAATGTACAATGACGGTTATACCCTGACGAAGAAAATGCTTAGCTCTGGGCCAGAGTTTCCATCTGGGCTCAACATGTAAAGAGTCTCGGAGTCCTTTGACCCAACAACCCGATCGAAATGGGCCCTCATGTAAGCAAGCTCGCCGTCGGGGCCCTCCGTGGGGGTGGACGGCGGTATCACGCCGGCGCCCATCGACACCGCCTTCAGCAGCTCCATCACACGGAGATCCTCCTCCGTCTCCTCTCTCTTAACGGCGTACCCAATCTTCTTTCCGTTGCAAAACATCGTCCACAAGGGCTCTTCTAGGAGCTCCATTTTTTCCTTGTCGGCTTTTTTCTCGCATTCCAGCGCGATCCTCACCATCCCCAGACTCATCTCCTTCTTCAGGGCCTGCGTCTGGATCGCGAGCTCCACCACCGCCGTCGGAAGCGTCCTCGAGGTTTCCTGGATGGAGAGACTAACACGCCCCTTTCGATACCTGCGGTTGTGATCACTGCTCTCCTTCTACAATCTAAACACACGATGAAATAAATCAAAGACGCCTACCCGAAGAGGGTTCCGGTGACACGCCCACCACCGGAGGCCTTGATCTCCGGGATATGGCCGCCGGGGAGGGAAGGCAGTTTGCAAGCCGGGGTTATGATCGGGAATGACCGGAATACGTTACGGAAGATGCGGAATACTTTTGTGGGTCGGTATTTCTTCTTGCTGGAAGGCCGAACAAGCGTGAACCCGGGCGGCGGCGGAGGAGGAGGCGGCGGCGTGGAGGGCTCTGCGGGTTCTCCCATCACCGGAGGAGCAACGGGAGGAGGACTGCGACCATTGGAAACCACTCGCGACGGCGATTATGGAGGAAGACACAAATGTGGCGATGGCTGTGAATTTTTGCATGGATTTGAAATGTTTCTTCTTAGAACTCAAAAATCCCTTTTCTACTAAAAATAGAATGAATTATCAACGAATACACTTTCTTTGAACAAGTCATTTACAATATTTATATTTAAAAGTATATGCATACCAAATCTTCAACTAGCCGTTGAACAAATACCATAGAATATGAAATGTTGATGTTGAAAAAACTTCCATTATGTCGAAATCATTGTTTTAAAATCAGGAGTTTAACCTGAATTTAAATTCGAACTTATAAATAAATAAAAGAAAGGATTAAACATATTTAAATACTACTTTTTATTTTTTAAAGTATGTATTTTAATTATTATTGAGTTTTGTTTTTCCTTACTAATATTTCAACTTTTGATTGATTTAATATTTTTAGAGATAAAATAATCAAATTTATAATAATGAGAATCAATCAAGCAATTGGGAAAACTGATAATTATTTTTTTAAAAATAAAAAAGAATATGTTATCTTTTTTTTAAAAACTCATACTGCAATTAAGTAAATTAATTTGGGAAATGGATGTATGTTTTATAATGATTAAAAAATTAAATATTTTCTAAGTGTATCATCCATACTACTAAATATTACTTTTTACCAAATTGATTATTATTGTGTATTATTTAAGATAAAGTAGTCCTTCATTTTGATGAGTGAGGATTTTAGATATTGTTTTGTATAAAATTATCATATCAAATAAAATTTATAAATTCAATTCGCATCATAACACTATTTCTAAATAAAACATGAAATCATGATCTAATATGAAGAAGAGCGCTTATAATGTGCTAATAAGATATATTATTAGAAATTAACTTCATTTTAAGGCTTGATGAGAATTATCACTAGCATATTGAATCATTAATCTTTTTTAAAAGAAAATAAGGAATACAATAAATACTAATTAAATACATATAAAACAATGATATTTAAGGCTAATTTCACAATTGTTATTGGCTCAAATTTTAATCACAATCTATATTTTTTTAATTACATAACTCAAAATAATCTACATTTACACGAAATATTTCTTATATTTTCGACAGTTTATGAATTCACATTTCTCTAACCATCTACCTTCAAATTGAATGCATATCAACACTTGTCACAAACTGTAATAATTTGTCGACACATTTTTCCAGAAATAATTTTGAAAAATTATAATTTGGAGATATATAAATTTTTTATAATTATTATTTATAAAATTTTCAATTTATTAGGATATAATTGAAATATGTATGGTTGTTTTTTTCATCACCAACCCCCAAAAAAATACATGTATTTTTCCCCTGCATGCCTTTGACTTCACAACCCTGTACTGTAGCACTATGCCGACATACATGTATACGTTGATCTCAAATGTCTTCAAACATGGAGGAAAAGAACCCGAGATCCATCTCCGTCGACATGTCCGCCGGAGTTTCTGTGTAGCCGTGAAGCTGGTCCCCGTCTCCGTTCTCCGCCATTTCCAGCAACTTGCTCCACCAATTGAAACACTCGGGATCCTCTTCTTCCCTCGGGGGCGTCGCCAGGATCTTCGCTTCCTTTTCCGTCGGGTTTTCTTTAGGAGGCTCCTCTCTACGGGACAACCGGAGAGGGCGAGGTCTTATCACAATAGGTTTCTGTTTCCTAGCGGCGGACATTTTGAAGACGCCTCCCGTCGACATTTTCTTCTGCACGTGTGAGTTCCAGAAGTTCTTCACGTCGTTCGCCGTCCTCCCCGGCAGTCTACCGGCGATCAGCGACCATCTGATCGTTTAGAAACGGTTATTCCAGCATTGAACTGTTACTGAACCACACCAGATTTAGACACTGACCTGTTGCCAAGAAGCTTGTGGAGGCGGAGGAGAAGGTCGACTTCATCCTCAGTGAAGCAGCTCCGGTTTATGTCCGGGCGGAGGTAATTCAGCCATCTCAGCCTGCAGCTTTTCCTGCACCGACTCAACCCTGTAAAAACTTGTGTCTCAGACACGAAACAGGAACAGGACAAAGTATGCCCAAAGCAGGAAGCCATGAATACCAGCTCTATGAGGAACCAGGTGCCACTTCCCTTCCCCGTACATCTGTATACATTTCCTCAAGAGGGCGTCCTCTTCCCTCGTCCACGCCCCTTTCCTCAATCCTCGTACCTCCTGCGCCATTTGCCCGAACGAGAATGGCCTGTCCGGCGAGGGAGTATAAAAACCAGTGGGAACTGTATGGGTTTTTAATGCTTTCCCTTTCGAATTTGCGCAACTTGTCATCGAAATCGTAGCGAGCAATTAATATTCCCAACTGCATTTGTTTTGGAGCATACGTGCACTTTTGCAGTCCATGCTTTGTTCCGGTGGGGGACCTTGACGGAGCTGGGGGAGGCATTCTCCGACAGGGACATGAACGATACGCGTGTGGCATCGCCGGGGGCTGTACGCAAATTCGTATACCGAGCTGAAGACAACTACACGAATCCAAATGGAATTTGGGAAGGATCAATCTGATTCAAACCTGAATCATCTCATTTGCATCCTTGTGTTGTTTTCAAACTGATGCATCCAATGTTTACAAAAAAAATAGCTGGTAATGAGGAGGGTAACTCCAATACCATGGGTGTGTTATATTTTAAATGAGTATTTCTAATTAATTTTAAAATTATATTAATATAATTAGTTTTATAATTATAAAATTATATAAATTTATATGGGTTGAGTTTGAGGGTAACACTCCAAATTACAATAGTATGAAAAAGTCTAATAATAAGTTTCAAAATTGCATCATAAGTTTTTCAATTTACATTTTTTGTGAACATTTTGCTCCTTAATTTATGAAATTACATATTTAATCTCTCATGTTATTAAAACTAATATATTTTGATTCTTAATATCATTTTAATAGTATATCGTTGTAAATATTATCTACAACTTCTATACTTTTTCCTATATAATCTTATCCTTGTAGAACTCCAAAAATTATGATATAACTCTAATAAGGAATTTTGATTCTTCGAACTTCATATACGAATTCAAAAAGTATTATTATAAAATTTTATTGAATGTGAAACCATAATTGATTCACGATGTTAAGAATCGATTCATAGTCTAAAAGTTTGAAAAAACCGTTTGAACATTTCTTGAACAGTTTTAACAACTTAGTATGTTTTTTTTGTAATTATAAAACTTGGTATTTGAATTCTTTATATTGATTTATTTTTACAATTTTCACAAATTTATATTACAATATTTATTAAAATAAATTATATTATAAATTGTAATATACTAAATTATTGTATACTTTCATTTATTATATAAATATATTTTTAAAATTAAATATTATATTTTTTCTAATTAATCTATTATTCATAAATTCAATAATTTATAAAATTAATAACAGAATCTAAAATTTTGATTTTCTTATATAAAATTTAAAGATTAAAATGTTTAAAAATTAAACTGAATAACATCATAAAATTATGTAAACAAAATAGTTCTCATATCTAATTTATATTATTAAAGTATTCTAGTATTTAAATTTATAACGGTTCGATATTATACTTTGAAATTTGGATAAATATCGAATACCAAAATCTATTCAAATATATATTAATTTATAAATTTTTTATGAAATATTTGATAAGGTAAAAGTCAGTGTTCATGTGATCATTTTTTTATCTAATATACCAACTGTTTAAATCCCAATTTCTATAGGTAACCAGTGCTTTAATCTTTGCTTTTGTTTCCTTAATTTTTTGATTTAATAGATTGTGTATTTATATATTTATTTAATTAAATAATATATTCTATAAAATGATGTTTTTCGTATTTCAAATTTATCGAAAAGAGTTATTATCTTCGATTATTTCCCAACAATATTTGCATGAACCTAATATTTCAGTATCGAAAATGGAATTGGTATGTCTAATATTTTAGATGATTAGGTATCCGAATTACCCTAATTAGTAATCCATGAATATGTTCCTATACTTGAGTGTAATAATAACATTTTTGGACTATACTGATTAAAGTAAGAACCTTTAATTATATGTTCCTATAAATAGAAAAAAACAAGAATTCCTTGGCATCTCCAGCTGTCTGCTACCACGTGTTCAGTGATGATTGGCGAAAGCCTTCCTATGCCAGTTCCACCGGTTGCTTCTCTTTCCACCGCCGACTCCGACGAAGGGCGGGTTTACACTGCCTATGGCTTTATGGTCGCGATTACCCGCTCGCATCTTGTGCTTTGGATGGGTTGGTTTTTGAGAAATTCTATCTCCGATTCAAGAAACCGAAGGAAATCCGGTAGCAGGAAACGTATCAGAATGCATCGCCAAAGAACAGATAACAACAAAGCAGGAATCGGTTTTGGCACCGAATGGAAATCCTGGAGCAGTAAACATGTTGGCCCAAGAAGCAAAAGCGAGGCTCTCATTGCTCTGGGACATCCCCTGTGATTTCCATCTCCCATAATCAGAAGTTCTTATATTGGGGGTCACTTCAAATATAGGTTGGTTTTGGAATGGAGCATTCCCCGCTGGTTCCACTCAAATGTATTTACACCTTCATGTGATTACCTCGGAGATTTGTTGTCTTCGGATTCCATGGAAGATCCAAATAAATCGAAGCAAGCCTCATCACATGAATCGATTGGGTTGTTACAGATGGGTTCTTTATGGTGTTTTTTAATTGAAAATCTCAGCACCCAAGCTGCTCGCTTTTCTGTTGACATATCTAGTTGTTACCTGGACATTGCTTTCGGAACGGTTACATCTTCAAATTTCACAGACATCTTCTTGTACCGACAACCACCGAGTACTGTCATAAGAGTGTGTTTACAGATAGCATTCTCACCTTTTGGTTAGAAAAAAATAATTTTGAGTGTTTGTGGACAATTTTAGTGCTGGGAAGTCGTCCAGAAATATTGGGGAATTTTCCATATCCACCCAAAATGTGATCTTACCCAAAACTAGTGATGCTAAAAGACTGGCGCTTTGTTCCCCTATAGTATGTCCATGAATCTTGGATAGAAGCAGAAAGGAAGAAAAATGGCGCTGGCTATGGCTCTACGGAGGCTTTCCCTCTCCGTTGGCAAGCCCATCAAGCGCGGCGGGGGTTCTCCCTATTGGATGGTATCTTCATTTTTACCCTCTTTTCCTTTTCTTTTTTCTTGATTTCCTGTCCAAGCTCACGGGACGAATGTTGGCGTTTTTGTGCAGTCATCCGTATCCAGTGAAGCTGTGTACGAAAAGGAGAAGAATGGGGTCTCGGTATGTTTGAGTGGGAGTAATAATACTGGGTGTAGATCGTTAAAAATTCATTATTTGTTGGTGAAATTGTAGTGGCCAAAGCAGCTGAATGCTCCATTGGAGACAGTTGATCCTGAGATTGCCGACATAATTGAGCTGGAGAAAGCTCGGCAATGGAAGGTCAGTGATGGTTACTTGATTTTTCACACAGTTGCTTTGCAGTAAAGCATCGCATGGCGTTTTTATTTTGTTTTGGCACAGGGACTTGAGCTCATTCCATCTGAGAATTTTACCTCTGTATCTGTGATGCAAGCTGTTGGTTCAGTGATGACTAATAAGTACAGTGAAGGATATCCGGGTGCCAGATACTATGGAGGAAATGAGTAAGCAGAGTACTGGATTCTTGAAAACTCTCAGTATGTTTATCCTCTGAACCATGATCTGGGATTAGGTACATTGACATGGCCGAAACCTTATGCCAAAAACGCGCCTTAGAAGCCTTCCGGTTAGACCCTGCAAAATGGGGAGGTAATGATGCTGAACATCTCAATTCCTGTTACCATGGCACCATCTCATTGCCTGATGCTTGTGATATCTTCCCCATATGCTTCTTCTTTGATCCTTCTCTTTAGCTATTCCTGTTCCCATATGCCCTTTTTTTGCTCCTGCTGCAGTGAATGTACAGCCTCTATCTGGATCTCCAGCCAACTTCCAAGTTTACACAGCTTTACTGAAACCCCATGACAGAATCATGGCTCTTGATCTTCCTCATGGAGGCCATCTATCTCATGGTTACCAGGTAATCAGTGTGTCAGATCATCATTCCCATGTAGATTCTATTGTCACCCTCGTTTCAGCAACACTGATCTCTTCAATCTGTGCAGACTGACACAAAGAAAATATCTGCGGTGTCTATATTTTTTGAGACTATGCCATACAGATTGAATGAAAGCACTGGCTACATAGACTATGATCAGGTATTTCAATGCAAATGTGTACCATTTCAAGCTTCTCTCATCCTACAATGCTCTTCCCTCACAAATATGTTTGCATTCCCAGCTGGAAAAGAATGCTGTTCTCTACAGGCCGAAACTAATTGTCGCCGGTGCAAGTGCATATGCACGTCTCTATGATTATGATCGCATCAGGAAGGTGAATTCAGACACACAATTTCTCAAATTCAGAACCCTGTGCTTACACACATTGCATTCCTTCTTTTTTTCAGATCTGCAACAAGCAGAAAGCAATTTTGTTAGCAGATATGGCTCATATTAGTGGACTAGTTGCAGCTGGGGTCATTCCATCACCATTTGATTATGCAGATGTGGTGACTACCACTACCCACAAGTCGCTTCGGGGGCCTCGGGGCGCCATGATCTTCTTCAGGAAGGGTGTGAAGGAGATAAATAAGCAGGGCCAAGAGGTAGCACTGCATCTCAAACACCTACTCTGAATATTGATTTATTTTAAGCCACCATGCCCATCTTCTATGCAGGTTTTTTATGACTTCGAAGATAAAATCAACCAAGCTGTTTTCCCTGGCCTCCAAGGTGGTCCACACAATCACACCATTACCG
Source organism: Utricularia gibba (assembly GCA_002189035.1). Classification (NCBI taxonomy): domain Eukaryota; kingdom Viridiplantae; phylum Streptophyta; class Magnoliopsida; order Lamiales; family Lentibulariaceae; genus Utricularia; species Utricularia gibba. The sequence continues at coordinate 531,882 of NEEC01000016.1, read as the reverse complement.
GATTGGCTGTTGCACTGAAACAAGTATTTTCTTCTGGAACACAATCTTCTGAGGATGCTAAGTTATAGTTTTGCACTGATCCTTCTTCATGCTTCCCGTTTTGTGAGTGCAGGCAATGACTCCAGAATACAAAGCTTACCAAGAACAAGTGCTGAGCAACTGCTCAAAGTTCGCGCAGGTATTGGTTGGTCTGCAAGGAACTTCCATCTTTAAGTTAGGATATCTTGTAATGAATGTTACAAGTATATGGCTGCAGGCTCTGAAGGGGCTGGGATATGAGCTTGTCTCTGGTGGAACAGACAATCACTTGGTTCTGGTCAACTTGAAAACCAAGGTAATATCTTTGATTTCAGTTGCATTGAAAACATTCAAACAGAAAGAATGTCGAAACCGAGCTTTGGTGCATAGGGTATCGATGGTTCCAAGGTGGAAAAGGTGCTGGAGTCAGTGCACATTGCGGCCAACAAGAACACCGTTCCTGGAGACGTTTCCGCCATGGTTCCCGGCGGCATCAGAATGGGTATGAGCTACTACTCCTCAGTACCAAGTGCGAAAATAGTAGAACAAAATGGCACCTGAGCCCATCGTCTTTCACAGGTACTCCTGCTCTTACCTCCAGAGGCTTCCTGGAAGAAGATTTCGTCAAGGTTGCCGAGTTCTTCGATGCTGCGGTTAACATAGCCATCAAGATAAAGAACGAAACCAAAGGTAGCACCTTGCTCACTCAAATCAAAACAGACTGCATTGCCTCGAAGCAATGCTCATTCCCTCACTGCTACCTTTGCCTTGTCCAGGAACAAAGTTGAAGGACTTCATAAGCACGATGCAGTCCACCCCTTCTTTCCAATCCGAAATCCAACAACTTCGCCACAATGTGGAAGAGTATGCTAAACAGTTCCCCACAATTGGCTTCGAGAAGGAAACCATGAAGTACAGAGTCTGAGCCTGCTTCTCCCCTGAGAAGCTGCTCTACCCAGTGTTGTACTTTTGCATAAATGTCAACTTCTCATCTTCTCCAGCCTCAATGAACCTTAAAGCATTACAAGTTCCTTGTTTGTTCCAAGTAAAGACACAGAGAAAGATGGGTAAAAAACTGTCAGCTTCCTACTCTTTTCATTACCGGCATTCAAGTCCCCTTGAACCGGTAATCAAACTCGGATCTTGGATTGTACCATTACAGCATATTTACTCGTTTCCGCATTTCCGTAAATGGGAAAATGTTTTTGAAAACCATTACAATTGTTTTTCATTTCTTATAAAAATGGAAATGAGGAAATATGGTTTCTTTCTGGAAATAATTTAAAATATAATTTATACCATTTATTTTAATATTATAATTTTTGGAAATTGATACAAACGTAAAGACAATTTAATAAAATAAACCTAATAACTCAATTTCTGGAAATATAACGTCACCATTTTTTGATATTGATAAATATATTCTTAGTGACATTTCGTTTGGCCGGTTGAACCGGTACTGGTGGTGGGCCCAATGCATATCCAGGCCATCCATCATCAATCCAGAATCTAAATCCCTAAATCGTGAAATGGAATCCTACACGTCTCCTGTGGAGTGTCCCAAGCCCAATATTTTTAGGCATGCGGTTGCTATTTTTTGTTTTCATGGCGGCACCCTTTGCGCTGTGTCGCTCGGTTCATTTGCAAGCTATTTGCCCTGTGACGTCTACGCTCTCCAAAACCCGTTTTCTGTTTTCCCACCACTCGCTTCCCAAGTGTCCCATCTCGTCTTCTCGTTTCTCTCCCCGCCGCATTTGCACGCCTTCTTCCTATCCTCTCGGATCTGCCGGTAGGAGTAATAAGCTAGTGGGGTTCTGTTCAGTTGCGTCCACGGATATGGCGGATGTTGAGAGTAATCCTTTGCTTAAAACTTTTTACTTTCCCCCGTATGATGTAATAGATGCCAAGCATGTCCGGTCCGGAATCCGTGATTTGCTTAAGAAATTGGTATGTTTTTAAGAGCTGCGTTTTAGGTGCGTTTGTGATTATTTGTGAAACTGGGTTTTGAAAAACTGTGTTTTGTTGATGGGTTTGATCAGGAATCGGATCTTGAGGTACTGGAGAGAACTGTTGAGCCATCGTGGACGAATCTGGTGGAGCCTCTGGAGAAGATAGTTGATAGGCTGCAGGTGGTATGGGGTGCGATTTCGCATCTCAAGGCTGTGAAGGATAATGAAGAGCTTCGAGCCGCTATTGAAGAAGTTCAGGTGTGTTTGATTTTGCTTTCGTGGTTCATGTTTTAGGGCTGACTCTTTGATGTGCTATTTTTGTTCGGTAGCCAGAAAAAGTGGCTTTTGAGCTAAGGTTGGGCCAGAGTAAGCCTATTTACAACGCCTTTAAGGCCATCAGGGAATCGCCTGATTGGGAGCTCATGAGTGATGCTCGCAAAAGGATAGTTGAAGGTAAAGACTGCAGAAACTGTGCTATGGGGCTTTCTACTTTTTTGTTTGCTGATATCGATCCCTTTGCAGCGCAAATAAAGGATGCTGTTCTGAGCGGCATTGCTCTTGAAGATGATAAAAGGGAAGAATTCAACAGGATTGAACAGGTAAGCATTAACCGAGTATTTGGATTTATGGGATGTATAGTGATGAATATATTTGAACTTTTTCCGTGTTGGTTATTCAACATTTTGTCTCTTGTGGATGTAGGAATTGGCAAAACTATCACAAAAGTTTGGTGAGAATGTTCTTGATTCCACGAAGAAATTTGAAAAATTAATAACAGACAAAAAAGACATTGATGGTCTTCCTAGTACTGCCCTTGGTTTGGCTGCTCAAACAGCAGTTTCGAAGGTAGTTCTGTTGTTCTGCTGACTTCATCCAGTTTGAGCATGGGAGCTTGTGAATCGTGACATTTTTTTCTCAACTGTCCAATTTTATTCAACAGGGTCACGAAAATGCAACTGCTGAACATGGGCCATGGGTAATAACATTGGACGCTCCAAGCTATATGGCTGTAATGCAGCATGCAAAAAACCGAGATTTACGAGAGGAAGTGTATCGTGCCTATTTAACCCGTGCCTCTGAAGGAACTCTGGACAATACTGAAATAATTGACCAAATTTTGAAGCTTAGGCTGGAGAAGGCAAAGCTTCTTGGGTACAAAAACTATGCCGAGGTTGGAATATATATTCGTATGTAATCTTTATGTGCATGTGTAACAAGACAACATCATCAGGTAAGCATGGCGACCAAAATGGCTACTGTCGAAAAGGCTGCTGAGCTCCTTGAGAAGCTTCGTGTTGCATCTTGGGATCCTGCAATTCAAGGTACTAAGAATGATCACACTCCATGTTCTGCAAATTATTTGGTGGTTAATTCAGATATCTATGTTACTGTGTATGCACATATCGATATTATATCTCATTTCCAACTTTGGTGTTGCTAATGCTTCTGCTCGGTGGTTATTTTGGATGTCATGGTCCAACCATCAATATTTGAATGTCAGATATGGAGGAGCTTAAAATTTTCGCAAAAAATCAGGGTGCTCCGGAAGCTGAAAATTTAAATCATTGGGACATTAGCTTCTGGAGTGAGAGGCTTCGTGAATCTAAGTATGAAATAAATGAGGTGATCTTCTTACGTTTTTAAATATTTTGACCTTTAAAAATATCAGAGCTTTTGAATATCAGGGCATCATTTTTCATGGTCTTTTCTGGTTGTGTTTGAATACAATTTTAGGCCATTTGTTAAATACGGAGTGCGTGCATTAGTTATTCTAATTGGTGTTTTCTTCTTTTTCACCAGGAAGATTTGAGACCTTTCTTTTCATTGCCCAGAGTGATGAGCGGTCTATTTGCTCTTGCGAATAAATTGTTCAGTGTCAATATTGAACAAGTTGATGGTTTAGCACCAGTAAGTCATCCCGCCTGTAACGGATCTGCCTTCTCTCCTTTTTTTTTTTCTTTTTATTTGTTTCTGTAAGTCATGGTTTTTTGCAAGAATGGTCTGTGTTTTTTTTATTGACCCCTGATATTTCCAGGTTTGGAACAATGATGTCCGGTTTTACCAAGTGAATGATTCTTCGGGTAGCCCAGTTGCATTCTTCTATTTTGACCCATATTCTCGTCCATCAGAAAAACGAGGAGGAGCTTGGATGGATGAAGTTGTTGGACGAAGTTGTGTCTTATCTCATGATGGCTCCCCTGTTAGGTTGCCTGTTGCCCATATGGTTTGCAACCAAATGCCGCCAGTGGGTGACAAACCAAGCCTGATGACATTTCGTGAGGTGGGCATAAGTTTTAATTAATAACAATCTAGGCGTTGCCAAGCATTCATCTGAATCGAATTGTACAGAACTTTTGGAAAAAGGAGACTCTTTTAACACCAGATGATTCTGTTTGTGTATTGTGATTTTGAAGATGGATGATTGATGTGCCTACAGGTTGAAACTGTCTTCCATGAGTTCGGCCATGCTCTTCAGCATATGCTTACAAAGCAGGATGACGGTTTTGTTGCTGGCATAAGGAATGTTGAATGGGATGCTGTGGAACTACCCTCCCAATTTATGGAGAATTGGTGCTACCATAGGTCTGCCATGATTCCCACTTGGAGAATTACCTTTAAAGCATGAAAACGTTCATCTTGTTTTTTTCTTTACACACTAGTCATTCTGCATAGTCTAGAAATGCGTTGTTCTTGAAACTTACCTGTGACTCGTCCCAGAGATACATTGCTGAGCATTGGCAAGCACTACGAAACTGGCGAAAGTATCCCAGATGACATATATGAGAAGCTCCTTGCTGCTAGGACCTACCGTGCAGGCACCCAAAGTCTTCGACAGGTTTCTAAAAATTAGAAGCCCCAGTGCCCTGGTTTTGTTTTACACCCTCAAATTTTTCATGTTCATTACAGCTTAGGTTTGCAACACTTGATCTAGAGCTCCACACCAAGTACGTACCCGGTGGGCCTGAATCAATCTTTGATGTTGATAAAAGGGTTAGTCAGAAAACACAGGTATTGCCTCCACTACCGGAGGATAAGTTCCTTTGTGGCTTTAGCCATATTTTTGCTGGTGGATATGCAGCTGGATACTACAGCTACAAGGTGAGGATCACATCACTTCAATCCCTGTGTCATTCCTTATTTGAAGCGTATTCACGTTATAATATTCCACTTGCAGTGGGCTGAGGTCTTGTCTGCGGATGCCTTCTCAGCATTCGAAGATGCCGGCCTGAACGATGACAAGGTATTCAGACGCCTATCTGCTATCTCTATCCAGGCCCACCCTCCAATTCCATACAAAATCACCATTCTTTCTCCTTGACAGGCGGTGAAGGAGACAGGGCAACGATTCCGGGATACCATCCTTGCACTTGGGGTGGAAAAGCACCTCTGGAGGTCAGGATTTTCACCATTACCTCTTGTTTTTTAGATGGGAAGAGCTGATAGAAAAGCAAGCGTGTTCTGGTTTTCTCAGGTCTTTGTGCAGTTTCGAGGCAGGGAACCATCCCCAGACGCCCTGCTGAGACACAATGGCTTGCTCCAAGCTGCCTAAGGTTCCTTTCTTCCTTTTCATATCGCATCATTTCAACTTTTAGCTAGAATGTGACATTTTTAAACACAGGCACACCTGTTTTACTGGAACTTTCTTCCCTTTTTCCTGCTCGCAGCAACAGCAGCAGCAAGTACGGTTACAACACCTCCAAAATCTCCCTTTTTCCCCTATTTGAACTATAAATGTCTGAGGATGAGCAAATTTGTAGTAGATTATTGATTTATGGGTTAAAAGAATTGAGACCAATGAATAAGGAAATGACTTTTCGTTGTTTTAAGCAGTATAGCAGAACGGATTCAACAAATACAATGAGCAGATACATAAAAAATAGAAACTTTCTTGCAACCACCCCTTTGCAAGAGCAAATATTTGTGACTGTAATAGTTTCTGCACCGCACGCGCCGCCGTCTATCCATTATGGCAAACGGTTATCCTGCCGGAACTAGCCACTCTGTTCAAATATTCAACAAGGTATCCTGTTAAAGAAATGGGCGTACCTGTGGGCTTAGCCTTCTCTTTACTCGAGAAAACGCTTTCAGGATGAGGAACACCGGTAGAAGAACCCCCGACGCACGCAATGCCAGCAGCTGAATGAGAAGCTGAATCATCAGTATACAGACAGCTATGAAGGAACAGCAAGAGTAGCTGACCATGGCGACGGACGCGCTGTATTCGCCGGCGACGAACGGCAGAGTGTGTCGTAGCGAAACCAGAAGAATAAACTGAAACTAAAACAGAAGCCTTAAGAAGACGTTCATTCATGGGTGTTGTTCTGTGCAGACTGAGAGCAGAAAAGATTACGATCATGGCGAGCGTGCGGCAGCAGCACCCGCAGCTCGAGTAGCGCATCGCGTGATCATCAAAGAAGTTTTCATTCACAAATTCTTCATCAGAAGGATTCATGGGGATGAAGAAGTGGAAATCGCTCCCACCCTGATGAGGTGATGCTACGTATCCCGGCTCAAACGCCTGCACTCCCACAGCAACCTCATCTAAATCCCATCATTTCTGCAGAATGGGGTTTGCAGAGAACAGGTTTTACCTGAAGGCAGATCTCGCAAATGGTGTTACCCTTTTGGTCACACCATCTCTGAACGCACAGCCTGTGAGCAAACTGCAGAGATAGAGACATCCTACATGATGAATCAAGAAACAGCCTGATGATGCATATCAGTAAGCAGTAAGCAGCCCACCATTAGGGTTCCTCTGCAAGAGCAAGGAGCTTCCATGTTGAACTCTTCGTCTTCATCATGGCATATCCTGCACTGCTCCACCTTCCTTGACAGAGCCATCCCTGACGGGATTGCAGCATTGGGGACATCCCCTTCTGCGGAAAACACTTATAAGAAATGGAACTGAAGGGGAGATTCATATTTCATGGAAAGACTTCAACTTTGCTGAAGGAATATATTCCCAGGTCAAAGTGTACAAGAAACACAAAAGAAGACTTACAAGAAATGGGATGGGATAGAAGAGAACTCACTCTTTCAATGCTACTAACATACGCCACATCATGGATTCTTGTCTGTTTGTACAGTACGATCAACACCTCTCATAAGCAAGAAGATCATAACACAACAGCTCACTAAATGACCAAAACATATTGTAAATCTAAATGAATATATACAAAACATTAAGGTTATGTTTGAAACTATTGAAATTCATGATCCAATAAATCGAATAAATATACATGAAGTCTAAATATATAATAAACATGTATCATATTAAAAAATATTAGGTACAATCAATTACTAATAATTTATAATTTCTTATATAATTGATTATGTCATTTTCAAATCTTGATGTGAGATTATTTGTTTTAATATTTAACCTGAAGTCGAATTGGTATTTAATTAAGTTAAAATTTATTTTTTTGTTTAATCATAAATAATATTTATATCATATATCGATCTAATTTCATTTAAGTTCAATGTATTTTCTTGTTTTTTTTTTTTGTTTTTTGTTAACCCAATCTCAAACCAATATGAAACCCATCTGTTTGTTGTAATAGAAACTGCTTATTACAAAAACAGTTTTATTACCTTTGTGGGGTAGTAACGTGGATAGCAATAGCAACTGCTCGGCTTGTATTAAATGGAAATCTGTGTGGTCTTCTTGATTACATAACACTCTTGGGCTGGGCCGCGATAGTATTTGGGCTGGTCTGTATATATATGGGTCAATTGTTTTTTAACAAAAAAATTGTAAAATTAATTTAAGGATGCTTGACCTTATGATCCTCAATATCTGTAAAAAATTGCAATAATGATTTTACTAGTTTAATATTATCCCTGTTGTCTTAAAACAGTAGCAATATTAATTCTCCTTTTTTAATATAGTGACAAAATTGATCTTCAATATTTTAATATTCACCAATCTGATATAAATAATTCTCATTGTTTGAATTAATTGGTATTATTATTATTTTTATACAATTTGCTTATTAATTTAAAATAATGGAGACTACTTTTATCTGAATTTAAAATAATAAAGATGATTTTTGTTCAATTTTCAAATAATGTGGACTATTTTTGCCCGAGTTTGAAACACTAGGGACCAATTTTAAATAATTCTGAAATAGTATAGATTAAAAATATTATCTTAAGAAACTAACTTTGTCATTTAGGTAAGGACCATTGATAAATTTTTTCCATTTTAATATATATAATATCACACATCATATATGCTCTAATTTTATAGCAAAATAATAAGATATGATTTATCTATATTCAACTAATGTTTTATATATATATAGTAAAAATTAATATTCATAATTTACCCAATAATAATTTTTATTTTGTAAATATATACCCTAGAGCCACCTACGATCCTATGAAATACCCCCTGCCACACATGACTCAGCCACCAGCTCAGTTTTCAAAATTTATTTATTTATTTTAAATACAAATATTAAAGAGTCCTTCAGGGTCAAACCTCTAAAGACCGAGCCCACTCCGCACTCTGATCCTGCATGCATTCAAGTCCTCAAAAGTCTACGCGTTTTCACCGCCCGTCCACCTCCGGTCAAAAGTAACTATTTTTTAATAAGTTCAATTTTATTTCCAAAATGTACCATAATTAAAAAAAAAATTAGAAGAAAAATAATAATATATTTTTAAAAATAATTTTTGAAAATAAATTTGGATTATTAGACGCATGCACAGAGTTTGAGAGGGAGCCCTAATCTGAGCCTAGTCCCTGGGGTTCGTATCTGACTCTCGTCTCCGTGTCCGACTCGTTGCCACCCTCCGCATGGGGTGGCTGCCGCTGCTGCTTCCCTTCAGAGTCATTAAGTTCTCCTTGTTCCATACGCTCCGCCAGCTCTACAATACGGCCTAAGGCTGGAGCTCCCCGAACAGACACACCCCTGGTTCTCTCTTACGTCAATCACAGAGACATTTGATTTTCCGGCGCGGGTCGGATCGGAAGGGACCTGCGGGAAAGGCAAAGCTTGTGGTTGTGGGGTTTACCGTTTAATGTGATGGGGAAGATTGCGAAATGATTGATTTGGGGAAAAGGTGAATGTGGAGTAGTGAGTTTGTTTGTCTTTGGAAGCAGAAAGAGGATAAAGAGAAAACAGAGTTCGCTTTCCGAACACCTAATTTGAATGGATGATGCCAAAGTGCACAAGTTTAGGGGTCCCCTGCCCACTGTGTTCGTTGTTGCTGCCAGCAATTCTTTTTTACCTTCTTGACTTGTTGTTTTCAACTGTTGAACAGCAACCCCCCCACCATTTACCACTCCTCTTCACTACTCTACCCTGAAGGCTGAAGCTTTAAAGCCCACCCCTGTCTTTCTTTCTTTCCCCCTGAGCTGCAATTTGATTCTCTGAAAGAGATGGAACTCGTCAATTAATGAACAGCAACAGCAACAGCAACAGCAATGGTGGCCTCTTCTTCCTCTCTCCCCCTTTTCGTTCCACTCTTGTTCTTCTTCTTCTTCCTCCATGTCTTCTTCCATGCCCATTCCTCAACCACCTACAAGGTACTACGAGGCTCTGTTTTTTTTTTAAGATTTCTTTTTTAGTGCAGCGCGGTCACATGACGTATGATTGTTGTCAGCAGCAGGGGCTTGTGACGACGGAGAAGACGAGACTGGGGTCACGGCCGCCGAGCTGCCACAACAAATGTAACCAGTGCCACCCGTGCTACGCAGTTCAAGTGCCTTCTATGCCAACGGGCAACCGGCGTCTGCGGCCGGAACCCACCGCCGTCATGGAAAAGTTGCCGGCGGACTACTTTTACCCGTTGCCCGGAAACAGGTACTCGAATTACAAGCCGCTGGGATGGAAGTGTAGATGCGGCAGCCATGTGTACAATCCCTGATGTCAACAAATTCGGAATCTTGAACCCCACGATCTTACTACACCTCTCTGTTTATTATTATTACTTGGAAATGTCATGTTTTTAGTACATTGGGAATCGTCGGATTGAAACATGTCGGGGGCCGGGGAGACTCATCGTCGAGATGGTACAGAGTCTCCGGTCGGTGATTTGATTTGTCTGGGAATGAAATATTTGGATGTTCCAATTTTTATTCCCTGCTTCGAACTCACGTCTCTTCCTCTTCCTCTTCTTCTTCCTCCTCTTCTTATCATCTCGGGATCTTCACATACCCCACGTGGTTGTCGGTAAAGGAAATGGGAATCATCTGTAGACCGTCTAAAGTATACACTATTCCTACCGATGAAGGAAGATGATCAGTCCAATCAGCCTTTTCACAAGATACATACGCCGGAATCCGGCGTCATCAATTTAAAAATACAAAATTTGTTTGTTCTTGGTTGTGGGGTGTCTGCGCGGCGACGGGTCGATTCCTCTGACGTGAGGTGTGGACGGATTGAATGATGTGGGGTTACTCTCAGTTGAGTTTGTGCGTTTGGGGACGAAGATGATCGAATCGTCGTCAATTTGTGTTCATATGTTGCTGGCCCATTTTTTTTCCTGCCCTGAATCTTGATATCTTCCTTCTTCTTAGACCGATGGGCAACAATGGCTTTACTTCTGTACTATGGTTTCCTCTGTCAAAAGGTTGCAGCCCAGGTGGTGAAATAGGTATGTCAAACAGTCTGGTTATGTGGGTGGTCTCCATTCCCTCTGTGAATCTCTCCACAGCAAAATGATGTTCAGTACAATTCACTCCTCGAGGATCATGTATGTTTGCTCGCCGGGTAATCCGCTGTGACCTGAAATGCACTGTTTAAAAGCATTCAGATCTGAAAGTTGTGGGCTGTTTCAGAGACCTTCAACCATTGGTTGGTGATATGCTTTGCTGTGTGGGAGTCAGTTGACGGCATCCTTCTTTTACGGCTCAAATTTGTTGGGTGCTTGGTCTTTGTGATGGTGAAAAGACAGCCCTTTACTATGTCACCTGCATTTTTTAACTTAACAGAGAGCAAGAAGCGTCTCCTCCGCCACATCCGTGGGATCATCTTCAGCCATGGCTTCTGCGGCTGCGGTTCGCCTTACGCCCCCAATTCGTCTCGCCCCATCTCTCCGCGGCGGCGGAATCAACTTCTGCTTCGCCCCATTTTCGAGACCCATTAGATACCGACGCCTCTCTACTTCGCCGCGGGCGGCTCTGGAGGCTCTGATATTCGATTGCGATGGCGTGATTCTTGAGTCGGAACACCTCCACCGTGAAGCTTACAACGACGCCTTCGTCCATTTCGACGTTCGCTGCGTTTCCAGTCAGGTGCTTACCTGGGACCCCGAGTTCTACGATGAACTTCAAAATCGGATAGGCGGCGGAAAACCCAAAATGAGATGGTTTGTAATTCTCGATGGGGTATCCGATTTTCAGTCCTGTATCTTCTTCTTCTTCTTGCTTTGAATTTCAAGGTACTTCAAAGAGTATGGATGGCCGACTTCGACCATTTTCAGCTCATCCCCGGAGAACGATGAAGATAGAGCAAAACTGATTGATGTCATTCAGGTTTGTCAAATGTATGGATGGGGTCTTTCAACATCTTTTGCGCTTCTTGTATCTGCAACTACAGCCCATCATTAATGGAGGGAAATGATGCAGGATTGGAAAACAGAGAGGTACAAAGAGATAATCAAGTCAGGAACAGTAAGTGAACAACTGCTATTCTTTTGAAGTGAAGAAGTGTAGTCTTCTGTATGCATGCTTTTCCAATTATCAGAATTCAGGCAAGCAATGCTGTTGAAATGGAACAGGTTGAACCTCGGCCCGGAGTTTTGAGGTTAATGGACGAGGCAAAGGCTTCTGTAAGTTTGATCATGATCAACTATTGATGTTAGGCATGCCAGCATTGATTTCTTTCTTTTGATTCTTGCTGTAAGGGTAAGAAGCTAGCCGTTTGCTCTGCTGCAACTAAAAGTTCAGTTATCCTGTGCTTGGAAAATCTGATCGGGATGGTGAAAACACTCTTACCTCTGCATTTTCCTCTTCCCTGAGCTAACCACATCCTCCTCAGTAGCACTGCATCTGAATTCCTTGCAGGAGCGGTTCCAAAACCTCGATTGCTTCCTCGCAGGTAAATCAAAAGGACTTGTATTTCCCAGTTACCACCAAAGCAAAAACAATGCCGAATTGACTTCCCTGCAGGAGATGATGTCAAGGAAAAGAAACCTGATCCTTCAATTTACATAACTGCTGCCAAGGTTGCTACCACTAACCATTCAGGTGTTATTCCAGTGATCTGTTTCTGATCCCCACCCCATGATCACAGCGACTCGGTGTATCCGAGAAGGATTGCATTGTGGTAGAAGATAGTGTCATCGGCCTGCAGGTTCACCCGCAAGATCTACTCAGTTTTATCTGAACAATAACATGTATATCCATGGCCGCAGTTGCCTGACTGTCTCATACACACTCGTTGCTGCTGTTGCTGTTGCAGGCTGCAACTGGAGCAGGAATGTCTTGTGTGATCTCCTTTACATCATCCACAGCCAGCCAGGTTTGTTTTCTTCTCAAAACCACCATTTTCCACAGTGTTCCGCATCTGCCCTTGCATCTGGAAAACAGGATTTCAAACAAGCAGCTGCAGTGTACCCTGATCTGGGCAACATCAGGTAAGAACGAGCTAGTTTTTCACTCAGGACCGAAAAAAATCCATCTTTCTTTTGCCACCTTTTTCACTGAAACAAGGACTCGTTTCATGAAGATTGTCGGACCTGGAGGCTTTGCTTCATCACATTGCTGCTGCAGGTTGAATCACCTGACAAATGTAAACAGAACAAGTCCATGGACCACGGCATAACTGCTGCTAGTCTATTATATTCTGAGACAAAGACACCATTATTCAGAAACCATAGTAACATATGCATTTTTTCTATAAAGCAGTATGAAAGAATGACTTCACAACTACCTTGTAGCAGATGAATGCCCTGCCATTGATGAGGATTTTCTAATGCTGCCTGCACCCATACGCATGAATGAGCAGCGCCCACAACGCAGCGGCCTTGCTCAAGGGTTTTGACTGGGAAGTGTTGCATGTGTCTACATATTGTGGTGTAGGTGTCTCAGCAGTCTTCTTGCATAAGAGAAGCATTTATTGGTCTCCTCACTGGGCAAGGGTGAGGTGTGATGGCATCTCTGGTTCAAATATTGCTCCATTTTTGTGCGAGAGCAGTGCTATCCTTCACCATTCTCCTCCTCCGATTGGCACTGTTCATCACCGGAGCTAACAGAGCATCGACCGTTGCGGGTTCCGTCGAGCTCTTTGACGAGTAGATCGCGGGGGAGGAGCCACCCGAGTGCCCAGTTTGCTTGAAGGTGTATCAGCGTGGGGATGAGCTGAGGAAACTCCGATGCAGTCACACTTTCCACAGGGAATGCGTGGACGCGTGGCTCCTCCGCCGTGCCGTGACGGGTCCTCTCGCCGGGCCACCGTGATAACGGTGGAGGTGGGTGACGAGGACCTGGATGGCAGCGATGAACGCGTTTTAATGGTGTCCTGCACTTTTCACCACAGTTTGCTGCAGAGATGTCTGTAACAGCAGTTACACTACAAATTAAAGGTGTTAGCTTGTCCTGAAACAGGTCAACTCGAGATGTGAGCCATCAGGAACCAACTGCTTACGCCATTTCTTGTTTTATGCACATCCACCATTGAAGCTTGGGCATGGAAGTGAGCAGTGGTGTACCCAACCAATCATCTTTCTAGAGTTCTTATCCGGTTTAGAAAAATAAACGACTTAGATTCACTAAAATTCATGAACTGTGAGAACTGATCATCTTCTCACATCAGGAAAACAGACACTTGGCAGTTGAAATGCTTTGTTATCTCCATGTCATGTCAATCCACACATCTAGAAACAGGTAGGCTGTAACTGGATACAAGTAGCCTGAAGTTCTGTTTACTCGTTTGTTCTTCTATCACATGTAATCACTGAGTATTCATGAAGTGCACAAACAGGGACAGGCAACTACCAACATGGGACTAAACCTGAGTCCTTGGGGTTAGAGAAGTCCGAGAGCCTTCAGCTGTTGAACATGCTCGGGAGGCAGAGCAGGAGGCGACCAGTCGGCAGAGGAGTTCTGGCCATCAACGTCCTCCACGACGTACTCCTACAGAGAAATGTGTATAATATATATGTCATCAGACAGAAGCTTCGGCATGACGTAGCACAGTGATGGACTTGGCATCAGTGGAGGGAGGGGAGAAGAAAGGCGCCTTACCTTGGTAAGCATTCGCTTGGCAAGAATGTGGTAGTGGCGCTGCCAAATCCTTTGGCCCACCATCGTGGCGACCAGGACGCTGTAGAATATGCCCACGACGGTGAATAAACCAAGCACGACTATTGCTGCTATGGCAAGAATCGGCAATCCTGCTTCTCCAGCACCTCCCAGGCAGCCGCATTCACCCACTCCAGTTGTGAAACTTTCGAAGCATGTGGTGCAGTCGGTCCACATGCATATGGTGCCTGGCAAGTGGCAATCAATGCTGCAACGATGGAGAAAAAAGATGTAGCGAGAGGGAGATGCAGAAAGCATAATAATTGGATCAATACAACGAGTGACAGAATGGAGGCAAAGAATGTAGTGTAGCAGATATAACATCCATCAGGAATGAAGATTTCGAAGTACAAAACGAACTTTTTTGCAAAATGAAAAATAGAGGAACGAATCAAAATCAATTCAAGAATGGGATCTCTCAGCATATTACTCTTGGATCTAATAGCTAGAAACGAAATAACATCATCACATCATATACCAATGGGAAGCATACTTGGCATCAGTATTAAAATGAATGTTTCCCTCCTTCATAACTATTCCTGAAGGGTTCTCATCCAATCTCTGGAAAGGAGACTCAAATAACACTAGAAGAAATAACAATCATTACATATCACACTCTCCAAGTAATGAGCACAGAAAAATAGTATATTGGACATGCTCTGAAATAAAATGCAATGCACAGATGGATTGTTTACCCAGGTCGGCAGCAGCAAAGACATAGCTCTCGACAAGGTTGGGCCAAATCATTTCGAACTCTTCTATCATAGCAAGTTATAAAACACCCAGACAGACCAAGCAAAGCAAAAAATAGCAATACCCCTGCACAACAGGAATGGATAGATAGTGCGATCAAGAGTTGGACTCGTTATCTATATGATTAGAAGCTTTGATACATTACCAAAAATATAGTAGAAGCTCAGCACGCCATCAAAATGCCAGGCTTTGTGAAGCCAAAACTCCTGGTATCGATCAATATGATAGACCAAATATGCCAATAACGAAATAACCTGCACCACACGGTTGTTATCACTCCTAAAACATGAGATAGAAAATTCGCTTCACGAAGAACTTTTTATTTTACAAGACATACAAATAAAAAAACTGCCAGTGCAACGAAAAAAAAAAGAAAATAAATTGAATGAGAACGTCATAACCCACCATTTGCATAGCGAAGAAGATAAAAAGAATATCTCTAGTGACAAAAAACCGAAACTTTAATGCCCGCCATTTTCTGTCAGCAGCTACATGTACTCGCAAATAATAAGGAGCTTTGCAAGTTGTACAATGAGCAAACGCAAATCCTTCCTGCAAGACAGGAGGAAACCAATAACCAAAGAAAAACTTCAGAGTGAACTAAAAGACACATGAAAGGCATATATTGAAAAACTGAAAGAAACATCCTGCATCTTCCGCGACCCAATACGAGATTAGAACAATGCATGAAAAGCACCTAAAGGAAAACATGACAGCAGTGGCCATCATACTTAGATCTTAAGAATGATTACAATGAAGAAGATCAAAGAAATAGGATTGGCCAATTATTTTCGAATTCAATGCGCTAACAAACCGTACCCTCACTGCACGCCAATGGTCCAAACATTCTCTGTGAACATATCTGGATGTTCCCTTGCACTTGCAAGGAGCAATAAAGTCTCTTCCTGGTAAGGAACACACAGACAGTGTTAATTAACTGGCATACTTTTCATTTTACCCACTGTATCTTAGGTAATGCTCATTATGAACAATCCCCACGCATCAATAAACTTCGCAGACACAGAGCTGGGCTAACCAACTAACAGAACTACAGAACACACCCGACAAGGCAAAAGAGGAAAGACCCCGACAGCCAAAACAAACCCTCAAATCATAGTTTGACCAGAATTGAGACGCCTTACCGTCAGTCTCTAGGCAAATTCGACACTGAATTTGCTCATCCGGACCTGCCTCGAGGTCAATCTCGGATGGGCCGGCCACCGGATCCGGAGCCACCAACGGCGAGGAATCAGAGGACTGTTCCGCCATGGCTCCAAGAACCAAACAAAATCTCTCAACCCACACTCTAACTGGCCGATCGTTTTACAAAAGAAAGCCACAAGATGACGACCTGTAGCTGTGCGAGAAAAAGCCCCATCCACAGTTAAGACTTCATCATCAGACATTACCCCGAAAGTCCATCCCCGCACCCCCGACCAAGATAGGCGAACCACTTGTCGTCGTAGATTAGCACACCAGCCGGACGCGTGGCACACCTGGATCCGACCACCATAGCACAGCACACAGTGTTGCTTTTCCTCTTTTATTTTCAGAGAAATTTACTTTACAAAAGTATTAAAGAATACAGAAAATACACCGAAGGGCTATTTTTGTCTTTGTATCAAAATGTAAATGTTTTACATTAGTACAGAAGCCAAAGGAACAAACGCTAATTACACGCTAATCCTCTACCTTAATCCACCGCTCTTCTGCGCTAATTACTTGACACCGGGAGAGTGGTTGGTTGTATCGCCTTACGGTTTGTTTCGTCTTCTTCCGGAAGCCTCGCGAACGGCACTCCGGCGTTTCAATCCATCGAGTTGAGATTGCCACCTGGTTTTCCAGTCCCCTGCTTCTTCCGTCCTCTGCAGATTCCATGAATTTCAATACATTAATCGCCAAATCCAGGCCATGGGATGGAAATAGGATCGAAATAGAGGCATACCTGAGAATAATGGTGATTTTTCCTGTGCGGGAACCCGAACCGAGATCCGTGAGCCAGATCCTGATCGTACAGAGCTCTCTGTTGCGGATTCGACAGAGTCTCGTACGCTTCCTTCACCATCACGAACCTCTTGGTGTTCTCTTCGACGCGGTCCGGAGGAGAGACGTCGGGATGATATTTCATCGCCATTCTCTTGAACGCCTTCTTGATGTCGGAGGGGCTGCTCTCCGTTTCCGAAATCCCGAGTAGTTGGTACAGCGACTCCTCGCTCCGCGGTGGCGCGTAAGAAGCCACGATCATAGGCCGCCGCACTCTAAATGCGTGTTGGTGGATGCTCCGCTTTCCGGCTACGGCAGGGAAGGAAACGGAGCAGACATTGGTAGCCTTCGCGGCTCGACTGGAGCTGGAAAGGACGAAAACGGGTGAATTAGGGTTCGGGGCGACGTTGCACGCCATTGACATTAGAGAATTTCCAGTTGAATCAACAAATTTGAAATGTTGGGAGATTTTCTCCGCCGGTTTTTGTAGGAGGGGATGCTGACGAGTGCAATGACGCTATATATCCATTCCTAATTCCCGGATATTTCTCTTCTCCCATTCCGGCGTGCCGACCCAGAGACGTAAAAGCGTCGGAGTTTTCTAGAAGGACGAGTCATGTTTTGACGCGTGTACTTTTCCATTTTTATTTTCCTTAAATCCGAACAAATTGTAATACCATGGGAAAAATAAAAAAAAATAAAAAATAAAGAAAAAGAAAAGGAAGTGGGAAAGCAGTGGGTATATCCCGCGTATCAGGTACCGACAAAACCCCTCATCCATGTCGAAACAGTTGGCGCCTTCACAATCCTAGGAGCTGCTGCTGTCGTACAATACGATGATATTATTATTATTATTGATCTTTCAATATTGTTTAAATAAAATAACTAGATATATTAGCATTAATAAATCTAAATAATACTTATTTAATAGAATAATTATTCATGATACGAGTTTTACTTATTAAATATTATTATTTATTCATATTAATATCCACTAGTAACACATAAATCATACTTTTTCTAATAGTGACGAGAATCCATATTGTTTAAAACGTTAATTATTTTTTTGATTCTATATAATCAAGAGTATGAATATGATGTATGAGATAATATTTATATTTTTTTATTATATTTATTATGCAATATATTTCGACTATTCTCACATTTTCCATTGAGCACATAATCTATCTCAACCTTTTTGCGTTTGATCAAAATATGATAAACTGATTATGCAAATACTGTATATTAGTCGTACGCAACATAAGATAGCACTTATAGTTGAATTTAAATTCTTTATAGTAGATGATATATTATTAACTATTCGTTTATATATTAAAGTTGATTTTTCTCAATACTCATTTCCTCTATTTACTTTTCTACATCTAACACGTTTCATTTCCCTCGTGCTATTGTATGTTATATTATGTATTCATATTTATCATTGAAAAATTTCATATTCTTGAAATCATTCATGAAAGTTTTATTATTAAGATCAAATTGTTTACGAAATGAGTATAGTCTTATTAGATCAAATTTAAAATATGTATGCTTCATTTCGAAACTCATTCTGAGTTGATCATGAAGTTCATTTCAAATTTATCACATTAGGTCATGAAAGTGTTTCGTAACTCGTTATAAGTTGGTAAGAATAAACTTTTAACGTACCAAAAATATTGTGTATGTAAAATTGAAATTCAATAAGAGTGTAATAGTACTTAATTGTATGAATTTGATATAAATTAAATGAAATATTTTATTTGATATAAATGTTAAAATTTGGAAGCTATTATTTAGTAAGAATTTAAATTATAAAAATATGAATTTGATAATCTTATTCATATTTTGGAATATCATGAAAATTAATATTTCTTTTATATTTTTATATGAATATTCAAATTTCATCACGTTTTAATTATTTTTAGTCAAATATATTATTTTAAATGTGAATATTATCCTATTTATTAATATTAATTAAATTAGATTGTAATTTATTTTTCATTTTAAATCAAATCGTTCTTAAGTATTTGATTTTTTTATATACTGAAAATACTAACAGAGCTGGCCCATCGGGCATTCTTAGGGCACGACTTGCATCCCTACCGATGGCCTTTAAACAGACCGTTTTTTCGCGGCCGAGAAATGGTCGCTCCGGCGAGTTAGTGGAGGAGTTTTCATTACCAGGCCATGCTGTCTCCTATGGGCTGTATTTCTTCATTCTTTTTACGGCAGGGTTGAAAGCTTCGTTCTCTCTCCCCTCCCACCTCTTTGGGGTTTGAAGACTAGGTATCGTTGTCGTCTCCGTTTTCTTGTGTTAGGAGTTACGATGGGAAAAGGGGCAGCAAGACGGCTGCTTCATGTATATTTTTGTAAGAATAAGAGTATATTGGTATGTAGAAGTGTGCATCCCTGTCGTTTTTTGCATGATTCCGGCTCTTCAAGATATTTGCTTTGCTCTTTCCCTTCCTCTTCATTTTCGGACTTGCGTTCTATTTGCTCTACCCCGCGGGCGCAGTTTGGCGGTTTACATGGTACGTTACACAAGCAATTTTTCTGCACTGTCTTGGAGAACGAAAAACCAATTTTAGAATCCCCTGAAAGTTGTGAACTTGTAGCGGAGTCTGTTGAAATTAACGAGTCTGGAATTGGGACTCCAAGGCCAGCCGCGGGAGGATTGAATTTTTCCAAAATATCTAATCAAGATCCTGTGGAAGTATATAAAGAGCTTAAGGGCTCATCTTCTTCTAAAAAGGAATCTTGTGACCGTGATACTTTGATTCAGATACTTCGAGGTTTTTCCCAATCGGGTTGGGCGTCCAACCAAGCACTTGCTGCTTATATTGGCTCACAATTTTTCCCTCTTGCAGCTCAGAAGTTCGGCAGTTTTTTCTTGAAGAGGTGCAATAATGAATTGGTTAAGTATATGCTGTCTCTAGGACCTGGTCGTCAGGCTGATATGTTTTTGTTCCCCATTTTTGTAGAGTTTTGTATAGACGAGTTTCCTGATGAAATCAAGAGATTCAGGAAATTGGTAGAGTCTGCAGACATGACTAAGCCTCACACTTGGTTCCCGTTTGCAAGGGCGATGAAACGGAAGATAATTTATCATTGTGGGCCAACGAATAGTGGAAAAACATATAATGCGCTGCAGAGATTTATGGAAGCAAAGAAAGGTGTGTATTGCAGCCCTCTGAGGTTGCTGGCAATGGAGGTTTTTGATAGGGTAAATGCAAAGGGTGTTTATTGCAGTCTTCTTACTGGCCAAGAAAAGAAGTTTTTTCCCTTCTCTAGTCATGTTGCCTGTACTGTTGAGATGGTCTCGACGGATGAGCTGTATGATGTGGCTGTGATTGACGAGATTCAGATGATGGCTGATTCATGCAGAGGCTATGCTTGGACTCGAGCACTGCTGGGACTGAAGGCTGATGAGATACATGTGTGTGGTGATCCTAGCGTTTTGAATATAATAAGGAAGATTTGTGCTGATACTGGGGATGAACTAGTTGAACATCACTATGAGAGATTTAAGCCTCTTGTTGTTGAAGCAAAGACCCTTCTAGGGGACCTGAAAAATGTGAAGTCTGGGGACTGCATTGTTGCATTTTCGAGAAAAGAAATATTTGAAGTGAAGTTGGTGATTGAAAAGTTAACCAGCCATCGTTGTTGCATAATATATGGCGCCTTGCCACCAGAGACTCGTCGTCATCAAGCATCTCTATTCAACAATCAAGACAATGAGTTTGATGTTCTAGTTGCAAGTGATGCAGTTGGAATGGGTTTGAATTTAAATATTCGAAGAATTGTCTTCTACAGCCTCTCTAAATACAATGGTGATTCAATCGTCCCGGTCCCTGCATCACTGGTGAAGCAGATCGCCGGGAGAGCAGGTCGAAGAGGAAGCCGTTATCCTGATGGTTTAACCACCACCCTTCATCTTGAAGATTTGGACTACCTGATTGAATGCCTAAAGAAACCTTTTGATGAAGTCAAGAGAGTTGGGCTGTTTCCTGCATTTGGGCAGGTCGAGCTCTTTGCATCCCAGCTTCCAGACATGAGGTTTGCAAAGATTCTCGAGAAATTCAGTGACAGCTGCAAGGTTGATGGTTCTTATTTCCTATGCCAGAACTTACACATTCGAAAGATTGCTAACATGTTGGAGCGAATACCAGGATTATCTCTACATGACCGCTTCAATTTTTGCTTTGCTCCAGTAAACACAAGGGACCCCAAAGCAATGTATCATCTTCAAAAGTTTGCTTCTTCGTATGCACAGAAGCAACCAGTTTCCATTGCCATGGGCATGCCCAGAGGCGCTGCTCGCAACGATACCGAGCTTTTGGACCTTGAGTTGAGGTATCTTGTTTTGTCCATGTACTTATGGTTATCCAACCAGTTGGAGGAGGAAAGGTTCCCTTTCGTCGAGAAAGCTGAGACAATGTCCACCAGCATTGTCCAGTTGTTAGGTGAATCCCTGATCAACGCATGCTGGAAGCCAGAGCCCAGAAATGCAGGAAAACCAAAGCGGCAAGAAAAGGACAAGGAAGGTGGCTACGAGAGACCAATGTCCCTCATCACACTAAAACACAGGTGACCCTTCTCATCCCTGAGCCATTAACACCCCATGACAAGCTTGCTTACTACTCCCTTGATTGTGCAGAAAACTGAAGGAGCAGTCAGTGATGCCAGAGCAAGACACTCCCAGTAGATCCTAACCATGTGATCATTTTAGAGCAGGAGACTTGAGTTGGGCAGCTCAAGTATACGAAGAAGGTGACTGACAACTCAAAGCAGCCTGGAGACAAGATTTGCAGGCACAGGAGGTGTTGTTTGTTATCCCCAAACGTGAACTGCACCTGGAAGATGAGTTGAGTCATGAGGGGTTGTTGGAATCAAGTGTCAACTGATTTTCCATGCAAATGAAACATGGAAGGAGGGAAAGTATGCTGCTGCTGCTACAGCTACAAGATGATTAATTAATTAATTGTTGTAATAATGTAGGTTAGGGTTGGGAGGGCATTAATGGGGGGCGGGAGGCTAAAAGTGGTAGGATTGGGCAGGCCAGCCTGGCGGAGTTTTGATAACTAATAATGGAAAGGCCATCCCATCTAACTGTTCCCTGAAAGAACCAAAAAAAACTGTTGGCCTGGGAGTGTAACTGATGCCTAAGTAAATGACATAAAAGCCCTTCTGGATTACCCAAACTACCCTTGAGAGCAAAACCATACTATTCAAAAATTAGGAATTTAAAATTAATTCATTGAAATATATATATTTTTCCACTTTTCGGACACCATCATTTCTGAGGATTTTGGGTTGGTTGATGTGTAAGACAGGTGAGGACTTTGTCCAGTCAGGGACTCCGGAGATTCTGGGAGGGGCAGTTGTGTCCGATGGGAAGCCTGTGTTCAGATGCGGAGGAAAGTCAAAATTTTTCGGTATTCAACCATCAACGAACCGAACCGAACCTCCCCTCTCTCTCTCTCTCTCGGGAATGGTAATGTTTTGGGTTTTATTTTTGTATCCACCCAATAGGGACATGATAATTTTTGAGAGTGAAACTTGAAACAAAAGGTGGTAGATGCATGAGTAAAACAGCGCCCCCCTCCCTTTACTTCTCTGTCTTGTTCGCTCTCTGCGTTGGCTTGGAAAAATCAGAAGCTTGCTGCTGCTTTAGCTTCTATTTTTCTTTACTTTTCTCATCCTTCAAGGCGATTGAAGCCTACCCTCTTTTGTGGTCTTGATCTCTTTGGTTTTTTCGCTTTCTATAGATTTCAGCTTCTGGGTATTTTCTCTCCTCCCGTTTTCTTGCATATTTCTTTACCAACTTTTTTGGTTTGTGATATTTCTTGGTTGTGAGGTTTTTTGAAGGGTTGTGAGATCTTTCGTTTGTTTTGTCAGCATTGGTGGAGTTGCTTGCTTTGGTGCTAATTGGTGATAGTGATTAGGGGATTGGAGTCGTTTTGTAATATGGTTTGAACCAAGTTTCTCCAGCTTCTTTGGTTGTTGTCCTGGTTGATTTCTTTGCTACTTTTGTCCCTTCATTGCTCGGAGAAAGGTGGTAGGTTAGAGGGTTGACTTGCAAAATCTTGCAAAAGACGAAGGATTTCGGCATCTGAGTTTATGGGTTTTTGTGATTCACCTGTTTGAATAAAGTACTTGGGTTGACTCCGTCTCAAAACTTTTAGCTGTTCGATTTAACTCTGGATTTGCTTTTGTCCATAGGATCTTACGAGGATTTATTTTTCGTGGTAGATGGTTGTTCAGGATTTCTCTCACTTGCCTTATACGTTGTGTACTGAGGCTGTTCTACTATACCAAAAGTGCTTGTTTTCACAATGTTACAGAATTTGTGCATCTTTAGCAAAGTAAAATTCCTGAAATAGAGGTAAACACAGAGTGACTTTGAGGATTCGAGCTCCTAATCTTACACACTCTACCTCATTTTATGCTTTGAAAATGATACCCCCCCAACTCCAAATGCCATGGCGTTTTTAGTGGATTCTGATGCAATGATAAACTGTGATTTGCATCCAGCCTCTTGCTAACTCTTTGTTTTTCCTTCTAGGAGAATAAGAGAGGATATGGTAAGCATACGAAGACGCAAGCTTTTAGCATCATGCGCTGGTATTACTTTCTGATCTGCCACTGCAATGTGGATAACTGACACTTTGGCTCATCTGCTAAATGTTGTTTTACTTGTGATTTTGTAGAGCAGAAGTCTTTGAAGAAGGAAGATAGTACTGAGGAGAGCAGATCACTCAATTTGCATCCTCATTCAGAATATGAATTCAAGCCAAAAGAAGTAAGCTTCTTTTACAATTCCTGTTCATGCTTCTAGATTTATGCTCCTCTCCATGAGTGTTAAAAGCCACACTCGCACCCTGTCGTGAATGCATATTACATTTTTATGGCGTTCTGAATCATGCTTCTTGAGGCTACTCTATGAGTAATTCCTCTTGTGCTACTGTTAAAATTCATTACATTTGTTGCATTGGGAGCAGAAACCTATCCCACTTGTCTAGATCGTTTGCCCCTGTTATACCTGCCCTACTGAACCATGTGGTAACTGGATTTTGATGGGTTTTCAACGCAAAGGAAGTGAGCATGGGTTTACTAATGCCATTAGTGCATCCTCTAGCTTTGTGTTCTGCCCGTGCTTGCTGTTTGAAGCCACATTTGTCAGATAGCACTGTAAGGTTTGCATAGCATTGCTGCATTTCACTCTGCATCGGATTCATTTGTGAAAGGACGCTTGAATGACCATAAAAGTGCAGAATATGTACTAAAGAGTTGTTCATTCCTTGTTCATTTAGGAAGCCGCTTCAGAAAATGGAGTGCATTCATCAAATGTTAGTGCCTCGTCTTCATCTAAAGAGCAAGTAGTGCAACAGTTCTCTGGTTAGTGGTTTTTTCACTATAAGCTTGTGCTGTGCGAGAATTCTTAGAAGTATGTGTGCTCTCTTTCTTTTATTTTCCAGAGGTAAAGAGAAGAAAGCGGCACCGGCGAAAGCATATCGATAACCAGGAACCATGTATCATGAGAGGAGTATATTTCAAGAACTTGAAATGGCAAGCTGCTATCAAAGTGGACAAAAAACAGATCCATCTGGGAACTGTTAGATCCCAAGAGGAGGCTGCTCGTTTGTATGATAGGTCTTGTTCTCTTACCCCTTTTCTCAAACGTGATTTTCACAAGACTTTTCATGTTCAACCAAAGACTGCGCTTCTCTTCGATCTGCAGGGCCGCATTCATGTGTGGGAGGGAGCCGAATTTTGAACTCTCCGAGGAGGAAAAGCAGGAACTAAGCAAGTTCAGCTGGGATGAGTTTTTAGCAATGACACGTTTGGCAATCAACAGCAAGAGTGAGACAAACTACTGCATGTTTTCACTACCCTTCTGAATGTCATTCAAAGAACTTGCCTTTACTCGATTGTCACATGTTCTTTGTATATGGGAACGATGTGTAAGCTGTTTGGGTGATTTTACAGAGAGCCAGAGGAGAAGAGTGAAAAAGTTCAACGACAGTCCTTGGGAGGGAGACAAGGAAAATAATGCTTGTTTTTTGCCTTCAGAAGATGAAGCAAATGACATGATATCAGCCTGCTGATGCAGCAGACCAGATCACTTCCCATGTTAACTTAACCTGTTCTATTTTAATTCGACTACACAGGCATCAGTTACACGATTCTAGCTTCATAGTTTTGGTTGTTGCAGTACATTCTCAAGCTGCTTGATCTCATGCATTGACAGGTTGTAATTCCAAGTTGAGTTCATGGCATTAGCATCATCAAAGGCAACCAATACATGGAGAATGATTTGGTTCTTAGTTACAAAGTAGAATCGCAATGCATACATTTACAAGTTCAAGCTACGATGACAGCAAAATTAGGAAAGTGTAGAATGGTACATTAAATAAAAGTAAACTCAATGTTTTGAAACAAGGGAGATGGAAAATCTCATCTTTCAGTCAACCTGTTCTAGAAGTTCACATTAGTCTTTGTGAATAATCCACGGGGAATTTCAGAGAAGTTTGTCTGTCAATCTTATCATGAATGAGTTCACAGCCACTGCTTCTAAAATTATCCATGATGATTCGAACAGCTCATGGAAATACTCTGCTCCAATCTCCTGAGCAGCACTTCTCAGCGAGACTCCAAATGCATTCCCTTGAACTGCACCAAGCCGTGGCTTCCCACAAAGTCCAACGATAAGAACATTCTTCTTCTGTTCCCCAATGTAGCAAACACATATAAGTGGTTTCATTCTTGCACCTTTCTGTTGGAGAGCATCAAAGAGAAAGTAGCCAAATTTGGTCAAAGCCTGAGGGTGACACAAGAGCTTTGTGTCTGCAGAGTCTTCCAGCTTCACCCACCGAAACTTGCTGCCACTTCTAATGAACCCCTTCTTTGTTATGGCCATGCTTCCTTGTCTAAGAACAGCTCTTTGTACCATGATGGCCTGCTTCATTCCAATTTCCAGTTTCTCAAGTTTGTTTATTGATAAAGCATCATAAGCAACACCAAATTGCTTCGAACAAGAAGCTCCATCCACTTCAACAGACGACTCTAACAAGGCAGAAACTCCATATACAACATCAGCAGCTGAAATCTTTGAACTATAACCATACCATAGCAAAAAACCTCTGTAATAGAAATCTGTCAATCCAAACTCAGGTAGGTATTGTTCAAACATATCCTTCATTCTTCGTTTTATCTCAACACTCATATATTGGTATTTTTGTTTACATTCTTCTCTAGCAAATCCCATGCGAGCTAAAAGTAACTGCATCCTTTTCAAACCATTAGCACTCCATGTCTTCAATTTGGTGGCAATGTAAGATGAGCAGAGCATTGAATCAAACAAGTTCCACTCCTGCAATAACATAAGCCTTGGCTCATCTTCATAAGCAATTCTGGAAGTGTCGGGCAAGCTAAACTTCGTGCCATCCTTGAGCGTGACATGAGTTGCAGCATCAGCGTTTCCAGAACTATTGATATACTGCTCAAGTTCCATTACTCCAGCCTGGTATCTCTCATCAGTCAACCTTTCATGCACAAATTGATCAGTTAAAGCGACACAAGCTAGCCAAAGCAACTCATTCTTGTTCTTCCTCAGCAAATGAGATAAATCATACATTAAACATCCTGATGGCTTCCCATGAAAAGTCCCCAAGTGATAGTAACTTCTCTTCAGTTTCCTGTAAACTTTTACGTTATCTGTCTCATTTTCATCTGAAACCCTCCTCCTTTTACTTCTTCTACCTCCTCCTCCATCGTCATCATCACTTTCACTTCCATTTTCATCATCGCTGTCTAAATCATCCTCAACTTCATCATCAATATCCAAATTACTTTCATTAGCTAGAGTTGACACATCAAAATCGTATGACAAATCTGCCTGCAGTTCATCATCCCTAGTATAAAGAACTACAATCCGATCATTTTTGCTGCTTAGGTTATGCAAGTGAATAGGCCTATGACTATCAACAACAAAAACACAAGCTGCTGAACCGATACCCAGTTCTTTTCTCAAATCCCTATGGCAACCCCAGTTTATTAACAAAATGGTTAGGGGTTCATCCAGAGACGAACTCAAGTAAGGCTCAGTACAGTTGTGTATTTCCTTAAAACTAGAAACTGGATAACAAGCATATCTAATTGAATCAGATTCCAGAACATGCCCAATAATCTTCAAGGCACATAAAGAATCAACATCTGAAGTTGAAGGGAAAATCAACAGAGGTGCAGATGAAGCAGAGGCTAGCGCAGACGCCCTCAAACGAGAGTAAAAGGAGTCAACACTCTGCTCCCTAACCATACCAACACCCGAGAACAAAAAACGTAATCCCAACAAAAGACCAAATATTAGTGCTGTAAATCTTCACAAGCACTCATGAAACAATGCTATCTCAACTCGGGATATATTAGCACCCATCTCCGAGACTAAATTACGATTGAACATGAACCCAGACACAAATTCTGAGATGGGTTCAAGCTCGCTCCTCATAATTAGTAGCAAAGAGGAGAAATTGTGAATGGTACACCTGAAAATTGTTTTGACAGAGTAGAATTGGGGTCCTGCCGCCCTCCGCCGTTCCGTTTCCACAGCGGCTTCTCTTCGACTGGAGGAAAACTAAATGGGCACCGAGCAGATCGGATGCTCAAACCAATTTGGTGGGCTTCAAAGTTTCAAGATTTGAAGAGGGCAGCACACTTTCGAAAATTTGCAACCACCGCCAAGAATTGGCGCCTTTGACTCCTGGCTTTTGGATCATGCATGGAAAAGACAGTTAAGCCCTTTCCATTATTGGCTGCTTTTTTTTTTTTTTTCTCTTGCCATATTTCAGATTTAACTAATTAAACTACATTTATTTATTCCTCCAATAAAAAGAATATTGCAATTATTTATTAAATTATAATCAATATTTTTAAATTCATCTACAATTTCCTTTTACAATAAATTAATATCCTTTGAAACATTGAAATAATTATCTAAATTAACATTTTTAAATTTAGGATTTTTTTTATCAAAATTACTGAAAAAAATCAAATTTCAAATTCAATCTCAGACTGGTTATAAGTTCTGTAGTAAAGTCCACGTGCACGTGCGTTCTGGACAACTCATTGTGAGGAGCAGCGGCATCACCAGGGGAAGCAGCACCAGGATTTCTGCAAGAGGCATGAGACAAACACACTTGAATTCGAGCACAGTGAATCTTACACAAGCTAAATGCCGCAGTACTGCTTCTCAAGTTCAAGAGGAGAAAGTAGGAACGGTGTTGGAACTGGCTACTTTCAATAAGAACTGGTGTTCTCACTCAAGCCAAAGGGATGATGAACTGACCTTTGATTCTGAGGGAGGATTGGAGCGATTGGTGTGGAGAGGGTGATTTGGATTCTGCCTTGATTTAAAAATTATACCGAATATCTCGGACACCTTTTCGGAATCTTTTCTGTTCAATGTGCTGAATTCTGGAATAGCCACCTCTTCATCAGGCTGCAAAATGATGGAGCAGTTGAGGGATCCTTGTTACAAAACTAGGAATAAAGGGGAAAAAAAAAAACTTACAGTTTCTGGATCTTGCTTGATTTGCTTTGCCCGAGTCCCTTCATAATCTTTATCTTTGCCTTGGCGCACAGTTTTAGGTCGCAGCTGGGGATGAAGAGGAGATCTTTCATACCTGCGATTGGGCTTGGCATCCACCTTGGGAGAACGAGATTGATTTGGATGAACTGGGGACTTTTCAAAGCCACCCGGCCTCGGAGAATGGCTCGGCTGGGGATGAGTACGTGATCTCTCATAGCTTTGTTCAGACCTTGCACCTGGTCTTCCGGAAGGTGCAGGCAGCTGCTCATACGGAGAGTATGCGGAGCTGTCAGTAACACTCTGTTGGACCGGAGGCTGCTGCAAACCACCATTTCGACCTCCTCTTCTTGAGGAAGGCTTGGACAGCCCTCTTCCCAGTGTTTCCTCCTGTACGATTCTTGGTTGAGCAGGGGACATTTTGGGATTTTTCAACTACAAAATGATGGAGCAATTAAGTGATCCTTGTTACAAATCTAGCAAAAAAAAAAAAAAAAAAACTTACACTTTCTGCATCTTCCCTGGTTTGCTTTGCCCCGGCCCCTTCATAAGATTTATCTTTGCCTTGGCGCGCAGTTCTAGCTTGCAGCTGCGGATGATGAGGAGACCTTTCAAACCTCTGATTGGAATTGGCATCCACCTTCGGAGAACGAGCTTGAATTGGATGAGCTGGGGACTTTCCAAAGCCACAATCCATGATCGCACCAGGCCTCAAAGAAAGGCTCTGCTGGGGATGAAGAGGTGATCTCTCATAGCTTTGTTCAGACCTTGCACCTGGTCTTCCGGAAGATGCAGGCAGCTGCTCATAGGGGCAGTACGCCGAGGGTTTTCTAACCCTCTGTTGGACTGGAGGCTGCTGCAGGCCACCATTTCCTCCCTGACCTCCTCTTCCTGAGGAAGGGTTGGATAGCCCTCTTCTCTGTGATTCCTCTTGTATGACTCTTGGTGGAGCAGGGGACATTTCAGGACTGCCCTTTGGCCCATCTGGATTTATGTTTCTCTTTAGGACTGCCGACACACCCCACTCTGGTTTATCATGCCTCTGCAGAAACAACATACGGGATGCAAAGACATGTAGGATTGTATACAGCAGCGAATTAAAATAGGTACATCAAAATGCTTGTTAAACCAAAATCATCACAATCTGCAGTGAACACACATCTATACAACAGAACTAGTTCGCAGCTATAGATTACATGTACATAAAACGCAATACTCCAAGTAAGATAGTGATGAGAAACAAATACAGGCTTTTTAGAAAAGTAAAGCAACTATTGCAGTAAAGGATATGGAGGCGAACTCACAGCCATGATCTCTGCAAACTCGAAGTGATCCCTTTCCACTCTGTACTAAGCGACCTCTGATACTTCTCAGAGGAAAGTCAAAGAAGGAGCGATGAAGGTGCCTGTATACAAAACCGCATGGAAGAAGAAGGACCGGTCGATGATTTGACCAGAACTTCTGATTTTTGCTGGTTGGTCACCTTCGCATCTCCATTTCACCCTTGGTCAAAATTTCCTCCAAGTTTCTTCCTCCAGCTGTTAAACTCCATGTCGCCATCAAATAATGCAATATGTAAGTGTGGGGAACCTGGAAACAGTATTTTATTCTGGAGATAAAAGCATTCATTGATCATCCACCAAAGACAAACTTCAATCGCCGTCAGGCAGCGGAATCTGGAACGTTGAAAAAGTTAGCCATGGATGATGTTCAGGGTGGGGGATAAGTGATGATGACCGTACAGTATACATCATTTACAGTCCAGGGGATGATCTGTGTACTTCATGTCTGCGGTAAACGCATTTACTACTAATCTCAAAGCAGGTTGATGAGAAGCGAGCACAAGAACATGTGGGAGAAGAGAAGAAAACGGGGCAGAGAAAAAATATTAAAAATTAGAACTAATAATAACCATCTTGATAAATGACTAAGCAGGAGCCATGATTCAGTACAGAAATAAGATCGCTTCAACTTGCTTGCTCTACAACAACAGCAACAACAAATATATAATGGCCTAACAGGAAGGAAGCGCAAGCCAGCTGATCCAGCAATTTTTCCTAGAAAAAAGCCTCAAGAAAAGAAAATCGAAGAGCCTTGCAAACTCAGATGTTGGATTTCGATTCAAGTTCCAGAAGAATCTTTTTTCTTGGTCCCTGAAACAAGAAGCAAGAAGATTGGAGTGATTATTACTAGGCATCCATGAAGGTCACCCAGTGCTGTCAATAACGTGCCATGCACTACGCAGACGCTGAATTGAAGTAATTCGTACGAGGATGGGAGAGATAAAACTCAAGCAAATAAGAGGAAGCCTTGGTCAGAGCAATAGGGAAATCTATCGAATTGAGGGGATTAATTGATAGCGTTTCTGCAACTAAACAATTGAGTATGAATCAGGCCGTAGGTCTTTCTAGCTTGGAAAGAGTAAAGCTACTTTAAGGAAAAAGAAGGTAAAGTATACATTCCAAGAATGAATGGCCATTAATGAGGGTATAGTCAACGAGTATAGTCCGTATTTAACTGAAAGCGCGTGCATGCAGGAATAAATAAGGACTAACAGCAGAAAGGGTAAGTCTTGAAACATTACTCGTTTATAATATAAAATAGCATCATGAAGAATATTCGTATTTGCTATGGAAATCATATCAAACTAAAAGCTCACCATTGGAATTCCCAGAGCTTTAAAGTCTTCATCCTTCATATGCAAAAGAGCTGTCATATCAACCTGCCATATATTTTCACTTTGCTATATGAATTAGGAAAATCATATATCCACCTTTGAAAAAATTAAGGTATATAGGTTACCTCTTCAGCCTGAAGTGTAATCGAATATTTCTCAAGGCCCAATGACTGCAGGAAGTCATCCACGGAGCATAACTGAAAAAAGAAAATGAACCAATTGATGAAGGAGCACCTGCGTCTCCCCTAGCAGGAGCAGCAGGGTGGCAGCAAACATCCACCGGAAGAGAACAAAAATCATGAGGCTCACCCCCTGTTGTACTGGTTTCTTTGCTTTGGCATCATTTGTATTGGTTTCTGGATTAGATGCTTGGAATATGATGCTCTTCCGAGTGCGTTTGGTGACCTCAGAAACAGGATTTTTTCGAACTGCAGATACCTTAGATTTGGAAGGACGAGTATACAATGTACCAGAGAGCTTTTCACGCAAGTCCCTTGTACCAGAAACAGATTCCCTCAAGTTTTGATCAGCTCGTTCAATAATATTCTTCCTTTGGAGCTTCAGACGAAGATCCCTTGCACCAATCATGCGATCTTCAAAGTCATTAAATATGATTCACAGCTTATTTGTA
This sequence comes from Utricularia gibba, assembly GCA_002189035.1. NCBI lineage: Eukaryota > Viridiplantae > Streptophyta > Magnoliopsida > Lamiales > Lentibulariaceae > Utricularia > Utricularia gibba. The sequence goes on along the minus strand of NEEC01000016.1, from coordinate 500,037 downwards.
CAGCATCCAGGTAACTGAAGAAATCCATATTTCCTGTACTAATTAAGCATAAAACAACTCGCCATACTTGATACAGCAGGTACTTTATCCTGAAAAAGATCGTGCTCCCACTTCCCATCATCTTCTCTTCTTCTACATGACATTTGTATCCACAAGATGAGGTGGTCTTCCCAAATAAAAAATGCAGGCATGAACAGTGTGTAATATGTACAACAGCACATAACAAGCATGGGGCAGCTGGACCACTGAACTTCAAATCTATCCTAAAAGAGACCAAGTCTACACAAGCTAAGCTCCTGTTTATCCTGACATTTTTGCACATACACTTGGTGATTATTCATTAAGCATAACATAATATGTATGGTTCCATAACTGTCATCACATTATCTTAAATTTCATAGATTCCACTACTATTTTAAAACACGAAATACAAAAACTTCAATGAAGAATGTCATGGAAAATCAGCCACATCAAACACAGCCTATCTGTAACTGCCAAGAAACCTAGTTACCTTCAACGCTATCTGCACGTTACAGAGACAACATGTCCTTGCACATCAACATACCCTAAGCAAGTGCTTCAAGTTTCAAATAAGCGTTCTTTTCATTCAATATATACCACCGGTTTATACTTAAAAACCACGGACCAATCTTAGAGCAGTCAAAGGTAAAAAAACAATCAGCAGAAGAGTTATCCATTTTTCCGTTAAAAGCCATACAAGGTCAAGAGGCCTAACTTCATAGCAAATCATGCGCACCGAAAGCGTTCCACATAACCACAACACAATTGTTTTCTTGACAAATAAGAATAGTTCCAGAGTTCAAACAAGTTAACCTCTTTCCCGCGACGGGTCTGCGGCCACCTGCAGCAGAAGCAAAATTTCCGTTCAGCCGGTCCTTCACCGATCTGTTGGCTTGAGCCTCCAGCTGATCGGCGTACATCGTCGAGAGGTCGAGTCACCTAACTTTCAGGTAAGAAACCCCAATCGCAACTCAATTGCCCTTCTTGAATTTAGAGAAAACGCGGAATTACGAGGAAAAAGAAGCAGTATCAATTTATTCATTATCTAAAATAAGAAAAAAGAACAGATACATTTTCGTTGCATATAACATTCTATTATTTTGAAACTGTGAAGTTGGGGGGAGCCGCTCTTCGCCGTGTAGGGTTTCTGTGGTCTCCCTGTGCAAGTCACTGACTTCTTCCGGGTATCATTAGATCGGTTCTCCTGAGATTTTTTAGGGATCTTACAAGTTGATTGTGATGCCTTTTTCTGTTTATGATTTAATGATTTATGCTTCTTTTGTTGTCATGGAAGCTGGTTCGCAATCGCTGATAGAACATACAATTGCGATTTCTTTTCGGGAGTTGGGTTGTTTTTTTTTTGTCAATTTTCGTTCATGATGGGGCATGTTATTTTGTCATGTAGGTATTCTAAAGGTCCTGCACTCATGGAAAACGAAGAGAGCTTGCTGGATTCGCTTTTTGATGAGGAAGGTGCAGAAAACGGGCTAGACATTGAGATGCTTGATGCTGAAGAAGGCGAGTTTATTGAACCAAGCAAAGAAGGGGAAACTTGTGGTGATAGTTTTGAACATGGACATGAAGATTCTAGCAGCAAGACTTTAAAATACAAGAAAACAAGGAAGAAGAACCGGAAAAAAAGAGGCCGTTGTAAAGCCGGAAATGTGACCAACATTAACAAGTTTGCTTCTTCTCTTACTCGTTGCCAATTTCTTAAAGCTTTCGCTTTGAATTGTTTTGTGATACTTTTTTGCTCTGTTGCACTGTTTAGGTTTGTTTCTGAAGCATGCAAGAGTTTGCGAGAGAGAAAATCATATCTTATATGGACTGCTGTTGGCTGTCTTGGTGTCTCTGCATTGAGTGATCTCTTAAAAGAGGTAATGTTATATAAACTCCTCTTACCATGTCATCATATTTTCAACCAGAATGTTTTTTTATACTTTAACAATTAACCACACAACATAATCTTTCCATTAACTTTATCCTGCCGCCGATGTCTGTTAGAGACAGACTGCGTTTTCTAATTGAAGGTGAGACAAATTAAACCACAACACCCCACATGCTTTCGGACTGTGTCTTCTTGCTCTTGGTTTGATGTTGTCTCAATTCATTCGCAGATCCACCGTTTGAAGAATTTCTTGCTTTCATCCAAATGAAACTTTGATATAAGAATGCTTCCTCATCTTTTCCATTGATGTAGGTTGATTTTCATGGTTTTGCATTTATGGCTCAATTTTCACTTTTTCCTAGTCGCCTCTCACACGAGATTAATACACCCAGCATTCTTGCTGATTGGTGGGATTCGAGGCAATTAGCCACGAAGCCTTCATCAAATCTGGATACTCCTGTTAATATTTTTTTTTTCAAAAAGAGAAGGCTCGTGATAAATCTTGCCTATCGACTCCACTAATTGATCACATAATCAACTTGTGGCTGTGTCATTTATGAAGTCAAGCATGAGCATGCAGTTTTGACCTTAGCAGTCCGTGGGTGTTTTTCCCGCATACCATGACATAAATGACTTTCAGGTGGATGCTATTCAATCATGCGGAGGGCAAAGAACTGCAGATGGAAGCCGGTTTCGTAATGGTGGTGGTATATTGTGGAGCCTCATCAAGGTGCGTGATCCAACTGCGTATAAGGAAATAATGAAAAAGGGGAAAGAGTTTGAGGTATGTAAACGTTTCTCGTTGTGCACAGTTCAAGAATTTCATGTGTATGAGCTGACATATGAGCATCTGATGCATTAATCTTGTGCTCTCACAGAAGCAATTTAAGCAACAAGCTAATAACAAGCTAGAACTGAAGCAGCCGGTAGAGGCCACTTTGCAAAGTGATCCATCCACTGTTCCAAAGGTCACCCCTGAAGACAGCATCCAGTTTGAGATTCCAACTGATGCCCAGAAACGTAGATCAGTTCATGATCGAATACGGGTGCCCGTCTCATATGATGACATTGTTTCAGGAGATGATCACAACGATCAATAGCATCAGTTGAAGGAAACACCGGTTAGTTGCTTCCTGCTATCAGAGGATACCTATTCCTACAGGCTTTACATTCATCTCTTGAGGCATTTGAAACCAAATTCTGGAGATCCTCATGTTGCTGATGATGGTGATGATTTTTTATCTGAGCCTGGGGAGTATTTTCTGTTCTTGAGCATTCTTGTCCAGAGTACAGATTTTCACACTTTTTTTTGACAGTTTCATTGTGGGGTTTTTGAATTGAAGTATAAAGCTTAGTTAGTTACATTTCAACCTACAAGAGATGGGGAAGATTATTTAAAAAAATCGTGACTGAATCATTTTAAATTACTAATAATTTGTAATAGGGATTAGGTTAAATTTAATTATACCTTAATTACTTTGCACAGAAACCATTAGAGATCGAATGATTGAGATATAAAACTAATTTAATTGCATCATCTGACTTTTAAGATCAAGCTATAAAAATGTTCCATCTTTACCCTTTTCTTTTTTAGAGAATCTATTCTTAGGAATTATCACAATATATATTTAAAAATATCAAACGAAATGAGAACAGAAACATTATTTATATTTAATTACTTAAAGCATGATTTTATAATTTCTTTTTGTAAAAAATAAAATAATCTGACTGAATCTGACTGTGCATTGCAGGGTGGGTACCGGGTACGTGAGTATAATAATAATTATTATTAATATAAGAAATATTAAATTGCTGATACGCTGAACTGAAAATATTCCCCACGAACGGGAACGGGAACGGGACGAGCCTGAGATTCGTATATTGAATTCCCGGGAAGAGGGGAGTTCTGCCGGATGATACAACCATTTTTTTCTAATTTTTTTTGTATTTTTTGGTCTCTGCGGTGAATTCACAAGGGGGTTGCTCGATTTTTGCATGTGGAAGTGAAACGCCATATTGAGTTGGGATTGTTTCTTCATCAAAACCAAAAACCCTAGCGAGAAAAAAAAACAAGGCTGTAAACGAAGGGTTTTTCTAGTTTACTCGTCCAATCGTTGAATACTTACCGTGTAATCCAGGTGGCATATTGGCGTCCCTGCTGAGAAATTGTGAGCTTGCTGTCAAGTTCATTTATGCCTAGACGAAGTTCATTTTGCCGCGCATTAATTAATTGTGTAATATAAAGATGGTATTTTGGGGATTTTCTTATTGCATAATTGTCTCTAGCTGCATTTGCATGGTGAGTGATTGCGTAATGTTGTGATTACGAAGTTGGTGATAGTAGGAGCTGATTTTGCTCTATTATAAGCTCGTTTAGTTGATGGTCTTTATGTTGATCACTAGTAGGTAGTAGTTGTGCATTGATGTAAAAAGTTATTAATTGATATTCGTTGTGTTGTGCCTTTTCATGGTTTGTATTTGTGCTCTAGTTTTCTATTTTATGCGACATAGAATCCCTGATCTTACCTTTCTTGCTGTATGTGTAACGTCTTTGCTCTGCTGTTGTGTTTAACAAATTCTGCAACATTCGATTTCTATAATAGGGTGTTCTCTGTTTAGTTAAAAAACAGAGCATGGATGGCTGTTGAAGTATTAGTGAATGGATTTGGGACATCATTCTGTGATGTAGTCAATGCCAAATGTAATTCTATGGGAGAAGTTGTTGAAGGTGGTGTTCATGATGCTGATGACAATTCTCCACTGGAAGGAGCGATTGAAAAAGTTCATACAGAGCTCAGGTGTAGTTTTGGTTTGTAATATTCATAGTTTCACTTACAACATTTTTCAGTGTGACTTTTCCCCTGATTGTGGTAACTGCTTTTCTCGCCTGCAGACAAAAGTTCTGTGCTCGTGATGAGACAATAAAAGAATTGGAGTTTCTTGAGAAGGTGAAGAATGCAAATTGATGTGATTCGTGATTTTTTATATCATTAGATCATTTTTTGTTCCTTCAGGGTGGAAACCTCCTAGATTACAAGGTTAATGTTGATTCAGTTAGTTTTCAGTCAAATTTAGTAGTTGATCAACAGAATGATCAGCTAGTTACCAAGTAATTTCTCGTCTCAGATCACTTATTTGATGTCAATATTATTTCGTTTTGATTATTTGTGATTGCTATTTATTTTTTTGTTTCTTGCTGATGTAGCGAACCGAAATGGGATTTTGTGTCTGTGACGCCATCACATGGAGATTCTGTGGAATGTAGGGATGGACCGGTAGTGGTTTCTATAGATGCCAAGAGTGCTGATAGCCGCTTGTTGGTTTCTGAGACTGAGTTTGATAAGCGTGGTCATGGTTTGTCACACTGCTGCGAGAGTGATATTGTTCCACTTGAACAGCCACTCCAAGTAAATAGGGCTCAGAAACATGTTGATCTAGTTGGTTTTGATCTATCTGGGAAGGCATATAAGAGGCGAAACAGGTCCCGCCCCAGTTGTGATAGAATTAGGTCTGTCTCGGCAGATGTGGCTCCTGCTCATGGTGGTCATGCCATGTTGCCTTCTCACCATGGCTCTGGAGATCTCAAGAGTTTAGAATGTGGAGAGCTAAAACATAACATGGATAAAATGGTAGCTTTTTCAATGTCTGTTAGTCCTTCAGATGGTGCAATCGTTAAAAATGAAACATCAGGATTGCAACAATGTCATGATTTTGATTCCTTGAAGTGCAACAAGTCTATGGAAAACTCCTTTGAAGGTGTTTCTAAGCCCCGAAATCCTGATTTGTCTAGTTTATGTGTTCCTATGGATACGCCATCCATCCAAGAAATGCAAACTGGAGATTTTAAAAGTTCTGAAAAAATGAGCCCCACTGGACCAGAGGAGATCCAAGTGATAGGCAAGAAGGCTTCTTCTTCTTATGATTATCAATTGGGCTTACCTTCAGGAGAAGTTGATAACCAAATTATTGCTCATGAAGTGAATGATTTCAAAATCCCAGGGGAGGAAGAGAATCGAAATGGTGCTATGGAAAGAATCAGTTTTTCTCATGAAACAGTGGGTTTGCAATCAAAGTCAATTTCCTCTGCAACTGGACAATATATTGATGGGAGCAATGGTGCTGAAATGGGTGCTGCAGTGCAAAGCATCCACTCTTGTAATATACATAGAAATGAAGGCTCGCCAAATAGGCCATCTTGTGTGAAAGGCTCTGAGCAAAGACAAAATTCAGGTCTTGTAAAATGGTATAATCAAAATTGTTCTCAGAGTCTACATGAGACCGGTTCATTGCATGAGCAAGCAATGGGCGCTGTTGGCCCCAAGCACTCTGACAGGAATCATGATGATCCTTTGGCTGTGCGAAATGAAATGCTTGATGAAATATCTTGTCTCAATAACCATCAAGATTCTGTTGATACCAAAAGTTCAAGCACCCTCCGTGGTGAATTGTCAAGTGTGATTGATTCTGCGGGTTTTATTGATGAGGATTCAGTTTTGAAAGAGGCACAAATTGTAGAGGTTATTATTAAGAAATTTTCTTTAATTCATCATCAATAATTGTACTTGCTAATTAAATTGGTCATCTGATGCAAAAACCTGTTCCAATTTGAAAATAGGAAAAGAGAAAAAGATTCGCAGCGGTTTCTGTTGTGACTTCAAAAGTGGAGATTAGACGAAGATCCCAATGGGATTATGTGCTTGAAGAAATGGCATGGCTGTCAAATGATTTTGCACAGGTTTGAAATCATAATCCTTCTATCTATTTTGGTCAAAAGTCATTCAGAAATTCTGTATGTAGATTTCATTCATTTTATTTCCACATATGAAAATCAAATTTTAAGAGAATTTTTATGCCATGTATTGTAGGAACGAATGTGGAAAATGACTGCGGCAGCTCAAATTTCTTGTGATGCTGTTGTTGCTTGCCAACTGCGAAGAGACAAAAACTCATGTGTGGAAGCTAAGAAGGTTGAATACCTCAAATATATGTCTATCCCATGTTTGAAGTTGGCAAGCTTTCCTGGGTAGTTATTTTATCCTGTTAATGTATACAGGAAAATATTTTCTACACAGCCCCTTCTGGAGCTATGGAGACCTATAAGAAGTCTGTTTTAACCCACTTAGCTCATATTGGAGTAAGTGTTCTGTTCCTCAATTCTGATTAGCTCATAACTTGGATCCTGTCTTCCATTTTTCTCTTTGTCATATTTCCTGTAAGTTTCTGTACTTTCTTTTGTATAATTTTCCAAGTTCCCAAGGCAACGATATCCGAATGTGCAACTGGGTCACCTCCTTTTCAGGGAGAGTTAATGCTTGTTGGGTGCTAAAGTGCATAAAATTAGGAAGGATATTAGCCCAATTTTCATCAAAATCGCCTAATTTATGACTCCAATTAGCTTAGAATGCTTGTTTATAATCCTATTTAAGATATTTTTTTTCTATGCTCTCCATAATTAAGTTCTGATACCAAATTTAGAATTAAAACTCTGGTTTAACCTATATGGGTTTTAATGTATTATGTCTTGAATTGCTAAATTTTCAGAGATATGGGCACTGTGTACAAGAGGAGGCAGTGATATCAGCATGTGATGGTGTAACTGGTTAGCTCAATTTATTTTCCTCTAGGTTGCTCACCAAATGCATGATATACATTTACAGGAGTTCTTTCTTCTGCAGACTTTGAATCCCGAGATAATGCATATGGTGAAGATGAGGGAGAAACCAACGCCTTCAACATGCCATTTACTTTTGATGATAGCAATCCTTCTAGATATGGCAGAAAAAAGTTGAAACACTTGAAGCATTGGCATGGCATTGGGTTGTCAGAAGTGGACTCTGACTTATTGGTTACTGAAGTGAAATTAGTCAACCAGCAGTCTAGTTTGTCAAAGAAGAGGCCTGGTAGAACCTTACATGCACCAGTTCCAGCAAAACGTATTCGAACTTCTTCCAGAAAAATTATCAGCCCTCTCAGTTTAAGGACATCCGCACCATTTCAGTTACAAAGTAAAACGGATGCATCAAGTTGTGATACAAATTCACTTCAAGATGATCAAAGTGCTCTCCATGGTGGTTTGGTGTTTCGTAGCACATTAGAAGTTGATTCTGTTAGGGATTTTGAAAAGCAATGCCAGTTTGAATCCATGGAAGTATCAATGGTGCCTAAAAAGGAAAAATCAAAGCATATGGTACTGTGCAACCTTCGTGAAGTTTATTTATTATCTTTGTTGTTAGCTTTCAGGTTTTTCGTATATTTTTTCCTGCACCTTTTTTCCAGAGTCCTGCTTATAATCAGCAATGGCAGGTTGATTCGGGTTTTCATGAGGAACAGGTGTGTGGTTTCTTTAACTTTAAACATCTCGCATTGGCACTTACCATGAGTCCTTCCATACTCTGTGTTTTCCTGAACTCATCCCACTGAAGGTTTCTTTTCTTTTTCTTTTTATTTTTTTGGTACTATATAAGGTACAACGGAGAATTCCATTGGTTTACTTGTCTGCGTATATTAACCTTTTATAGCCCTTTGTGATTTCAAATATTGCAATGAACAATTAATATTCTACAGGGCAGCAACATGCCATTTGTTGATTGCTGGTTTTTAAGGGTCTAGTACATTAGTTGTTTTTGTCCTTTTAATCAAGCATGTATTCACAACTTTTTCAGGTGGATCATTTCAGAAGGAGGGCAAAGAATCACCTTGTATCTAATAGAGATACTGGTAATGTGGAACCCTTCCTGACAGTGCTGGTATTCTTTGTTTACTACATTTCTAGGCATTCTAAGTATTCAATCTACTATTTGAAGGTGTATTTTGCCGAAGTAATGTAAAAAAGCCAAAGGTTTTGAAACAATCAAGGGACTCCTCTGACAATTTCCCCCAACTTTGTGGATCTGGTCCTTCTCCCGTGACTTCTCAATCAAGTGATATGCACGATACGCATAAATTTGTGAAAATTCTTGGTGGTCAACATCAAGGCAGGGAAGTCAAGGGGCCGAAGGTTTCTGTTTATATTTACTGCACGTCTCAATGTTTGGATATTATCTACTATTCCTGGGATATAACATTATCATTTTTCAGACACCTGTAGGGGAGCCAAGATCAGCAAACCCGTGGTCAGTCCTCAGTGACCAGGTTGAAAAATTTTTAGTATAGCCTGCAGATTGAGTTTTATTTGATATTTGAGTTGCTACTACTTTTTAGCCTACGTTCTTTCAAATTTACCAGAAATGCTCATGCCTTATGTATTGTACTGACCTTTAGGCACTTGTGGTATTGGTGCATGACCTTGGTCCGAACTGGGAGCTTGTTAGCGATGCCTTTAACAGCATGTTCCATTTCAAGGTCCTATGAAGTACATGCTCTTCAGATTTTATTGTGAAGGGTGTCTGTCTTCCTAACATGCGTTTCGACATGATTTTTCTGTGTGGCAGCATACATTCCATATTGCTAAAGAATTCAAGGAGCGGTACTACATTTTGATGGATAGAGGCTCTGGTGATGGGGCAGACAGTGCAGAAGACTCTGGATCCTCAAAGCCTTGTCCTTCTGCTTTACCGGGCATACCCAAGGTGGAATTAATATACATTTTCTCCTGTTGTATTGAGTTAGTTACTTTCCCGATAAGTTCTTTTTCTCCTCAGAGTGTTTTCCCAGAGAATTCTATTTCGCCTTCATGCCTCAGATGCGTGGTTCTGTTTCAGGGAAGTGCTCGACAGCTGTTTCAACATTTACTGGGGCCTGTAGAAGAAGATAGTATCAAGTTTCGTTTTGAGAAGATAATAATGATAGGGGAAACACAGTCATTTCGTAGAAGTCAGGTAACATTATGCAGATTGCCTTGACACTGGATATTATTGCCCTTACCATGCCTGGTGCTGCAGAGTGCTAACTGTGACACACATTTGAGGGTCAACTTATTCTGTTTTTTTTATTATACTAGTAGCATACATCTTTTGCTCGTCAGTCGATCTTGTCTTCTCATCATTGCATTGAGCTTTCCGAAAATCCATTTAATCCATTATTATCTACTCGTCTGTTAGTTGAAGGGGCCCCAGCAAATTCAGCAACCTCACAGCTCTCTTTCAAAGGTTTTATCTAGATGTTGTCCGAGTAATTTGAATGGGGTATCCATTTTGACGTAAGACTGAAGCTTCTTTAGCCTTTATATTTGTTAAATTGACCTCTTTTATGAGGATACATCCCCCCTCTCATTGGAAAAATATCTCAAAAGCACCACCATCTTTGTTCTTTGAAGGCCCTTGGATTTGTGTGATGTACCTGATGTGGCTCCAACTAGGCTTCAAGGGTCACCTAATGTTGGATTGGCTGCTAACCAAGGTATATCCAAGCCGAAGGTTTCTGCAACTATAGCATGTTCTGCATTGCAGGTGCAGCCAAACATGATAGGTGGGAATAGTATGGCGTCATCTCCTGGCCATGTAAATTCTTCTGTCAGGTAATGCGCAACTTAGGACCTTGGAAACTGTCAGCGATGTTTTCTGTTGGTGAAAGATGATGGTTGTTTGCTGCAGGGATGGCAGGCATGCGGTCCCTAGATGTGTGCCTTTACCAGCTGAAGAACAGCAGAATATCCAGCGGCATAATCCAATGATGCCAGGCAGAAATACATCACACACGAACAGCTTCTTGATGGCAAGTCCTGGAAGCATGGTTGGTTCACCCAATATGCATTCTGGAGTAGGAACAGTTCATGGAAGCAATTTGTCAAGACCTTGTGATGGCTTACCGTTGATGAGGGTATGCCTTGAGAATTTTTTGCAAAGTTATGCATACCTAGTAGGTTCTCATGACTGGCTTTATAATTGAATGAATGCATAGGCACAATGTGTGTTCTTGCATCCTTTGGATTTATAAGCTCTTCTTGGACACTAATGTTATTATTCTCTATTGTTTCAGTCTGGTGTGAATCAGGATTCGCCAAGGCAAGTGATGATGTCTCCTGATCTGCATATGCAAGGAGTGTCTCACTTCGGTAGTTTAAATTCTCCCATTCCTAGCCTGACAGCTCCACCCATGGTGTCGTACGGAATCCACCATCAGCTACCTCTTCCATTATCTCCGCCACAGCGCCACCAATCTCTGAATTCTCCGGATCATGCTACTTTTCAAGGACAACCCAGTGATGCACTGAGCCAACCTCAGCAGCAAGCGTATGCCATTCGTCTGGCTAAAGAGAGGCGTAGGCAACAAATGCTGCTTGGAAAACAGCAACCACAACTGCAGCAGCAGTTTGCGTCTAGTAATTTGATCCCTCCTGTGCAGCCACGGTCTAAGGTTCCCATGCCATCTACTTTGCAGGCTGCTTCACAAGCACAAACCAGGAAAAGTTCTCCAGTTCCTCTTTCTCCGTTGCCACCATCCTCTTCTATGAATTCGGTGCCACATCAGCAGAAGGGTCATGTTCCTGCTGTGGGAGTTTTAAATAATCAAGAGGCTGGTGGCAGTGTATAAGCAACTCCTGCTGGCAAGCAACAATACAGACATCAGTTGTCACAAGCTAATAGACAGAATTCTCAGCGGCAGGAGTTGGAAACTCAGCAGCGTGTTGCAAAGGGGGTAGCAGAGGGAACCTGACACCTCATCAGAAGAATCCAACTGAATGACCAGATCATTTCAGGCAAGGCACAACGTGGGAGGGAAATACTCACCAGCAGTTCTGCTGAGGCGTATTAGTTCAGGCTATTTCCCTGTCCAACTCACATTCTCGGCATGCTTCAGATCTGCTATCAGATGGTGTAGTAAACCCATCTAATAATCGAAGCACTGTGATGCCGTTGTTCTTCTAACACCCTCAACATGATATTGCTGCACAAACAGGGGCAGCATGCACAGACTAAGAAGCAACCTGAGTGGCCTATATCTCAGTCACAGCAGTTATCAGCCACAAGCACAGGCGCACAGGCTTCTGAGGCGGCGGCCGGCTACTTGCAGGGGACACCACTGACCCAAGGTTGATCTGAATTGTGAAAAGGGGATGCTCATACTCAACAATGATGGGCATGACAATGGAATCCTCATCCTCTGGAGAGGGATCTCACTGCAGGGTAAAGACTTGCTGCATTTGCATTAAATCTCTCCTTCCCACTATTGTCCCCAATGATGTTAGAGGCAGGTTTACAGTACAAACTGGGTCAGATCTTCTCTTCCTGTACTCTTACCTGCCCCAGATTCCTTTTGCTTCACTCCCCACTCTGTTGATTATGTTGCAGGATGCATGAATCAGTATTCTTGTAGCAAGGGGGAGTAAGCCATTATGTAAATATACCAGCAGACTCTTGTATGCTCCTCTCGGAAAACCCCTGTTTTGAAATCTTTTTTTGCTTCCCATGATCTGTTCTTCACCAGAGATACAGGACTTGGATGAATAATTTACAAATGTGATCATCTTGTGATATATTATATGTTCATTATTAATTTTTCTATTTTAATACGTGATATAATGGAGTATGTGAAAAAGAAGCTTCTTGGGAGATGGAGGTGGAGGTGGAGGTAGAGCTTGCCGCTTGAGTTGGCAGATGATACCGCGCCAGATACAGAAACTAGGGCGATTATCTATCGACGGGCTTCAAGTTATCCATTCCCAGCATATCAAAACTCACCCGATCACGATGAATTCCACTTCAATCGCCTCGTGTTGCTCGCTGCCTCCGTTTCTGTACGCTACGCAAGAGATCTCCTTGACCATTCTTCTGTTAAACCTCCGCCGCTGTTTGCATGGAACACGGTTATATGGGCGTATTCCAAGAGCTCTGTTCCGGGAGAGGCGATCAAGTTGTTTGTTGACCTTCTACGGACGCCTGGTGGGCGTAAGCCCGACGCTTATACGTTCTCTTTTGTTATCAAGGCGTGCGGGCGCTGTTCGATGATTGCGTGCGGCGGATCGACGCACTCCATGGTTTTGAAGGCGGGATATGATTACTGCTTGAATGTGAACAATACTCTGTTGAAGATGTACGGAGCGTGTGGTGTTGGTGGGTTTTCAGTCAAGGTGTTCGATGAAATGCGCCACAGGGATGTGGTCTCTTGGAGTTCTCTCATTGCTGCGTATGTTGATTGGTACGTTTTCCTTATCAGTAAGAGCATATTTATTGGAAATGATGAATTGACATTTCCTGAAATTGAGTTATTAGGTTTATTTTATTAAGTTTTATTTACATTTGTATCAATTTCTGAAAATCATAATATTAAAATAACATTAAAATAAATAGTATAAATTATATTTTAAACGTAAACGGAAACCAAGTTTACTCATTTCTGTTTTCGTAAAAAATTAAAAACAAATGTAGTGGTTTCCAAAAACATTTTACCATTTCCGGAAATGCCACAACAGCATTTCCGGAAACTGGTAAAGATGCTCTAATCAGCATTGGCTACGTAGCAGTAAGCATTAGATGCTTTCATGTATGAAGGCCTTAGGATTTCTGTTGAATCATCCCAAGAGGTTTCTAGAAAGGACTCTTATTTTTGACATGGTAGTGATAGGCTAGTTCACCATAATCATTTCTGGTATTAACCTCTGCGACCACAAGTTTTTTTTTGTAAGCAAAAGCAAACACTGACCTGAATTATGTTGCTTGCAGTGGCCTGTATTTGGATGCTTTGAGGGTGTTCAAAGATATGAATATGGCCAAAGAGAACCCCAATTCAACATCCTTTGTAAGTGTGCTAGCAGCTTGCACCAACCTCCTCGATGTAAGACTCGGAAAATGCATTCATTCCCATCTCCTCATCACTGGGTTGGAGCTGCATATTGGCGTTCGGACAGCTCTTCTGCATATGTATGCGAAATCAGGGTACCTACGAGAAGCCCTCCGCATCTTTTATGGCATAACTGAGAAGAATCTTCAATGTTGGACCATCATGATATCGAGCCTTGCTGACTATGGCCGTGGACAGGAGGCTCTATCTCTTTTTCATGGAATGGAGGAAGAAGGCCTCCTCTATCCAGACAGTACACTATTTTCAGCAATATTATCCGCTTGTAGTCATACAGGCCTTGTGAATGAGGGGCAAGAGCTTTTCCACAGAATGGTGAATGTCTATAGCATCAAGCCAACTTTGGAGCACTACGGATGCATGATCGACTTACTCTGTCGAGCTGGAAAGATAAAAGAAGCACACCAGACTATCCTGAACATGCCAATGGAGCCAAACTCTATTATCCTGAGGAGTTACTTGAATGCGTGCAAGAACCATTACCCCAATATATATCCTGATGAACATCTTGTCCAACTTCTACTGAAAATAGAGCCTGGTGTTGGAGCAAACTATGTCCTCGCTGCCAACTTATCTTCTGCCATAGGGTTCATCCATGGCACAGATGATGCTAGAAAGCAAATGAAACTAAAAGGGTTGAAGAAGGTTCCTGCTTGTAGTTTGCTGAAAGCACCATAAGTACCATTTTTGAACACGAGGCCAAGAGACAATCACTCTCTAACCTTCGGTAGTTTCTCTCATTTATAAATCTACTATTTATAATCAGGGGATAAATTGTGATGTTTTCTTGTCAATCATGTTCTTATAAATTTCGTGTTAATCAAATGAGAGTTCTTAAATATCTATCTTTCGTTCCAGTTTCAAGATTTAATCTTTATTAGATTATTACTTTTTTTTTCATTAGCATATTAAATTAAAAAATTAGGATTGAAAATATTTGTTTTCCCATATATATCCTCAAATGATCATGTTTTCACATTATTTTAAGCTACATCCAGACGGCTCGGCCCCTGAGAAGGAGCAAGGCATATGGGCCCGGTCCAGCCCAGGATGTTTATTTAGGCCCAGTGTACGGTGCTTTAAAGTTCGAAGTCATGAAGGTTAGCCCACGGTGAAAGCTCTGCCGTGTTCCTTACGTTAGTCCAGACCAAGACGCAAGAGACCCAGCCTGGAATGTAACCCACCGGCTTAATGGCTCGTCAATGTTCGAACAACGTTTGGATTGGGATCTGACGTCTGGGAAGGGTCCAGAGGTATTTTGGAGAAATTGTTCAGATTTATTTCGCTTCTTGGATTGAAACTCTGAAATTTTATCAGTTTCTGATTGCTCTTGAAGGTGTGGTATTTTGATCTGTTGGGGCATTGCGTTTGATTTGATGTTTTAGCTGCCGTCGCAACAGCCTTGTCCTGATACGCTGCAGAAATGGTGGCCTTCGAGATGAGCGATCTGAAGAGTGAGATTCTTCGGTTCTCTTTTGGTTTTCTAACTTGAGATTTATGATTCGGGAAAACCTAAATCCGGGATGAAAGTAATCAAAAAGCTGTACTGCACTTCTGAAAAGGGGTTGCTTAACGTATGGCGTTTTTTTGGGAAATTTATGTTTGTTTCAGAGTATTTTGCATTCTCTTATCATCTTCCGTTATGCTGGTCAATCTCTAATCTGCTGTTGTGGTGGAATGACAGAAATTGGACTTGGTTTGACGGGATTCGGAGTGTTCTTTTCATTTTTAGGAATTATTTTCTTCTTTGATAAGGGACTCATCGCAATGGGGAATGTGAGTGTGCTACTTGATCATTTCATAAATGCCATGGAAAACTAGTATGCTCTTCTAACATCAATCTGATCTTAAACAGATCCTCTTCATGTCAGGAGTGACACTGACTATCGGGCCTCGATCATGCATCCAATTCTTCATGAAGCGTTCCAACTTTAAGGTTTGCGTCTTGCGTTAGAAGAAAAAGTTACATGCTTTGAAGAATCCTGCCTTACTTTTTAATGCACTGTGTGCAGGGTACTGTTTCCTTTGGTGTTGGCTTTTTCTTGGTGATCATCGGGTGGCCTGTGATTGGAATGATGGTCGAAGCGTATGGGTTTATCGTGCTCTTCAGGCATGCAACTTCTCCATCCGCCATTAGCATATCATTTTATCCACTGATGATTGCAAAATTTTATTCATCTTTTCAGTGGCTTCTGGCCAACACTGGCCGTATTTCTACAAAAAGTTCCTATCATAGGATGGCTTTTCCAGCAACCATTTGTTAGATCAGTAAGTCCATCTTCAACAATGACTGATGCCCTCAAGTGAAGCAGCTTATGATGTTATTTTGCAACATATTTGATCTGCAGTTCATTGAACGGTTTCGTGGTAAAAGAGTTCCTGTATAGTCCCCCATGAAAAAGCACCGTTAAAAGAAGGACTCCAAACGACTTTTGACATGTGTAAATTACTGGAACACGA
Source organism: Utricularia gibba (assembly GCA_002189035.1). Classification (NCBI taxonomy): domain Eukaryota; kingdom Viridiplantae; phylum Streptophyta; class Magnoliopsida; order Lamiales; family Lentibulariaceae; genus Utricularia; species Utricularia gibba. The sequence continues at coordinate 483,932 of NEEC01000016.1, read as the reverse complement.
GGTATTTCACTGTGCTCTATTGTCTACTTGTTGTCATGAATACCTCTTTCTTTTTATCTCTAGAGCCTTGTATTAGCTCAGTTGGTTCAAACAGGAACCTCTGGTTTGTATTTCTGCTTAGAGCAGTCTTTGGATTGTCTGGTTTGGCAGAAAGGATACTGTACTTGATAGTCAGCCTCCATAGAATTTGATTTGAGACCCAAAAATTTGTCAAAAACAAAAGGCTTAAAGATGGAAGAGCAATCAATAAGCAAGCAGGGAGCTTACCGGTCGATGAATACACACAAATGGATCGAAGTTTCACAGCACTAACAGAGGAGAAACAAATACATCACACATATCACACATACTTTATAGGTGAGACAAACAGCCCTCCCAACAACACTTGGTTCAGTTGCATCATTCGTATGCATCATCTCCTTCCCCTTCATCCGCATCATCAGCACCAACTTCTTCATAGTCCTTCTCGAGAGCAGCCAAGTCCTCTCGAGCTTCACTGAACTCACCCTCCTCCATTCCCTCACCCACATACCAGTGAACGAAGGCCCTCTTGGCATACATGAGGTCGAACTTGTGGTCGATGCGCCCGAACACCTCTGCAACTGCTGTGTTGTTGCTGATCATGCAGACAGCCCGCTGCACCTTGGCAAGATCGCCGCCGGGGACCACGGTTGGGGGCTGGTAGTTGATGCCACACTTGAAGCCAGTTGGGCACCTGTTGCATTTAGATGATGATCAGTATGGCTGGGGAGTTGGTTCAGACAAGACAGGGGATATGGGGAAGCAGCATTCAGCTCACCAGTCAACAAACTGTACTGCCCGTTTGGTTTTGATGGTGCCAACTGCAGCATTGACATCCTTGGGGACAACATCTCCGCGGTACATCAAGCAGCAAGCCATGTACTTTCCATGTCTAGGATCACATTTGGCCATCATACTAGATGGCTCGAACACAGCATTTGTAATCTCAGGGACAGATAACTGCTCATGATAAGCTTTTGCAGCTGAGATAACAGGTGCATAGGATGAGAGCATGAAATGGATGCGAGGATATGGCACTAGGTTTGTCTGGAATTCTGTTATATCGACGTTGATCGCCCCATCGAAACGCAAGGAGGTAGTCAAGGAAGATATGATCTGGGAAATGAGTCTGTTCAGATTGGTGTATGTGGGCCTCTCTATATCCAAAGATCTCCGGCAGATATCATAGATGGCTTCATTGTCCAAAAGCACAGCCACATCTGTGTGTTCCAGTAAAGAGTGGGTGGACAGGACACTGTTGTATGGCTCAACCACAGCAGTGGAAACCTGCAGTTCAAATGGATTCATTTTCAAGGGAAGGGAAAGAGTAAATCGATGGATGAAAAGGCAGTTCAAGAAAATGACATGTGATTCCAAAGCAGCTAAAAGAAAACAAAGTTTCAAGGTGATGGGGCTAGCCCAGCTGCACTCATATGCACATTCATGAAGCATAGTTTTCATATTGGATGGCTTATGAGTTCCTCAGCATAAAAAGTGAGTACCTGTGGTGAAGGATAAATAGTGAACCCGAGCTTTGATTTCTTTCCGTAGTCCACAGACAAGCGCTCAAGGAGCAAGGACCCCAATCCAGAACCAGTTCCACCACCAACAGCATTGAAAACTAAGAAGCCTTGCAGGCCGGTGCAATTGTCTGCTAACTTTCTCACTCTGTCCAAGCACAAGTCAACAACATCCTTCCCAACTGAAGCAGGAACAAAGACATGTAGCAAAACATCTCATCTTTTTTGATAAACATTAGAAGCCCATTCTAAATGCTTGTACATTTTTTGCGTTACCCGTATAGTGGCCCCTTGCGAAATTGTTTGCAGCATCTTCCTTTCCGGAGATAAGCTGTTCAGGGTGGAAAAGCTGGCGGTAGTTCCCTGATCTCACTTCATCGATGACAGTAGGCTCGAGATCAACAAATATAGCTCTCGGAACATGCTTCCCTGATCCAGTCTCGCTGAAAAAAGTGTTGAAAGCATCGTGTGCCACTCCGACCGTCGTGTCGCTGCAACACCCATAAAGAAATTACATGACAACCTCAAAGATCTACCCTTCATGGATCTCAGATCCTCACGCAGAACCAAGATCACCCCCAAAAACAAAAAACAAAAATGCTCCTGATTCCAAATACCTGGGCATCATGCCATCGGGCTGAATGCCATGCTCGAGGCAATAAAGCTCCCAACACGAATTCCCCACCTGGATCCCAGCCTGGCCAATGTGAATGCTGATAATTTCCCTCATTGTTGGCTCGATCGCCTCGACACCAAAGATGGGAACAGCAGTTGATCTAATCAAATGGAGGCAATTGAAGGTCAACCGCCGCTCGAACTGATCGGTGACGGAAAAGGATCCGGGAGCTACTCCTACTCCCCTTCCCGTGAATCAATCAACGGATGGAGAAAAGCAGGAATTGATAAACAGATTGGAGTCCGGATTCCGGAAGGCCCGCCATCGACAGCGAGCTTTTCCCGTGGGCCCCACCATACTTCCGTTTCTTGCGTCGTCGGATAGTTTTCAACTTCCTATTGTGAAATTACATTATTACCCTTAACCCCTAAAAAAAATTAAATCCAACACATGAATAATTCAAATATATTATTAACTCAATTATTGAATTCATATAAATAAATATATTTAATAAAAATATTTAAAAACGTGTTTGAAATTTGAATCCATTTTTTTAATTTAGTGACAACTTTCAGTGAATTTTTTTATTATAATATTTTGAATTGAATTTATTAATTTTTAATTATATTTTTAAAAAATAAAAGAAATTATTATTTAAACGACATTAATTTAATTTGAATCGAATTTAACCCTAGATTTTTTAAAACAGTGCACGATAATCTTTAATTGATAAAATGTGTGAAAAAAATGATTAAATTTTTTTACCTAAATACGTAAAAGAATGTAAAAATGATCAATTTTGTAAATGACACTAATATCCTCTTCTGCTTCATTGCATTTGCTCTCCCGGAGATGGTTAACGGAAGAAGGTGAGTTGCGTTGAGATCGGCTCGGAATAATATGGTCCTATTACAAGGACGAGTCTGTACGGTACTGAACCAGAGCCGGCAACAAAGCCCTCCCGCTGAAAGCCCACTCGGGAAGAGGATGATGCTTCATGTACTTGGAGCTAGGGACCGCTTAAGCTGTTGGCCGGAGTAGACCGGGACCAGCCGCCTGGACCATTTTCTTGTACGGGATGTTGGACCGGTTCCGGACGATGAGGTTTGTTAGTTCAAGATCATGACAGTGAAGGAATAGGGAGGGGGATGTATCATGATGCTGCGGGAAGAAGAAAACAAACTAAGCCATAAAGGGAGGAGCTGAAATTTCAGTGTTTTTTTGGTGGATAGCTCTCATTCCTTCCTAATTTATCACTTTCCCTCTAACTCATTCTTTCTAGACTCTGCTACCTGAAATGCAGCTCCTGGTGACTGAAGATTTGGAATGACTTGGGAGAAAACGTTGAAAATCTCAGCATTCTGATCTACATGGCATGGGCTGTTGCTGGAATTGCATCCACCACTTTGGTTCTCATTTCAATGACCTTCTTGTGGGAGTTGGAGTGCAGAGATGGGACAAAGGTGGGGCTGGCAGCAGGGCGGTATTCCGGGAACAACCGGCCGGACTTGTAACGAACACCACAAGCATTGCACAGGGTTTTTGGACCCATAGGACCTGCGCGCCATTGTGGAGTTTTGGTGATCTCACAGTGCAGGCATTTCCTGAATGCCTGCGTCTCTTTGGGAGGAGATGGTTGGCTGATCTTGATCTTCTTTGTCTCCTGAGACTCCGGTGCACTTGGTTCTATCATCTCCTCCTCTGTCCGGGAACCAGCAACATTCTCAGTTTCTGTGGGAGTTGCTACAAAAGGTCTAGGAGTCTCTATGAGCTGAATCCCTGCTCTCGGGATGAAGGCCGGTGGCCGAGGGCGCTTGCTTCTTGCACGCTGGTGGCTGGGGCTCACCGGAGGTCTGGTTTTCCCTACAGTCGATGAACTGCTACTGCTGCTGCTGCTGCTGCTACTCTCTAACACTGAGACAGGGCTACAAGATTGGAAATGATCAGGTGAAGTCTCTTTGGTTAACAGGTTCTCTTTTCCGATGGTCATCCCCTCACTCGAAAACGAGTCTTCGACGAATGTCGAAAGCCATTCGAGCTGCACGATATCCTCATACTGCAGAAAGAGGAGCAACTCAAATGAGATACAAGAGCTTTAGCAATGTGCAACCACATATATTTGAAGGTCACAAGTAAAGATGGGAGCTTTAGAGCTAACTTCAATGGCGAAAACCCAAACTTGACGATGCTTACCGGCACGGAGAGCTCGACAAGGAGGTCATCTGTGCGGCTGCCGGGGTAGAGGTTTTCAGCCTCAGGCAATGCACCACCCCACATGCTCGGAATTTCCTTGGAATCGCCGGAACCGGCAAAGTAGCCACCGGTGCCGCCACCGCACTCACCATCAGCAGGGAACTTAATCAAATCATCAATTTGATCGAAGAAGTTTCCACAGTCGATCTCATCCATGAAACTTGAGTCCATTTCCTGAAAGAACAAGTTCACATAGAACACATAAAGCTTGATGGCAAGAAGAAAAATGGAGTACTGTTATGTAGCTGTGGCTTGAATGCTAAGGCTACAATGCAATGATTCCAAACGGACACGGCGACTCTCAATCAGCTTAAAAATGAAGAGGACACGGAACGTGTCAATGCAATACAAGTAGGATTGCTGTGTGGGGGTTCACACTGAAGCACTAGATGCTAAGAAGTATTATTAGCATAAAGCGACTTCTATAGGATTCTTCCAGCAAATAAGTTGAAGAAAAGACAGAAAAATGAAGGCGAATGTGAACAAATGTCCAACATCACAAGGCACCGACAGCCAAGAAATTCAATTTTCAAGAGAAAATGTACCAAATCTTTACAGCAGAGAGCAATGAACTAAAACAGCAGGAATTAGAAGAGGAGCAACTGCCACAGTTCAGAAAATGTTGCAGAAACCTGAAGAGAACTTAACTACTTCAATCCTTGAACAATGGGAAGAGCAAAGAGTCAATACTCTAATGTTTTCCCCTCGGCAATGATGGAAAAAGCTATCAAATTTTGACTCATGGAAGAAAGCAAGAAAGGAAACAGAACTGAATCTACCATTTCTGCAGCTAACATCACAAAAGTCGTCAAAAGCCAAGAGAAAGAGAGAAGAAAACAAAGAATTTGAAGCTCAGTCACGAGTTCCCCGGACAGCATGCCGCAAATTGGGGGCAAAGCAAGTTTTTTTCTTCCACAAAATTGAGAAAAATAAAAAGGGGGCAACCACATGCAGAGACTAACCTGTTTTCAAATTCAAAACAACCCACCCAGGTGAGCAATCTTCTTCACTCTCGAGAGAAATGAGAAAGAAGGAAGGAGTAATGGCGTCTGAAGCACGCCGTAGAACGCGATAAAAAAGAGGAAGGATAGGAAACAGAAGCCACCGAACTGAAGGATTCTTCTTCTTCCTCTTCTGAGTGGGAGGTGAGTTCCTTTCTATGCTTGCAATTCACTCGAAACGAAAAGGGGTGCTGAAAAGGAATAAAAAAAGAGACAATGGTAGGTGAAACTGTGGTTTCATTGCAAGCTGTCTGTCCCCCTTTACGATCAGGCTCAATGGTTCACAGTCTTGATGTTAAAGTCTACTCCTTCCTTCACCCCCACTTCGCACCCGCCCCCACACACCATAATACAATACAATACAATACACCGCAGAATGCGAATACGCGTACGCTGCCAAAACCGCCAATTGATTACACCACCATGGCATTTGGAAACCAACACTTCAAAAAAAGAAGACGACGACCGCCACCGGGGACCCATTCTTTCCTAAACACACCTTGAATTCAACTCCATTTCTCCATAATCCGTCGGTTATGGAGGAATGGCACCCAGTAATTTACCATAACACCCCGACGGCCGAGCTCCCATCACGACGGCGAACCCACCGAAAAACGGTGACGTAGGAACCACGTGGGTTGCGTTTTGCGGCGGCGTGGGGCCCAGTCGAGTGGAAAGTGCTTTGTGGCATCCATCCGATTGTCCACGTGGCAGACATCCGCCGCGTCCGCCATGTGCCCCCTCCCTCTCACCTCCATCCGGTGCGGACAACCGTCACGTGACTCCCCACCAACAATTTTTTTAAAAAAAATAATTATTAAAAAAAAAAAAAAGAAGACATTCGCATGTGCCTCCCCCCGTCACATGGCTGGCTACCGACGCTCTGTCCGTTGGCGCGTCGGTGACTCCCGCTTGCTTCTACACCCATCTTACAATAATAATGAGCCCGGCCCCACACGGTCCCTTTCTTTGTTTTTGGTTTTTTATCAATAAATTTTTTATTTTTTTAAAATTTAATTATCACCTATCTTACATAATTTTTTTAAGCATTAAAGAAATTTTAAAAATATTAGTTATTTGTATCTTTATTTATTTATATCTCATGAATTATTATTAATTTTCATATAAAAAATATATCCTGTTTGAATCATTTGCTATTCCAAATGACATAAAAGAGGATATATGATATTAGTTTTAGAAGTTATTTAATAATAGGGTATTAATATATTTAAGTATAGTATAACTGAACATATATATATATATATATTCAATTATATATAAAATATGAATATACGAATAATATAGATATAATTAATTCTTTTTATCTTCTATTTGTATATATCATACACATATTCAAAAATTAAATATATAAGTAATATAATTATATATACTAATTAATCAAATAATGATTTATGTATAAATTTAAACATAAATTTTCTATACTATATTATTAAACACTTTATTACAATTATAGAGTGAGAATCTTTCACTTCCAAATTGATTCTATATTATTAAACACCTATTATTATTCTCAAAAGTTTAAAATTATATAAAAATATATTATCATGAAATACAAATATAAAAACATGATTAAAATTCTTATATTAGTTATGAAAAGTGATATTAGACGTAATTTAAAAATTATTTAATCGAAATTTGGTGTTTTAAAAAGCAGAATTATATTCTCCAATTTGCTGGAAATTCATTTGAATTGTCTCATGCAATTCTGGAAAAAGGTAGCCATGCTCAGGTTGCATGAGACACCGGTCGTGGTGCTACGGGGAGAGCTTTTTCAACCCATGTTGATAGAATCTGTGCTAACTGTTCTGGAGGCATCTAGGTAGTTCATCCGGCACGTTCCGAGGAGAAACTCCGGCAGCTCCTCCGCCGTGTTGCCCTGCAAATCATTAAGCATCATGGGGTTCAGGTTCAATGAGTGAAGGAGGCTGTTTGTGTGTGTGTATCTGTGTGATTCAGTTACTTGTATCAAGAACGCCATTTCTACGATGAGGCTGCTGAGATAGCCCAGAACGAGGCTCACAACCCCTCTTGCTACTGTGGATGAGCCCACGTCGATGTCGATCTGGGAAGGAAATGTGACGGGGTTGGAGAAATGAGAACAAGATCGGAGCTTGAAAAAAAAATGCAGTTACCTCTAAGTAGTTCTGGCCTCTGAAGTAATTCACTTCGAGGGCTTGTCCTATCAAGCAGGATTTCTTGCCAACGCTTTGTTTCACGATCCAAGATCCCTGGAAAGGAAAATCATGCAGTTTAAGGGAGATGCTTCTAGATTCAAATCCGAGTGTTGAAATGAATGCTGGGAGTAGTGGACCTTTGAAATGTAGGGTATGAGCTTGAATCTTGCATTCCTATAGGCATCATCACCGTTGACAAACCGATGCAGAATAGGTGTTTCTTCCAATGGAGACTCAAGCATATAGTAGAGTCCCAGATTGGAGGTGGACGTACCAGGCACCTGTTGAAGACAAAGCAATGATCCAACGTGCTGATGAATGTCTGAGCAACTGTGGGTTAATCAATACCTGAATGTTGACGACGAAAAAGAACTCAGGAGCCCCACGAGATGCATATTTCTGACATAGTTTACAGGAAAACAAAGTGGTGTTATTTTCCTCTATGTTTGAGTAGTTGTGGTGGAAACATCAAGTTGTCTATACTTCAAACCTGCACGATGCTTGAGTATCGGCCTGCGAGGTTATCCTCCCTCTTGTTTGACTTGAGCCAATCTGCACCAACCATTTGGAGCAGAGTTCCTTTTGCTGGGATCTGACAAGAAGGGGATGCTTGTGGCAAGGTGATGATAACCAGACACTGTATAGTTTATGGGTATTTGTAAAGTTCAACCTTTTTGCTGTCAACAAGATAGTTATCGCCACGGATGAGGAATGAGGAAGGTTCTGCTGCAGCCCAACTGCAGGGCATGTTGAGGCTGCACTCCTTCTGAAGTGTTGATCCGTAGTAACATGATGCATTTTCTTGCAGAGGCGCCTCTTGTAGCTCAACATATCCTTTTCTGTGAGCTGCTAGATGATGAAATATTGATAATCTTGAACTCTGGTGCATCATTGGATCATGTTACCTACTGCTTATGCCTACACTTACCTTTAAAGCCTTGTAATTTCTTCACGAAGGTTGATGCTGATGACACTTTTGGCTGATAGTCGTCCTGTTCATCCAAAAATACAGGTGCATGAGGTAGAAGACAAATCATGTTCTCCTGTCTTTAAGAAGGAGACAAAGGAGGTTACATAATGTGATTCCTTGCTCGCTCTAGAAGGCCACTGTGTGTCCTCTGATGCATCGTCATCATCTGAAGACTCTGGAACATCGTAGAACTCATCAGCTGCATCACTTAGAGCAATGAGGCTGGAGGAAATAGCCCGCACTCTCGAAGGCTCCTCCTCAGTTTCAGTCTGGGGTTTCTGGAAGCTAACTTCTGCTGCGTGTACTTTCATCTCAGGAGGTGTGTCATCTCCTCTACCCTCTACTAATAGATATTCATGGCTGGTGTTTCCCGCTTTTGCCTGGAATAACTCTCTGAGAGCTGTACATGAAACAATCTCTGCTTAGAAGATCTCCAGCCTAAGATCAGTCTGAAAGTCAGTCAGATCAGCATTACACCAAACCTGCAACTCGCCCAGAAAACGAATGGTAATGGCTCTTGCTGTGGCCTTTCTCAAGCAGGATCTCCAGAATTTCCAATCAGCAGCAAGCATGTGTTTGATGACACATTCCTTGCCTTGTTCAATCGGAGTGATCACAAATCCACCACCTTTTTCCCAGGAACTCGGTGTTAAAGTTGTTGACAGCAGATTATGTGATGGAGTGACAGTTTTGAAGGAGGAAATGCATTACTTTTAAGGGAAGCACGGACATATCCAGATTGAGGGGGACACTTTCTATGAACCACAGAGTGGTAAAGAATCACTACACCACAAGCAGAGCAATGTGAGTGAGTTGGGTCCAATGCTACACAGTTTAATCCTATAACATGCATACCATAGGTGCCGTCTTCTTCTCGTCTCCAGTATCTTCGTAGCAACATATCCCTGCGTTTCATTGACCTGCAAGTTCCATGAAGGATATAACAAGCTATGTTGATTATCTAACTGTGCATCAGCAGGAGGGTTCTTGCCATGGTAGCCAATGGTTATATAGTTGGAGATGAATGATGTCTGTGTGGCCATCAAGGTGCTCTACTACACTTCCTCTGTAAAAGCAGAAGTCCCATCTGAAGAAAATGGCATCAGCGAATCATTCAAAGTGATTCAACTTAAGAGTTTAATGTGGTACTTACTCTGCTCTGGAGGCACCAAGAGACATTACGGCTCGAAAAACGGCTTCTGAAGTTCCATTGATGACACCAACTGCCATTATCGCTGGATGATCATCCCAGAGCTGCGAAAATCAGGTCACCAGATCAGCTCATGCTGTCAAGAACAGTGTGGTGAACCAGTTTCTTCACCTTTCCGTTGGAATCCTTGTCTTTTGCTTCTTTGAAGAGACGCAATCCTAAGGAAGCACTAGTTAAATCTCTGGTTTTTCTTGAACATCAAGATGAAGTAGAATTACCATTTTCACAGCCAAATATCTTCCATGTAGAAGGTGATACTACATCTGATGTCATTGCAGTAACGTGCGTTGAAGAAGTGAAAATACAAGATGGAGGCCTTTTGTTCGCCATCTTCTTGGAAACACTCATGCTGATAAAGATCACACAAGGCTAAGTCCTTTTGATGTATGGGGAGAGAAGGGGTATTGAGTTTTGATGTCTAAATACTTGCAGGAAACAAAACAAACTCACCTGAAAGGTTGCCATTTTCTCTCGGAAGAAGCAGCTGTCTCTGTGCTTGGGTTTAGAGCAGCAGCTTGTAATGAATGAATCCATCTTGCAGCTTCTTCAGAGCTTGTAACTCCCAACTGCGAAATTTCGAGAAGAAAAGATTCGACATGACAAAGAATTCCACACAAAGAAGGGAAAAAAGGAAAAATGTACCTTAAGATGATCATTATGGTTACAAGTATTCAACAGGGTGAAAATGAAAAACAACTGCAAATGAAAACCAAGTGCATGATCAGCATCCCCTATGATCCATCAAATTCCTATCTTTGTTGTCTGCATGGCACATACTTTTCTGTTTCGACTCTCTCGGCCATTGTCGACGACCCGAATGCAAGAATCTATGATCGCACTTCTCTGAGGCTCCTGCAGAGCAATCCTCCTTGGTCAGTGCATAGCCAGAAAAACATGATCCTTCATGGATCCCTTGGATAGAAGAAAAAGCACCTGTTCTTCAGATGTTGGGGCAGATTTGAAACTCCTGAGGCAGTTATCTTCAAGAACGAAGTACCTTTTAGGTGAATACTGCAACCCAAAACGGTTGCAGAGAATCACATACAGCCAACCTCTCATTTTTGCCTGTGTCATTCCAAAGATTCCCAGAATTTTTCTTTGTTTACCGGAAGAAGATGTGATGAATGATCCTCTGATTCCAGAAAAAGGAATCAGAGAATCAACACACAGACAAAACTTTTCCTTCTTCCCTTAAAATCTCCTGTCCAAGTTTCAACTTTTCTTTCTCGAGAGTTGGTTTCTTTGGTCGGTTTGTTTTCCCTAATAAATACAAATAAGTTGCGGGGTTGAAAGCGCTTTGAAATGGGAGGCTGCTTTCATTTCTTTCCCGTTATTCCGGTTATTTCGGTTATCTTTGCACGCCAAAAAGAACCATCCATACATAACTGACGATTCAATAAGTTGCAGCAGGGCAGGGAAAAATTCTGCAAGGCAAAGAACAAGGTTTTTCTACAATATACTCGCGCTGTCATACTCCGAGAACTCTCCACTGGGATGAACAATTCGTGGGTTGTGCCTATCAACAACGCTCCTGTCATCAGGAGGAATCATCATATGGTCTCCCCTGTCCCTGAACGTTGCTGCAGCAGGGGAAGGAATGTTGGAGCTTGCAGCTTCTGGGTTCAGAGTGATAACATGTGTCTGTGGTGAATTTCCGGCCGGCCATTTGCTGCCGGGGTTTGATGGAGCCAAACCTATGGAAGCAGATTGCTGCTGGTTCTTCATAGGCGACTTGGGCCGAAGAGATTCGATTTCCGGTGTCGTGAGGACGAGATGAGGCGCCTCCGGGGGTGGGTTTCTTCCACCACCTCCCATCCACACTTTCCCATCTTTGTCTGCGAAGTTCTTCACATAGGCCTGGAAGACATGTTTTCAGTCCAGAGCCGCATTCAAGGCTGAAGGATGCAGAACTATGTAAGAGAAGAAAAATATTCAATACCTCAGGATTGAAGTTTGATGAGGACAACCCTTTACCAACAGTCAACCAGCCTGGACGAATATTATGGTCTTCGCCAAATAGCTCCAGCCTTCGTCGACCAAGAGCGAAATGTTCGATGATTCGGTACATATCCTCAGGCTTTGCAGTGGAACCTGAATGTGCATTTTATGGAAGCTGAGATCACTGACAAGGGGGGCAAGGAATGCAAGAAAATGGCGGAATGGAAACTTGATGTACATGTATAGACATTTTGCAGCAACTTAGGTTCCCAGTAAAACGTGAGTCACAAGAATCAAACAATAATGAGCAATATTCAAGAAAAGCTGAGAACAGGAGAAGGCATTCCAAGGTATTTGAACTAAGTAGTCTCCATTACCATAAGGTGGTTCTTCCGCAATGATTACATCGGTGTCAATGTTGGCATGGATTATATGGCCATCCGTACTGCGTCGTACTGTCCCTTTAATACCCATCAGGCAATGCTCCTGCGACATCAGCACTGCAGTTAGCTATTCAAGAAAAAACTAAAACTCAAGCACTTTCACAACACAAAATCTGTGTGGCCAAAAGCATGTGGAGCACCATGCATTTACAAATAAAAATCAATGTATCAGAAAGCAAAAAGGAAGATTGAAAACATTTGTCCCACTCATGGTGCCCCTAGAACCTTATGCACGCAGCTCGCATAAGGCTATTCTGCTTGAAAATAGCAGGCAGACCTCACATTTGTTATTTCTTCATGGCACAGATGGACGTAAATGATACACTTTAGGATTCCTATAATCTTCATACGTTAAAGACCACGCGGCATATTAAAAAAAGGCTATTCTGCCATGAAAAATGCAGTCTCCTCTACTGATAAAAAATTACCTTTGAGCGCTGAAACAGAGTATGAGAGTCATGCCGTAGACCAGGAGATGCATTTGTTTTATTTGTCTTCACCCAGCATATATCTTCACATCTACGAAATCCCCACTTTCAAGACACGCAGAAGCAAATAGTCAAAAGATGGAGTCATTGAAAGGAGATGGAAGTTAAAGACTAGAAAATTAGAACCCCTTGAAGCTTAGACTACAGTTGAGGCCACGGCCCTGGCTCTATACCTTCTTTAAGCATTGTCTACCTTGCTCCAAGCCAACACCATCACCGACCCAAAGAAAGATGAAAGATGGAGTGTCAGTAATCGCCTACATAATAAAGCAAGAGTTGACAACAAATGTTAGTCAACTTACGCTGAACAACATACATCTAAATGCTGGGTGGGGAAAACTATTACATCAAATACAGAAGTTCAAGTTTAGTTATGCATCCTTGAACTATCAATTGCAAAATTATAAACAAGGAACTCAAAAAAAAAAGGACCTCAATCTTTAAATTCATTATTTCTTCGAATGTCCAGTACTCCATGTGGTCAGTGACACCAGGAGCCCTATGAACATACTCCTCCCACGGTGGGTCTACAAGAATGACATCAAACTTGGTACCAAAGAATTCAGAAGATAGCACCTGTTCCCGAAGGTCACACTTGTAGTACATAGGATGAGAAGCAGATTTAGAAACAATTTCATCTTTTTTTTGTATTAGCTCTCGAAGCTTTGGGTAGTCATCCACAACACTAGTGAGCTCTAACTCCCTGATGAAATTCTGAGGTCTCATGCCAGTATCGACAAAGTTTTGAGAGTAATCATTCTGCTCTCCCTGGAAGGAGCTTTTCCTAGAATAGAATTAGTTCTATTGGGGCCCCATCCTCCAGAGGGTTTCTCCTGGGAGTCACCAGAAATCAGTGGTCCCATTGGATTAAAATTTGGACCAGGAATGCCAGGTAGCATTCCTCTTCCAGGCCCTGATTGATTAAAAGCCAGAGCACCAGGGGAGAATCCAGGTGGTAGTGCTCCAGGGGGAATTGGAGGCATGCCAGGTGGTACATTAAGCATATTCATCTCAACACCGCGAGCACCAGGCCACATCATAGGAGCCTGAAATGGAGGAATAAAGACTCCTGGGGGAATAGGAAGGGGTGCAGGTGACATGGTGGGAGGTAAACCTTGGATAGGTCCAGAAGGTGGCAATGCAAGTGCTCCATATGAAGACCCTGCCAAAGGTAATGGAATACCAGACTGCTGATTGTCTCTTCCCATTGCTCTCGTCCTTCCCACCCTCCCCATTCTATTCCCCCTGTTACCTTGAGAAGTAGCTCCACTGAGAGTACCAGACTCCTGGTTCCCATGCAGAGGAAGGGATCCACCAGCAGAACCTCTTCCAGAAGATCCAGTACTAGCCATGTTACCTCGAGATTTCTCTGACTGCCAATCACCGCCATCTCTCCAAGGAGAACGATCTGGAGGGTCCAGATCATCATCCACGAAGCTATCCTTAGGATCATCTCCAGATTGTGCAGATCCTTGTGTATTGTGATGCTCCTTTAAATAAGCAAGTTCCTGTGAATCAGGTGGATGCCTTCCATCAAATTCACCATCTCTCCTAGATGTAGGCCTAGTCTCTTCTCTTCCATTGTTGAATGGTTTTGTTTGGATTTCAATGACATCATAATTTTCATTTGATATTCCATACTTGGACGATGTTTTAACAGCTTCTGTCCGGTTTCCATCTTTTCTACCACCAGGACGACCATCAGCTCTATCACGGCCACGTTTAGGTAATTCCCAATCCCTAGAATTACCATAGGTTGTTTCACCATCTCTCGGTTCAAAGCCTTGCCTTCTTTTCGAATTATCTTTTGTATGCTCCCGGTCCCTGCTTTTGTCACTCCAACCATCATCTGTATTTTTTAATCTATCATCCCAGTAGCTGTCTTTTCCCACATCCCTCCTAGAATCAGATCCTCTTTCAGATTCCATCTCAGTGTTATCTGCATCCACTGGATGCCTTCCTAGCTTCTCAGATATTCTTGGAACATCTAGATTGTCGACATCTTTCCTACTTTTATCTCTTACCCATGTGCCAACATCCCCATCAGGATTCGAAGACCTTCCAATGGTATCATGAACATCTTGATTAGCATGTCCTTGCTGTCTCTGCTCCTCATCAACATCTAATTGCTTCTCTCCGCTCATACCTCTGTCATTCAGTAACTGAGATCCTCTTCTTCGAAAATCATTCAAATTGTCTTCCAATATATCACTTCTACTTGGAGATTCAAGATTTAAATCAGAAGTCTTGCTACTTCTTGGATCAGATTTTGATCGGTATCCAGTCCTCCCACTTGCGTCATCAGGTTCATCCCATCTTCTCTTATTGTGTTTTCGAGTCTCTGGATAGACATTTTCTTGGCTATTATCCTTTCCATATAAATCTCCAGAATCTCTGGATGTCAAGATTTCCGCGTCAGTGACATGCTTAGCAGGCTGTACAGTTGACTCCTCAAGTGTTTCCCCACAATCAGGTTTACCATCCGATTCTCCATCTTCATACCATGAACTCAACACATCCAAAGTGCTTTCTTGTGGATTTTTTTTACCCTGCTCAAATTCTGATACATTCCTGGAAACAAAGTCATCCTCAACAATTTTTGAACCTCCGCCAGTTTTATTTCGATTTTCATGACTCTCAGATTTTCTTTTCTTTCCATTGGCACCCACTCCGTCCATTTTCTTCACCCTTGACTTCAATGGCTTGCTTCAAGACTAAGTCCTCCTGGCAAGAGTTTCTCAGTCATATTCATCCTTCACAATAAATAATACCCACTTCAGCAACAATCGTTCTCATCATAAAAATCGCGAAAACCCAGGAACCCTAATATCACACTGTTGAAAAGTATGCAGTAAACTAAAAAAATGACAACGTTTTAACAGGATTTATATGATTTATCCTTCAACCAAAAGAACCACGCAAAACTTTCAAGAGTTTATCGAAAACTAACAATCCCCTTTCGCCAAATCAGACAACAGAACGCAGCCCACGGCACTTCTACAAAAGAAACAAGTAACGAGCAGAGATTATCGAATTTTAAACAATCGCTTATCACAAAATGAGTTTCCAGAACTCCGTCACAGAATTTCAACAGAATCGTAAAACTGTTCTACGCCAGATTTCAAATCAAATTACATTGCAAATAAGGAAGCACAATTACCTTGTTTGTGAAACCGCAAATCCTTCTCGGGTACAACCCAAATTTCGCCACCCCCAGAAAAATCGACACTTTTGAGCCCCCTAGGCTCGCAGGGGACTACAAAACAATCTTTATTTAATTTTTATTTATAGCATGAACTCACATTGACAATTAAGCTTCATAAGAAAAATAGCAAAAATATTCGATTCAATCTCCCGTCGCGCATCAGGGTCCTGGAGTTCAGCACCCTCGACAGTTGGAGATTAAAATTGTACTACGGCGATTGCTCTGTAGGCCGAGTTCCCGATGAATCAATCCAATTTTTCTAGGGTTTTTCAGAAGAGGAGCTTGCCATTTGGGTGTGCTAGGTTTGTTTATTTAGTTAACTGATTTTTACAGCAAAAATTTTAACAATTTCTAATCACTTATTCAAAAATTTAACATTTACTATTTTTTTTAAAGCTACAATATACCCAAAATTAAGTCCGATTCTTAGAATCTATGATCTTTTCAACACAATTTAATAATTTTAAAAGAAAAATAAAACAAAAAAGAAATTTAAAAATATGGAATTTCGATAATAATTATCATTTTTTATAATCTTGAATTTATTTCAATTTATTTTAAAAAATGAATCAAGTCCAATTTTTAAAAATGTTATTTCTTGTGTTCCTCTCAGCAGTGTGATTTATAAAACGTAACTGGAAAAAAATGAACACTGCAACCGTGAAGCAGATACTAACTTGGTTGAGCCAGAGGCAAATGACGCCCCAGACAAATGCATTTCATGCTTCTTTGGTCATCTCTGGGCTGATTTCGTTCAGCAACTTCTGACCCTCCTGGCTGAGTTCCACCCTCTCCATCTTGATCCGCCGTCGCATTGCTGCACTCTTCTTCCCGGCGGATGCATACGTTCGAATCAGAGATTCCAGTAGCTCTGCCTCCAATTCATCCTTGGACTTCTTCAAAACCTCCAAGAATCTTTCAGCCCCATTCACATCTTTGTGTTCTTCAAAATGCTGCATCATTTTCCTGACACTGGGTTGAGAGAGAGTGAACTTGGTTCCATTGCCTCTGCCTAAGGAAATGGCATTTTCCAGACAGTCCACAGCTGCGCTCATGTTGCCTTTGTTCATGTAGTAGTCAATGTATAACTCGTACGTCTTGGCGTTTGGTTTTGATCCCTTCTTCTGAGCTTGTGTCTTCAGCTCTTTTGCCTTCTCTGGTAAGCCTTCTCTGAGATAAGCTCCAATAAGGACATTCACAATGCGAATGTCATAAGTTGAGCAACTTGAGGACCATTCCTCAAAACACTTCTCGGCACCCGGCAAGTCCTCCAGGCTGACCAGCACTTGAATCATATTAAGGTAGCTAATGTTTGCAGTCTTTGGAAAAGCTAACTTCAGTGAACGCCATATCCGGTATACTTCACGCAGGTTTCCTGTGCGTCCATATAGTGTAATCAGAAACTGATAAGCTGAGAGATCTTTATGGGAATTTTTGTTCTCAAGTTCCTTGAGTGCCTTCTCGGCCTTGTCAAATGAGCCAAACTTGATATATATAGATGCTAAGTTACTGTAGGTTGTCCAGTCAGGGGTGACACGACCATCTCTCTTCATTTCATCGATTACTCTTTCTACACCAGAAATATCACCCGAAGCAGCAAGAGCTCTCATCCAGAGATTGTAAGAGCAGGTGTCAAGCATGATATCACCAGTCTTCATTTCCTGGATTAATGCAGGTATCATCTGTGGCATCTTACACTTTGAGTAAAGGTCCATGACACTGTTATATGACAAAGAACTCAGTTCCGAGTTCAGTTCTTTCATCTTCTCAAATAAACCTTGTGCCTTTTCTATCATTAATTCTTTGCAATAGCAATTTAGAAGAGCACCGTAAGTGTGATGAGTTTTTGCAGATTCGGGCAAATTGATGAAGTAGGTTTCTGCAGCAATTATGCCACCACTCTTTGCAACCAGGTCAAGGTGTATTGCTTTATCACTGACTGTCTTGTTCATTCCTCTTTTCTGCATTGTCTCTGAAAGCTGCCAAAAAAACCCTTTTAGTGGAAAATAGCAACAAAAAGGGCACAACACTCAAGGAGTCTATGAACGCAAACGAGCAGAAAGGCATATGCTCATTGCAACGGCTACAAATTTGTCTTCTCCTAGGTTCAAAATTAGGAGTTGGTGATATATAAACATAGATTCACAAAAAGAGAAACAAGAGCAGCATGGAAAGCCAGTCACATAAACATGACAGTGAATTCCTTCTCGGGCATTAAAAAGGTAAACATTCAGCATCAACATTGTGCTAAATACAACTGGAAACCAGACAACCTCAATATTAAAATGGGACTTATCATCAAATGAATCCAAAATCTATATCTCGAGAGATCGGTGATTCAGTACCTTGAGCGCAGGGCGATAAAGCTTACGACTGCGTAGCACCTTGAGTGTGTGGCCAACTTCCCATTTGTAAGCACTTTTACGAGACTTGATAAACTGATTCAGATTCCCCCTAACACTCCGCTCTTCTCCACCGTCCTTCAGCAGATTCTTGTATAGCGCCTCGCCCAAATACTTCTTCAGTGAGCGCTTCCCTATAAGCTTCTTATTTCCAAACTGCTGCATAAACGAAGACGCCATCCCTTCTTCGAATCCTCTTTCTTCGCAAATGAATTTGATTGAGCGGAACAAAACACCACCGAAGAACACGAATCAACTCAGATTCAGATTTAACACACCATAACAGCACTGGAGACCAGAACCTCAACAATGCAGAAACTCCAGCATCCTAAGAGTAATGACTACTGCAAAATCAAGTCGCACATCATTGCAACAACACTTCAAGAAACGAAATGAAAGCGAAGAATCTGGGAATGGAAAGGAAAAAAACACCAATATGACGGGGGGATGAGTTCACAACACTAGGGTTTATGAATTTTCCAGGATTAACACGGAAAATTACGAAATGGTCCCAAAACTTTTGAGAATTACAGTGCTATCTTACGAATTTATGAAAATCACCCAAAAAAATATCTACATCCATAGTTAGCAATTAGAATTAGTGCTCGGCTTCGAAACCCATCAATTCTATGACACCGATAGTTTATAAATCACGATTACGATTTTTGCTTCGAATCAAGATATCGAAGTTTAGACGGAATGAGAATCAAAATCAAATCATATGATTTTAATTCAATTGACAATTCAAAAAAATTATTATCGATCAATTTTCTATTTATACTAATAGTACTAAAAATCACTTGCTTCGTTAATCTTTATAGTATTTACTTTCATTACCACTACCTTATTGGAATTTGAAACTTGCCATCAGACCCCAAATTTGCTATAATTGCAGTAGCGCCCACATTCTTGTGGAAATTCGAAATTGCTCTCGCTTACTTTTTATTTTATTTTTTTAATTTTCGGCAGTTTTTTTGTATGCTTTTAAATAGAAACTCATTTTTTATGATTAAATATAGAATAGATTATTCACATGCGTACTTTTCCACCGACGTCTTTGAAATCTCAGCTTGATCCTCGCGCTTGCTTGATTTCCTGATTTCTGATTGTTTCACAATTTGTTGGTTAGGTTGGGAATAATCTCAGTGCGATGCGTTTCTCGTTCATCCCTGTGTCTGGTTGGAAAACGCGCAGGATCCGGTTTTTGTATTGTTGATGCAGATTTCAACGAGCATTTATTGTGTTGCTTTATGAGATTGACGATAGCCCAATGGCGAATTCAATCACGTGTAATTGTAAAAATTATATCTTTGAGATACCCGTTGCTGATCCTGATTGCTGTTGATTCGAAAAAGACCGTGATTGGTCTCTTTCTTAACCGCCGTTTACCTGCCCGGTATGAAGTTCATCATTTTGTTTGATAGTTCTTCTGGCTCTGTGATATATTGATTTGATTATGGGTATTTGTGTTTTGTGGGTAGTCGTGTTGTTTCTTCATGGGTTGGGGCACTTGCAGTTCATGATATCTGGTTCTTTTCTCTTTTTGCGAATGAATCTAGTTCTATTTGTTTCAGATGTGTTGGGATCATCACATGCAATTTTCTTTCCTAGATTCATTAAAAACCTACTGATTGCGATCAGTATTTCTTTCCTAGGCATTGGATTGAATTGTTGACTTGGTTCGTTTTTTCATCGTATTCTCTCATCTACCCTCTTCTGGTTCCTTGTCTAATCTTCTCCTCCTTTACCTGCAGAAAGGCAAGCTTGCTGCATGAGAAGCTTAGTTTCCCAATAGGGTACTGATCGAGTTTTTTCAAAGGTTGAATCCGAGAAGTCAAATATGTGTGAGCTGGACCCTGATGTTGTTCGGTGGGGTTTGCACCAGATTGACTTATTACCTGCGACGCCTTCTCCGCAAATTGTTACCTGTTATGAAAAGGATTTGTCGAGGACAGAGTCCGTGAGAGAATACTTCTGTGATTCAATACCTCCAGCTCTTTATAGTGATGAAGGCGCAACATCATCAACTCTGGCGAATGATGAAGTACTTGCCTATGCTCTTCAGGAAGAACTTTCGATGCTTGATGCTGCAGAAGCAGCAGGGTGCATTTCTTCTGCAGAGCAACATAAAAAAGATTCTGTTCTTGCTCAGAATTGGCAAGGTCCCTCACTATCTACCCAGGGTAATCTGGAAGAAGCTGGAAAAGTTGAATCATTTTCTTCGGAAGAATATTCTGGAATTGAAGACCCAGATCAAATGCCAGAGATAGTTGATGAATCTGTTCTTGATGGTGAATTGGGTAAAAGGCTAAATCAAATGATTCCCATCCGGGTATGTTTATTTGTTTTAGTTAACAGTTAGTGAGATACTTTTCCACCATTCTTGGATGAATAATTTTTTCTTGATCGTGCAGCATGTGCTAAAAACTAATGGAGAAATACCATCTGCTGACGAGGCCATATCAGATCATGAGAGACTGTTGAGTAGGTTTGTATACCAGTTATCCTCCCCCTTTTGATGCTTTAGTATTGTGCTTCTTTAGAAAATCTTACACAGATATTTATATGCAATCCATTTACCCCTTAAATCAAACTTTCATTTTTTAATGTGTGTAATTCCAGATTGAAGCTATATGACTTAGTTGAACTGCAGATTTCAGGGGATGGCAATTGTCAGGTTATTTTGCTGACATTTTTCAGCATTGGCTCTTCTGTTTTTTTTTTTTCGGAAAGAAGGTGACTGAAGGAGTTTTTGCAGTTTCGTTCATTATCCGATCAAATTTATCGAACCCCAGATCACCACAGATTGGTGAGGGAACAAGTAGTTAAACAGGTTGAGTTTTATATGCTGCATTTTCTTAAAATTTCAAATTTCATATTTTTGAAATTTTATTCCCTTTAGCATGCTGCTATTTTCTATCTCATCAGCTGGAGCTGCAGCCAGAGTTGTACGCAAATTACGTCCCTATGGCTTACGATGACTACTTGGAGAAAATGAGCAGGTACGGTACTTATAGAAATACTTCCATTAAACTGAATCTGTACATTTATCTGTCTGCACTGCCACAGAGACGGGGAATGGGGTGATCATGTCACACTGCAGGCTGCTGCTGATTGGGTACAGTTTCCATCTACATCGTTCACATCATGTTTATCTTGCCGTTGAGTGCAGAAAGCTGATCATATTTCTTTTGTAACGTCTGCGATCGACATTCAAACATGCCCATATCCTTATTCTTGCAGTTTGGTACGAAGATCTTCGTCCTTACATCATTCAAGGATACTTGCTACATCGAGATTCTTCCAGCTTCTCAGAAGACAAATAGAAGCAAGTGTTCTTTCACAATCTGTTGCTTATCTTCTTGCATCATGACATGCTGGGTGCAACACGGAATGCTTTCTAAACATAGGATGAACACAAAGCAAATCATCCTTTTATATCAACGATTCTTGACTCGTAGCCATTACAAGATTAGCTGCATCACCTGTTTATTTCATTACAAGTGACTTCTCCTCACCCCACTGAAGCTCCTTTCTTCCTTGCAGTTATATTCTTGAGCTTCTGGGCTGAAGTGCATTACAATTCAATTTACCCTTCTGGAGGTAAACACCCATTCACCCCCTTCTGGTAAACTTTACAGACACCAGATCAATCCCTGAACATGGTTACTCTTAGCCTCTTACCAACCCACCGCCTGTTTCTGGTTTCTAGAGTTCCCTGAGGTGGAGAGACGGCTAGCTGTTCACAGGAAGAAGAAGAAGCGATGGTGGTGGTTATCATGAATGCAATTCCAGCCATCATGATTCTCAGATATCAGGTTTGGCAGCTGATATGAAGACTGCAGATGAGTGGGAGTGCAGCTATTGATTCATTCTTTCCTTGTAGCTCTTTGGTTTGGTGTCAAGTTCTGGAACAAGACATGTAAACTGTTTACTGTACTATACAGCAGAAGTAGATTAAAAAAAGGGATTATATTTTATTAATTTATAATAAAATGAATATAATTAAATTAAAAGGAGTATGTTTTATTACAGCATAATTAGTAATAGATGTATTTAGCTTTTTTTTTTTCATTTATTAGGTATTGTTTATTTTTAATATTTTAAAAATTGAGCCGTCGTGGTGGAAAGCGACGTGTAGTATGTGTGGGAAACCCTAATTGGCTTTCTCTGTTCCAAGGAAGAAGTTCAAACTGATTTCCGCCGCTGCGCTGGTTTTAGCTGTGGCGGCTCTATATATACGCCGGCGACCCTCAATTCATCGGCCCAGGATCTTCGTTTCTAGTAGTTGCTCGTTTTTTAACTTCATTCGGGCGGAATCAAGGTTATTCGATGACTCAGCTCTCTATTGATTTGTTTGGCTCACGTTGCGTTTAAAAATAAATGGATTGTCTTGTGTGATGATTTATTTTCCTGCGTCGAATTTTGTAGCGTTTGTGAGTGTTTTGGCAAAGAAATGGCTGAAGGAGGTGAAAGGAGTTTTGCTCGAAGAGATCGTCTTTTGTTGATTGAGTCACAAGCACAGAAGTTATGGGCTGAGAATGGTGTTTTTGAAGCTGAGGCAAGGGATTCTGCTCCAAAGCCTGGTGAAAAGTTCTTTGGTAATTTCCCATTCCCTTACATGAATGGGTATCTTCATTTGGGCCATGCCTTCTCCCTTTCGAAGCTCGAATTTGCTGCTGCATACCATAGACTGAGGGGAGCAAATTCGCTCTTGCCATTTGGTTTCCATTGCACTGGAATGCCCATCAAGGCTTCGGCAGACAGACTTACCCGGGAGATTGAAAAGTACGGAAATCCACCTGTGTTCAAGGAGGACGAAAATGGTGAATCAGAGGAAAAGGTAGAGGGTCAAAGAGAAGGTGATCAGACTCAGCCTCCTGGTAATTTTAAGAGTAAAAAGTCAAAGGCTGTTGCTAAGTCTGGTGGCATCCTGTCCCAGTGGGAAATTATGCAAAGTAATGGTTTGTCCGATGAGGAGATAACAAAGTTCACCAACCCGTACCATTGGTTAACCTTTTTTCCTCCTCTGGCCCTAGAGGATTTGAAGGCTTTTGGATTGGGATGTGACTGGCGCAGAACTTTTATAACAACGGACATGAATCCATATTTTGATTCATTCGTTAGGTGGCAAATGCGAAAACTGAAAGATATGGGCAAGATTGTCAAGGACTTACGATATACCATATATTCACCTTTGGATGGTCAGCCATGCGCAGACCATGATAGGGCTTCTGGGGAAGGTGTTATTCCTCAGGAATACACACTCATAAAAATGGAAGTAATTTCTCCTTTTCCTCAAAAGTTGAGCAGTTTGCAGGTGAGGAAAGTGTACCTAGCTGCAGCCACATTGAGGCCCGAGACTATGTATGGTCAAACAAATTGCTGGGTACTTCCTGATGGAGAATATGGGGCTTTTGAAATCAATGATACTGATGTTTTCATCTTAACAGAAAGGGCAGCACGAAATTTGGCTTATCAGAAGCTATCCCGTTTTCCCGAGAAAGTTAGTTGTCTGGTTAAGTTAACTGGTCAAGATCTGATAGGTTTGCCACTAAAATCGCCCTTAGCATTCAATGATGTTATATATACCCTGCCTATGATGTCCGTTCTCACTGATAAGGGTACAGGAATAGTCACCAGTGTTCCAAGTGATTCACCAGATGATTATATGGCCCTTCATGATTTGAAAGCAAAAGCACCTCTCAGAGCAAAATATGGAGTGAAGGATGAATGGGTTTTACCATTTGAAATTATACCTATAATTCACCATCCGGACTTTGGGGATAGATCTGCTGAGAGAATTTGTATAGAGAAAAAAATTGTAAGTCAGAATGATAGGGAAAAGCTTGATGATGCCAAGAAAATAATCTATAAAGGTGGTTTCTATGAGGGAACAATGCTTGTTGGTGAGTTTACTGGAATGAAAGTTCAGGAGGCCAAAGGTTTAATAAAGAATCAGCTTCTAGATTTGGGCCTTGCTGTGGTATACAGTGAACCTGAGAAGAAGGTCATATCAAGGTCTAGGGATGAGTGTGTTGTGGCTTTGACTGATCAATGGTACATCACTTATGGAGAGGCAGAGTGGAGGAAAGCTGCAGAGGAATGCTTAGCATCGATGAACGTTTACTCGGAAGAGTCTCGACATGGCTTTGAACACACCTTGAGCTGGTTGAATCAGTGGGCTTGCTCGCGTAATTTTGGTCTTGGCACTCGTATTCCATGGGATGAAGGTTTTCTGGTTGAGTCCTTGTCGGATTCTACTATTTATATGGCTTATTACACGGTGGCTCATATACTGCAAAAAGGGGACATGTATGGAGGTGATAGGTCTAATATAAAACCAGAGCAGCTGACAGATGAGGTGTGGGATTTCTTGTTTATTGGTGGTCCATACCCCAAGTCTTCGGACATATCATCTTCTGTCCTGAATAAGATGAAGCAAGAATTTGAGTATTGGTACCCGTTTGATCTCAGAGTATCTGGGAAGGATCTTATACAGAATCATCTTACATTCTGTATATATAATCACACTGCAATCTTCCCAAAGCGTCACTGGCCTCTGGGCTTCCGGTGCAATGGGCTTATTATGGTGAATTCAGAAAAGATGTCAAAATCAAAGGGGAACTTCAAGACTCTTCGCCAAGCAATTGAAGATTTTTCAGCTGATGCCACAAGATTCGCACTGGCTGATGCTGGTGATGGGATGGATGATGCCAACTTTGTTTTTGATACTGCTAATGCTGCAATCTTGCGTCTTACCAAAGAACTTACATGGATGGAGGAAGTCATTTCTGTGGAGTCATCTTTACGAGAATCGTCTCCATCAACTTATGCTGATCTTGTGTTTGCAAATGAAATTAATATAGCAATCCAAGTGACTGAGAAAAACTACAGTGAATACATGTTCCGAGAAGCACTTAAAAGTGGTTTCTATGACCTTCAGGCCGCCAGAGATGAGTACAGGCTGTCTTGTGGTTCTGGAGGAATGAGGCGTGATTTATTATGGAGATTCATGGATGTTCAGACTCGTCTCATCGCCCCAATCTGCCCACATTATGCTGAGCATGTCTGGAGAGAGTTGTTGAGGAAGGATGGCTTTGTGGTCAAAGCAGGATGGCCAGAAGCAGGAAACCCCGATTTCACCCTAAAAAAGGCGAATACATATTTGCAGGATACGATCATCTCTATGCGGAAACTCATGCAAAAGCAGGTGACAGGGTCAAAGAAGGGTAAACTAAACACATCAAATGCCCAAACTAAGCCATCAGTTGGCTTGATATTTGTGAATGAGCAGTTTGATGGGTGGAAAAAGGAATGCCTCAGGATACTCCAAACGAAGTTTGATGCTTCCACAGGAGCTTTTGCACCTGATGGAGAGATCCTCCTGGAGTTGCAGAAAAGCGAAATTGGCCAATCCTCCAACTTCAAGCAGATACAGAAGCTCTGCATGCCCTTTTTAAGATTCAAAAAGGATGAAGTTAAAACTGTCGGAGTCCAGTCACTAGACCTCAGGTTGCCTTTTGGAGAAATCCAGGTTCTCAGCGAAAATGTAGAACTGATTGCACGGCAGTTGGGGCTGGACCGTGTGGAGGTTCTCTCAGCAGCCGATGCAGATGCTGTCTCTCGGGCAGGAGACCATGCCTCTGTGCTGAACTCCAATCCGCCATCTCCAGGAAACCCAACAGCAATCTTTTTCTGAATGAGCAGGTGAATCTCCTCCTCTCTTTCTAGCGCCCCTTTTCCCCTCAATTTTCACAGTTACATTCTTGATGTGCCATGTTGTGGTGACACAAGCTTGCTTCCTGCGTATATTTGTATTCTTATTGTAATCTGCAGAGACAAGAGATGCATTAAAACAAACAAGTTTCTGCATATGCCATTTGTATTACAGGTTTTTTTCACCTCATGTAGAAATCTAGACATTTAAGGTGACTTGTGTAAGAAATTTAATCATTTGTAATGTATTTTTTTGTCTTAATGTATAAAAGAGAATGTATGAATATTTAAATTTATAAGTGATCTTAGATGGATAAGACTAATTAATTTAATGATAAAATTATACGTTATATTATAGTTATTTTTTGAGTTTACATAAATTTAGAATTGTATGAGTTTTTTTCTAATTGTGGGTATGAATTTATTTAAAATCATCTTTTGTTTTATTTAATATTATTTAATTTCAATTGTAATATTTTTTAAAATTCGAATAAATTAAATTATTTTTTAATCGTTTGAACCTCTGAACCGTACGGCTTGCACTTTCAAACAATGATGTTTATAATATACGATTTTTAAAATAACATTTTTTTCTGATTTTGAACTGTTAAAAATAGCAAGAAAATAACAACTGGAATTAATAAATATATTTTTAATTTTTTTTTTGTTTCGTCAACGTGGGTTTGTTTTCCCTTTTTTTCTTCCCACCCTTTTCGGATCTCTCTGGATACCAGAGTTGGAGCGTCTCCATTTCATCACATGAACCGTGAGTGCCCCGAATTCCCATTAGATGTTGATTCTGGTGGTTAATGGAGATCGAATTCGAGGTATTGATCTTACTTGGATGTTGCCTCTTTATGCCCATTGCGAAGACACGCACAAGTTTGCGTAGTCGCGTTAGATCATGAGTGAATTTGTATCGTTTGTCAGCTTTTTTGATCATGATGCTTTTTTATTTTCTAGTATGATCAGGTTGTTCCAGGGGCTGGTCGGATCGATTATGTAGAATATTCTTTCGAGTTATTATGATTGGCGGAGAGTGGGAAAAGAAAAGTGAAAGGAGAATTGGTTTGGAATTTGCTTGAATTTGGGGGAAGGGGATTCCTTTTGGTGGGAGTGATTTGAAAGTTGGCTAGGAGGAACGATGTCGATGTTCAACAAGTTCAAGAAAAAAGGGCATAAGAAGTCCTCAAAAATGGAACAAGATGAACCTCTGGTGCCTGCACCAGCACCTGCATCCAACGTGACTGTAAATCATGCATCGGTAGTAGCGGCAGCGGCACCAGATTCAGCAAATATTGCATCTGTTCCGCAAAACCCTGGGGTCGTTGAAGTCTTGCCTCTGTTGAAGGATGTTCCCGTATCTGATCGGCATGGAGTGTTCATCAGGAAAGTCCAAGTTTGTTGCATTTTCTTTGATTTCTCAGATACAATGAAGTCCGCTAGAGAGAAGGAGATTAAGAGGCAAACACTAGCTGAGCTTGTGGATTTAGTACAATCTGGGTCCTGTAAAATGAATGAGATAATGCAAGAGCAGTTGGTAAAGATGATATCTTTGAATATTTTCCGTGCTTTGCCACCTGCATCCCATGAGAATTCAGGCTTCAACCATGCAGATCCAGAGGAGGAAGATGTATTCATGGATCCTTCGTGGCCTCACTTGCAACTGGTATATGAGTTACTGCTGAGATACGTGGTGTCAGCTGAAACAGATAGCAAAACGGCTAAGAGATATATTGATCATTCATTTGTTTTAAAATTACTTCATTTGTTTGATACAGAAGACCCAAGAGAACGGGAGTATGTGAAGATTATTCTCCATAGAATGTATGGCCGGTTCATGGTTCTCCGGCCTTTTATAAGGCATGAGATTAACAACATACTATACCAGTTCATATTTGAAACTGAGCGGTACAATGGAGTTGGTGAGTTATTGGAGATTCTGGCTAGTATAATTAATGGTTTTGCATTGCCGATGAAGGAAGAGCATAAACTGTTTCTTGTACGTGCATTGATTCCATTGCACAAGGCTCAGTGTGTTGCTTCATACCATCAAAAGTTGTCCTACTGCGTAACTCAATTTGTGGAAAAAGACTATAGGTTAGCTGACACTGTCATATTGGGGCTACTGAAGTATTGGCCTGTTACCAATTGTGCAAAGGAGGTTCTCTTCCTTGGAGAACTCGAAGAAATTTTGGAGGTCACAGAACCTGCGCAATTCCAGCGTTGTATGGTTCCCCTTTTCAGACAGATTGGACGATGCCTCAACAGCCCACACTTCCAGGTTCGAGAGCCCAATTTTAGCAGGAACCAATAACCTTCTATTCATCTTTATCCAGTACTAGAGTCTTTTGCAATGTTTGATGTTATTGTTTGTCTGTATGAGGCTCCTGTTAAATAGAAGTTAATCATCTTGAACTTCTGTTTCCAGTTTTTAAACGCCTGTATTGATCATTATAAAAGAGAAGCATGCCTCAGCTGAATGGGTTGCATTAGCATGCATATGTTCTTGATATTTGGCTTTCTGAAAGCTCTTAGCTGGCCAAATAATTATTTTCTTTTTCTTATGTTGGAAATTTTAAAGTTATATATGTACCAGAAAACCATTTTATTCACGAAGTTTCTCCTTCTCAATATCTAGTATGTTTGGATTGTCGTTTTTTTTAATACCTATTTCTAAACATCATTTACTCCATGACTATCAATATTAGTTACCGAGTCACTATTGTTATAGATGTTTCATTATATATAGATGTTTTTGTATCAATACATGCATAAAGGCACGCTTGGATGGAAAATGACCAAAAAAAACATGTTTTTGGTTACTCATGTCTGCTTCTGCATCATAAATTAATGGAAAACACTCCACATTCCACGTTCCGTGCGTTCTTTCATCTCATCTTCATTTTCCCGTTTTCCATTCTGATGTGCAGGTTGCAGAACGGGCTCTATTCTGGTGGAACAATGAACACATAGTAGGTCTGATTGCTGATAATCGGCATGTCATTTTACCAATCATATTCGATTCCTTGGAAAATAATATCTGCAGTCACTGGAACCAAGCAATCAATGGACTGAGCGGCAATGTCCGCCGAATGTTCTTGGAGATGGACTTTGAGCTTTATGGAATCTGTGAAAGGGAATACGTGGAAAGACAAGCAAGGGCTGCAGAGCTGGAAGAGCAACGCCTCTCAACTTGGAAACGATTGGAGGAAGCTGCAGCAAATGTCACGTATTGAAAACTCCAGGTTATGTGCATTTGACAATATTTTCTCTCTGCTGTTTTTTCTTTTGGGCAAAAGTAGTCGGAAGAAACAAAACAACGGCCGAATGGAAAGGAAAGATGCATCAGAAGGAGTTGAGTTTTTGTCACTCGCGTTTTCCTAACACATTGTCTTCTTTTAGTGTTACTCTGATATCCTATCTTGTCTGTGTTTAGTAAATCTCATTTCACATGAACGTGCCACAATGAAAGAGCCCTCATTCTCGTCCCCTCCATTGTCATGATCCTATTACATTGACCTTAAACTCGAAACTGTTGTGTGCATAGATAGGAAAGAAATAACAAGTTTATTTCTGTTTCTGATATCTATTTCAGAAAATGGCATGACTGAACCTCCCTATTCCCAGAGATAGACTCTACTTGAAACCCCAGTAGGAAAATTATCATTGAAATAAATCCCATCTTCTCTAGCAATCCAATAACAAACACCGAATTTGCATTCGGTTCTCATCCTCGATGTGTAGACATTGAAGGCTTTTGTATGGTATGACCAGTTGAGGTGACAGAAGAAGAGGGTGTTGTGAAGGAAGCTCTCACAGAAACCCCACTTGAAAACTTGGTTTGTGGTGAGTTTATGATATCCCAAGTCATCATCACTGGATGCGCAGTGCACCCTCAGTGGGTCGGGGTTTTCTGGAAGCTGATTGATCACTTGGACCTCGTAAGCTTTTGTGAATTGGCAGGATCGAAGGGACTCGGCGTAGGACACCTGCAGAGCGCAGCCAGATGCCAAGATCGCCAGGAGGATGAACACCTTCATGGTTTTAGGTGTTTGTGTGTGGTATGCCTTTTTGTTTTGTTTTTAAAGGAGTTGGTATCTTTAGTGGAATTTGCATGGCTTCTCTTTTGGAGCAATTGGAACTCAGATTATGTGTGGAATTATATGCTACTGCTCTTACGTTCATCATGCAAATTGTTATGTAATAAAGTTTTCCTTTTTAGAAAAAAAAATGATGCCTCTAATCTCTTTTGCGTAGCATCGTGATTAAAATGTCAATGCATACGTCTGCAGTAAACTAATCCATGGCAAGAAAAATCATGGGCTTTCTTCTACGTAGGCGCACGGGGCATCCGTTTCGTAACACAGATGCAGGGTTTTCTTCTACGTAGGGCACGTTCGATACGAGGGACACGAACGTGCAGCACTGTAAGTATTTGATAAAAACGATCATCACTCTCTTATACTGACTATGAATTCCATGCATTCGGGTCACGAAACAGTCGATATCAAATGATATTCGAAGAGCAAGAAGTGGTGTTCGTCTTTCGGTTATTTAGTATATTTGAAAAATGATCATATTTGATATAAATATTTTACATTTGTGTGAGACATAGAAATCGACTTCAGATAAATTGTTCAAAAGGTAGCAGTGAATAAGTGCTTGGTTTCACACCAGCTGTCCTAGGAAGTGATTATGGGAAGGAGATTTGGGAGTGGAATGAATCATTTCCCGCGTCCGAAGCACTAAGTGGCAGGCAGTCATCACCCTCAGAGTTGATGCCAATTGCCATCTTCTAAACCTACAAATGTCATCTCAAAGAAAAGAATGAAGCACTCTTTCTGCACCACAGCTGCACAATCTCTTGTTTGAATC
The DNA here is from genome assembly GCA_002189035.1 of Utricularia gibba. Classification (NCBI taxonomy): domain Eukaryota; kingdom Viridiplantae; phylum Streptophyta; class Magnoliopsida; order Lamiales; family Lentibulariaceae; genus Utricularia; species Utricularia gibba. The sequence goes on along the minus strand of NEEC01000016.1, from coordinate 453,073 downwards.
ACAAATAAAACATTGTCAGTGAGAAGGGAAAAAAACTGAAGGAACCTGATCGGGAGCGGAGAGTCAAAAAAGGTGGTGTGTAACAGGCTTTAAGCAAAGTGCACACCATGAAGAAAAAATGATGAGCACTACCACCATCACCACTATTCCAGTGAAAATAACATGTACCTCCTACCTACATGAAACCTACTCTTCTGCCAATGAGCTACTGGTTGCACATTTCTATAAATAGGTGGCACTTGGAAAGGTTGTAGTTAAGAGTAAGGAGGATCAGGAGCTGATCTTAAACAACCAGAAGAACAGGTGTTTCTTTGGACACCAAGTTCTAGAGATGGCAAGATGTGGCACAGCCATGCTTGCAGCGATGTTCTTGGTTATGCTGTGTGTGGATATGGGGTTGGGGCTAGGGTGGGAAGTTTTTTGGGTGGTGGGGAAGGTGCAGTGGGAGTTGGGTCGGGTTCTGGGTATGGCTTGGGATATGGGAATGCTAATGGGCAGTACTACGGCAATATTCCCGGGGTGGTGGAGGTGGAGGTGGTGGTGGAGGTGGAATTGAAGGATATGGCAAAGGATATGGATCAGGATATGGTTCTGGATATGGGAGTGGTGCTGGTATGGAGGTGGTGGTGGGCAGGGAGGTGGAGGAGGACAAGGTGGAGGTAGCTCGGGCTATGGAGCAGGGAGTGGTTCTGGATACGGGACAGGTGCTGGATACGGAATAGGTGGTGGACAAGGAGGTGGAGGAGGAGGTGGTGGTGGTCAAGGAGGTGGAGGTGGCTCAGGCTATGGATCAGGGAGTGGTTCTGGATATGGTAGTGGTAGCGGCTCTGGATATGGAGCCAGTGGTGGAGGAGGAGGAGGAGGAGGTGGTGGCGGGGGAGGAAGCTCAGGGTACGGGAGTGGATCTGGTTATGGATCTGGTTATGGATCTGGGTATGGAAATGGTGGAGGCAAATGGAATGGACCATGAGCTCGTCATGGCTAAGGGCTCACTAGTTCTATCATTATAAAGATGCATGCATATTTTCATCAGCTTCACCACTCAATGTCATAGTATCATCAAATGGTAAAACCCACATCATCAATTCCCTAATGCTATGCATAATTATAATAATGCCATCGCAAGCTATGTTACTATAGTTTCCTACTGCATGATTCTGGAAATAAATCCCAATATGTCGAAAAAAGAACATAAAAAAGGTCAAGAATCGTTCTCACATTTTGGAGCAGTAGCACGACTCTGGTATAGATCCAAAGAAATCATCTTTTTTCAACAAATTAGTTTCTGCCATCAGTTTGTAACAAAACTTTCTTCGGGGTTGATATCCATCTTCGTGAATGGACCAAGTTCACCTGAAATGAAACAACAAAACGAACAAACAAATTCCACAAGTTGTCAATGCTTTTGATGCTTTTCATAGAATCTGAACTTTAAGATATTGCAGTGAGCTCCCACCACTAGAAGCAATTTTCCTAGTTATCATGGACTCGGCGGCACGAATTGCCCTCTGTGACCCGCTAATGGTGACTTTTCTGTGAGAAAGCAGGAAATCCCAGTCAGGTTACAAATTCCTGATGCATACATATAAAGTGATAGATTTCAGTACCATACTCAATACCTATTTGATGTCCCAGGGATGAAATCACCTCTGTCGGAAATCTTTACCCTAGCTCCACTGAGCTGCGGGACCACAGAATATAATTATGAAAAATTAATCAGACAATATGCATCTTCAGGGAAAAAAAAAATTAGACAAGATACAAAAAACCTGAAAAAATAACCTGACTGATTTCCATAATGTTACGTCCACCACGTCCAACAACTAATCCAATATTTTCGTCGGAAACACCAATAGTCACGGAACTACTTCTATCCTCCTGCCATAGACAATGCTCAATAATGAAGATAACAAATAAGATAACAGAAAAATCTGAGATTCATGATTCTAATCCTAAAAAAAATTCCAAGGGTGCAAATTCCGGTGAAGCAGCCAACCATTACTATTTCTAACGCATGGAACTAGATTCTATAAACACAGTTACCAGTAACTTCAGGTACCATTAAAAACAAGCACATGATGAAGGAAATCAGCAATTATGCACGTTGTACCACGTTAGCATTTTAACATGGTTTTGAAAAAGCTGTTCAGCATTGAGATTGTGAAATCAAAAAATGATGTGACACAATATGATCATACACAGTGTCTCAAGAAATCACTTGCCTTGTTATGAAGCCTGTTACTTGGATACTTTGCACCATACACATTTGGCCCGTAGTTGATCCCATTGTGCACAAGCGCTTCAAGACGAGTAAATGAATGACAGGATTTGAGACCGGAAAAGGAAAGGCTTAAGCTACATCAATTGATAAACACGAAGAGAAGAGGAATTTTCATTTTTCATGCATCATTTTTAATCCCAACAAAAAAAGGATGTATGGATAGTTAATTTAATCTATTTATAATTACGGCTTGAAAATGAATCTGCTTTTATATGCACAAAAAAGCATGTCATTCAGACATCATAAAGTGGTGTAATTGTCTCCATATTTCATACGTCAGTGATGTTAATATTTAATTCTCTTTTCAGTCTTACGCAATAAAGATGACTCCTTTAGCATGCAGCCTTATTTTAGCAAAAAAGGCATAACGCCTAACTTTCATGCCAATCCTAAGGATACTAATTTTGGGTCTGTAATTTACATTATGAACTTATACCTGCATATGGGAATGGAGAATGCATTGACTGCTGATAATATGGATCACTGACTAATTTCAATAGGATTAGCTCGATAGCCCGTAACTGTTCGCCCAATGTGCCAGTGACTGTCACCAATCTATCATGCAAGCCAGGGAAATAAGCATCTTGTGGTGATATCTTAACTTCAGCTTGTGAGACTTCAATAAGTGACCTAATCCAAGGAAACAATTGCGGATAAGATCAGGAGCAGGTATTTGCTCTAGAAAGTCAAGCAAACACACACACACACACACACACACAAAAGATAGAAGTGAAAACTGAAAAGGTGAAATGAATGGATCTGCAAAGGCTCCAAACAAGAATTATGTACACTCTCCGTTCATGAAACAGCTTTGAACTGTACGAAAACCCTCAGCTGATCTTACTAACTGATAGCACAGCCTCGTTTGACAGATCATAAAATTATAGATTAGCAACCTAAATAACATACACTCTCCATGCAATCCATCATACCAGAGGGAGGCAACAAATCACGAAGAAATTTACCTTATTTCTGCCCCTCCCTTTCCAATTATACCACCACAAGAACTATTTGGTGCTATCAGTCTAATTTTTGATACTGGATCAAGTTGCCCTCCGTCTTTGGCATAGAACTAGAGAAGCATAAACGCAGTTATACAAAGATCAAACCTAAAATTCTAGATCAGGAAACCTTTCAAAATGATTTCAATAACCTCATCCAGTAACTTCGAGAGGATAAGGTCAACTGCCTTTAGTATGCTAACAACAGGTCCAGATACTAAGATGATTCTATCAGATGTGCCAGGAAAAAATTCATAGTTGCGTGACAACTGGATGCGGGAACTGGATTGCGACTGAATATCATTTATTGTTGAACCACCCTTCCCAATGATGGAACCAGCTTCAGTGTTTGATAAAAGGAAACGAAGATGCGTACCCTTCTCTTCATTTCCTGTGCAATAAGCAAAAGCTCAGTTTCAATAACACACGAAGAATGGCCCAAAAAAAAAAAAAACACGAAATAGAAAAGAAAGTTTACTGATCACCTAAATCCATCGAGATCATTTTCGAAAAAGACAGAATTTTGAATCGAGCCAACAGCAGCATGAACAAGAGTCCCATGGTAGAATTTAAGTACAAAATCGATTACATGAAAAATATTGTTACAGATTGGAACATCCACTCAAAATCAGTCACTGGAAAAGGAAGCCTCCAGCATCCACTCACACTTGAAGCTAGCTATTTTCACACAGGAGATCTTCGCTAACAATCACGAGCAATGCGCACAAACTCCACACAATGCACGCAACAAATAGAAAAAAGACAACCTGAAGGAGTATCAGATTTATGAGACGGAGACTGATCCTGGACGACCTCAGAGGAATCCCCGTTGCGAGCGGCGGATTCGCTTCCCTCCATCGCCATGGTGCGCGTTTGACGAAAATGTGAAAGCGCAGAGTGCAGAAAGAAGCGGTGAGAGCTCTAAGCTCAGAGCATTTCCTGCGTAGAGCAAGGATCGGAGTTGTGATCCGCGGCGCAGAGCTATCGAGAAACCAGCGCACGTAGATGAGGGAGAGAGATAGGCGTTGACGGGGCGGCGTGAACTGCAAATGTCGGAACTTCTTGGTACGCTATCTATATTCATTAAACAGTGGAAATCAATTTTTTATATTCCGAAAATTAATTTTTAATTAAATAACATAATTGATCCCCAAACAGAATTATTATTCATCGGTACATAAACGATGAGTACATCCATAAGTCACGGAGGCAGTGCGGTGTTAGCGGCGAGCGAGCCGGCGGCGGCGCGGCGGACCGAGCAATCGACGGTAATATGCATGACGAGAAGAATTGAAATATATTCCTTATTCTTTATGATTCATTTTAAATATTGGATCCAATTTTTATTTTATTAAAAAAAATTCAAGAAGAATTTTCGAAAATCCAAATCAAATAAAACAGAATATCACACGCAGGAATATTGAATGAAGGGTGTACTCAAATGGCTTGGAAAACTCCGGCACTGGAACACGGCAGGCCGCCGATGAGATCAGGATGTCAACCCAAAGCCGAAAGGGAAGAGAGGAGGAGGATCAAGCGAGTTCTGCGCACGGTGCACCGGAAGCTGCTCGACGTTTCTGAACCAGGTCATCGGAAGCTTCCCCTGAAAAGGGTAGTCCCCGAAGAGTACATCTGTGATGCCATTGCCTTCTGTTCCGGGCAGCCAGGCCGCCACCACAGACTCCACCTTCTCCAGAAGCCATGGCTCCAGCACCACCGGCCTACCGGTGACCAGAATCAACACCGTGGGAACTCTTTCCGCAACCAACGCGGCCAACTCCGATCCCTCGAAGTGGATCTTGAGCACTGGATCATCACCTCCTGTTTCGACATACGGAGCCTCTCCGACTGCGACTATGGCAAAGGAGAATTCCTCACCGGAGAATGTTTCACTGGAAGGATTTGGTTCGTGTACCACCTCTGTAGACTCATCCACTGCTTCCCTCACAGCATCCAAGATTGTTGTTCCTGGAGGAGATGAGAATGGTGAAGCCCAAGAACACATCATGAAGCTACTAGCTAGAAGACGAACCTTCAGTTATTCTACCACTCTTCCCTTCCCAGTAGATGGTCCAGCCACCGCACTGATAGCCAAGATTGTCTGCATGTGTTCCGGCGACAAGAATCCGGTTGGCTTTCTTGTTGAGGGGAGGAAGGGCCTCTGTGGATCCTTTCCATTCTTCAACAGAACCAATGATTTTCTAACAGCCTCACGTGCTAATTCTCTATGTGCCTGAAACCATAGAAAATGGAATAGACAGCAGGAGGATATGCTCTAAATCAGTGATCCAAAGTGATGATAGAAGAAGTTTGATCCAAGGATACAGGTACAGGTACTAGAGTGCATCTCATGCTCAGCAATGATGCAATAAGAATGAATCAAATCTGGAAAAGTTTTGATTTCACAGCATGTCCAGTCTTTACACATAGAGGACAACTCCACAAGTAAAACTGTGTTGTTTAAAATTTTGAAATACTGTTTTTGCTTCTGTTTTTATCAAAAATAATTTTTTAGTAAATAATTCTGATTTTTATTTTTATTTTTGATAAAAATAATTTTTAAGTATAATTAAAAATAAATCAAAAATAGAAATAAAAAATATTTAACTTTATTTTTATTTCTATTTTTACCATCAAATTCCCCAAATTATTTCTATCTCTACAAATTTTTTAGAAAACATCATGTATATTTTTACTTTTTTTAAAAAAAAAATTCTACTACTATTTTTTATTTTTTAAAAAATAAAAATAACATTCGAAAATTTTCCAAAACAATTCTTAAATTTACCTTGCAACCAACCACATCTAACAAGGCTCTGTCAGCAAACGGATGCTCAAAAACTCCGGACACAAACTTCACACGTAGAATCCTCTCCACAGCATCGTCGATCCGTGGCATTGGTATCTCCCCAGATTCAACAAGTGACAGAAACTCTTCTAAGAACAATTCAAATCTAAAAGGAACCATCACCTGCAGCACATTCATTGTACAGGAACTTGTAATAACCATGCTTTGTTACCATACATCTGCAAAATGTCTCATAATATTGACTGTGACTGAGATCTTGAAAGGGAACGAAACTGAAAAAAAAAGGGGATAAAAGCAACAGATGAAAAACAAAAATATGGTGAAAGAAATCCTGCAAATCACTGTATACCATATCAATTCCAGCGTTTACAGTGGACAGGATGGCCTGGCGATAATTTGAACCGTAGGGATCATGAAGTCGATCCAGTGCTTCCCAGTCTGATATTATGAAACCCTGCACCATGCATCATTTTTTTTAACACAAATGCAGTTTCTGATGAATAACATGCAGCATTCAATGACTGATATTACATGGAATCCTTGTATGCTTACTGTCAAAGAAATAATGAGTGCTATAGCATCTTATTGTATTGTAAATAGGGAGTGAGGAGTGAAGAGCATGGATGGAAACACTATGAAAAAATGTTTTGGAAATACAACGTACCATGAAGCCAAGTTTGTTTTTCAGAACTTCAGTGAGAAGAAAATATTCAGTGTGCATTTTTCGGCCGTTCCAACTTGAGTATGATGCCATCACAGTGCAAACACCGAGAGAAAGACAGTCAAGGTATGGAGCCAAATGAATTGCCTCCAGATCATCGTAGGACACCACTGTATTCCCCTCATTTTTGCCGTTCTCTGTGCCACCATCTCCAACAAAATGCTTGGCAGATGCAATTACATTTTTTCTGAAAACAAAGGTAAAAATAAAGAATCAAACTGCAGATGATTCAATCATGCAGTGATGGAAGATTTTTGATCAGAGTGGCATATTCACTCTGTACAACAATATCAATAATAAAATAAGAATCATGCGGAGCATCCACCTTGCACCTTCCATGCCGAAGCGTTGTATGCTAATAACGAGAAATTTTTTTACCTTCCAGCAAGAAAAGGATAGCCATTGTGATGCCCCTCAGGTGGCTGCCCTTGAAGGCCTGCAACAAGGGAGGTCATTTTTCTGACAACTTCGGGGTCTTCACTGTAACTCTCAAAGCATCTTCCCCACCGGGGTCCCTGCTAACCTGAAAATCGGATGTCTCATTGCTAGTACATATAGAGTCAAAAACAATTCCTAGAGTACAATCTAACAACAAAAATGGTTCAGTGGAGTTGAACTAAAAAAGCAAACAGAAGAATGATTTACAGTAAGCTGATTAATGCGCCATTCAACTTACAGCCACACATGGAGCAAAGGCATACTGTGCTCCACATGCTCTAACTTCAAGAGCAGTTATCTCTCCAATTCTTCGAACCAGATCAGCATCTCTAGATGGAAAAAATTCCCATATGAATCAGTACATTTCACCAAGTATTCAGAGGCCTATTCCAATTATATCAAAACACTGAAATTCCTTGTCATGAAAGAAAGCTAACCGCGTGGCCCCGAGGCCAATGTTATGAGGAAAAATAGTGGTTCCACAGACGTTGCTATTCCCATGAACTGCATCAGTTCCATAAATAATTGGAATACCGAGACGGGTCTCAAGGGCGGCCTTCTGTAACGCATCGATCATGTCAGCCCAATCCACCGACTTCGCATTTTCAAATGGCTTGCTTCCACCACCACTAAGCACACTCCCTGCACCGAATTTGAAATCCAAGAGCTAGTAAAAAATTGATGGCAGCAGAGAGAAGGAAAACCAAGTAGCATGCAACAAGAAGAGAATGAAGTTGAGAGACCTATGAAGCGGTCCGTGATTGCAGAAGGCGTGGCAACACTGCGCTCGATTTGTGTCATTTGGCCGATTTTCTCAAGGAGAGTCATCCGGGAGAGAAGATCCCGCACTCTAGCCTCGATTGGAGCCTTTGGGTCCTTGTAAACGCATTCCATTGCCTTCTTCCAAAGTCGATCGCGATACGAGCAGGAACAGAAGCTAACCAGAATTCAGGAACGTGCTTTAATTCTTAAAGAACACAACACAAATAAACAAACTCTCTATTATTTCCTGTCTGAGTTGGCCCCCCCTGTGATCTTGGACATCTCTACATTATCTTCTTATAAAATAATGAACGGAAAAACACAGTTGGGTGCTCTAACTCCCTGTTCCTTCGATACTTGGAACAGGCTTGGCCATTGCATAAGGAGCAAAATTTGCAGAACGGGGATCATTCGCTCATGAATCCATCTTTAAACCAAACGAAGAGCTCTAGATTATGCTCATTCTCACCGACAACTTTCCTACCCATTTTCACAGAATCATCAGCAATACAAGAGATTTGTGGGGTTTCCAAAACACAGAAAAAAAGAGAAACTTTGATAATGGGAAATAAAAACCGAGCTCCTACATAACCTTTAATCCATCTCTGTTATACCTCAGCAGTGATGCGAAGACAGTTAGGCTAGACAAACCATTCTGCCATGCAGCAATCAAGTTAGGATAGCTTACTGCTAGCAATTCCAAGAATCACCCAAAAAAAAAAGCCACAACCACTCCAGGACATACAGCAAGGCGTCAGATAAATGGCTATTTTATACTGCATATATTACGGGAAAAGCAACAAACTTGGGCAAGCTGTCAAGCTGAACACGGAAGAAGCGGAAGTTAGACTGAAATCCCATGAAGCATCAGAAGCATTGCGACCATGTGATGTACAGTAAAGCAGAAATGGACTGAATCATCTCTTTGAACAGTTTACAAAAATCAAATGCTGGATATTAAGGACCACTTCTTTTCGCAAAAATGACGCACCCATCATTGCATCAGAAGAACCATTTGGTTCTACCAGGAAATTCATAACCTGGTGTTGCAACAAATAACATAAGACGAAGCAAGAAGCCATGACGAGGAGGACAAATTTTGCATCTCACACATCGACTCGAAGAGCGGAAGTATTGAAAACTAGAGCTCATAATATAGATTCGAAAAAATTTATACAGGGCACTATGCTAGACCTAAAATCGAACTGCAATGGATCACGAGGACGACAAGGAACGTGTTTCAAGAGCTGGTGAATTTGGTGACCGCCTTGGTCCCTTCTGAAACAGCGTGTTTCGCAAGCTCACCAGGTAACACCAACCTCACCGCAGTCTGAATCTCACGGGAAGTAATTGTCGGCTTCTTGTTGTAGCGAGCGAGTCTCGATGCCTCCTGCGCCAATTTCTCGAAGATGTCGTTGATGAAACTGTTCATAATGCCCATGGCCTTGCTCGAAATCCCGATATCAGGATGCACCTGTTTCAGAACCTTGAAGATATAGATCTTATAGGTTTCAGAGCTCTTCTTAATCCTCTTCTTCTTCTTGTCGGCCGCTGAGGCGCCAGCCTCCTTCGGGAGCTTCTTCCCCGCCTTGGGCTTTTTCTCCGCCGGAGCCTTGTCGGCCGACGGTGCCTTCTCAGCGGCGGGCTTCTTCTCCGCGGGTTTCTTCTCTGCCTTGGGAGCCATACGCTTCTCTTCCGTAGAATCACAATACAAAGTAGCAAGATTCCGAAGATACGGATAGTCGAGTGGAGGACAGGTCGTCAATATATAGAAGTCTGGCCTACGCTGTTATTGGTCAGTTGTGAACTTCCCGGATGCAGATATCCACCGTCGATCTCATAATAACTGAACGGTCCCGATTCGATTAGAACCGCAAAGTTCCGGATCAGCGTACGTGGGGACCACCACTTGCACTCTTTTTTTCTCCCTCGAATTTTTGTTAATAGGAAATAAAGTAAAAATTGCGAGAATTATAATTAAATTTCACAAATAGTATTTTAATCCCTACTATCTTAAAACTCAAATAATGTACATGCAAATACGTAAACCGTCACTGGTGAATCAGAGAAGGATTATTTCTACTTCCCCTTCAAGTACTATTCTTTAACTAAATTACAATTAAAATTATATTTTGTTTTCAAAAAAGAAAAACGCACAGTCCAAGGGTGCTCCCATTATTCCCAGGAAATGAACCACCAATGGGGTGAGAATTGAACGAATCCTGTTTGCTCCTCTAAAACCTATAGAACAAGCTCAAACTTATGCAGTGTGTGTTGTGTGTTGTTATTCATGAAGGATGATGCAGAATCCTTACCTCTGCCAAAGAATCACAAGCCTACAAAAACCGGTGGAGCACCGCGGTGGTTGTTTGATCAAAGTGCATCAGTGAAGGCTCTTCACTTCACTTTCACTTCACTTCAACCAGAGAGGCTTAGCTAAAATGTACAGCCCCCCAGCTCCTCCTCCTCCTCCTCTACTGCGGTTTGAAGTAGGTGTCGTCGATGGAGACCCGGTCGAATGCATCAAAATTTGCCTTCATGCCCACAAACTGGCTACCGGATTGAGCGCAAACCGTGTCGGGCCATCGACAGGCCCTTCCTCCGGTGCGCAAAGAGCACAGGGATTCACAGACACGAGCAAATGAATCCTCACCGGATGTACTCTCTGCCACACTTTCAATGTCTGAGTCCGAAAATGTAGGCAGTGATTTCTGGGGGGTGTCTGTGGCTACCCTTTCGATGCCGACAATGGAGTCACCTTCTTGTGAGAAGTGGACTTTGCATCCGAGTGACTGAATCGCCCTCTTTATTATTGCAGATTCTTTGACGACTTTCCTGGCCTCATCACTGGCTGCACGAGTAATCATCTTCTCCTTCCTCAATTCAGAAGCCATTGTGCGCATGGCAGATGTAGCTTCTCTGAATTTTTCCTCGGCGGCTTCTTTTTCCTGCATAATATGTAGCCTGAGACACACGTATGACATGACAATTGACACCATAAACTCATGTCATTTCAGCACAAACACAGCTCTATCTTAGGTCACTGTTTAAAAGAACATATATGACATGAGCTGCCTAATCCTAGATCCCTGTCAATGCACGTTTACGGTAAAGCTTCGCACACAAAAAAATGCCCACAGCTTCTTTTCAAGACTATCAACGAACACACATCTCCAAGAGATTAAGAGTCCTAGTGGCACCAAACGTAGGAGAGAAAAGAAAAAAAATGACACCATGTGATGCACCTTCTGCAGTTCCAAGAGCTTTCTGGCCATGTTCCTGAAGTGCATCTCAGTCTCTCCAGCTTGGGCCTCTGAAGGACAAGACCACCGAAGGTGGAACTGAGGCCAAAGAGTGGGAGCCAGAACAGCAGCGGGAGGAAGCAATGGGCCTTGAAATTTTGATGGGTCATAGAAGTAGTTATAGTGCACGTGAGACTTCCCATCTGAGGATCGCAAGTCACTTAGATACGTCCACATGCACCCACAATCGTCAAAAACACCGGCTTGCTGTCTCTCTTTTTCACTGATAACATACGATTATTTAAAAAATAAACATTAATAACTACTTCCTGAAGCAAATACATGTTTTGTTTTAGGAAACATCATCACAACTGAATGCTCTCAAACATGCATATGTTCGGACATCAGCTTCAAAGTTCCATTATAGATTGAAACTTAAGAGTGGTTTGAGATCACATCCAACTTCATTAAAAAAAAGCTGGCTGCCTACATTCCAGATGAAGAATATGTAGAATTATACAACTAGGGAGGTAGTATTCATACCTGTTGCAAAAAAAATTCCCAAAACGGCAGGAAAGCACAAAATCCAATAAATCTACTAGAAAAACCTGAAGGTTGAAACACAAATAAGTAATTAAGCACCATAACAGATTCTTAATGAATTAGCATGTATTCAGCAAGGAGTTTCATACCGATGAGAATTCAAAGGCATATGGATATATTCGTAAAAGCTGTGCTATACAATCTACCCACTGCAGAAAAATTTGATATGATTAAGAATGTATCAGACTCTAAAATGAAATAAAGAAGAAACAGCGGAAAAAAAAATAAAAATGTTAGGGTGGAAATGTGTCATAAGAAATGTTGTTCTTGGACATTGATCACAGAGGTACTCACCTGCAAAAAGATGGGTGAGTAATTATTTTGTGCATGGGAAGATGTTGACTGAGATGTTCCTGGGCTGGATGACTGACGTGCTGGTGATGAAGGAATATTGCCTTGAAATGAATGTCGAGACAGCTCACCAGTACCACTTTCAATCCCGAATATGGTTGGTATTCCCAGGCGATCAGAAAATGGATGACCAAAGGCAAGCCAGTCCTTTTCTATCAGCGCCTAGACCAAGGCAGACAACACAACTGGTTAAACGGAAAAGCTAAATCTTCACTGAAAGAAAGAATGTGGGACTCACACCAACAAATGCCTTTTTTGAAGGTTGTTGCTATTGCTTTTATCTCTATCAGTACGTGAAAAGGTATGGCCTAATCATCTCATGAAATGCAAATGAAGCAACAGGATATGGATGGGACTTAAACCAGAATGCAAGACTATTGAAAGTTTTGGATGCGTTGAGTAACAAGAATTCTAACATAAACCTATAGATCAAACATAAATGCTAATGATATTTCGCTATTACCTGAAAACCCTTGATAGTCCGGTAATATGGATCAAGCAATAAACTCGCAAGTGACACTAATTGGGTTGTTCTATCCCATCCATCACTTCATGAAAACAAAAGTAAGAGTCATGTAAATATAAAATCAAAAGTGAATTATTTTAACATATAGAAGGATCTCAAGATGAAGAACATTATGATTATAGAAGCTATTACTGGACAAAGCTGGAAAAATATATAAGATGTGGGGAAAAACATCATAAAAAATGAACCCACATTATCTGAAGACATAAAAAACATGAAAAGAAAAGAAATTACTAGGTCCACGAGATAAGCACTGAAATAAATGTATATTCTAGGTTCCCCTAAATTTTTTCCAAGAGTTCATCGTAAATCAGGAAACATCATCACATGTTTTGGAAAAATAAAGCACAACACTCAAGAAATTGAAGGCATATACTGTCTGAAAAAATTCCAATTTTTTAAAAAAACTGAATGTTGCATTCGAATTCCTAACCCTTCACGAATGCATTTAATAAAATATAAAAAATATTTCACTCACATCTAGTTTCTATAGTCAAAGTAAAGGATCAATCGGTGGCTTTCTTACCTACAATGAACAAGCACTGATGCTGATTCCAGAGCTACGCGGGCAGCAATCCAAGCTGAACCAGCCAAAATGCTCTGGACATGCGTTAGCCAACCACTATCCCCAAGTGTTGCGACTGAGGCAGACATACTGCTCAAATTACCTCCACCCCATGTCCACCCACCATGCCGCTATAAAAACAATTGAAAACATGAGAAGCAGAAATTCCAGTCTTGATCGCCCAACGTCAATCAAATTCATTCATTTGAAAAAATATTACATAAAGAGAATCCTGAAAACATCATCTGAAGCATAGAATGTAAGAACAATCACATTGAAAACTGCAGAGGGCTCAAGGTTAGATATTTTTAAACAAAAGGGCATAAAAGTGCTACAAAGCATATGGCCATTCAGCAGATCAAACCTAAGAGAAAAAATATTCTTTCCAGCACACGCAATGTAGACCCCAACAAAGTCAAAAGAAGGGAACGACATACTAAAAATGAAGATTTCCCATCAGATGAAGTGGAGCCGTGAGTATCCACATAGCCCCTGAGCCGAACCAGACTCTCTCTCATAGCGTGTATGTTATCAATACCAAAGAAAACAATCTGAGAAAGTTCAAATATTGACTATGAGCATGATGGATAAGTAAGCATTGCAGGACTACTCGGTAAAAGACCTCTGATTGAGAATAATTGGAAGATGACTCTGATCCACCGCCCATTGCTCCATTAGCTAAGGCATTCTTCCTAGGCCTTGCATCAGCAATATATAATTTTCTGCTTGTACCATGTTCCAAGAATTAGTGTCTTGGAAACATGAATTTGTGCGAGAACAAGATGGACAGAAAAAAACTAAGCACTAAACTCATTCAAGAGATTTCACCTCCTTTGTTCCTTATTTCCAGAAAGCTGAGTCAATAGGGCAGCAACTAGCCTCTCGTCTACATTGCTGCATGATTTTGCTTTAGATTAAAATTGGTAAGTAAAAAGAAGACATGGGATAGAACTATTGGATTGCAAAAGCAATCAGCACCTTACTTCTAGCCATGAAACATCATTTTAAAACCTTAAATCTAAACCTTAAAAATGATACGAGCGCACCTCCTCATATTCATTACTAGACCAACCATTGGTTGTGAAGAACGTGCAAGAACAGCCCCCGTACCTACATCAATATCAAAAGACAGCTGAATAAAGTTGAAGAATATGGCCTTAAAAACAAAACAACAACCACCTGGATGACACCACGATATCACTGGCAATCTAGACCGTGCACGGAATGTGCAAGCCTGCAGTATTTCTGAATCACTGAAAACATTGATCATGAAAATGCATGACATAGAAACATTAGCATTAATGATATGCTGCCACAATTTCCAATAAATATGCAACAGAGGAGAGCTTCACCTGATTGAATTTGGGACAAGCAATGCAAACGGATAGGTTGAGCACATTGTATAATTAGAATTCACATTAGTTATCCTCCACCACTTGTTAGAAAATGTGAATGAACCATCTTCAACAGTTCTTTGGGAAGCATCACATGATTCTAGACCAAGGAGTCGGAAGTACTCATTTAATAGCCGCACCTTAGGGGTTGTGTTACTAAATATATATAGCCCACTGGAAAAAGCATAGAAATCCCAAAGTGAAGCTGGCTTAGCACAGCTAGTTAAGGCATCATATACAGCACGCCTCTGCAATATCACAAACTTTGCATCAGATTCTGCAGTGCTGTAAAGTCCAGACGGCAACTTTCCATTCTCATCATGAATACCTGTTTTGTTCGTGGGCGAAACCCAAAGACAATGATTCGCAGATCTTTTCCTGAAGTTAACAAATATAGATAGTTTGATCAATGTAAACTGATACATCTGAATTCACAGTAGGCATGAAGGCAGTATATCAAACTATTCCCTTGTATTTTTATTTAATTATGAGAGTGCATACCAACAATTTGGAGCAACCGTAAAGAAGGAGTCTTATCAGCTGGCCTAGGAACTGCGAGCTTAAAAACCTACACAAGAGATTTCAGAAAATAAAATTTAATAATGCCAATAAGCAAAATTACAATGATTCTAACAGCTGGGCACAGCAAGAGCAACAAGAACAAAAAAATAACACACTTCTGCTGCATGCATAACCAACAACATCTAAGCATTTTTCCAACAATGAACAAATCTAAAATAAAGCGCATTGTATCACTACTCACATAAAAAATACAGATTCCATTGAGTAGCTTCAATTTTTCTTTGAGTATAAAAACTTACAGTTTTGCCGAATTTCTCGATAGTTGCTAAGGGTATAGTGCCAAGAGAAATAATGCCTCTAGATACATCACTCTACAGAAGGAGTTTACATAAGTATCAATGGCATGGTAAATAGCATATAAAAACACTAACATAATAAAATACACACTACGAAAATTTAACACAATAATTTTTTATAATCATTAATCAACATTTGATAGTAATCTATGACTAGACTCAAGGTTTCTTTAACACATTTTATTTCTCCAATAATAAGATCAAATGAACGTTAGTATAATACCCCAAATGCAAAGATGATAATAATTCCAATAAGGGGTTTAGTTAGCGGATGCTTATTTTTCAAGAAAAAAAAAGCTGGGGAATTACAGTTCAATGAGAGTGATACTGTAAATTAGGAAATGGGTAATGAGACATGTCTCATATTTAACATTATTTCCAAGGCACACCACTTACCAGGAATAAACATGTAACCCTTACATCTTCATTCGGTAACAAAAATTTTTTCTAAATTATAACTGCAATTCTTACCAAGAAGAGAAGGCGGAAGTTAGTGACAAACAGTGTTCCAGCTTCATCAGTATTCACAAGAACCACACTACATCCCTGGAGGTGACTTCAAATATCAATAATATAAAAGTAGGCATAAATGAATAGAATTTTGTATAGAATTCTATAATGACTTAGTAATTGCTAAGCTGCACACATTAAACAGCGAGGGAGGGAGCAAAAATTTGAGCACATTTAACTCCTTTCACTGACAAGCATAAATTTTCGTATTCACATCCACACATGGTGAGATGCATTTTAGAATCTCCTCAAGGTTGGCATTTTACACCCGATACCAGAACATAATCTCTGAATCTACCTCATAATTTCCAGATAAAGAAGGATTACTTGTTTCCCAGATTACCCTCGTTCCACGGGAAAAAAACAAACGCAGCCACAATCAAAACCAGAACTACCTCTACTATAACTCGCTCAGATTTGATCAAGAACTCCTGAAGTCCGTGAGCAGAAGAAGACTTGGACACAGGCTGTCAGAAAAGAGAAGCAACATAACTAACAAATTTTTCTTTTCCATATATATTTACAATTCTTAAAAAGATTGGGAAGAAATCAAGGTAGAACTCTTGCGTGACATTGGGCATTTACATCAACTTTTGTCCAATCAAGGGCGTCCCAACTGCCGAGTCCGTCGATTTTGTCGTGCTCGGAGAGCCGTGAATCACGAAGCGACGCCATTCGCCGCGGCCGCGGTCTCGGCATATCCATTTCGTCACATACAGCAACCGATTCGGATTGGTCTTCGAATTTTCGCAGGAGAAGAGAGCGGTTTCTTGGGAGGGTTAAAGAATCGGCTGGGAAAGGAAGAGAGGCGAGATGTCGCTGTCGCAAGGTAGGATGATGAGAACTGCAACATCCACGTCACCACCGTACCGTGATCACCCATGTTAAATAAATAAAAATAAAATAGAATTACTTCTTGTTTACTGTGTGCCAGGACGTTAGCTATAATTTATTTATTTAAATTTTTAAACTGTTAATTATGTGTAAAAAATTAAAAAATTGTATTCTCAGCTTAATGTTTTGTTAGTTTTGTAATTTTCTTCCCCGCCCCCCAAAAAAACGGAATTTAGGGTTTCAGACTGAAAGGAGGCCGTATGCTAATTTGAACTCTTCGCCGACCTGTCGCCGGAAATGGGGAGAAGCGACGACTCTATAGCCCGGCGGAAGATCAAAAGGGTAAGGAAGAAGCAAGATGGTAAAAATGACTCGACTTCGAAGGTCTCTACTCGTGTCGCCTCCA
This sequence comes from Utricularia gibba, assembly GCA_002189035.1. NCBI lineage: Eukaryota > Viridiplantae > Streptophyta > Magnoliopsida > Lamiales > Lentibulariaceae > Utricularia > Utricularia gibba. The sequence goes on along the minus strand of NEEC01000016.1, from coordinate 435,752 downwards.
TCATCGCCTCTAAGAAGAGACGCCTTGCTGGCAAGCGCCGACTCTGTCAGGTTACTTAGGTTGACTTTGTCATTGATTCTGAGCATTAACGTTTTCCGGGGCTTTTGTATTCCATGGTGACTGGGTTTGTTGTGAAGTGCTTTGATACATCTTCGTGTGCTTTATCATGATTTGTCTGCCCCTCATTTTTGGGTTTTTATAAAATTTAGTGCTGGAGATAGAGAAAACCGAAGAATGAGCAGGTAGCATGTGCAGGTATACTAAAAGAAAAGTAGGGTCGTTAGGAACCTTGATATATTCTGGGAGCTAGGGACAACGAGTATTCATAGGGAACGAAGAGTTAATGATTAAGGACAAGCATAAGCGTCCACAGGCATATGATGGGAGATTTAGTGGATTAAATGAAGATATCCTGTTACTTTTGCATGTACACGTTGATCTCGTGGGGTGGCTCATGATGTTCACGAGGAATACAAAGTATGGGTGTTGAAGATGAAATTGAGAAGGGTGCGCTAAGGTGTCAGATTATAAAGGAAATACTGTTGATTTTTGTAGCCTGATTTCTTTTCTGTTAATGATTACCTGTGCAGGGTATGTGTTACAGTCTTCCAACTCCCGAAGACCCTTTTAATGATAGGAAGGGGAAGCCAGAACTCAAAAGAAAAAAGAAAAGACAAAAGAGCAATGGACTTATGAAGCCCAACGTCCGGAAGACCTCTGAACTTGATGGCCTCCTCCACAATGACGGGGTTGTGTGCCAAGATACTGAAGATCGTGATGTTATGAGGTCCAAACGTCATAGAATGTCAGTACCTATGCCATGTAAACATTTTATGGGACCTGAAGTGGTATTCAATATAGGGAAACAAACGAGACAGATTTTTAAGTTAGAGGAGTCCAGTCAGTCATGGAATCTTTCCAAGAACGATCTTGGCAGTGACACGGTGTGCCCACCAAAATCTCTAATCATGTTCCTGGAAGCAGTCCAGAACACGATAGACAATGATGAAAGGTTAATGCATGGATGGGAAAAATCTCTCATCACTTATGGATGGGGGCTTGACTTTTGGAGCTGTTATTCCAGTGGAAAGGATATATTTGAGATTGATGTGAGAATTTTCAAATATGAGCAAATTGCCTGGTTAGCATCAGCTGCTGCAGACACAATTTCAATGCAAAAGAAAGAGGGGATATCTTTTATCATCCCCTTTCTTTTATTCCTAGTCCCCTCTCAGGATAGAGCTTCAAAGGTTTGACACTTCTTTTCAAATTTTTCATTGACCGCCTGGACCTTCGGATTTTAAAAAATACGTTATGGTTTTTATTCTTAACAACTAAGTTTCTGTGTATTTTCTGTTACATTCCCTAGCTTGTAGAGTTTCCTCTCTTGCCCTAGTTCATCCGGGGTTCAATATTCTGGTGTTGTAGGTAATTTCTTGAATGCGTTGTAAAACACATATCCTATTTATTTCAAAATTATTTTTGATACTTTATATGTGTGAAACACGTATCTTGTTCCTATTCATAACTTTGTTTTGTCGTGAGCGACACATCTTACCTTTCATGAGAATGAGAAGTCTAACTCAGTGTGTTGTTGTGATCCCCTCCTTTTGAGAGTATTCTCAAAGTTGTCCATGTTTCTTACTCCCAAACTGCCACATCACTGATAGGTACGCCATGTCTGCAAACCTTTAAAAGCATCTGGGATACATTCTGTGAGTTTACACCCCGGTGCCACTATAGATCATCAAATCAACGGGTCAGAAACCTTTCTAGTATTTTTCTTCCATGATTAACGTAGTTCAATGCATTAATATTACTGACTACTTTATTTCCTGCTTTTCTCTGCGATCCCATCTTCTCACCAAAAATTTCCAGATTAAGAAGTTGCAACCCAGAGATTCTCATTTCGACTCCTGAGAGACTCCTGGAACTCCTTTCCTTAAAAGCGGTTGATTTGTCTGGGGTTTCCCTCGTGGTATGAACTTGCTTTCTTGGCGCTTCGTGGCCACAGTTTACTACTCATCATCTCCATTAGACCATTCTTGCCAGTATTGAGATCCCCTGCTTGCTTCTCCATTGCTACAGGCTGTTGAAGGATTGGAGGTTCCTTTTATTGGATCTTACGTAGACTCTGTAAAATCCATCAGGGGCCTCGTTCCCAAAAATGCAAGAATGGTGGTTTTGTGCGACTGCAAGGAAACTTCACCCATTTCTGCCTTCGAAGACCTTACCGAAAGACCAGTTCATTTTTGAGGATAGTGGACCGAGTTGGTGCAGAGATCTTTATTTCTGAGTTAGTGTTACCAAAGGCCGGACCGGACCGGACTGGACCGGATCTATCCTCTGTTTTTGTTTTTAATTTTCTATAATTTTATTGTTACCTTAAAATAAATACGCATTTTTAATTATTATTTCCTTTGTTGTCTATATAATCATTTGGATGTGATCGATCCACGAGGGTAAAATAGTGTCGTCGTCATTCGCAGCACGGAAAAGATTCGTATCGCCTCTGGTGATGCTCGGAGTACTGTGCGGTCGCCCCAGGCCTTGGTTGTTCTCATCCCTTCCGCCGTCGTACGTCCACGCCTCTGCTTACTTTCATTTCGATCGGCGGTTTTGTAAAAGTCCAATCCAGGCCGTACTTCTTGCCGGAGATCACTCCGACGACCAAGTCTTCCGTTGGCCGACGTCTATATGGCACTCCACCATCATCCCCTCTTACTGGAGGAAACGCTGGAAATCGGTGCTCAACCGTCGCGAGAACTATTTCGTGACGGGAGGAGGAGGATCGTGGAATGTTGCCTGGGATACGAGGCCAGCGCGATGGCCGCACCATCCAGATTTGGCTTGGATGTTGTTCGGTGGCAGCGATAGTTTGATTTCCGTTGATTCTGATGTAGAGTCGAATTCTGAGGTGGTTGGATTGAAAAGAGAGAAGACTATCGATTACAGAGTAACTGGTGAATTTAACGTCTTTTAGTTAGTTGGTTTTTGTTTTGTGATCTATTGCCCGGTCATTGGATTTAGTGATTGACTGGTTGTCTCAATTTTTACAGGTGTTGTAGCTGATGGTAGGTGTTTGTTCAGAGCAATTGCGCATATGGCATGCTTGAAGAATGAGGGAAATGCCCCTGATGAGAATCGGCAGAGAGAACTTGCTGATGAGCTAAGAGCTCAAGTATTAATTTTCATTTTTCTTTCTTTATTTCTTTGATGCCTAGCTCTATTTGCATCATCTTTACTGGGGCTTATGTCACACAGGTGGTTCAAGAACTGCTACAAAGGCGAGAAGAAGTGGAAAGGTGACCTTTTTCCTTGCTCATTTTTCCTACTCCTTTTGCACCGGTGTTTCGGTATTTGTTAAGCGGCTTTCGTGGGATTGGTTGATGTCGCTAGCGTTTCATGTCTGACTAGTGGTATTCTTTAGGTTCATTGATGAAAATTTTGATGCTTACGTGGCAAGAATCCAACAGCCTTATGTCTGGGGTGGGGAGCCAGAGCTGCTTATGGCGTCTCATGTTCTTAGGTGAGAATTGGCTTTCTCATTTTCTAATCCAGTAAAAACGCCCAAAACCACAATTTTCTGCACGGGCATCTTGTATGTGGTTACGGTGGATCAAGAACATTGTGAGCTTTCATGCATGATTTCCTAACCTAAAAGAGACTGATCTCGTGAACAAACGTAAAGGAACCCTGAAGCCTGCTTTCTGATATCGCTTCTGCCTCTGTGATTCTCAGCAAAACCTTAGTTGGAAACTAACTACAGAACGGCTCTGATACATCTACCGTCACTTTGGAAAGCATTTAGAGTAAATCTGGAAATCATACTTGACTGCTCATTGGACAGTCTTTGGTACCTTGCAGGACACCCATATCCGTCTTCATGAAGGATAGAAGCTCCGGTGGTGATGGTGGTTTGTCGAAAGTAACCGATTACGGTGGAGAGTATGCAAAAGAAGACCAGAGCTGCATTAGTGTTCTTTTTCAAGGATATGGGCACTACGACATTTTGGAGTTCGAGTGAAGGGAGATGGTTGCAGCATAACTGACGCGGCGGGATGGAGGTTTCGTCTTTTGTTTTGGAAGATTCTTTCAAAATGCATGTTATCAGATTGTGTCATCTGATCTGATACCTTTCTGCTGTTTTCATTAATAATGAGGCAATTTTATTCTTACACTTGGAGATTGCCTGTGTTCATCATTATTTGTGCTTTATTAATGACCCTTTTCAATTCTTTAAAATTACATTAATAATTATTGGTGATTTTTTCACTGTGAAGTTAGAATGACCCTCGCCCATTCCGTCAGGCTGCCGCGGCCCCGCTCGCCACCTGCCGCCGTTAGAAAATTTCTCTTTTTCCATCTCTTCTTTTCCAGTTGTTCTGAATCACCCCTTTTGTGTTCTCCAGGTTTGATTTCTCTAGGTTTTGTTAATTTGCTACACTCGAAAGAACAGAAGAGCGCAAGCCATGGGCGTGAAAGCAGAAACCGTCGCCATGTTGCGCGCTAGGTGAATGGGTTGCCTTTTTTTTTTATATTGGCAGAGGAAATTTTCATGGACAGACGCCCGAAACGTGGCGCGTCAGCCGTCAAGCAAGTAATTGCTGCTGGAGCGAAAGCGTTGCCTGTGTTGTTGGGCTCACTTTGTTGGATTACAGCCATAGAATGTGTCCTAAAAGAGGGAAGAAAGAATGGCTTGGACTTCGTGAAAGTCACAGTGCTTGATTGCTGCAATAGATCCTAAGCTTTTGTAGTCTCTACGGTACAATTCAGTTTTGGAAGAATTTCGCTTCAGTCTTTCTTTTTGTTTGCTGCAACATGTGCTTCTGCATCGTTCTGCAATTCTACAGTTCTCATTTGCTACCATTTTCTTCCTAGTAATACACATGGAGCCATGCAGGTTCATATGAACAGACAGCTTAGAACATGGGAAGGAGCTGGAGTTTACGAGCTTGAAAGAACTTGCAACGACTTGGTCTACTATCTTCTTCACTCTTTCTCTTTACTGCAGCAACACCATCAACGTTCACCAGCTTCATCTGCCTTTTGCTCTTCCTCCCAGCACCATCACCATCCTCTTCTGCCGTGTCACCCTCCCTACAAGCATACTTTTTTGGTGAAGCTACTGTAACAGAAAGGCACAAGTTGAGTCGGTTCATAGTTGCCAAGGGGCTCACCATTGCACTTCTACAAGGCTTTTGGAATAAGATGTACATGTTCCCCAACTGAAACGAACCAATGCTGGGAATCCGAACACCGGATGCGTGTGATCGCTCAGCCATGCTTTTGTCTGTGGATCTGTGAGGGATGCATCCATACAAAGTTCATGGAAACACTCATATTAGGATAATCATTTGTCAGGAATCAGGAAGTTACCTCCAGGGTATCCAGAACCAAAATTTCTATGCAGGTCTACGGCAGTTTCTTCGAGTTCCCAGTTCCTCAGAGCTCTATCCCTAGTGACCTGAAAGCAGTAAAACATGAGAAGATGAAAAGCAGTTTTGCAGTGCTATATAGACAAGACGGGGCCAAGAGATGGACACAGTTACCTTGGCTACAATGCTTGCACCGCTGACAATGGGATAAAGACTATCAGCTTTCTTGGACACGACGAACTTGATATCAGTAAAGATTGCAGATAGCTTTGCCGCATACTTGTCTGCATCACCAACAGTATCCAAATAAACCTGGACCGAGGACAGAAGGAGAGACTCCTGAGAACAAGGATTTCATACTGAAATAGCGGCCTCCGGCCTTCCATTGGTCGACATATAAACCAATTTTCTATGCGATCATGTTGCTATATGCTCACAGACGCATGCTGAGACTTGGGACAATCTAAGCTTGCGACCAACTTCTGTTATGGATTATTTCTACTGTTTATTTGGATAACATCTTCATAGATAAGCATGATCAAACACCATGAAATCCACAGAGAAGGGAGACTTGGTAACAGGGATATATCCATCATTTCCTCTTGGAAATGCAATACTAATTAAGACAACAGAAAAGAAGACTGGGGCAGGTTTACCTCTGTCAGAAGAACACCTTGACTGGAGATCTTCCGTATGAGGCCAATAGCAGAATCATGTGATATTTCATTAAGGCTGATCTTACTTCTGCAGAGGAGTGAAGCAGTTTATCATACAGGCATATTAGTGAAACCAGTATTCAGCATTCTACTTTTTAAGCATCTTGGCTGATAGTTCCCGGGGGTCGATGATGTCCACAGCCCACCCGATTGAATTGTCCACTTTCAAACTATCAAATAGCTCTTCCCTCTTCTTCTCTGTTAAAGTCTTTGAGTCTGCAGGAACAGACGGAGTATCAAAAGCTAGAGCTCAAAATTTTCATGAAGGAACCTCTGATTGGGTGAAAGGTTCCATTATTTAACACTACATGCTTTTCAATCAGAATTAGCAAGATGCGTTTCCATCAAAGCATGTGGTCCACAGTATCACTGCTCAAGAAAAGAGCATCTACAACCACAAGACTCAGCTATCAGATCCCCCACAACGCACACTGCAAAGCTAAAGAATGCGATTCTCGAGCACAGAACCAACATTTGGATAGCGGAAGCAACTGAGAATGAGCGATCATTATAACACAAAAAAAGAAGAGAATGCCAAGGCAAACCTGCAAAATTCAATGCGGAGAGGTTTTTCTGATAGGAGCGTGCACAGAACATGCATCCGTAGACCATTGGCCCTGAGAATCATACGGTTCTTATACCTCAACGCCTGGATCGAAAACCAAATCCACGAAAAAGGAACCCGTATATTTTACCTAATACCGGACCTCTTCCCGCCTCGTCAATGCCCATAATGCAAGGCTTCGATGCCCATTCCGGTAGCGCCGCAGCGTCAAGCTCCATTGTGTTGCCGTCTCCGGTGCTTCGCTGCGTCGAAGCGGGAAACAGATTCGAGATGGATTTTGCGGAAAACAACAGAGCATCTGTTTTCCAAACGCCACCTGAGCCTGGCCCAACAAATGATAACATCGATAAAGCCAACCGGGCCGGTCTAGACCCAGCCCATAAGCATTTTGCCGATGACCTGAGGGAGTTCGCCGGCGAAGCTACAACCATCTGACCTCTGAGCTACGCTCAAACCGATATGGAAACGAAATCGAAATTGCATCCTCTGTGTTTTCTAGGCCTGAAGAGCGCAAATGATTTGGGTAAAAGAATACGTTTGACGATAATTATCAATCCATTTAGTAATACTTTAAAATATTTTATATCCCAATTTTTACTATTTGTAACTTATATTCAAAATTTTATTTAATTTCTACTTATTTTAAATTTATCTACATTTATACTTGAAATCCAATTTATTTTATAAGTTACATTTAACATACTTATCAAAACAAGTCATCAACTTTTTTAATAGCAAAACACATTTGTTTCTTCTACTTAAATAATTACTTATTTGAGTTATATTTATTTAATATCTTCTACTTATGAATTAATTAAAAATCATGAAATACTTCAGGTTTCATTTTTGGAAAACACACAAAAAAAAGTAAATGAAAAAATAAATTGAAAAGATTGCATTCTCTTGATATGGGATGTACTCAAACCACAGTTTCATTCATGTTTCACATTTTTTAAAGGAAAAAAAAAACCAATAACCATGTGCTAACCACCCACTTCCATGTTACAATCATATTCTAAAGCTTATGTTGCTTCCTGTCTTGACATAGAAGCAAGCATTCTAATGATACCATTCAAAATTTCCCATGATCTACACAAGAGAGAAGAGAGCCTCAAGGTTATTCTGCTACACCAATGGCGGCTGAGGAATCATGCAAGTGGGAGGGGAGCTGGTTTTGGCCATGTAGTAAGTAAAGAAGTAGCATGTGGTTCCAACTTGGAGCATATAAAAAGATGGTACCTTGGTTCCCTTAGATTGCACGTTATCCTGCAAGTGACTTTTGTTTGTATCCATGCTTTAGACGATCGAACAGCTTCATCTTTGTTGTTCTTTTCTTGTCCATCTTCGCCCGGTACCGCTCTTCCCTCTCCCTTTCGTACAAACCTTGCCAGTAGACTTCACCGGTGGCCGGCCAGAGCCACGGCGTGTAAGGATGGTCGCCATCGTCTGCTGCTTCTGCCAGGTCTTCATCCATGCTTTTGAGTAAGGCCGGATTGAAGTACTGCGCCCACATGAATCCCCGCCGGCTTGTGACATGATGTTGTTCTTCCAACAGCCCTGAATGAGGATCGATGTATACCATCTTTCTCGCGCTATGGTACGCCCATACGTTTACTAGGAGTTCCAAAAGCCGGCAGTAGCAATGCCGTTTCTGCAAAAGAAAGGGAAAAGCAGGGGACTTGTATTGCTTTCGTCTTCCGAGTTTTAAAGATGTTTTGAGATGATAGTGGCTCTAACCTCGGTGACAGAAAAACCCAGCAGACAATCATGATTCTTGCTTGAATTTTTCGTCTGTAAGCTATGAAGGGAATCAACAAACATCCTGATAGTTTGGAGAAGACGCCTTTATGAGGTGAGGCTTAAGCATCACAGAGAGCAAAATCGAGAGTATGAAGAGCAAGCAGTGACGAACCTGGAGAACATAACGAATTCTAGGAAAGAAGGTGTTGGCATCACCCAACTATGCAGAGCCATCCAGTGCCCACTGCCTTGGGGCATGGGTGGTAGAGCATCTGCACTAGAAGGTAATCCATACATTCTTCTGAATGCATTTTCGAAAAAAGTTCTGCAGTTTGAAACGAAAAAACAAGAGTTGGAATGAAGATTTATTCATCATCATCATCAACATGATAAGATTTCTTCAGGAGAAGAATGGGTCTTATGAGTGAGTAGTAACCTGGTTGACATTACTCACCGGCACCTTCCTGCATTGATACTGTCACATGTGGACCAGAAAGATAGCAGATTATTAGTTCCTGTTGAGCCAGCAACCATGTCTAAAGGTGCCCAATAGTATATCACGTCCCCCTTGACATTTTCCCTCAATGCTTTCTCCAGTGCCTCCTCTGCCTTTTGGGATAACGATAGCTGGTGTAATCAATATTTCTAGTGTTATAAAATGCAATAAGGAGATGATGTTGCATATTTGAAATACATAACTGAAATACTTCTTGTCTAACATAAACAATAAATATGGTGAAGGTGACGCATGCTACATGACATACTTTACTCCCACCAGCATGCCATGACTGAAATCCTATCCATGGCCTCTTGTGAATATCGTCAATCCCATTTGCAATTGAGAACATTCCCCCGACTTCACAAAGGATATCACGATAATAAGTATCATTCAAAATGGGAAGCCGACCAACTGCATCTACATCATCTGCACTCAATCTTCGTTCTGAGGGAGACTAGAACAGGAATCCAAAAGGAAATATTTGTCAGGCGTGTTGACAAGTGTATTAACAACGAGTGATTTTTAAAGTATCAAAAAGGCATCATCAACACATAAAGTTCTTACAAGGCTTAATCCACGGTAAATGGAACCATGATGAAGAAATGGCCAACCTCCTTGGCCACTGTATATCTCATATATGCATATCATCTGCCCAGTTCTTTCTAGCTCTCCTTCGTCCCTCTCGTTCATTTCAAATCCCATCTTCTCAGATTTTCTAGCATTGCGATATATGTCATCCCAGTTACCAAGATCTTTTTCCATCCTCTCGTCAATCTACAGTACATAATATGATACGTTAGCTGAAAGGAGCAATCACATAAAGAAAAGGACATTATTTATACCTCCTCCCACTTTAGCCTCTCAATCTCTTCAGAGCTTTCAATTTCGTTCAAGGTATTCCAGTCTGAATTTGTCAACATGTCCTTAATGTATAGAGAGCTACCCTGGGTTAATTTTGGTGAGAAATAATTTACCAAATCATCCTCGAGTTCGGAAACAATACTTGACTTTTTCCCTAAAGCATTACCATCATGCTCCTCACTCAAGAAATCCCATTCCCATAAGGTATTATTCATTCGAGAGGCATTACTTGGAAGTGAAACATATGATGGGAAATCCAATACACGTTCCAATAGTTTTGCATAGCCAACTATGCATTCCATTGCAAACAAATTCTTGGCATGTATACTTGCTGCTGAAGCAACAGAATGTGCTAATGTAGATAATTCTCCTTCTGATATCAAAATTGAAAAAGCATTGATTAATGCTTCTGCATCACCTTTTGCATATGTAATCCCATGAACTTTGTCAGTAACCTACCATTCAGGAAATTTGGATGGAGGTAATAAAAACATTACACGAATAACTCAGAAAGTGAACCTTTCTATGAAAAAAAAAAAGACATACATATTGCCTTATGGTGGGATAATCTGCAGCAATCACAGGAACTCCGAAAACCATGGCTCGTGTCAAAATGGGAGGAAACCCAAGTTCATCTTGAGATGACGCGTACAGAACAATGTCAGCCATCAGTGTCAAGCCACTTACATCATTTTCCATGCTATAATGCTTCAAAGATCCTCGATTTAGTCTTAGACGAGTTGCTAAGTCCTACATGTATGTATACAAGTAATTTATCACGAAAAAAAGTAGAGGCGAACGGGAATCAGCTATCCAAGTTTGAACATGTATCATAAACTGGTAGGGAGATTTACTACCATATGTGATTACCCAGAGAGAAGTATGCGGTGCTCACACTTTTGTCATAAAAACGAAACATGCAACAAAACAAAATGAGGAATCCAACGTTCCACCAATGAACAGCATAGTTATGACAGAAATCAAACATATCAAATAAAAAAATAACGTACATGTCAATGGCACAAATGAAATCAAGAGGAGAAAGACTCCATCAAATTCTGTATTTGCAACATAAAATGGCTCCAAAAACAGAAGGGTTGCTGAAGGTAGTCTTATATTCCAAAAGACAACATTCAATTTTTCCGGTTTCAAGTTCACATACAAAGCCCATTTTGACCAGACACTTGAAACAACTAAACTTGGAGACCAACTTGAAAGGGCATACCTTTAAAGCATCGTCATATGGAAAGTTGCTGGAATTTCCATATAAGAACATGAACTTAAATCTCGGGGCAGCATCACCTTGGGCATACTTGACCAGCAAAGGCTCAAGGCTGTGAATTGCAATAGCATAATCCCAAGAAAGCTCACTGAAGAACATTGAACTTCCAACCACCAGGACCAGCAGGTCATCATTTTCAAAACCATATTCTTTCCTCAGCTGAGATTTGGAATGAGTTTTAGCATATCTTTCTGCGGCCCAAGCATCCACAGGTGACCCCCGAATGACAAAGAAATTTCCAGTGTCAAGCATGCCATATAACATCTGAAAGGCCAAATAGCGAAGTAAACAGTAAGCACTGCAACTAGTAAAATCATTATGATTGATATCATTAAGGTATAAAAGAAAATGTATTTACCGGAAAGGAGAAATCAGGAAACACAAGAGCATCAGCCCTATTAAAGGCTTTTTTCCAATTTGAAATGAGCTGGTCCCAGCCACTCTTCTCATAATGCTGCAGGCGATTGGCAAGATTATCTACTTGAATTATCCATATTAGTGGTATAGAGCAGAAAGGCTCCTGCATAAGGCTGTAAACATGTAAAATTCACCATCATAGAACGCTAAAAACCCCTTACACAATTTAACGCAGTATCACATTCACCATCTTATACTGCACAAGGGGGAAAAAATCTGAATCTAGAATGATATCTGATACGAATGACTACATACAAAACACCATCACCAAGAGACTCAACGAGATCTGTTCTGAATTTGATGAATGAATGATCATGGTCATGAAAGTTCAGATATTACCTGGAAATGAGATCTTTGGCTTCAATATCGTCAACAACAATTCCTTCACACCTATAATCAATGAAAAATGCGCAAATCAAATCCAGAAAACAAAGCTGAAGTTGAAAAGAAATAGAATACAGTCCGATAATCCAAGCACAGCAATCTCTAACTGATGATAGTCTAGGTTTTTAATATTATTATCACATGGGAATCTCTACAGAGGCAGATGGCCCCTCACTCCCTCTCCTCTAAAAAAACAAACAGAACAAAGCATACAGTCAATGAGCAAAAGCATGAACAGCAAATCCAATGAAAAATCATTAAGGTGGAGAGAAATGAAGGATGGACATGTCAGCACGTCTAAATATATTGATATCGTATCCAGACTACACTCCATCGGACAATATTTGAAAGTCGAACATACATAGACCAATCAATAAGGCCATATCCATCGTGACTTAATACTGAGACTCGCTCGGCTATTTCTTGCCAAAATGAGCGTGCTTCACCGTCTTCTAACGCAAAAATCTGTAACAGATGAATCTGGTTATGTTGTGTTTCAGACACATTTTAGATGAAAATGTGCTATCAGCTCGGCTGCAGTTCAGCTTTCACTTGTTACAGATAGTAGAATGCACCTTATCAAACAAGCATTGACACATTGGCTCGTGAATGAGAAAATTCAAAAATTACAGAACGACATAACAAGCATCAGTTGCAACTGTGGCACCTTGAGTAGATAGCCCAGATCTCTCAAGTTCTTCATTACAGAATAAAGCATCAGTGCGGAAATATCTTTCTCCATGCTTCCTAAAATCTGAAACTCATAGCAGAATAGCAATGACTCACTTCGCACACGAATGCATCAAAGTTGAAAAGCACAATGTACTTGATCACAGTCAGCCACTCACAACGCAAATTCTCGGCCGGCGCAGCCCTATTCCCCGTTGGCTTCTTTCCAAATCAAGCCGGCTAGTATTCAGCTCGAGGCTCCACCGTGGTACAAAGTTCAACGTACTTCCAAGCTTCAACCCCTCCTTCACCGACCACCGCCATCGCTTTACCTCTCTACCCACTCCCTGTCGAAAACCAGGCATGATGGCTCTTTGCAGAACCATCGAAGCTAAAGCGAACGTGAATATCACAATCAAAATGCACAAGAAGAACCACGATTTTCCAACAAAAGCAAGCAACGGAAGCCTCCTCTTGTTGTGCTGATAAGATCGGGGTGTTTTATGGGGTAGCGTCGTTGTCTTCGAGGACCGAGGCAGCGTGCTTCTGCTGCTGCCACTGTTATATCTCTTGAAGGGAAAACGGTCACGGATCGAGTGAAACGCTGACGCGCTGGCGGAGGTGGCGTCAACCGAAACATGTTCCGGCGATGAGGCTGGACTCCGGCCCATCGGCGATGGCGGAATTCAAGAAAACAACGTCGAATGGGGATAGAAGGCGAAAGACAGTGATTTATATGAAAAGAGGGTAGATGAGCAATCGATGTCGAGATTAACTGAACTGAAGAATGAGGATTTGGATTCAAAAAAAATTTATATCTTTATATATACAGTTCAGTTATCACCGACACGAAGAGGAGAAGCAAATCCAGAAACTTTCTGAAATGGCCAACGGCGACGCGGACGGTGGTCTCCGTATCCCTAAAACTCACCGTTCACCACGGTGTAACCCTGTCCTCAATCACATTCATAAGCGACGGACCGGATGATCGGTGGTGGAGAATCGCTGAAGAGCTACCGTGTTTGTCGCCGGAGGAAATAGAGGCGCGGTAACTTGATCCGGTGCACGGCGTGGCGGAGATTGCTTATGCTAACACTCCGTGGAAGTAACACAATATCAAAGCTTTTCCCTCCATCTGATGCAACGAATCACAGGATTTTGGGTTTTATAGATGTGGATGCTACGATGTGAAAGATGTTACAAGTTTGTGGAAAGAAAAGCTTGGTTATGAACTCGAGCAGTGAAGGCTGCTTCTATTGGGCTGAAATTGTCACCGGAGAGGTATCTCAAGAAATGCAGCGGTGACGAGAACCCTAACCCAGGTTCCAAATTTTTCCACGGCATGCTCCAGACCATGGAAGCGAAAAAGATCGAGCATCCATGACATCAATGCTTCGTCGTCTCCACAGTGAGGTTCTAGTTTCAGGTAAAATGGGGTAGGAAGGTTTGACCAATACACGATGGATTCAAGATTTGCTCAAAATACAAAAAGCCATAAATACGAATAGCATAGAACTCCTTGGTCCTTGACCTTCATTGGCTTTCTGCAGGGTTTGTTGGGGTGCTTATCTACCTCTACCCAACAGCGGACGACTCCTTCAACTGCGTCATTTATTGTAAAATAGGGAAGCAGAGAGCGCCGGGTGTGAGGTGCTTCTAGCTCGTAGGCTTTGGTCAAATTCCCCATCTTTCCATGTGCTACGGCGGAGAAACCAAGCTGAAGCCAGCCACCATGAGGATTACAGTCACTACTCGTAGCGGACGCGAGTTCATCAAGGGTGGCCTTGAACTCTCCGACTCTGTGCGTGTTTCCTTAATTGAAAAATCTTATCTTGTGATCTGCGCTTCTAGCTTCTGCTGTTTTTTTTTTTCTTGTACAAGTCCTTGAGATTTCTATGGATTTGGTTTACAGGCGACCGTGGCTGATCTGCAGGAAGCCATTCACAATCGGAGTAAGTTGATTCATCTTTCATTTTGGTTGATTTTCCATTTATGGTTAACATTAATTGAGCGAGTGCTTTATTAGAAATAAGGGTATCAGAGATATGGGAGGTTGGGTTTCTAAACTCTACCTTAGAATTTAAGGAGCAGTGAAGGTGAAGGATGGGGTAAGGGTTTTGATACCCAATCACTCGTGGGGGGTGGTGGTGATTATGTTTGGACTTCTCAATTTCCTTAACAAGTGATTATTTTTTCGAATTGGTTTTGAGTATTTGGTGCGCTTGCTTTTTCATTTCAAAACTGAGCTTGGTTTCTCCCGACTTTAGTACCAGCATAACCTTTGTATACTTCCTTCCACCTGTGCGGTGGTGGTAATGGATGTTTTTCATTTTCTTTCTTCATTCATCACGTCATGATCTTTTTTTTTTGTTCCTCTAACAGCAAAAAAGTACTATCCATCTAGACAGCGATTGACTCTTCCTCTTCCATCTGGATCGAAGGAAAGGCCTGTGGTTTTAGGCTGGAAAAAAGGATTGAAGGAATATACTGATGGGAGCAAAAATGAGTTAACTGTGGTTTTCAAGGATTTAGGTCCACAAGTCAAGTACAGCACTCTTTTCTTCTGGGAATATTTGGGTCCTCTGATTATATTTCCTATCTTCCACTACTTCCCTGTCTACAAGCTCACTGGATATGAGGAAGAGCACGCCCCTGTTCCAGTCCAGACATATGCTTTATGGTACTGGTGTCTCCATTATTTCAAACGCATCATGGAAACCTTTTTCATCCACCGGTTCAGCCACGCAACATCGCCTCTATCAAATGTCTTCCGGAACTGTGCTTATTACTGGACGTTTGGTGCTTGGATTGCATACTATGTCAACCATCCTCTGTACACACCTGTGAGTGTCCTTCAAATGAAGATCGGATTTGCTTTTGGGTTGCTCTGCCAAGTCTCCAACCTCTACTGCCATATATTGTTGAGAAACCTTCGTCGTTCAGATACATCTGGCTACCAAATCCCACGGGGCTTTTTGTTCAATTTGGTTACTTGTGCAAACTACACAACAGAAATTTATCAGTGGCTAGGCTTCAACATTGCTACACAAACCATAGCAGGCTATGTTTTCATGGTAGTTGCTGCCGCTATAATGACGACCTGGGCTATTGCCAAGCACAAGCGGTTAAGGAAGGTGAGTCTCTCCTCCGCCCCTTAAGCTGCTTTTGCAACATGTTAGTACTGCACTGAACATGAATGTGATGAATTGTACTTTCTTTTTTTATTCTTTTTGCAGCTTTTCGATGGTAAAAACGGGAAACCAAAGTATCACCGGCGTTGGGTGATCCTCCCACCATTCTTCTAGAGAGAGTACCTATGACATCAAGGTGGTTTAGCTCCATTTCTTAGGAACTAAATGGCACTATTGTTGATTCTTTGAGTCACATTTTTTTTTCGGAAATGGAAAACTGTGTTTAAAGACATCTTTAGCCTCAGACTTTAAGCTGTGTGCTTTGTCTGATCACTTGCAGTGTTGCAATTTCTTGATCTGGTTAGAGAACATTGTAGTTGTTGATGCATTCTGTAGTTGATGTTGTTGGAGTTGCTCTGCTCTCAAATGTCAGAATTTGCAAGGAAAAGAAAGAAAACTGGGACAAGGCTATAAGCTTGGTAGAGGATTCATCCTCAAAAATTACAGAGAGCGTATGTACAAAATAAAGCTCAGTGGATACCAGTGCAGTGTTGGACAAACTTAACTGCTTCTTCTTCCATTTCGATGAGCTTCTGGCAGAAGGCTTCCACGCCATTAATCTCCTCTGTAAATGTGAATCTTAACTCCTTCCATTGGCACTCTCCTGATCCATCTGAGCTGACTTTCCCCAACACATCAAACCCCTTTCTATCCATGGAAACAACAAATGCATCCTTCAAAGGAATCCAAAACACACAAATCAATGATCTACAAGTTGAAGCACGACCCGGAGTGAGCAGCATATGTGAGCCTGATGCTAAAAATGAACTCGAGGAGAAAACTGGCAGCTATTCTCCTGAAGAGGATAACCTTCATACTCGAATGAAGATGGTGCATACCTTTGCATTCAGGTTTAGGAATGCAATGCAGAAAAGGGCTAGAGCTCGCCGCCGTGTTTCACTTCGATTGATTCCATCAATCAGGCTCGTTGTGTAGAGTGCTGTATGAGGTGCAAAGTAACCATTTCAGAGTGCAGATGTCATAGTAGTGCTCAGTCGTAAAAACATACTAGAAAAACATCTTACATAAAGGATCTGTTTTAGCCTTGGAGAAATTCTCAAGTTGGACTTCATGAATGCTCCCTGTGTGATCAATATACATGCAAGATCTGCACGCAAACTTTTGTAGTTAATTAGACTCCTTGTAATTCAAACAGAAAGCACTATTTCAGAAAGAAAGGAAACAACTCCTGACCTTGGATTAAACTTGTATACACAATAGTTTTCTAGTCCTTGGAGTATCACGTTAAGGTCTGCCAATTGGGCAACTGATGAACTCATAATTTGAGAAACAGAGTAACTCATCTCAGTAACAGACTTCTTGTTCGCTGATATGCTTTCTTTAAGGCTTTCACCGGCTGCCAAGGCCTATGACAACGTAAGAGGCAGTTAGGAAGACATGCTTTGTCAGCGATTTTCTCTCATACCATGATTACCACAACATGATCAAATGTATCATTGCACATGATCTTACTATATTAAAGGAAGAAAACTACAAGCAATGGATTTTTGTTACTGAGTTGGTAGGACACAAAAGGTAAAAACACAAAATTGGGACATGATATGTCTTCTTCTTCACAACATTAAAGAATGAGAATACATGAAGAAATGTTATGAAGTCAATTTTTTCATCGAGAGATTTTGTAAATGAAAAGGGAAAACAATTTTACATGGTTCCTGTAGCTAAAATAGTAACGAAATCATATGTTCCAATGTCAACGCAGAAATGATAACTTGCATAACACCATGCTTAATAGTTTTCAACAGTAGGAAAAAACATTGATTTGTTAGATGAAATAAACAATGTGTTCCAAGCTTCGATTCTGAGAAAAAAATGGTTTAATCATTCCTGAATCATGAAAGTGTAACACATGCCTTTTCATCTTTCAGGTGTGCAATATCACCAAGCAGAGCAACACGAGCAGGAGGCTGCAAAATACGAACAATTTTGAGCAATGCAAACCGATATGATTGAGCACCACAGGGTATGCATGCATAAGCTGGAATTCAAATATGAACATGATTCAAGTGGTGAAGCAAGAAGGAGATCTACTTATTCCCACCTTTTTGAGTGCTTTAAGTAGATGCAAAAGTGGGCCAGGAGATGGACTGCTCACCGCAAAGGAGCCACGTTCATCTATTATAGCATTCTGAGACAAAAGGGGGAAAAATCACAGAATGAAAGACCACAGTGAGCCTAGGACACAAACATGTCCCTTTCTCGGAGAATGGCAGAAACAAAACTCATGAACTCGACGAAGATAAACTAAAATACATAATAAAGCCTACCCTTTCTTTGTTTATACCAGTAGTTAGATGAAACAACATGGTATCTAAACACACAAAAAAAGTGATCTTACATCTTGTGACTAATGAACCAAAAAAATGAAATTCAGACATTTAATAATTAGATGCTCTTAATAAAATAACAATTGCTTATTTCACACCTATGAACAGGTTATGTTCCAACAACAAATCATCCTCCTGGCTCACAAGACAAATATAAAACAATTTCGAAGCTGAATAGCGCATAAATTTCCGCATACTAACGTACCACATTATGCAGCTCCCCTTCAGGTACCCAGATGTAGGGCTTCCCCTTGTTCAAAAAATATTTCACCTTCGATGTGTAGATCTCCTCCTTACTTAAGAAGCCAATAAAGATTATGATTAACAATCATAACTAAAACGCAAAGCAAATTCCTTACACCAGCAGATTCTAATCTCCTCACCATTACCTTCCCATGGAGTCAGCTTTGATGGTGTTAAAGCTGCCCTGCCAGTTTGATGCCAAAATGCTCTGTTGTGGAACAGAGCGCAACAAAAAAAAAAAAACAAGATTTACATTGAAGAACTCAAATGGCAAGAAAAGATATCGCTGCAGCGAGTTCACAATTTACAAACCTTGCATTTCTCAGCTAACGTGAGAACGGAAGACTTCTTAGCTATCATCATAACATTCACAAAACATCCAGAAAGCTTTATCTTCTACCCATCAAGAGTTCAAGCCAAAGGTTTCACCTTGTTCCCTTTCTATGCTATATGCTCCACATAATCCCCAGGGACATCTTTCCCTGTTCCCTGCGATGACGACGCTTTGATGAGAATTGCAGCAGTGATGGCGGCGGGGATAAAGGGCGGGGAGAAGAGGCCCTAGTCCGCAACTCTTCATGCTTAAATACCCAACAACAGAACATTTTTTTAAGTTTTTTTTTAATAAAAGAACACTTTTTTTTCCTGGTATGAACTTTCCCATGGCACCTGCTACCCGTTCAGCTTTCTCTTCTTTTGACACCCATTTCGCTCTCTCCCAAAATCTTCCTATCTCCTCTTCTTCCACTCGGAAACCCAAACGCAAAAGAGTTCCAGGAATGGCGGTAAGAGCGACCCAGTTGAAAAAAAAAAAGCAGTGGTTGGATCGGAACAAACCGTGGATAGGCATCTCCGATCTCTCCCTCGAATACTCCGCCGTTTATTAGGACACATAGCCCTCCTGTGAGTCGCCCATTTCAATTCGTTGGTGCTTTTATTGACTGAAACTCTAGTTGCATTCAGGTGCTAGCCCTGGACGATCACCTCACCTTGTGACCGGCTTTTCAAAAATAATTCAATTGGCAGCTGGCTGTCCCTCAACTCTATACCAGTTACTTCTACTGCAGCTGTGTTTGGTCAGTTTGTGGTGACATTTTTCTCTACTCTTGCCTCAAGGTAAACCAAAAAGAGACCCAATTTATCTTGATCCCAGAAGTGAAAATGGTGTGATCTCTTGAATGGCATTTGTGGGTGTACCAGGCCTATTCAGTGATGATACCGGAGCGGAGGGGATCAGGGATAGGTGTGAATCAAAGAAGAATCAAAACTGAGCTTCACCCATTAGCCAAGCTCTTCGGTTTCACAGGAAAGTTCACATGGGGAAGTTCGAGCTCAGTCACCCATTCTCAGATTCTGTTGTTCTGCTGAAAAGATTACATTTTGAACACAAATTTATTCAATCTCAAGGATCGGGAGAGATGGGTTCTTGAGTTGCGCAGAAGCCTTCATTTTTACTTGTAACCCGCCCAGAAAGATGAATTCTTCAGAGAATTCAGATGGGAAACAAAGCACCACAAAAGGCAAATCTTTGGTGAAAACCTATTGTTATTCAATATGAAGAAGAATGGATGATTTATCATTCATTCTCCATTGTTGAGCATAAGGAAAAGAAGCAGTTTCCGTTTGTTACTATACGAACACAAGCCCTCCGACGACACCATCGCCGTCTTGTTCGGCTTCCTCCGGCCCCTTGGGCACCGTCACCACCAGTTCCCCACCGTAGTAAGCGGCAGACGCAAGCTCTGCACGCATCGAAACCGGCAGCCTAAACCGCCACATATCGAGATTGAAATCCGTGGTAGCCGGCGAATCAACGACGCCGTTTCCTCTAATAACGACCTTGGTGACCCCGGGGTAGATCTCGACGGCGTCCACCCAGACTTCATGAGTGACTTCTTCAGTGACGGCGGAGAATCGGAGAAAATCGGAGGTTTCAACGATGGACACATCGGCGTCCCAAGGGAAAGGCAGCACGAGAACCTTGGTGAAAATATGGGGCAGGCGCTGCAACTTCTTCCGGCGGCGAGCGTTCGCCGGAGCAAGAACATCGAACTGAAGGTCGAGGTTGCACCCCGCAGGCACGGGGTAAACCTTCATCGCCTCAGAGAGAAACCCAGAAACAAGAAAGCAATCAAACCTCAGGATTGGAGGGAAAAAGACAAGAACCTGTGTGCATAGATCGGATGCTCTCTGGTTCTGCTTCTGCGCTGGAGACGATACGCATGAATAGAGAGGGCTAGGCCTGTGAGGTGGAGACCCAACAGGGCAGCTTCTTAATGGCTTGTGTTGGCATCTTGTTTGTGGCTCCTCTCCTGCCTGCCCTGTCCCATCCACAGCCCACCTGTAAATGCACGCCCAAGCTCTCTAATCCAGTGTCTTAACTACTGATCCTAAACCTTAAACATCCATCATTGATCAATCATGCTGTATGTACAACTTTTTGTTATGTTTTCATGATTTGAAAACATATACCTGCTCAGCATTGTGAATAACAACTGTTCCTTTAGTCTCCGTGGCAGTTGTATCCACGCTGGCTGAAAACACAGTGTGCAACCTAAAACAAAAAAATAGAAGAAGATTGATTCACAGAAGGTTGCATCAAGTAAAATTGCGAGCATTCCAGATAGGAACTTAATGCAATGTTTCTCATATTCCTTTTGATTCATGATCTCAAAACTGTGTATATAGTTTTGTGATGAGCAGAGGTGGGAGGCATCACTGTAGTTACAAAATCAATACCCATCTTCGCCTTTTCAACCCTCTTTATGGTCCCCAAGGAATCCATCTTGAGTACCATACCTCTGACCACTTTTGAATCATGTATGCCTCCACCTAAAAATTTTGAAACTCGCACATTATCAATGCAGGGCTCAAGTAAACTCAAATGAAGTTTAGAACATCAGGGAAATTAGGATAAGGGTAAAAACGGAGGAATTTACCGCAGCAATCAAAGTACACAACAAATCCTCTAGTCCAAATTGTTTGCCAGCATAAAAGAGTAAGATCAACTTACTTGCCAGCAATCAAAGGACATTGAAGATCACATTCCTGAAATCACCTCATTCTTGTTTCTCACATCCATATTTTCAGAACCTTATGTACCAGTCTATCTAATATACCAATTGTCTGCTAGCATAAAAGAGTAAGATCAACGGATAGAAGAAAAAACACAAACAAAAGCTCAAATTGTGTGTTCCTAATTGTTATTGGGAATGTCTAACCTTATTGACTGCTGTAGTATATCCTAATGAGTTCCTCGGCATGATGAAGAAGCTCACCACCAAATGAAACAGTTAAGTTTGCTCTATCCTCAAATCTCTTCTTGTTGTGATTTTGCAGCTAGAACCAGAATGTTAGCATAGAAATAAAAACACACACAAAAGCATGAGTTAAAGAAGATACAGAACAAGCGTCATCAACTTACGATCTTACATTCAGAGAAATATAAATGAAACAGTTATTTGCAAGCAAAAAACACTTTCAAATTTGCTGCTAGAAAACAATTTGGATGTTCCCCAAAACGTGGAAGATTAAACGCTCTCACAGTAGACAGGCTTCATGAAAGAAAGGAAACAACTAGATCATCATCGGTTACACCATCCGTGAAGAATCAAAGCATCAACGAAAACACACCACGCAATGGAAAATCTTCTCAAACAAGTCGATTACAAGAAGAAACACGAGGACGCAAATCCAGAGGACGATAACTGGCAAGCATCAATATTCTTGACCTCGTCGAGCCCAGGCAATGCCGGTGCCCCTCCTTGTGCATTGACTGTATACCGTGGGGTTGCATCGAAAACCCCACCATCTTCGAAACCTGAAGAACTCCAATGGGCGACGACGGAAAGGCCACAGCTTCACTCTCAGGTACAAAGATACGGGCTACGAATGCACCCATGGAGCCCACAACATAGTTCGGTCCATGATAGCAAACAGGATGAACAGAAGACTGCTGCGCCGTCTTCAAAGTAATTCTTTCTTGCTTTATGAGGGAGGTATGCTGTTTTTGTGTAAAACAATCAGAAACAATAGGTGTGAAAAGCTGGGAACTGTTGTCTTCATTCCTTTGTTGAATCCATCACACATTACAGGCTGGTGGAGCTTGGTGACCACCTACGTGAGTAGATCATCTTCAAGGAAGCTATACTCGAAGGTGAAGTCAGCCATGATTTTCTGACACCTGAAGAATGGACACGATGACAACAAGCGGTTACTAAAGCCAGCACAGAGCAAGGGCATCAGGGAAAGTCATGCTTAGCCATATCCAAGGTACAAGTTCTTTCATAACAGTAAAGGGCACTACGCTAGACCACTAAGGACAAATCTGCATCAGGAACGATGAAAGTAAAGTACGGCAAACTAAACGGATGCAGTCGAACTTGTGACATCTCGTATTCAAATACAGTAGAAAAGATGTATCCAGCTAAAAGACTACTCGTGATGTGTTACAAACCAAAGACTACATGACCTAAGGAGATGCATGGTATCGAAGCCAAGAAGGAGCAGATGGCACTTAATATGGATACAAACGACAAAGTCCGACCAAAGTTTGCAATCTACATGAGCCTGAATATGTTTGCAAGATTTTTTGGAAAGAAAGGCAAAAAAATCCATACCATCCTTGCTGTTCATCATTGGAAATAAGGAAGTCGAAGTACACATATGCCCCTTGTTCAAAATCATCGGTGGTTATTGTTGGCTCTTCATGCCGCTGAAACCATGCATTGTATTTTCGATGGAACCGCCATGAATTTCTTTTCAATTCCTTTGCCGCCAAGTACTGCTGGTATGTGTTCTGTGAAATGATAGCCAGTGTCACAACAAGATGAAACATTTGCAAAAGGGGTAAAAGAAAGGGATGCTATAACAAATGCAAAAAACTTTCAAAGAACCTGCTGATAATAAAATGCGAAGAAAAGGGTATCAGTGCAAAATTTATCTGCACCAAGCCGTTCCCAAAAGGCAGGATTGTGAATAATAGGTGCTTGTGCTTGAGGATAGATTGTCGGTGTAAGAGCAGGCCGTCTCTGTGGATAGTCAAATCTGGTCATTAAAATGCATAATAAAATTAAGGTGGAGAAACACATCTGGAATGAGTTAGCTCTCCGTACTGGTACATATGCCTTTGCACGTTCAGAATCTCTAGGTTGCGGCAGTCTGTTATATGCAGCTTCAAGCATCTGCAGATTGTAGTGCGTACCACGAAGAGCTCCAGAATTTGAAGATGAACTAAGGTTATCACCAATAGCCCCAAGGTCAGATGCGCTTCTTCGACCAATAATGCCAAGATTTCCAGAAGTTGAAGGAGATTGCAAAGGCTGCCCAAGGGGCAGCTCAGTGTCTCTGAAGTTTTGAGTAGGATCAGCAAGCGGCCCAAGAGTAGCTGCAGGCTTCTTGAAACCAATAAACACCAGAATTCATTACCCTTAAACATATTCTTATATAAATAGAATCTCATAGCAAGTACCCACATGCTAAAACAAGACAATTAGTACACAAAGTACAAAAAAAAAAAATTGAAGTAGAGAAAACCGTTGGCTTTTCACCCACCACGATATCCAAGGCATTTGAAGCTTTCAATTCATCATCTTGCACAGATATTTTTCCAAGCCCTGTGCTGGGCCCACAAGAATTCATTACCGAATCTTCTATCAGGGGCTGTTGCAGCTGGAAACTCTCAACTTTTGTAACACCAGTCTCTGTGAAGATGGATTCATCTATCAGAAAGTAATGAAGAAATATAGAAGGACAAGCCCTTCTTTTACTTCAGAAGATTTTAGTCAATAATTATACACCTAAAGAACGAGAAGTATGAGGTATATACAAAACCAAACTTCTAATCAGGTATGGTGTGCCTTCTTCCTCACACACGCATCAACAGTACCTAAATCTTCAGAAACAAAAGACACAGAGGGATTCTGATTTGACGAGTGAGGGATAGCAGTTTGTTGCAGTTGAATTGGAGCAGACGCCGCAGCAGTAGTGAGACCCGAAACTTGGACTCCAACCCCCAATCCAAGTTGAGATGATATAGACGAGGATTGCGCATTGTACTATGTCAAAAGTGGAACTCTTTAGAAGCCTAACATGGACTAGGAGAAAATATCTAAAGCTAAGACACGTTGGGCAACTGAACACTAGAAGAGAAAAGAAATATTGAAAATATAGAGCCATATGCAGCATAGAGGATCATCTATAAAGGCTCCTACAGAACATGCTTTTTCTATACGAATCCAGCAATAGATTAACATACACTCAAGACATACAAATCCGCAGCCAATTCAAAAGTCTTATTTCCTCACTATATAGTGTTTTTTGCTTAAGCCAAATATAATGACCTCACCAATCAAACTAAAATTTTACTGAGACACATTTTACTTAGTTTGCTTTGCTAGAAAACATTCCCAAACGCTTTCGAAGAGATTCAACACTACCAATACAAAGCTCAGATGAAACCAAAACATTAAAATGAAGAATAAAGGCCAAAAGACCTGTTGAAGAGGGGTCTGCTGCTGAACAGGGAACTTTTTTACTCCAGATAGAGGAGGCATCCCAAGAAGATTAGCCTGAGTTTGCTGCTGTACTTGATGGAATCGTTGAAGAAATTTTTCCCTCTGATCAGGAGTAATCTCAGTCCTTCCTCGAAACTTTATAGCAAAAGGTTGAACTTCAGTAAAAATTGAGGAATATGAAGTACGCAGATAATGAATCATGGTGACTATTCGGCCATGCTATGTAACACAACCCCCAAAATCCAAAATTCTTACGAAAAAAGTCATCACCACAAAAGATGGTTAATTCATGTGGTAGGAATGCTAGAATTCCACTCAATTTACAGTGTATCGAAAACATACCCCTTCATTTTGATCTTGAAAGGAACTTTCGGGCCTCCATTGCATGCTAGAAACCCCAGAACCCAAAACCCTGTTTCCCATAATGGAAGTGTCACTGACACTTCCATTATCAGATGAAACAAGACCATCACCAGCCTTGGAAACTTGAGATAAAATGGCTTTATTAGTTAATGGGGACACAAGGGGTGGTGTCACACTATCTCCAAAGGATCGATCATCAGATCCTGATATTCTCTTGCCAATCTCAGTAGGTACTTTTATGGCACCAGCACTTGCAATGTTAGCTGCAGTCCCCAAAGTTGGAATAATGCTAGAAGCAGTTTCACTGGGCAAGACAACTCTGCTGGATGTCCTTAATCCAGTTTCGGAGAGAGCTGGTGATGCCTTACGACTAGGGAAACTAGCAATCTCCTCCTCTTTAGAGGCAAACCCAACTGCTGAAGTTGAAGCATCAGTGATGCCTGATTTTTCAATGAACAGAAGCACTCAAAAATAAAATCCTGGAAAAAAAATGGCAAAAAAGGCATGTGTGTTACACATACTTGCAAAGCCACAATGCCATACCAGAAACTTGTAATGTCGGTGAGGCAGAAGTAATAACGTTGCTACTTCTAGGTGTTGGACTTTTTGCCACAGTAGTATCCTGGAAACCTGTTTCATCAACTTGATCGGGAACCACAGCAACCTGTTGAATGGAAGATGAAGATTTGTGCTGATTCTTCTATTCTACTCTACTAAAAAAGGCTTAAAGCATGCATGAGATTTGTCTCAGAAAAGCATGCATATACAGATGCAAAAAAATCTGAATTCATAGTTCAGGATTCCCTCAAAACCAGGAATATCAAAAATCTTTGTACAAGTAATATTTTAAAAAATAAGATAGTAGACTTAATGCTACAAAAGCTACTAGTCCTTCAAAGAAGGATAGAGAGAGACGCGAGCTAAAAAGAGAAGGATAGAGAAAGAAATAGACACAAGGATGTGATCAGTAATTGTCAAGTGCTTAGCAATAAAAAGCATCTATGTCAAACATTAAACAAAAAAAAAAGCCAGCAGGGAGAAATGCAGCAGATCACCTTGTTGGACTACGGATGGGAATGAAGAAAAGATAGCACAAACCACGAATGGATTAAAAAAAATATTGAACTAAAAATAAATTATAATTAAACCCAAATATCCATGAGGACGGAAGGGAATAAGGATAAGCGCATACGGGAACCTGAATTGTGGTAGCCAGCGGTGGTTTCATGTTCAGAACAAGACTGGAGGCACTGACACCCTGGAAACAGGTTGAAAAACATTTGATTACGATTTTGGCATCAGTAAAAATGAATAACGCCAATTTAGGCCACATAATTTTCCTAGTTTATGTGAATAAATGATGGCTGTTGATGCTACGTTATTGCACTTGTACGGAACTAATGTTCTCTGCACCTGGATGATTAAGAACAAGACATGTGATGTCGTGAACATTTAGAGAATTATGACTCTGCAGTATTCTATGAGCGCAGCCGTACAGGTTCAAACTCATTATAGCGGTAAAACCCTATAGAATGTATCTACAGTTACCTTTGTAGCACCCGGAGTTCCAACCATGACTAGATCTTCAAGAGACTCCACCTTGTCTAACGGCAGAGTATGGTAAAGTTCGTCAACATCGCCAAATTCATCAAAGGCCTCCTACAACTCATGGTGCACAAGAAGAAAAGGTCAGTTCCTATCATTCACACCACATTTAATTAGAACCAACACTAGCATTTTCAGACAAGGTGTCATTAGGTTTTACAGAATCACAATCTACCACTTCAGAAGGAAATAATGGTGATATATTTTGTATAACATAAAGCATATTAACTGAATAAGCTTATCAGTGCTGCAAATATTTAGACTTTTGTGAAAAGGACCTGGTTTCTCTCCACATAGTCATCCACAAAATCCCTCACATCATTGACTTGCTCTGGACTCAATTCATCGTTGTCCAAAAGCCTCAGGATCAATTCCAACTTCGAGGTGTGATTCTTATGCCGAGTAATGGATGTCTCAAGGTGTGCCTTCATAAATGAGGAAAAAATGAACTAATTATCCCATACATAGGTCACTGGAATCCAATTCTTTTCATTTTCATACCAATCTTGGAGGCTTCACTTTCCCTTTTTTCACATGAAGTCCTTCCTTTTCAGCTTCAAATACATTAATTTGATTTCCCAGCTCACTCACCTGGATTATAAAAACTCTTATGCTCTATTCTGCCAGTGTGAGAGCAAAGTCAGACATGCGATTAAAAAGGCAGTAGACATACCACATTATTCAACCAATCTCTTGTCTCTGATTTAGCCTTTTCCTTTGGGTCCTACAACGAGAGAAAAGAAGAGTAAACATAAGATATATGACGTAAATGCTCTATAATCAGCCGCATGGTATTGCTTCTTGTCAGGAAATTAGCAAAAACGAAGATTTTTTTCTCTACATCCAGAAAATGTCTGTAACAGGGATTACATGAAAGAAGTATTTTTTCTCCTAGTAAATTGCCTAACACGAAGTTCACAAAATAAAGATCTTTTCCCTACATCCAGGAAATGTGTGGAAGATCTAGCTAAGAAATATTGTATGGCATTTCAAACAACAAAATAAAGCCTGTACACTGTCATCAAGCTAAAGTCCAGAAACATAAAACCACAAAAAACAGTAACAAGACAGAGCATATCCTTTGCCTACCGCTTTAGGTTGTTGGCCAAGGCCTTCCTTTGAAAATGCTTTTGTCTTGGTCTCCTTTTCACATATCTTGAACCTTTCCATCTCATGCTCGATTTGCTTTCTAGCATCCATCAGAGCCTGCTCATAAGATGCACTCACCTACGTTATCAAGTATCAGAAGAAAATCCTTTGTCAACGTCATAAAAATGCACAATGACATGTGTAGGAAGGTGAGTAATTCCATAAAACGTGGAATAATGAGGTTGGCCTAAAAATAAAAGGTTTAGCTAATAGCCCGAAACATGTGTCCATGTCCTACCAACGGTTTAAGTTTAAACAATAACACTCGTGCTATCAAGCAGGAATTTTTTTGAAATAACAAAATCACAGTATACAAGAGGCACTGAAGTTAAAAAATACCTTTTTATCCTTAATTTCACTAGATTGAATCCATGTCTTTATCTGGTCTCTATACCTTTGCAACTTTTTAATCTCCTTCTTTAAGTCGGCTTCGAATTTCTCCTTCAGATTCGCATTATCCGTATCGTAAACCTGAGTTACAGGAAACAACCCACCACCCTTATCATAAAAAGACCCAAAAATATAGAAAATGCGGCTCGAATGCCACTGAAGATACATATATACCTTATTCCAAATACTATCAAAAACGTCCACCCCTTCCTGCACTTTCTTGAGCACCCGATCGATCTCGCCCTGAAGTTTCCTGCTAGCACCCATACCTTCGTCGGAAAGATCAAAGACACAGCAAGTTTCCGAGAAACCTAGGGCTTTGAACAGAATCAAGAGAATAGAAAATTCTAACTATAGATGCCACTGGATGCACGAAACTCGGAAAACGCTTTCTGGTCTTAACATGGATTATAAAACACCAAAATTCAAATTTAATTAATAGTCCACGGATTTCGATTTTTTAATACAAAATTTAAGAGTGTAACTTCATATTATTCCAAATGATTAATTACTTTTATTTTTATTTTATTATCATTTTTATTATATTTTAATTATTTTAAAGTAAATATTTATTTTGCGGTCAATTATTTTAAGTTAGTTATTGATTTAATACTGTTAAACCATGATTATATAGAGGATTAGAGGTTTTATTAAAAGTTTTGATAAATATATTAATTTTTATAAATTTACGCAAAATTTTAACATAGTAATTTATTCATTTTTAGACAATGTTATCAAATATATAGCTTTCATATATTTAAATAATCACATTAATAATAACATACCATTATTCAATTAAGCAATTAAATAAATTTATTAGTAAAATTATAAATTCAACTAAAGAAGGCACTGAATATCCATCCATGATCTTCAAGAACTTCAATCCAGAAAATGTCAAAAAAGAAAAGAAACTGCAGTCCAAGAATTTAACGGTTGGCTTTGGCAACTCTCTCGATCTCATCTTTCTTCTTGATGGCGTAGCTTCACAAACAGGAAAAATAACAGAAGCTCAGGTTTCTGTCAGCAGAGAGGTTAAGAAGCTATTTGGGGATCAGTGCAATGATCTTTACCTGTTAGATGATCCCTTGGCAGCATTGATAAGCTCGTCGGCAAGGCACTCGGCAATCGTCTTGATGTTTCTGAATGCACTTTCACGGGCACCGGTTGTCAGGAGATAGATAGCCTGGTTCACGCGGCGGAGTGGGGAGATATCGACTGCTTGTCTCCTTACAACACCAGCAGACCCAATACGGGTGGCATCCTCTCTCGGGCCACTGCACAGAGAACAATGGTGAAGTTATATGAATATAAACCAACAGAAAGGGATACTGGATGTGGGGAGCACCGAGAAGTAAGTCTGTCCTACCACATTGTTACGAAAAGATAGAAAGATTCATACCTGTTAATGACAGCATCCACGATAACTTGGATCGGGTTGAGATCAGTTAGCAAATGAATGATCTCCATTGCATGCTTGACAATTCTAACAGCCATGAGTTTCTTCCCATTGTTCCGACCATGCATCATGAGAGAGTTGGTCAGTCTTTCAACAATTGGGCACTGAGCCTTCCTGAAACGCTTAGCTTGATATCTGCCAGCAGTATGGGGCATATACGTTGGGTGCTTAGCAGCCGTTGCAGTGATATAATCTTCTACTGAAATGTCGCTAATCTAGGAAAGCACAGTCATTGAATCAGACATTACACGTATCAAAAGGCATAACACAACTTGCATCATACCATATTAAACCCTAATCACATTATCCCAAAAGCAGCAATAATAGGCGTTTTAGTAGAAATATTTTCCTGTCTCGCACTAGATCATCGTTTGGAAAAAATACGACAGCGTGGTGCTGGGCATAAAGCAAAATGAATAGACGACTAGATCTCACGAGGAACCACAGGAAAAGTTCCATAATCTGAATTGAAAATTTCGCGCCCAACGCGAGATAACCCTACCGATCAGAAATTAGCAGGTATACAGAAAATCAAGCTAACGCAAACTACCTGCACTTCGTCATATGACCACCGGTTGAACAGCATAACCCCGGTTTGCACCTTCTCAGCCTCATTTACAGCGTCCAAAGCGGTCCCGGTCGCCATGTCTGGATGAGCAATAGCACGAGGCGGCGACGAAGATTCGGAAGGATGGTCTACGACGGCGAGGGCAAAATGGATCCGCAGCAATGATTTATACCTAGGGCTTCTGTGCACACTACTGCTTGGCCCAATATTATAATTAATAGAAATGAAAAATATTTCTATGTTTATTTAATAAAATTTATTCATATTTGATGATAGAAATTATTAAACATTTTTAAAAAATGGTTATTTTATTTATAATAATTTCGATATTAGATTAATTATTTAAACACTTCAACTGGCGGACGACTCCAATGGGAGAAAGCAACCTTCCGGAGGAAGAGTGGAGGAAACAAGTAAGAATCGCCGGAGGTTTTTCTACTTTCACGGAGGGTAAAAAGCGGGAGGATAATCTTTCAGTTTTACTGTCGGATCGACTCACTTCAACAACTATGCTAATGTGATTTTCGGGTTAGGGTTTACGAGATACCTTCTTTCACCGGGAGAAAAGCGTAAAGCTTGCTGCTATCGGCGATCTCCATCTGTTTTCTTCTTAGGTGTTGTTTTTTATCTGTGAGCTGAGGGTGGGAATTTATTATTTTCTTTTAGTTCTGTTACGTTTTGACTCTTTGAGTTCTTGCGTCTTGGGAAGTGGACATCTTCATTTTGAATCTGGGAATTGGGGTATTGGACAAACCTTGGATTTCTTCTTCTTCTTCTTTTGCCGTTGTCTAAAATTCGGGCTGTGTATGTTGGTCCTTGGTGTCATGATATTGGGTCGTGAGAGGTGGAAACATTGCCCCCAAGGGCGACGCTTATTTCCCTCTTATTCGCATCTTGCTGATAAAAATATCATCTTTATGTGGTGATGAACTGGTAGTCCGATTGCTTTTGGAGTAGAGTTGCTCTGGTCTTCATTCATTAAAATCTAATTTTTGTTCTATTTTCTCATACAGATTCGTGAATTGTTTGTGTAATTTTTCTGCATTACAGGTTATTTTTTTAATAATTCCGAGATAGAATATCTAGAGCGGAGCTTCTGAAAATGAGAAATTCTTGGGCAGATGCGGTTGACAACTCAGCTACTGGAAACTCGGAAAAACCTGGGACTAGCAGTTGGGGGGAACGACCATCAGCTGCCACCAAACCCGCTTATGTACCCCCACACCTTAGGGACAGACGTCCAGGGTCGGAGACATTGGCTCCTCCTGTTAATGGGCCATCGGCTGGTGAGAGTAGATCTGCTTATGCTGGACAATCTAGTGGTTCACGATACCAGGGTTCAAGGTTGGACTATGGGCGCCAGGGTGGTGGCAGTGGTGTTCGTGCCAATTCGAGTTGGGGCGGTAGAAGTGGCTGGGGCGGTAGGGATCAGGAGAGCAACCCTTTTGGAAATGACAACGCACCAGATGCTGAGGAGGAGAAAGCATTTGAACAAGAGAATTCTGGCATTAATTTTGATGCTTATGATGATATTCCTGTAGAGACTAGTGGAGGTAATGTACCACCACCTGTGAATACGTTTGCTGAGATTGACTTAGGGATGCCCTTAATTTGAACATTAAGAGGTGCAAGTATGTGAAACCAACTCCTGTTCAACGACACGCTATTCCCATCTCACTAGCAGGACGAGATTTAATGGCCTGTGCTCAGACAGGCTCAGGAAAGACAGCAGCATTTTGCTTTCCAATTATTAGTGGAATAATAAAAGGACATTCACCTCAGAGACCTCGTGGAGTTCGAACAGTTTTTCCTCTGGCCCTCATTCTCTCTCCCACTAGAGAGCTCTCAATCCAGGTTAAGTTTCATCTCATGAAAGTTTTCGCTGATGTGTAAAGTTAGTCTTTTTCTTCCTCTTTAAGCGGTTGCTGGTCTGCTGTCATTGAATT
This sequence comes from Utricularia gibba, assembly GCA_002189035.1. Taxonomy (NCBI): domain Eukaryota; kingdom Viridiplantae; phylum Streptophyta; class Magnoliopsida; order Lamiales; family Lentibulariaceae; genus Utricularia; species Utricularia gibba. Next base: position 403,467 of record NEEC01000016.1, on the reverse strand, counting down.
TCAGATCCATGAAGAAGCTAGGAAGTTCTCCTATCAAACTGGTGTCCGGGTAGTTGTAGTTTATGGAGGAGCACCGATACATCAACAGGTTATATAGCCTTTTTTTAGATCCCTCAATCCTAATTTTCTTCAACATAGTGGCAGCCGGGTCAGATATGCAGCTAGTAACACTAATAACAAATCTATGGAGTATTAATTTATGAGAAAACATTGTGATCAAGATCTTAGGTGCTTTTGAATTTGAAATCGATGATGAAAAGTGCATATCTCACGTTTGTTGAGCTTGCATTTTCAGTTGAATTCGTTAAAAAAATGTAAAACCTTTGTCAAATATATCTTACTGTGCATCAATTTCACAGCTCCGTGAACTTGAGAGAGGAGTTGATATTCTCGTGGCAACACCTGGAAGATTAGTTGACTTGCTTGAGAGAGCCAAAGTTTCATTGCAAATGATAAGATATCTGGCTCTTGACGAGGCAGATAGAATGCTGGACATGGGTTTTGAACCGCAAATCAGAAAAATAGTTGAACAAATGGACATGCCGCCTAGTGGTGAAAGACAAACAATGCTTTTTAGTGCTACATTCCCCAAGGAGATTCAGGTCAGATACTTCTGTCAGGCGGATGATTTATTTTTTAATTTTATATTAACTTCATGTGACAGGTTTGGAGTGCCGTAGTCTGCTTTGTGTTTGTGATTGAATGGAAAGCATTAGTGACCTGGAATTTTCTTTTGTTTTTGTTTAGAGGATGGCAGCGGATTTCCTGTCAAATTACATATTTTTAGCGGTGGGAAGAGTTGGTTCCAGCACAGACTTAATTGTTCAAAGAGTTGAATTTGTTCAGGAAAGTGATAAGAGAAGCCATTTGATGGATCTTTTGCATGCGCAGAGAGCCACTGGAGTGAATGAAAAGGTTATTGGATTTTACTGAATGTGACTTTCATCTGGTTGCATTCTATTCACAGACCGTTTTCCTGTGTTTCCACTGGCTGATCCCTTCTGTTATGTTTGCACAGCAATCTCTTACCTTAGTCTTCGTTGAAACAAAAAAAGGAGCCGACTCATTGGAGCACTGGCTATGTCTGAATGGCTTCCCCGCCACTGCAATCCATGGGGACAGAACACAGCAGGTAAGAAGGAAAGCATAACAGCTTCTTCAAGTAATTCACGTTGGCATGATCCCCAACCTTTTTTCCATGAACAGGAAAGAGAAATGGCATTAAGATCATTCAAGTCTGGACACACACCGATATTGGTTGCAACTGATGTTGCAGCCCGAGGTCTCGACATCCCCCATGTTGCGCATGTCATCAACTTCGACCTCCCCAACGACATCGACGACTACGTTCATCGGATCGGACGAACAGGCCGTGCCGGAAAGACAGGCTTGGCAACTGCATTCTTCAACCAGAGTAACATGTCAATGGCAAAGCCGCTGGAGGAGTTGATGACTGAAGCGAATCAGGAGGTACCAGAGTGGCTGACTCGGTACGCCAGCCGAGCTCCCTATGCAGGAAGTAAAGGCAGGCGCGGCGGCGGCCGTTTTGGTGGCCGGGACTTCAGAAGTGACAACTCGTTCAACCGGAGTGGAGGTGGCGGCTACGATTACTACCACAGAGGCAGCGGCGGAGGTGGAGGTGGAGGTGGAGACTCCTATGGTGCAGGAGGAGGAGGAGGAGGAGGAGGATATGCTCCCAGTGCCTGGGATTAATGCACGGGGTTCGCATCATGAAAAAGTTGGCATTTTTTCTTCGTGCTTTTTTGTGTTCAAGAGAGGTGAAAAATGGCTGCAGACACAACTTCTTACATCTACAGCTTCAACTAAGAGATTCTTGCTTTGTTTTACTTTCACATCCAATCCCGATACTGGATATCAACTTACGTAACAATTAACAATTTTGTTATTAAATACGCACGATTTTTATTGTTAAATTTTGTAATATTTTTGAATCATTTTTTGAAAAATAACTATACCTTTTGATAAATTATATTAAATAAAAAGTGTATTTGATACATAAATAAATTATATTAAAGATAAAATGAGATATATGACAATATAATTTTATTTCAATAATTTATCTTTCATTATTTTATTTTATATTCATTAGATAAATTATACTAATTGTAATTTATCTCACCTACTAAACATACCGTTTTTATTTTCCTATTTAACTGTTTTATTTTATACTCTCTACGAAATACACTTAAAGTTCACTATTTTTGTGATGATATGATCACAAAGATAATATGTTACCAATGATCGGATGTTTTTCAAAATTAACCATCTAACATTCTTTTTTATATACTAAGATCAGAAATTTATACATAAAATAGTTACTTTTCATACACAATAATAATAAGATGGTTACTGTTCAAAATCATCGCACGTTGTCTAGTTTTTGGAGTTGTGAAATGTAATAATTAAAAATAGCTGATAAATATTTTCTGTAATTTCCACTTTAGGCCCAACGTGATGATGCTGTTGAATGCATTGGGCCGGCCGGTCCGGTCCGAATGCCATCCTCTGATTATTGGTTCACAGTTTGAAAGCGCGCGCGCTGGTTTCCAGTTTCTGCCAACTGGTCCTTGGAATGCATCCTTCTCAGAAATGGGATCATTTCCCGAAGGGAAAGCTGCTTGCTTTGTGACTGTTCGTCGAGAAATAATGCAGGGTTTTAAGTGATGGGCATTAAAAGGAAGGAAAGGTTTTGTTGTGTGTGGAGTTCACAGTTTGGGGAAGTCAATGGAAGGGGTCCTGCCCTCGTAGAAAGCAAAGCAGAACAGAGGAGATGGAGATGGAGATCGGGTGTGCAACTGCATTTGAAAGCAGTAGTCGGAGCAGTGAATGAGGAAGCATGATGGTTGTTCCGTTTCCTGCCTTCCCGGGGACCATTCCCGGAGGAAAAGCCGCACTGCTACTGCTGGTAGGCGTTTAAATGAATCGAAAGCGAAAGGAGGAAACGGCCCACAACGACATCGAACCGAAAGTGACGCTGATCGGCTTCTTCTCCCAGACGAGTCGACCCCGAAAACGCACTTGGACTTTCGGTGGTTCCATTCCAGATGCTTTGAAAGTGGTAGCAAGACATTCTTCTTGCTCTTTGTGTGCTTTTCCTTTCCGGGAATCTCGAAGAGGTGAGGGGGGCACTAGAAAAGCGATGTGTGTTCTTGAAATTTTCAAAGTGGAGCTACTTGCTGCGTGCTGCAACTCCTTCGAAACTTACTTACCTAGTGACCCCTTGCACCAGAAATCCCTTTCAGAAATTGTTCATCCTCACTTTCTTGGATACATGATCGTCTTCCTTGAGAAAACAGGCTGTTTTCTTACTCTCCACAGCAGAAAAGTCGCTGCAAAGATGGGGAGATGGCGATGCTTGGGGGCTCTAAACTCAATGAACATGGCTCTTCCAAGTGAGATGCTGCTGCAGCCATCGTTTTTTCATCATTTATGGACGTATCGATCAATGGACGACTAATGGGATCGCATGACGATATTTTTAGTGTCGTAATCATCGCAACATGCAATCCTGCACATGAATGAATGAGTGAATGAACTGAAACCGATGGATTCCCATTTTTTTCAAAGCTTGGAACATGGTTTTCTGATGAGGAAGGCTGAATGTGCGGGCAGACTAGACAGCCAGCCTGCCATTGTGGTCCTAGAATTTTGCACTGATTGATGGGTCAATCGACCTGCCCTCCCCTCCCCTTTCATCCATATCCATCTCTGTATGTGATCCCCATAGGTGCACATAAAATGATCTAGCAGACCAGAGATTGAAAAACTGCACTCATCTCTGTGATACACAGACCCGGGGTCACTCTGCTTGCTCTGGTTTTCAGTTTAGCACCTTGATTTTGTGTTTTCGCGTTCATCAAAAGGCTCTACTAGATGACAGAAATACACCATAGAGGCCAAATGAAGTCGCTTGTCATGGCAGCTTTCATGGATGGCAATACTGAAGCAGCTAAAGCAATGAAGGCTGAGAATCAATGGGGGGGGGGGGGGGGGTTAAAGAGAAGAAGCATGACATTTACCAGAAATAAAGGAAGCTGGGGCGATGTAACTGCTGTTGATGAATACAAATCAGCCCCTGTCTAAAATATTGAAGTTCACAAGGAAAATGAAGTATTTTGGAAAGGCGAAAGCAACTTCGACAAAATCGAACCACCCTTGTTGTGCATCCACAGGGACCACAGTATGTTAAGTCCCACAGGAAAGCCTCACAGGAGTTCAACTACTAACCACACACCAGGTTCCATAACATCTCTAAAGTTGAACGTGCTGCTGAGGAGTTGAAATACATCAGAAAATGTAAAACCCTTTGTCATGGAATGTGAGCTCCCTCCAGGCCATCTTGCACCAGTGAACAATACTGTGCAAAGGGGTGGGAGATCGGTGAGTTGCTCCAATGGCGGATCAGGATCGTTAGTTGGGCCCCTAACGGTAACTCTCAGTCTTTAAAACCCTGATTTCTCTCGGAGTTCTAACACGACTTGACTTGGTGTTGGAGTGGACAACATCTCATTGAATAACCACCTTTCTTGAAAGGGAAACAAGGAACAAGTGCAAGGTGAGTGGAAGCTCGGCCCTGTATGCATATAATACGGAATCAGACACGCCCATGTGTGCGTGTCCAAGTAGGGCTTCCTTCCTAGGATTGTGACACTGCGACTCCCCATTCCCTTTTTTTTTCTTAGTTTTTTGTTCCTCATGTCACCATAATAACATATTGTAAACTAGTTTGTTTGCTGCCTGTTTACATCTCTGGGTTGGCTTCTGGACGTGAACTCAATGAACAACTCCATTAAAACAAGCAGAAAAGAAAAAGGAAGAACAGAAAATAAAAAGTGGGGACTTGACTCAAAGATGTACAAGTTTGATGGTCCTCTGAGACGAAGCAGTGCTCTCCTTCTGCTGTGGACTAAACCAGAATAATTGCCAAATGCCCCCTTTTCTGCCCATGGGGGGACTACTACTTCTTCCCTCCCAAAGTTACCAAATCACACAGGAAGTGCAGCACTCCAAATTGCAACTTGTGTGGGTTGATGGTACTGAACTCATTTGAGCTCTTGGGGTTTGAAATCTATATTTTGCAATAATTTAAGATTAGGGTTTAGAACAAAACCCTACTTTTGACAGCCCGTATGTTCGTCCATTAGGTAGAAAAGTAAGTTAGAGATGTGAACAATGAATGGTCACTAGAAGAATTATGACATGATGCCCCTTTTTTCCTGGTTATTCAGCTGGTATGAAAGCAGCTTGTTCAAATGTAAACTTCGAATTCAATGGAGGAAAACCCCAACAGTCAAGAGAGAGAAACAAGAAATGCAATAATGGAGCCAAGAAAGACGACGTGTACCCAGAAATGGCTAAGTGACAGTTTCTTTTGTTCATCTGCATCCATTGCATCATACAATTTAAGCACCCTTCTCATCACTCACTTCAATTAACTTGCCAGTAGCTTCTGCTTCGTTGGTCGATATTCGCTATTACAGTCGACTTCTTACAAGAGAGAACAATGGATTCGGTATGCAAATCATGTTCCTTCCTGATGATTGAACGAACTCTTCAATAAATACAAGAAAAAAAGTATTCCTAGTGGAGATGGGGATTATGAAGTTGTCTCTCTGCTCCTCCTGCTGCTGCTACTGCTGCTGCTGCAGTATAATTTATATTTATATATGTATTTGTGTTGTTTGGACCTGACGGTCAATTTTCACCACCACAGAAAACCAGTTTACCAGAAGTACTTGCAGAAGGAAACGATTCTAGGGCACAACATTTATCTCAAAAAAGCACCATCTCCTGAGCATGATTTCATGTGGTTGTTGTTGAAAGAAGTGCCTTCCAGGACCAATTCCCACAAAAGCCAACTCCCATCTCATCCCACAGATTTTTTTTCTTTTTTTTTTTTTCAGTTTCTTTGTCAGTTTGTGAGATGGATCAAGTTGCTCATGAAAGACTTAACAACACCAAAGGTGATAACTTGGTTATCATAAACCAGTCCACTTTTCTTGCGATTTTCCAAGGAGGGATAGTCTCTGTTTTTCTTTTCTTTTTGGTTTGTAATGGAGATGAGAATGGACAGAAACTTAATTGCAGGAGGGTCAGCGTCACGAGCAGAGCATTCATCAGAAACGGGGACCAATTTGGGAAGGGAAAATAGAAAAAGGACATCCAGGAATTCATTCAATAATCACCACCATTATTGTCACTTAAACATCATACTTTTTATGTGTTGATGCTGATAAACGAAGTAGACATGCAACCGTCGCTCCATTTCCTTATCTTCTTCTTCTTCTACTTCTCCCACCTTCTTCTTCTTCTTCATCATCATCCATGGATGCCAACAATCCCGGCCGAGAAACCAGAGACCTGATGAACGTGGACGCCTTCTCGCAGCTCCCCTTCACCCGTCCCTCGCCCCCCCCTCAAATCGGGAATTCGCCTCTTTGGGAAGGAGTTTGTGTCGAATGGCGGGGAGGAGGGTAAAGATGGGGAGGGTGCAATAGCCATCTCCGACATGAGTAGTAGGAAGTTTGAGTGCCACTACTGCTGTAGAAACTTCCCGACTTCCCAGGCTCTGGGAGGCCATCAGAACGCGCACAAAAGAGAACGTCAGCAAGCGAAGCGTGCGCATTTGCAGTCCTCCATGATGCACGGCGTTTTGGGTGATTACAACCGGCCGTCCCTTTACGCCCCTGCAGGGAGCTCCGGCTTCATTCACTCCGGCGGACGCCCGTTGCCCTATTCCTACTACAACACCACCCCACAGGCCATCAGCCCCGCCCTGTGGCGGATCCCCAGCTCTAGTTTCCACCACCGGCCGATCCCCTTTTCCCACTCAAGCGAACTGAAGCCGTTTTCCTCCTCCTTCGGAGCCGGCGCCGGGACTCGCTCCCAGTTTCCGTTGGGATACGAATCCATGGGCGAGATGCAGGATAATGTGAGCTTGGATTTGCATCTCTAGATATTTTTACCACAGAACTGGCCTTTGCAGGATCCAGCAGCCACCAACACAACCCTTTTTATGATCAAAAGCCGGTAGCCTTCACAGTGCACCCACATCGGAAAACCCCCTGATTTGTACATCGGAAAAACCCTAACTGGATTTAGCTCCTAAGGTAGATGATCGCTCTTGCTCTTATTATTTGGCGTTTCAGTTCAATAAATCATGTCATTTCTTATACATTAATAGCAATTATCTTGAAATTGGAGTTTCTAATTGCACTCACATGCATTTCTTTTTTTTTAATTAACCCAATTAAATAATTCAATTTATTTCTTATTTTTCATTCTAGAACATGATATATTTCTATTTCTATGGATTTGTATTTTTGAAAATATTTTCTATTTTTATAAATGATTTTATAGGTTTTCTCTATTTGGTGTCTTTTTTTTTCTTTCTACTATTGAAATCTTGTAATAACATATAAATTATATAAATGGTTATTAAAAAAATATAAAAAAATATCTTGAATGGTCAAACCCTAATCATACTCTGGACATGAGATTTTAAAAGGTGGTTCCATTTTGAATAAGTGGCTTGTTGGGTGTTCATAGGGAAGCAGCATATGATAACTTTTAGTGAACAGCCACTGACACCTAGAGCAAATAATGGTGATGCCTGGTAGGTATTCCATTCATTGGCAATCACATTTTACATAAACCCCAAATGAATCCTTTTGGGACGCATACCAATGGTGGGATAAGGGTACTCAACAAGAACGTTGAATGATTAAGTAGGAAAGAATATAAGATCGGAGTAATAATGACGATATACTACATTATGGATTAAATAGAAAAAAATATAAGATGAAGACCATGATGATGATATCCCACATTACTGATTAAGTGGAAAAAATATAAGAATGACGATATCTCACATTGGTGATCAAGCGAAAAAGAATATAAGATGAGGAATATGATGATGATATTGAGTGGAAAATAATATAAGATAAGAGGTATGATGACGATATTTCATATTAGTTATATGAGATAGTTTACGTAATTAATCTTTTTTCTTATACGATATTATATGTTTCATACATTTAATCATCATCATCATTTTACATTATACAACACATGTTCATTCATTTTCTCGTCCGTAACCAATAGTTTCGCCTTCAGAATCAAAAGTTGACTATAAATCGTTACGATTTTTTTTACAATTTTGGGAACAAAAACCAGTGGACTTTGAGACTTGGGTTCTTGAGAATGAGGCGAGGCGCACTTGGATAGCAGCAGCACAACAGAAAGCTCTTTTCAGGTTTTCAGAATCTGCATTTCCATTATTCCAGTCCCCTTTCGAATGCCAATTCTATTCCGATCCGCGTTTGTGGACTGCGCTGCTCTCTGCCGGCGGCGAAGTAAAAAGGCTCTAAACGGAACCGGGAAGGGTGAATGGGGGTACGCGGGAGACAGGGAAGGGGCTCTCTCAGACAGTCCGTCGAGGTTAAAAGCTCCTCCAAACCCTAAACCCCGAGATTAGGAGCACTAACACGTGGTTAGAAAAAATCACCTTCATGCTTCATGTTTGTTTCTGTAATTCGTCGTGGATGACACTCTCTTTGAGCTCCAAAAGCCCTAGTAGCATTCTACTCCCAGTTGTACGGAACCTACCGTAAAAGGAGAACATTTCAAAAAAAAAAAAAAAAAAAAAAACTCATTTTCGATTTAATCATGCGAATGTAATTTAATAATTTTAATTATATTTAATTTTAAAAAATAAAAATATATTATTTTAACACAAGTTAACTCATTTTTCGATTAATTCATAATTTTATAAAAATGTTTTTTAATGTTTTAATGCTCTTTTTAGTATGGGATTTTAATGATTTGTGTGTAAAATCATATTAATTATTAAAAAACTATTTGACTGTCAATTTAAGTTGACTCATAATAATTATTTTATTTATGAAATAAAATGATTTTGTATGTTACATGGACCAATATTTTAGTATAAAATATAATTAAGACTGCATAAAAGGATTTGAAAATAATTATACAATTAATTTATTAATATTATTATTTAAAAAAATCACATCACCTCCTGCTTTCATTTAAATCCAATTTTGATTTATAATAAAATAGTTTTTTTACTAACAGTATTTATTAAAACTAAAATTTTATTAAAAAAAGCATTAAATTCAAGTAGGATAGAATAGTAAATGGACTCACCTCACGGGCCGTGGGCCTCCTCCTCCATCAGTTCCTCTACAGAGGTCCAGTATAAGAAGCCCTGAATGAGGAGGAGGAGAAAGGAAAATGTCGACGAGGGAGGTTCCCTTTTGCCCCTTCTGAGGGGGATCTGAACACCAATGAGTGAGTATCTGCTTTTGTTTGGAGTCACTTTAAGGACTACTGGAGTATTCCTCAGCTTCTCTGTTTCCCTTTGGAACGTGGTCACCTTTCTTCTTTTTTGTGAAGGAGAAGGTGCGGGAAGCCTCTGGGGAGCAAAAGCTTGTTGCTTGTTCTTTCAAAAAGAAAGGAAACGAGTGCAGGGTGTAACTTTTGGTGAATTCGCTGTTGTTGTCTGTGTCCTCTGCTGTGAGGAACTTACAACGGTTAAATTACTGGAATTGTTCGGTGTTTGATGATGGATTGAGTGAAAAGGAACAAGTGTATGGGAATTATAGTGCAGAATGTTGGATTGCAATGGAGAGATTGATCGGTGAACTGATACAGAGCACACTGTGGAAGACGACATAGCTCCGTACGTGGGAATCAGTCAATAATGGAAGACATACACGTTGTACTCAACAACAGCATCCCCTGTGGTCAAGTTGAGCAGATGAGTCCTGGCCTCTGCATACCCACGCGCGAATCGGAAAAGCCCGCTGCCGCCGAGCACCGGAAGTTCCCTCACGGCATTGAACACCGCGTTCCGACCCAGAACACTCAGCGTGCTCCCATTAAACTTGCCCTCCGTGAACACGAAATTGAGCCCCATCAGAAGCCCCACCTGATTCATATCCGCCGAGGCGTACAACCCCTGAGCCCTCCCACGACCTTGGAGCCGAGTCGGGGTTCGAGTGTCAGTGGGTCGTCGATGATTGACACCAACCCGAACCCTGTCCGCGACGAGTTGGTCACCGGAGCTTGCGCGATTTCGTAGGATGTTGGTCTCGGCCCGGAGACTATGTCGTGGAAGAAGAAGCGGAGGTGGCTGAGTTTTTGCTTTCTCGGGAGCCCGATCTCACTTCTGGACATTGGCCTGGAGAATTCCTCGGAGCTGACTGCATTGAGGAAGACGATAAAAGTAAGAAAGAGTGCAGAGAGTCTCCAACCACTTGCCATGGTTAACTGCAGAGAGATCAGATCTAGAAGAACACAATTTGGCCCCTATTTATACTGCAGAACATAACATACATTTCTTTCTACTTACCCAAGAAGCTTTTGGGGAGTTTACCAAAGTTGATCCCATCCCATCCCGCAACTGCATACTCCCTCCCAAGACGCAAAAGCTTCTGGTTCGAGTATGGAGCTGCTGCACAAGTCCATCACCGACGCCCTCCAAAACCAAAAGAGGTTTGAGTGGAGTTGGGCGCGGAGCAGCGTCAGACTGTACCACCATTGCAGGAACACATCAACCAACTCTCCGATGGGATGGCTGGTCCACATCCATCTTCGTTTGGTGCCACTTGGGTCGCTGTCTTTGTCTCTGAACCTCTTTTGGATCTGGTGGTTTGGAGTTTTGGGGTGCAACGGATCCTCTTCCCATGGATGAAACGTAGCCCCAGAGAAGCCAAATAAAGTAGCGTTCCTGATCTGCTGCAGGAGGTCTGATTTCTTGAGAAGGCTTCTTTCTGGCTACTGATGCAAGTGTTCTGGTATCATTCAGCAGCTGCCTTCTCCAGGAATGTGATAATTATTTTCTCGTATTAATCCCCATGTCCCACGGTTTGGTAGAGTCCAAATAATGGGGCTGTTAGCATATGCATTACAATCACTGCGCTGGCCAACGTGTCTCGTGATACAGACGAGAAAATGGGCGTGTCGAGCCACTAACTTGGCAACTACAGCAACCGGGGGTTGAACAAGCAGTCAAGTATATTAATGAAGTAGGGACTCGGCGCATGTACTACATTTGTCGTATGGAATGGAATGCATTTGTATAAGGATGTGCTCTTTCCTAAACTTAACTGCAGCCATTAGCTGTGGACCTTGAAACACTTCAACTTGGGGAATAGCTCAAGCAATTGGGCATGAATTCGTCTCTGTGGATGAGTGGGGTAGACATAAAACCAGCTATTTCAGAACTAGAGCCGAGAGTGCATTGCTTAACCTTAACAAGAAGAACTAGGTGCTGGGGATGTTAACAAGGGAACATAGCAGAAAGCATGTGTTAGGCGTAGAATTTGAGAGTTGAATAGAAGTAGAAATAGTTGGTAAACTTCAAAAACAGTCACCAAACTCCTATTGGAGTTGATAAGGCGATGGCTTCATTTCCTTGGACCTATACTTTCTCCAAAAGAAAACACAAAAGCTAGAAAATTGAAAACTGAAATGTAAGAATACAAAGGGAAATATTTTATATGTGAGGTCTTATATGCGGTTGCCTTAGTTTTCTAGTGTACAACGTCCCCACGTTTTGAATGTACAGTACCTTTCAGCATTTGATCAGCATTTCTTTCCTCACCTAACCCTTGTGCCGGAGTTGACATGGATGCCCCTTAGTCTTCGATGTGGGCTTCCGTGACAGCATGCATGCTGGCCTTCACATCAAGAGTTGTGATTGTATTAGAGCAAGATCTGGAGAGCGCCTCCAAGCACTTGCCGGTAACCCCAATTATCCCAAACAAGCTGCAAAACCAAACAAAAATGGCAGCCAGTGCTCAATTTTTTGAGGAAGACTAGTAAGAAAAATCTGAATGGCACATTGCATTGGCATGTCCTTGGGCAAATCACATCAAAACACTGTGTTAAAGCAGTGCCATACTTTGTGCTTCGTGCCCAGAAACACAGCATGATACTTAGAAAATATTTGGAAAAAATTATGAGTATGCCATGCAATAGCAATGACTCCATTGTCTGTTAATTTCTCGCACCTTGGACACACAGTAGCTTTCGTTGTTAAGCAAATGCTATTTGTTTCCTTCTTTTCTTGGATGAATAAGAAGTATAATGTATTTACTAATGACATGGCATGTCAAATTAATTGAGAGTTTTGAAATTTAACAACTCTCTATTTCTCTCACACATACTACCTACAAAAAATATACATAATGTGAATAGATTTATCACACCCTCAATTCAAAAATATTTATTTTTCAAAATCACCCCCAATTTTCTTCACTTGGCTCTGACAACCATGGAAAATGCATACATAAAAAATATGAAACAAGTAATTTTTACAAAAAAAGAAAGGGTCATACCTGAGCACCACAGAGATCCACTGACTGAAGATTAACCAATAGTGATATAGTTACTACACATTAACAATGTGAATTTATCATAATAAACCATGATCACGGTTATTATATAAAAGATTATAAATTAATATTATTTAATTTGATCTAATCTTTTTTAATATAATTTTTATATATTTTTATATACGATAACAAACAATGTTTTTTAATGTGATTTATATATTTTTTTAATACACCTGATAAGGAACAAGTGTAGGGGGATTATAGTGGAGAACGTCGGATTGCAACGGAGAAAGTGATTGTGAACTGATACAGAGCACACTGTTGAAGACGACGTAGCTCTCTACGTGGGAATCACTCAATAATGGAAGACATACACATTGTACTCAACAACAGCATTCTTCGTGGTCAAGTTGAACAGATGAGTCCTGGCCTCTGCATACCCACGCGCGAATCGGAAAAGCCCGCTGCCGCCGAGCACCGGAAGTCCCTCACGGCATTGAACACCGCGTTCCGACCCAGTACACTCAGCGTGCTCCCATTGAACTTCCCCTCCGTGAACACGAAATTGAGCCCCATCTGATTCATATCCGTCGAGGCGTACACTCCCTGAGCTCTCCCCACGACCCTGGAGCCGAGGCGGGGTTCGAGTGTCAGTGGGTCGTCGATGATCGCCACCAACCCGAATGCTGTCCGCGACGAGTTGGTCACCGGAGCTTGCGCGATTTCGTAGGATGTTGGTCTCGGCCCGGAGACTATGTCGTGGAAGAAGAAGCGGAGGTGGCTGAGTTTTTGCTTTCTCGGGAGCCCGATCTCTCTTCTGGAGATTGGCCTGGAGAATTCCACGGAGCTGACTGCATTGAGGAAGACGATAAAGGCAAGAAAGAGTGCAGAGAGTCTCCAGCCTCTCGCCATGGTGAACTGCAGAGAGATCAGATCTAGAAGAACACACAAGTTGGCCCCTATCTATAATGCAGAATAACACGCATTTTTTCTACTCACTCTAGAAGCTCTTTTGGGGAGCTTACCTCATTCCACAGTAACAAAAGTTGGCGTGCTGACACCTCCCATCCCATCCCGCAACTGCATAGTGCATACTCCCTCCCAAGACGCAAAAGCTTCTGGTTCGGGTCTGGAGCTGCTGCACAAGTCCATCACCGACGCTCTCCTAAACCAAAAAAGGTGTGAGCGGAGTTGGGCGGCAGCAGCGTCAGGTGGTTCCACCATTGGAGGGGGGACAGACTTGCCCATCTGCCGACACCTTGGGCTACTGGTGTGGAAGACAAGACAAGAAAAGTTAACAGTTTTCAAGCTCCCCCATGTGCAGCAAACCCCATGAACGTATCTACTTACCCCATGTGCAGCAAACACCATTTGATGGTAACACATCACTGAACTCTCCAGGGGGATCGGATGGCCGGTTCACACCCATCTTCGTTGGGCGGCCACTTGGGTCGCTGTCTTTGCCTCTGAAACTATTTTGGATCCGGCGGTTGGAGTTTTTGGGTGCAACTGATCCTCTTTCCATGGGTGTAACGTAACCCCTGAGAAGGGTTCTTTCTGTCTACAGATACAAGTGTTCTGGTATGATTCAGCAGCTGACTTCTCCAGGAATGGGATCACTATTTTCAATCTCGCATTAATCTCCATGTCCCACGGTTTGGTAGAGTTCAAATAATGCGGCTGTGAGCACATGCATAACAATCACTCCGCTGGCCGACGTGCCTCGTGATACAGACGAGAAAATGGGCGTGTCGAGCCACTAACTTGGCAACTACAGCAACCGGGGGTGAACAAGCAGTCAAGTATATTAATGAAGTAGGGACTCGGCGCATGTACTACATTTGTCGTATGGAATGGAATGCATTTGTATAAGGATGTGCTCTTTCCTAAACTTAACTGCAGCCATTAGCTGTGGACCTTGAAACACTTCAACTTGGGGAATAGCTCAAGCAATTGGGCATGGCTTCGTCTCTGTGGATTAGTGGGGTAGACATAAAATCAGCTATTTCAGAAGTAGGAGCCGAGAGTGCATTGCTTAACCTTAACAAGAAGAACTAGGTGCTGACCTTTATGCCCGTGCAGCCATTCACATCAAGAGTTGTGATTGTATTAGAGCAAGATCTGGAGAGCGCCTCCAAGCATTTGTCGGTAACTCCAATTATACCAAACAAGCTGCAACACAAAACAAAGATGGCAGCCGGTGCTCAATTTTTTGAGGAAGGACAAGAACAAAAATCTGACTGGCATATTGCTTTGGCGTGACCTTGGGCATATCACATCAAAACACTGTGTTAAATCAGTGCCATACTTTGTGCTTCATGCCCAAAAACACAGCATGATACTAAGAAAATATTTGGAAAAAATTATGGGGTATGCCATGCAATGGATTACCTCAGAAACTCGATAGATTGACAGCTTTCAGCGATAGCAATGACTCCCTTGTCTGTCAATTTCACGCACCTGGGACACACAGTAGCTCTCGTTGTTAAGCAGATGCTATTTGTTTCCTTCCTTTCTTGGATGAATAAGAAGGATACTGTATTTACTAATGACATACCATGTCAAATTAATTGAGACCAAGTTTTTGCACTTGGCTATGGAAGTCAGCCCCTCATCAGAAAGATTCTGACAACCATGGAAAAGGAATACATAAAGAATATGAAACAAGTAACTTTTATAAAAAAAAGAAGGGGTCATACCTGAGCACCACAGAGATCCAGCGACTGAAGATTAACCAATAGTGATATCTTTCTGTAAGTTACATCTGTGAAACTACACATACACAATGTGACTTTATAAGAATAAACCATGATCCACGGTTATTATATTGATGATTTATTCCACGATCACATACCTGGACAGGGCGTAAAGATTCAAGCTTTTAAGTGACAAGCACTTCATCAATATCGCTTGCAAACCTTTATCAGTCAACTTGATGCATCTATCCCAATCAATTAAATAGTTCGGATTTGTAAGATATTATTTAAAAGAAATTCATCACCTCCTCAACAATAATTTACTCACAGGGATATATCAGAAACCAATATAAATACTAAAATAAGGAAGTTTTAAGGAAGAACCAATCTGAAAGTTTATTTTTAGGTCTACAAACACATTATTCCAGGATTCCCGTTGCCAAGTTAAGGTGAAAGGACAGAGGATAAAAATGAACTTCCATACCTTGTTAAGTTCAGGTGTTGCAAGTGTTGATAGTTTTCTGAAATAAGTCTACAACTTTCATCAGTAATATTCTGCATGTTGACAAAGCCATAAGGTTAGCTCAACTAACAACATAGCTAAGGAAAAATATATCTAGAAACTACTACAGCAATGGATAGAGGTCTCTCAGCACACCTTACAACCACTAAGATTTAAATCATTAATGAACTTGCAATTTGAGATTAAATCCTTGACTCCAGAATCTGACAACCTGTGTAGCAAATGACAAATCAAACGGGAAAGAGTTGTTGTCGATCTCAAATATTGAATCCTTGAGTAACAATGGTGAAGAATATATTAAAATGCACAAGAAGCATAAGGGTACCTTACGTTCCAGTATAAGGAGAAAGATTTTAACTTTGGAGTGTTGTGTGTCAGATATCGAACTCCAACGTCAGATATCTTTTGGCAGCCATTCAAATTAAGAATTTCAAGATTCTTAATCGAAAGCCCAAACTGCAGAAACGAGTTAGTTATAAATCTTGGAACTAAGGTGGCCATTTCAAATGATGGATTGCTTAATCGAAACCCACGATAGTATATACAGACTCTACCATAAATCTCCCGTAATCAAATCCATAGCACACTTAAAATTTATTCTCAAACATAAACACCACCTTGTCTTTAACGATTTCAAGATGCTTATCTTCGATATCACGAGCAAATTCAAGGTTAATGTGCTTGACATTGCTGTACCTGGGCTGCAAAAACCAATATTGGGGAAAACTACAATGCATCATAGAAAAATATATTGACGAGGCTTACAGACCAGTGAAAGGGCTGCAAGAAGGCGATCCCCAGCACAATTCCTCTCGCGAAGATCAAGCACCTAATAGAGAGTGCAGATAAAGGGGAAAAAGGAGTAAATACCCACAACCACGAAAGTGAGGAATCGCGGAAATGGCAAATAAAGTTAACTACCATCCATAGAGAAGGGTGAGAAGAGAGATCCCGCAGAATGGAGGCGCTGACGAGCAATAGGGAAACGACCTCTCTCTGAGGAAGCCTGGTGCTAACTATGTTCATTACCCTCGTTAGTGTATCGCCATGCGAAACTTCAGCTTCGTTAACCTCCATCCCCTTCTTGCTCCCCCCTTCCGGCAAGTCTCGGAGCAGAGACGTCAACCGCAGTCCGCAACGGCCACATGCTGAACATCGGCCCATTGGGCCTGGTAACGTCAAATGGGCCAATACTCAAGCCGGTTGGATGGATATTTGAATTTGCGATATTATCCCTATTATATATCTTAATTTCATAATTAAGATCTAATTAATTACAGTTTATTTTTTTTAAATGGAAGAATTAAATGAATATAAATTCTATAAAAAAATATTTCCAAAAATAGAAAATGATTTAATACTTCAATTTGAATTTGTCCCTAATTTTATTTTTCGCATTTATGGGGAATTCGGTCATAAATTAATAATAAAATGTTGAAGAATCCTACGACCTAGACCCACTCATCGGGCTTCCTGTCTGTTGTCGGCTGTCGCGGTGCTGCTGCGGCTTCCTGCTGTATCCCAGTTTGGCTGCTTGTAGGGTTTTCTTGTCCCCCATCGCCTCATAGCAGACGAATAAAAAATGGTTTTGATCTCCAGTTCTATATTTTAATGTATTTCCCAAACAGTCGGAATTCTTTCGAGCGCTGGGCTCGGTTTCTGACGTTCTGTATGCCGATCGTCTTAGATTCTGTTGCTACCTTTGTACCTGTAATGCATGTCTAGGGAGGTTGTGGCCCATCTCTCCGTTTCTCCCTGGATCACTGCATGATCCGCCCTTTGCGTTATTCTGGGTTTTTGTTGTTTCTTCTGTAGGCTTGTTTCTGTTGGACCGTTGCTTGCTATTACCATCTTTCGTGTCTGGAGATTTATAGCCTTGGGGGTTTGGGTTTTCGTGATTTGAGCGTATAGGTATGAAGAAATGTTGTGAAGGGTTTGATTTGAAAGTTGAGGCCTTTATTGAATCTCTATGGTTTTAAGCTTCTCTTGGGTATTGTAATCTTGATCCGGGGTTGATGGAGTGCAGCTGTTCTCTTGAAATTCGTAGCCCAGATTATTGAGATTCGATTCTGGCTTATTTTCCCTCTCCGATTCTGACCTTTTTTGTCCCGTGTGACTTCTGTTGTTTTCGCTGAGTGGTACTATTCATCGAATATTTGTTGTTGACAATTGTTGTTTCTTCAAGTATTCTTATCTGCGGTCATTTTTTCTTTGTCCCTGGCAATGTTTGTCAACTCTGTAGTTATCGAGTTGTATATTGAAAGCCGCAGTGTTTGAATTTGTTAATACCCTCCACGTCTGGAAATCGTCTTTTTCTGTAAATTTGTGGTCACTCAGGTTTAGCTACGTTGAATTTTTGGCAGGATTCTGTTCAACTTTCATTTGAATATATGATTTCTTGGTTGTTGCTGTATGAGTTTTTTTTTTTTACTCTGTTTTCTGTATGATTTTGACTAACAAAATTCGTTTCCTAAGCAGCTACAGATTTTTTTGCTCCATTGACAAGAAGGAGATGAGGGATGTCTTCTTGGCTGGGAAGAACATTATCTTTCTTCATTCGAAATGCGCAATTGAAAAGGGATGATGCAGAGGCCAACAAAGGCTTAGATGATGATGATCCCCTTCTTCTTTCAGGGGACCTGGAGAAGCATTCCCTTGGTGAGTTATCATGGGCTGCAGTTCAGGCAAATGCTGTCATGGAGGATCAGAGCCACATCGAAATCGGTGAAAATGCCACCTTTGTCGGAGTTTATGATGGCCATGGTGGTCCTGATGCCTCCATTTACATAAAAGATCACCTCTTTAAACATCTTCCCGGTGAGACTTCATATCTATGCCCATTTAACCACTTCATAGAACTAGGCTGCGGTCACTTGTGCCTCTAAAGCTAATGACTATCCACTGTATCTGGTAGCTTCTTGTGATGTATTTGTTTATCTATGAGATACCTGCTTTGCTGATCCAAAGGAAGCATGAATGGAGGGGATTCTGGAACACATGATGTTCACAATCTTTGATCATGTTTCAATTTTGTTTGGGCTGTATTATAGGATCATATACAAGATAGTTTGTCAAGTTAGAGGAATTTATAGAATGATGGTTTTTATCTTTTCTAGAACTAACACAAGATACTGGAGAGCTGTCTGAAGATGCTCTAAGAAAAGCATTTGCAGAAACGGAGAATGGTTTCCTTGAACTTGTCAAGAATGGCTACTCCACCAGGCCAGCTATTGCAGCCGTTGGGTCATGCTGTCTAGTTGGAGTTATACTGGGTGATGCGCTGCACATTGCAAATCTGGGAGACTCAAGAGCTGTATTAGGTTACATGGGCAATGGGGATGACATTGTTGCCGAGCAGCTGACTGAAGATCATAATGCCTGTATGGAGGATGTTAGGGAGGAGCTCAAGGCAATGCACCCCAATGATCCCCACATTGTAGTGCTGAACCGAGGCGTGTGGCGTGTCAAGGGCCAGATACAGGTTCCATAAACATCATCTTCTCAGTTTTTTCTTCTGTTACATACTAAACCAGTCTAATGTTGTCGTCCAGGTATCAAGATCCATAGGCGATGCATATCTGAAGAATCCCATGTTTGCTCTGGATTCATCTTTTCCAAGATTTCATCTCCCAGAACCTCCCCGTGAGCCTGTATTAAGCTCAGATCCAGCCATCACGTCCAGGAAACTGCAAGCAAATGATGAGTTCCTCATTTTTGCATCAGATGGGCTTTGGGAACACTTGAGCAACCAAGAGGCTGTGGAGCTAGTTCATAATAACCCGAGAAAGGTTTGTATGTACACTGCATTACATTCATCTCTCATAAGCATCCTACTTGTTCGGTCTTAAAACAAAAATAAACAGGCACTGAACATCACTGCTTCTTTGATTCTGTGCAATTGTCATTCAGTATGTGTTTTCTTGAAAAGGGCATGATTCAAGATTGATTTATGTACAGGCGATAGCGAGAAGGCTGGTGAAAGTGGCCATGGAGAAGGCAGCAGAAGCTAGGAACGCTTCGTACGATGAAATAAAGAGCCTTGATGCTGGTTACAGGAGACTTGTTCATGATGATATCAGTGTTATTGTTGTGTTCCTCAGTCACCATGACAGAAACGGAAACGCCGCACAAGAGCCATGGCTACCCGGAGATGATCCTGCACCAGGACCATCAAACTCTGCTTTCCGGTAGAACGCCGGGGCCAATATGATACTTGTAACTCCAGTTTGTGTAAAGAAAACTGATAATTCATATGAATAAAGCAACTGGGACAAGAGGAACACGTGTCAACGCCCAGGGACGCGCGTCGAAACGCTGCGCGCTCCTGGAATATTGCGCCACGTGGGTGGTGACTCGACTCCCTCCATGGATCCATATATAGCAGCGCCATTATCCTCTGTCTGTTATAATCCAGTGGAAGAACAGCAAGTCAAGTACGGATCAAAATGCAGTCCGCAAAGGAAGCAGTTTCTAACGTGGCGGCAACAGCGAAGGCCGGCATGGAGAAAACCAAAGCCACGGCCCAAGCAACGGTTGCTTACTAGCTACTACTCTTCTGTCATCTCCTTGCTTCGACGGTGTAACTGGGTTAAATGTATCTGTTTCTTCTTCTTTTGTCAGGCGGAGAAGATGACGACCCGTGACCCGATAAAGAAGGACATTGCGGAGGAGAAGAAGGCGGCGAGGATCAACGAGGCGGAGCGGGAGAAGCAGGCGGCGCATCATCACAACGCCGCCGTCAAGGGGCCATCCACTACTGGGACCCATGGATATACTCCAGGGACAGGGACTACCGGGGTTACAGGTTCTGATCTTCCCCACACCGGGGCGACCGGGACATACGGCCACGCGCCGGGGACAGGAGCTACTGGGTTTACAGGTTCTGATCTTCCCCACACCGGGGCGACCGGAACCTACGGCCACGCTCCGGGGACAGGAGCTACTGGGGTTACAGATTCTGATCTTCCCCACACCGGGGCGACCGGAACCTACGGCCACGCTCCGGGGACAGGAGCTGCTACTGGGTTTACAGGTTCTGATCTTCCCCACACCGGGGCGACCGGAACCTACGGCCACGCTCCGGGGACAGGAGCTGCTACTGGGTTTACAGGTTCTGGTCTTCCCCACACCGGGGCCACCGGGACCTACGGCCACGCGCCGGGGACAGGAGCTACTGGGGTTACAGGTTCTGATCTTCCCCACACCGGGTATACCGGAACCGGAAGAACCAGTGGCGGAACCGGCTACACCACCGGCGGCAACTATTAGATGAATGCGGCGCAGTGCTGATGCTTTCTTTGTACTATCAACGTGACTACCTCGCACGTTCATTTCCAGTAATAAATGAGAATATTAAAATAATAAAATTCGGGGGAATTAATGGGTTTTAATCGTCGAATAAAAATAGAGTGAAAAAAAATAATTTTTCGAATATGGAAATTGACGCACGTTTTCGAGAGGCGGCCACAGAATGAACGGAAGAGAGGGGGAAGGGCCAGGGAGTTGAATTGATTGCGAACCCTAGAATTTTCGGAATCGTGGTGTACGGCAATCGTCGTGGTTCATGACCGAGCCCGGAGGGGACGTCAGCCCGGAGCGGCAAGGCGGCGGTGCCTCAACGCCTTCATGGGGGACATGGGAGGAGCTTCTCCTCGCCTTCGCTGTCGACCGCTACGGCACCGCCGCATGGGATTCCGTAGCCAACGAACTACAGCGGCGGACATCCAAAAAGGGGGTAACGGCGCAGAATTGCAGGCTGAAGTACCTGGATATTAAGCGTCGTTTTGACGCGGAGGAGACCGTGCGATTATTGGAACAGCTAAGAAAATTGCGCGTGGCGGAACTCCGGCGGGAGGTGCAACGTCACGATCTCAACATCGAGTACTTTTTTGATTCATGGAATTAGGATGTTTGGAAAGGCATTTGACTTTGCTTTTGGTGGCTTTCGCGTTTACCTGATGCGTGCTGCGCAGGTCACTGGAATTGAAGGTGAAAATGATGGAGGCAGAGCGAGAGCGAAGCTTGAGGGGAGAAATAAGCACATCGGATAAGGAAAAGGAGAACCGAGAGAAGGAAAGTGGCCCGCCCGAGAGGGTAATTGGCGAGGGATTGGAGAAAGAGCGGCTATCAGCTCACGAGTCCAATTCAACTGATGATATATCGACCGAGATGAAATCGGGAGGTGACGACGATAGTACTTGCCGGAAGGTTGCGGACCGGAAATTGGTTCTAGAAGAATCCTGCAACGGGAGTACTAATAGCAGACAGGAGCCGGAGCAGCCCAAGCGTGAACCCTTCAGTGGCTCCGGGGAGGTTGATTTTCAGGGCGGTAGCTGCGACTTACCCGAGGCAGGGACGAAGGAAGACTCCGATGTGCAGAGTTCCGCCGGTAAATCGAGAAAGGGGGTGGGAAATGATAAAGCAGCAACTCGCCGGAGCAGCATTATGGCTGAACATGAACACGAGGGGCAGTCTAGCGCCATTAAATATTCATCGGCACAATCCCAACCATTGATGGCACTACTCTGCACTCTCCGTGCGCATAAACTGAGCGCCGTGTTCCAGCGCAGGCTCTTGAGCCAGGTACTGCATTTTTTTCGCAAGTATATTTGCTTCTTGTATTGATGGATCATGATGCAGGAAAGCTCCATTTATGAGAAAACCGTACTAGAACACGTTGATTTCGACACAGTAGAAGAGAGAATGAAAGGAGGCCTCTATTCTTCTTCTCCGGCCAAGTTCTTCCGTGATCTTCTATTGCTCGTCAACAACGCGATTGTCTTCTATCCCGGCGACTCAATGGAGGCCAATGCCGCCATGGAAATTCGCGTGATGGTCCGCAAGGAGATTTCTCAGCGACATTCCAAGTCAGACGCTTCACTGGTGAAGGCAGCTTCCCTGGAGTCTCATTTGGCACCCAAGATGGAAGAGGGCGAGCTCTTCAACTTGCTGAAACCTGGAATCTGCCGCAAGCGCAGTTCCATCAAAGCCAAGGCTTCACCAGTAGTGGACGAGAGGAGGGAGGAAAAGCCACGCATGCCGTTTGCAATGCTCGAGGAACCCAAGATCACTAAGAAGAGAAGCAGAGAAAGAATTCCCACTGTCTCATCTAATCTGAAGCCTGAGGATCCCGAAGTCATCGACAACAAAGCATCCCTGGAACCTAGGAAACAGCGTAGTAAAGGGGTAGTATCATCATCTGCTGATCATGGAGGAGAGACCAAGGTGGTTGACGTTAACAAGGCAAAGAAGCGCGGGACCGCCATTTTCCTGAACAGGATGAGCAATAGCTCCACTCCCTCAAGCAATGGCTTGTTGGTAGACGCTATGAGGAACACACCCTTAAGCAGTGGCAGCACTTTGTGTAAAAGAGGTGAGAAAAAACAGCAGCATAGCACCCGGAGAAGCTCAGAAACAAGGGAAATGAAGGCAAAGGTTGCTGCTCCTAGTCCTGTGAAGAGGAGTGTGGGTAGACCACCTAAAAGAACTCCTCCTCCTCATCCTCCCCTGGTCAGTAAAGAGGGATGGGAAACAGGTGAACCCGATAGCACATCTCTGTCGACAGTACAGAAGAAGAAGAGATCGCGGAAGATGTAGGGATAGCAGAAGCCATAGATTTGTGTCCTTAGTATCAACTCCTCTTCCTGCTACAGAGGGAATTTCACCATCCTTCTTGGTTTTTGACAATGTCATGCTCACAGTGTAATCAGGGATAGAAAATTGTTGAAGGTAAGTGTGCAGACCTGTGAACAGTATTTGGGCTCGATAACGTATTGGGCTTCTAGAACTAAGAGGTAATTGGGCCTATGCTATTTTAGGCCCGATAAAGCCCAGTTAAAAGGTGTGTTTTTTATCTTCTGAATGGCCATCTGCACCGACGTCGCTTCCGTCTCCGTCTCCCTGGTTCTGCTCCTTAGCGATTAGGGGTTTGTGGTGCTAAATATGGATGAAATTAAGAAGAGGAAGCTGGAGGAAATTGGAGATGGTCAATTTCTACGCAGTTATGGTGACGATGTGGGTTATTCTGCTGTTGATGAGTTGCGGGGGATACTTGAAGGGTTTCCGAAGCCACAGCTCGTTGATATTCTCGCTAGAGCGTAATTATCTATCTGTGTTTCCGCCAATTTCTTTAGTTGCTAACCTATTACTCTGTAAATGATGTGTTGAAAAGCGGGTGTTTTCTTTACTGTTTTGCGTACCCCCTCTGCTCAAAGCTTGGTCCTTTACCTTTCTTGGATTACCATAGTCTGTGGCAAGCATTATTGCTATGTTTTCATGAGCTTGTGGCTTAATTCTGGAGTTTCTTAGCTGGATACGAGGTTCAGAATTGTTTTTTATTATTTTTGGATTTTTTAGGGTCTGATGTTTAGTTTATGAAAGCTGTTCATCTTGGATGTGCACTGTGTGGATTGACGTGGAATGTGTGCGCTTGTTTGCATGTTCTGGCGTGAAGAGGGTCCCAATATCCTTGTGTTGCTGAAGAAATTAAAAGTGTTGCAAGTGCTGATCCTGCCCTTCGAAAGCTTTTCGTTCGTGGTTTAGCTTGGAATACTACTACAGACAGTTTGTGTGCTGTGAGTGAATTCGCTGCCTGTGGATTGTCATGTCCCTTCGTGTGGCTGCATTATGTGAAACAACTATGTTCGCAAAAGACTTTCTGGCTTGGTGATCACCTCCATTGAATGAACCAAACATTGTGTACAGGCTTTTCAAGAACATGGGGAAGTCGAAGAGGGTGCTGTGATCTATGACAAGCAAACTGGAAAATCACGTGGCTATGGTTTCATAACCTATAAAGATATGGAATCTGCTCAGAGAGCTCTAAAAGCTCCCAGCAAAATGATAGATGTGAGTTGCCCCAATTTATCTGGGAGAAGTTAATTAGTTCTGGATAAGGTTACATTAAGAATCTTGAATTCCTGTTCCCCCTTCCTCGTTACCCGCTGCTTATTTTGGATACTTGATTTCTGCATATTTAGGGTCGAATGGCTGTTTGCAACCTTGCTAGTGAAGGCTTAAGCAGCTCCAGCAGCACCCAGACCAAGCCCAAAGGAAGCTGTACATTGGAGGCTTGTCCCCTGAGACAACAACTGAGATGCTGCTCAGCTGTTTTGTACGGTACGGGGAGATTGAAGAAGGCTCAGTCACATATGACAAGGAGACAAATAAATCACGGTAACCACCTTATTTTTCTTTCACCTTCTTGAGAAAGTAAACTTCCTCCCTCCCTCCCTCCCTCCCTCACGCACCTGATGCATTTTCATAGTGGCTTTGGCTTCGTTACTTTCAAGAACGTGGAGTCAGCAAACAGAGCTATCAACGACCCCCAGATCGTCATCGGAGTATGCCATCTAAAACACCTGCATTCTCAACATCTTCCTACACCTTACGAGCCCCTCATTCTCTCCATCTGTTGCAGGGAAGAAAGATCACGGTGAAGCTTGCAGACAACTACAGAGCCAAAGCTTCTCAGATGCCCACATCTGCAGCTCCTTTACCCCCACACATGGCCGGCGGGTACCCACAGATGGGGTCCGGTGTCCCTATGGGCTATGGGTACCCCCCCTCGATGCTACCTTACTACACAGGTTCCTACGGCAGCCCGCCGTCCGCCGCCGCCGCTCCGTACTCCCAAATGCCGTATCCATATCCCCAGTACCCAGTTAAAAGAGAGGGCGCTTCCCCCCAAAGCGGCCATGGTGGATACCATCCCTACTACATGCCCAAGCAGTAAGATCATATTCTTCTGTACCGGCTGCGTCCTCCTTCCCTGTACTCCACTTCAGTCTGGAACCCATGCAATATTTGCCCTGTAGGCATGCTTTGTACTCTTGTTTTTCCCCCCTTTTAATTCATCCACTGATTTCCTGAAGTTTCTCAACTTGTTTACAAAATCGTAATTTCACGTTTCATTTGAAAAAAATTTGATTTAATCGTTTTGCATTGGAAATCAGGTTTAGGGTTATTTGAAACATTAGTTTTTAATCATTTCCAAATGGCCACGTTGCCCCCCTTACTATATGATTAATTATTGTACCATAAAATTGAATAAAATATGTGCTGAGGCAATCGACACATTAAAAGTACGTGACGCATGGCCAAGTTGTACATGGCCGTGACCCTTTCCTAGAAATCCCTATCTTTTCAATGCTCAATAATTAGGCGTTGCCCACCATGGGGCTACTCCTCATTTTATAATACAAAATTGTGTCATAAAATCTTAATATTTAACATTTTAGTAAAAATATTTAACATTTATTTTGAAACAAGTTAATATTATCTAAGTTTGAGTTTTTTTCTTTTTTTTTTGGGAGTTTTCAAGTTTAATGGGCAAATATTTCTTAATATTATGAGTTATCAATGATAACATATGTATGGTCATGCTTAAGAAAGTGTGATAGAACCAACTTAATCAAATCTCGTATCGATTAGATAAGATAAGATTAAATAGAATAATTACATAAATTTTGTATACGAAAAATGTAAAATCTAGAAGGTTGAATACCCAAAACAGACAATATAGTAATGCATCATTACAACATACATGAGATATTAATATATTTGATAATTTAAATTGTCATGATAAGATATTTCATGTATTCATTAATTAGAATAATTGTATGTGATTGATATTATTTAAACTTATATTTTTGAAATATTTATAACTCTTTTATGATTAAAAATAAAAAATATATATTTACTGATAACAGCATTTTTTTAATATTAAAAATTTTATGTTGAAATTTCTCTGAAATTTTGGTCAACGTGCGTGGGGGTTTTGGTTTTGACGCACCAGGTGTCTAATGCGGCTACGGGAACCAAAGCGGGAGGAGTTGCTGAAGTTGTAGCGAAGGAAAAAGTTGAGAGGAAAAAGTAAGGATTCTGTAACTGAAATCGGCTTCTTTCGTCCAGAGCTTCGGATGAGGCTTTCGTCCTTCACCTGCTCCACAACCGAATGATTATTCCCCTCTCCCCCTCCTCCTCCTCTTGCCTTTTTTTCTGAGATCAACGGGGAACGGCCAGCCTCCTCCCATGGAAGCAAATCATCATCTTCGTGCTGCAGAAATGGGGCTGCAAAAGGAAGGTGAAATCATTCATCATCATCATCATCACCACCAGGGGAGCCACATGCCGCCATCATTTGGGGTGATGCGATCTGCATCACAGAGCTTCAATGACGTGTAATTGCTCTTGACCCTCTTCGTAGTCCATCCAGTTTGTAGCTGAAGTCAAGGTCTGGGTTTCAAGATAGGAATTGAATTCGGGTGCAAAATCTGAAAGTTGTTTCGATGCAGAAGCAAAGAGGGCAGCTCCGACATGGGGGAGCTGGATCAAGCGATTTTCCAGTTCTTCGAGGGACAGGATCGGGGGGCGGCGAATCAAGATCAACCCCGTAAGGATCCTGGATCCCATTTTTTTTATTGATGAGGATGAGATAATCTCGATCGAGAAAGAGAGATTTTTGTTGCTTTTCAACACAAGGGAACCTTTTTCTCTGCTGTGTTTGCTTGCAGAAAGTTCTTCTGGTTTAAGGCCACCAACTCTCAACATTTTCCCTTCACAGCCCATGCATGTAGACCCCTTTCCTGCGCCATCGAAGGTTTCTGTTTTTTCCCTTCTCCTTCTTCTTCCTTTATGCGAAATGACTGGATTTGTGTTTCCTAATCTGTAGGTTAACGAAGGGTTAGCAGTTTCTCCTTCAACCAGTGCCTCCAAGAAATCATCTGAACAAGCTATGGATCATCTCTCCATGAATGATGCTTCTTCTCCTTTGGAACATAGCAAGGTAACTTTTTCCTTGAAAAAACCGCGAGAGAAAGAGAAAAGGAACATTCTGTGTTTTCTGAACGCGTGCAGTGGGAGAGGAATAGGAGAGGGCCGGCCTCGAGTCCAGAACACGATGGACCGAAGACCAGAGACCCTAAGGTTTTGCTTTCCACCTACTTCCTTTTTTAATCCTCCTACTCTCTTCATAGAGGCCATACGTTTGTCAATCTCTGAAACTGAAAAACATGAAGCAGACACTGAGGAGACTGGCACAAAATAGAGAGGCAGCTCGGAAAAGCAGGCTGAGGAGAAAGGTCAGTTGTTTGTCTCCGGGACAACAAGCTTTTCTAATAAGGAAATGGTGGTTTGTGATGGATGGTGTTTTCCAGGCTTATGTTCAGCAGTTGGAGACGAGTAGAATGAGGCTCACTCAGTTGGAACAAGAGATACAAAAAGCCAGGGCGCAGGTAAAAGAGTAGTAGTCTGCATTGGGATTCCCATCTTGTGGTGAATTAACTTCTGTTGTTCCATGGATCGTGGAAATTAGGGTTTGTATGTGGGGATGCCTTCTCTTACAGGAGGAGATCAGACCCTTTCTGCTCCCATGGCGAGCATCAACTCAGGTAGAGGATGGACTGAACTTACTGTTCATTGCTGATATCATTTTGCAACGCGTGTTGGTAATTCTCATGGTGTATAGATCTCTGAGCTTACGCTTTCGTACAGCAGCACTGTTCGATGTAGAGTACGCCCGGTGGCTGGAAGACCACCACCAAATTGTGTCCGACCTCCGGAACGCGGTGGCGGATCACTTGCCGGAAAACGAGCTACATGTCCTGGTGGACAACTGTTTGAGCCACTACGATCAAGTGACCAGCCTCAAGGGTATGATCGCAAAGTTCGACGTCTTCCACCTCTTGTCCGGTACATGGAGGACTCCGGCTGAGCGCTGCTTCATGTGGGTAGGCGGTTTCCGGCCATCGGAGCTCATCAAGGTTCGCATGCAATACATAACCTCCATTTCTACTTTTCAGAGATCTAATGGATGCCCCACAGAAAGAAACGATCATGTGCATTAATTTAAAAGAAGTAAACATGAACAGGATGGCGAAACAGATGATGGTGCTTACTACAAAAACCCATTTCTCAGTCCATCCGCCCATAAAGCTGACATCTTGCATGCAATTTTGATCCATTTTCGTGTATGGAAATGATGTCTTCATAGTTATACCATGACAGCTTCTTTCCGGGATGTGCAGATCATTGTGAGGGAAGTGGAGCCGCTAACGGAGCAGCAGCTCATGGGGATCTGTGGGCTGCAACAGTCCACACATGAAGCAGAAGAAGCCCTCTCAGAAGGTCTGGATTCCATGTACCACTCCCTGTCCCAGGCCATCGTCGCCGACTCGCTCGCAGCGCCGCCGAACATGAACTCCTACATGTCTCAGATGGCCCTCGCCATCAACAATCTCTCAACCCTGGAAGCCTTCATCAGACAGGTTCAGTCAGTCCGCGTAATCTCCTCCTTTTCATTTACACTGTGGCATGTTTCTCAGCTATGAACTCGGTGGCAGGCCGAAAACCTAAGGCACCAAACCCTACACCAGCTACGCCAAATCCTGAATGTCCGGCAGGCGGCGCGTTGCCTCATCGCCATCTCGGAGTTCTTCCAACGCCTCCGTGCCCTCAGCTCGCTTTGGTTGGCCCGGCCTACACAAGATTAAGTACGGTAATCGTTATACCATCGTTCCTAAATTAACACTCATGTGATATATAAAGTGTATACCTTAATTGGGGTTTCATAACAGGCATGGATTTATAAATCTCAACCACCCACACGTCTTGAAATTCATGATCCATTACACTGTGTCACATGTACATGAAATGAAGTTGGATTTCGTTTGTTAGACCACTTTAACTTACTCGAAATTAAATGGTGATAGGGTTAGTTTATGCAAAAATAATGAATTCAAAAAAAATAAATTTTATTTCATTATATTTAAAGTTTAAATTAGAAAATTTTAGGTACCATTGAACTAAGTATATTAAACATCAATTATGATCAAACCTCTATTTAACTTATATACATATCGTACATGTGATCATACCAGCACTAATACAATAGATCTCATCTAAATTTTAAAGTGAGACTTAACTATACGAAAGTAATAATAGGATGGGTGACTCTATTGGAATTCCTCGTATTACATCTCTTCTTTTGCGTTTCAAATAATGAAGAGAATAACTTATACACATATCGATTTTTCATATACTATGAAATGAAAATTAAATAAAAATAGATAATCCCGTAACGCCATTGCACCAACGTGTTAGTTTCCATGGTACAAATTGAGTTGATTTCCAAAAGTTACCAGTAGGGGTGTGGGTGGTGGTAGCCTTCGCATGCGTGATGGGTAAAAAGTCAAACTAATTGGGTAGGCAAATGATGATGCGATGACGTGTCGACTCCTCATTAGATTGTTCGTTTCTTTATTCGAGAAAATTCGTTGCAGGCTCTACTAGCAACATTGTAATATCATACTATTTTTGTGATCATTTGTATTTTATCTTGCGGAAGTGCCCTGCCCAATAGAAGGTGTAAATAGGTATAAATATTGTAGACGAATCTCACATCGTATGGAATATAGATATAATATATGTTGTACGAGATATTTTGATAGAAATATAATATTATGAGAATTGGATATATGAAATAAATAATATCATATATGTTAAGTGCGAAAATAGGATTTGTACCCCATCAATATAATAAGAATATTGTTCGAAAAAATTATTACAACAATTATAATTAAATATAAATTAGTAATTGAATATAAAAAAAGATATTTCTACAAAACATAAATATTACCAATTAAAGAATAAAATAAAAATTCGATCCGCCCTCCGAATGGGCCTTATGGGCTCATTGTTAATGGGCGCGGATCCACTACTAGGCCCAAACGATATATGCTATCTGCGGCCATAAGATAGTCTGGTGTTCTTTTCTAAGCTGAATGAATATATGATACATGAGTGGAGGTTGCAAAACGCATTAAAGCCTCTGCAAATCTGGGATAAGTAGAAAAAGAAGAAGAAGAAGAAGAAGAAGAAGAAGAAGACCCTTCAAAAGAAACAGCATCCACTCTTCGCCTTACTCTCCATTTCTTGTCAAGGGACGATGATGGCAGTGCCCTTGAAAGAAGTGGAGGGCTTCCTGTAGGGCATCGCTCCCAGAGAGGCTCTTCTTGCTCATGATCCGATATATCTCAGTGAGGACACTAATGAAGGCTGTCTCCACGTTCGTCGACTCGAGGGCCGACGTCTCTGTGAAGTAGAGCTTCTCCCTTTCAGCAAGATCCTGCGCATCCTCCATGGGAACCGCTCGCAGAGTCCCTAAGTCACACTTGTTCCCAATCAGCATCACCGCGATGTTCTTATCGGCGTGCCCTCGCAGCTCCTCCAGCCATCGTCCCATGTGGTCGAAAGATTGGCGCTTCGACATGTCGTATACCAGCATCGCACCCACTGCACCCCTGTAGTATGCGCTCGTCACGGCCCGGTACCTATCACAACAACAACACAGGGTGTCCATTTGGAGCTCACTTGGGATGAGATATCTGGGAAGTTGCCAGTATCTTCTTCGATGACTATTACAGTAAAGCACGAACAGAGCTAATGCAAAAGTGACAGAATCCAAGTCTGGGAAGCCAGGCATGTGCAGAGTTGGATTTATAAGACGAGTGAATCGCAGAAGACAAATACTTGAGGTGATGTAAGTGCTTTTCATAGAAGAAGATGTAAATTGAATATGAATCAGAACCTTTCCTGGCCGGCGGTGTCCCATATCTGTGCCTTGACAGTCTTCTGATGGATGATGAGTGTCTTGGTTTGGAACTCGACCCCGATGGTGGCTTTGGATTCCAAATTGAATTCATTCCTAGCAAATCTAGCGAGCAACTGTGATTTCCCCACTGCCGAATCTCCGATCAACACGATTTTGAAAACATAATCAATCTCCCCCCCGTATACCTTCGACATCTTCGGAGCATCCGATCCGAATCGAATTTCTCCGAAAGATCACCAACTTGCGCATAACATGAGCATTCTCATCACCTCAATCACAACAATGGCACTGCTGCACAATGCCGTAGATTTTGAGGGAACAAACGTACCAAAGAAAAAAAAAACCTATGGCGAATTTTTTTTTTTTTTTGATCGGAGAGGATCGAATTAGGGTTTGCTTCTGATCAAGAAAAAGGGGATTCTGCTTCATTTGGATATTGGCGGGAGGGGGAGCAACGGCAAGTGCGGGAAGACTATTAACCTTGTTCAAGACTCAAATGACAAGATTACCCTTCATCAATATGATAAGCATTTGTAATAAAAATAAATACTTTTTTCATGTTTAATTAATTAATTTACTTTTTTACGATATTAAAAATATAAAATTATATTTATTCTATATATAAATGATTCTTTTATTCTAAAAAATAATACTTATAGGAAGTATATTTCAGATCCATCGACTTTTTTTTATTAATCATATATTATAAAATTATTCAGTACAACACACATAATTTATATTAAATTTTAGTTGGTCCCATTTGACGTGACGGGAGGACATTATATAATTACATTCAATGAGTATTAAATATAAGGTACTTTTCTATTTTAAAAGTAAATAAATATTCCATTTTAGAAATTAAGTTATTTGTAATGATTATTTTGCATTAATTTCAAAGCATTGGGCCCTCGCGACAAAGACAGCATCAAGATCCGACACGAGATGGGCTGTAATGGCATCTTGTTTCTACTCTGTCTGCGGCTCATGGGCCTCCTCTTCCCCTTTGAATTCATGCTGTCAAAACGGCGTCGTATTATTGACTTAAATATTTCATTCCTCACAATATTTATCTACGTATTATCGACTGAACGCCAATTGATTAATTATGGTAAAATTAGCCATTAATTTTTAATATAAAGTACATATTTCGTACTCGTTGATAAAATCAATCCTCAAAATTTTGCGTATCAGGTATAATTAGTTTTCAAAATTTGATGCATCTGTATCTACGTGGGAGGAGCTCCATCCATGAGATTCTGCTTTATCTTTTTTCTAGAAATAAAAAAAAATATCGAATAATTCTGTATCTTGGAATTATTGGCCTATTTATTGCGTTTTGTGTGCTGGATAATGCAATTTAATTGGACAGGGGTAAACACGTAATTAGTAGATGCAGGGAATGGGCCCCACATAGCGGGACACCGCGGGTCAGGCCATGATGGCCCATTAGGTTTTTGGACCATCCCAAGTACTACGAATGTCTTACACAACTTACGTTATTTGTCGACGCAAATAATCCATTTTGTTTTTCCATGTTATTTACTCTTAACCTCATTACAAATATATTTCTAATGTAATTGAAAATAAAAGCCATCAATTTATAAATGATTTTACAATAATAAAAATAATAATAATGTCTATTACTTTATTGGGTATGGAAGTAGCACTACCAGTGCATCGAAGAGAATAATGAACATATTCCATTTTTGGAAATGTGCATGTATTTTCGACCCAATAATTCGCTAGCGCACTCGAGTTCGAACATTAGGCCGATCGAAAAAGAGTAAGAACATTAGTTTCGCAACAGAAATGTAATAATACATTTACAAAAACAAAGAGTACTGCTTATTATTATATTATCCAGAAATTAGTGAAAATAAGATGTTTTTATTATTAAATAAGAATAAAATTCTTATTAGTAGTTAAATCCAATGTTTTAAAAACCAAGTTAAATGACGGTTGAATCGTGAATCGCTGATAATATCAATTGTGTTAAATTTAAATTATTTTAAAATAAAAAAAATCATAATTCGATAATGAGAGTCTATTAGAAATGTTTTTCAGTGTGTGATGAAAATGTAAATCGTATTGTAAGAATTTTAATGCAGAGATTATACGGGTAATCATTTTTTAAATGAGTTTATGAAGATTTGATAAAAAAAAATGAACGATTTAATCACGAATGAGTCACAGTTCATGTTTATACAAAAATTTCACAGTATTTTTGATAATTTAAATCACTATTGATTTAATTTAAAAATTAAAAAAAATACAAATATTTCAAAAAATTAAGCATGAAAAGTTTCATTCTTACATTATGAACTTGATTAGCTTTTTTAATTATATTCTACACCAATTTGATATTTTTATAATTTTAAATTTTGTATATTTGAAATAAGAGGTGTAGTCATATTTTATAATAGATTATAACATATGGTTTGAATATAATTAGAAAAAGAAAACTATCCCAAAAGTTTGTTTTAGAATTAATGGATATTAATATTATATTAAAAATGGTGGAATTGGGTCAAGATGCCCGCAATAAAAAAAATAAGAATTTAATTGAATTAAATAAAAATGAGGAGGAGGATGTTGTGGAGAAGGATTAAATAATGAAGAGCTGGTGAAGAGAGTAGGGACCGAACAGCTGATGTCGCTGTCAATGTACTGTTTGTGTTTTCTGCCATTTCTCATATATCGGAAAAAATGGCGATTCCATTTTTGCACTCACCGATCACTGTAGAGAGAGGAGAAGGGAGGAGGGTGTTCTCTTGTTGGCGTCTTTGGAATCTCGGGTTTCTTGGAATGCTGCGAATGGGGGTGTTTTGAGGAGCGGGGTACGTTTTGTGGCGATTGCCGGTGGAATCTTGTGAATGCTGGGTTGTATTGGTAAGGCGGAAGTGTGAATCTGTGGATTAGTTGTTGTAATTGGTCGGAATCTTGAAGTGGTGGTGTGGATTGTGTTATGGAGGAACCGGAGAGTGAGGGGAGGTTTGGGGTGAAGCAGGGTGAAATGGGGTTCGGGCTAGGACTTGACGAAATTCAGGGCCTAATTGGGGGTCCACCGGAGACGGACAACAGCTCGTTCACGGCGCTGCTCGGGCTTCCTCCTCCGCAAGCTGTGGAACTTCTAGTCAAGGAGGATTTCACCAACGAATCTGTTCCGCTGCCGTTTTTCCCATCAAATGCCTCCCTCTTAGACCACGCCTCCAAGTTCTCCGTATTCGCGTCTGCTGATGCTCCATTGGAGAGCACCACGATGCTCTCTGCTCTAGGTTCCAGGAAAGTCGAAATGGTGAAGCACGAGCCTCTGGATTCCAACTCCTGGCCCAATTCGTCATCCCCTGCGGTTTCAACCCAGAGTTTGAACCCCACAAAGCGGAAGCACCGAGAGAAACAGGTGAGTGTTCAAAGGCCCCTGCTCTGCGGTGGCAAACTTCAAAGAGTTTTAACTCAAGTGTTTCATGATGTCATTTTTTTCCTTCCCTCCATCTCCCCAGATTTGAGTAAACAAAGTTCCCTTTCTTTCAGGCGAAAGAATCGATCAAAAAGAACAAACCAGGAGAGAACGAAGCCGGCAGTGGCGAGAAGCTGCCGTACGTTCATGTGAGAGCTCGCCGTGGGCAAGCTACCGATAGCCATAGCTTAGCCGAAAGAGTACATTCTCTAATCCTAATCCCTCACAATTAGTAGCTAATGACACCCTTTAACCCCATCTCCTTAGAAAGTGAAGACCGGTAATGTGTCAATCTCTGTGCACAGGCAAGGAGAGAGAAGATCAATGCTCGGATGAAGCTATTACAGGAGCTGGTCCCAGGATGTAACAAGGTCAGCTGTCAGACGCTGTCGTTTTTGTGACTTATCATTTCTTGACAATATTTATTTTAATTAGGTAGGAAAAGATTTTTATTACAAAGAGTCGGTGTCAACCTTTTATTTGTTGTGGGAAACCGTGAAAAAGCTGATGGCTTTGCACCAAGAAAAGTGGCAGGCTGGTGAAGCGTCACTCTCCCTCCTAATTCTTCACACGTAGACGCCTTTTCCGTTTGTCTGTTAACTGTCCCTTCTAATCTTCTCAGTTTAATGCTGAAAAAAGTTTGTCTTTTCGATGGTGGGTGCCTTGCTTCTCTTGGACCTTAAAAAAAATCCTCTGGTTTCTCTGTTGAACATTTAAAAAGTTTTTCTTTTCGATGGTGGCTTTGTGTATGTGCTTGTTGTCTTAGATTGAAATCACAGATGTGGGAAATGCTATCAGAATTACAAGGCTTATAGAATATGGTTAACACCCGGCAAGGTCAAATGTACTGAAGACATTCATTCGAATGGAAAAAGGCTTCTCATGTTTCAAAAAAACAACTGTTTTTTAAAAAGTGGCTGCAGCTGGTTTTACCAGGAGTAAAATACGGGAAGAGGGTGAAAAATATTGGTCCTTTTTTTAGGTCTGTTGGCAGTTGTACAATTTAATGGATGTTTCTAAAAAGAATTCGGCTGTAGGACCTGGCTCTGAAGTAACTTCACAGTTCACTCGCTGGTGTCTGTGTTATATTACTTATTATAGTAGTCAGTGGGCTCGTGGTTCAATTCTCTGATCCATCTAAGAACATTTCCTTGTTCCATGGTTGTTTTTTCTTGCTTGGAAATAGTGAATGCTAGTCACGGACTGTTGAAGCAGATGCAGGAAAATGTAGAGATAACATTTCCCTTTTTCTGTTTCCCCTTCCCTTGCAGATCTCGGGTACCGCCTTGGTTTTGGATGAAATAATAAATCATGTACAGGCACTGCAGCGCCAAGTGGAGGTTTGACGCTTTGACTAGACCCCATCCCTCCCTTTCTCTTCTCTTCACCTGGTTGTTGTTTCTTTCATTTGGTTTGAATGTGGTAATAAATGCCTCTGTGTCATGTATATTTTCTCTGTGGTGGAGCTTTGATATGATGTTGTGATCATGAGAAAATCATATGGGAGCTTATCTCCATTCCCATGGCTGCAGTTTTTATCCATGAGGCTTGCTGCTGTGGATCCAAGAGTTGATTTCAACCTGGACTGCCTCCTCGCCGCCGAGGTCCGTCTTCAATTCTACTTTCTTTTGATGCAGCAGTAGTCGCCCACAATCTGAATGTGGTTCTTGTGATCCCCCAGAGCGGAGCTCCGATCGACACCGTCCACCCGGCGCTGTTTGCTCCACCCGTCTGGCCTGATCACCAGATGAATCTTCTCCGGCAACATCAGTACCAGCAGCCATTGCAGTTCGACGTGCAACATCAACACCCTGCTGCCAACTTCGTAGCTGCAACAGAGAACCCACTTCCACGCTACGGCTCTCCCTCGAACTCCGGTAAGCCCGCGCCATCGGTTACCCGTTTTCTCAGGCCTTCATTCGTTAACCCCGGCGGCTGCGCAGCTTCTCGACACTTGAAAATGGAGCTATGAACGGAGGATATGGAATGTGGGAGCAGCTAGATTTGTATATAGATGATAGAGTCTGAGACTCGCCTTTCCACGACCACCCTCCGGGGGACCGGCAACGATGGGGGCAGCCCCTCCTCTATGCGGCTTATGTGACTCTACTGCAGTGGATCAGCTCCATCTGCTACGCCTCCCGGAGACGAGCAGAGTCACCGCCACCGGCACCCCCGGCGGAGCAGCAGTAATCCCTGAGTACTAATGAGTGATTTCTACTTATCGATGTTGCACCTGCATTGAGATGATATGTACCCCGAATATGACTTTATAATAATGAAATGCCTACTATTTTTCGAAATTAAGCATTTTATGTATACTTAATTATGCGTGAAATCTAATTATATAATAAACGTTAATTATATTAAAAAAATTAATTGATCGTAATTATTAATGATTTATATTTTTTATATATTTAATTAGTTCATTTTTAAATTGTATATTATTTGTTTTAATACTCATTCTAAAATTGAACTAATGTTTTATTCGGTTAACAATTTTTTTATAATTGTATTTAATGTTTTTATCATAACTGAAATTTATTTTTTTCACCTAATCCGTACACCATGTTGAAATGAATAAAAATTATATTTTTATTAGCAATATTATTATGAATATTAAACCCCAATTTTAGAAAAGCGAGCTGGGCCCGTTCTTGATTTTCTAGGCCCAATCTTAGGTTTTGATCCGTACTGTGGTGTAGTGGGAAATTGGGAGATTTGGGGGGCGGTATGGCGGGAATTAAAGGGAGGTCGTCGGTTCCGAAAACCCTGAGCGGGGACGTGTAATACCGCGAATTCTCAGTTGCAGCGCTTTTTGTTGTTCTTAGAATGGGGAAGCGGAAGAAGAACGCTAGTGTTTCTGAAGAAAATTTGGAGGACGATGATGCGGAGATGAATGAAAACCAGGATGGGAAAGTGAAATCTCCCCGTTCGAGTGACACTGACTTGTATCAGGTTTAGTATCTTTAGCTTTCTATTATGCTACCTGGGCTTTGATCATTTTAGGGGGTCGCTGGAAAGGCTTATTTTCCAATGGGTGTATCAATCTGATGTAAGTTGAGCGTTGCGTGCTAGGTTCTTGGGGTGGAAAGCACTGCATCGCAGCAAGAGATAAAGAAAGCATATCACAAATTGGCCCTGCGCCTGCATCCTGATAAAAATCCCAATGACGAGGTGAATTTTTATCTGCATCATATCATGTTAAGGAGGCATATCAAGGCTGCTTTGCTATTGTTGGCCTCGGTTTGTCTCACGGAAAGTTTTTATTTTGATGTGATGTTTGTGTAGGAGGCTAAGGAAAAATTTCAGAATC
Source organism: Utricularia gibba (assembly GCA_002189035.1). Lineage (NCBI taxonomy): Eukaryota > Viridiplantae > Streptophyta > Magnoliopsida > Lamiales > Lentibulariaceae > Utricularia > Utricularia gibba. The sequence continues at coordinate 365,485 of NEEC01000016.1, read as the reverse complement.
TTCAAAAGGTTATCTCAATTCTTGGCGATGAGGAGAAGAGGGCTGTCTATGATCAAACTGGCTGTGTTGATGATGCTGTAATTCCTTTTTACATAACTATGTTTATATTGAGGTTTTCAAAGATGCATCTTTCATCACAGTTTATGAACCCTTGTGGGTTTCTAATCTCACACACTTCAGTTCATATGAGCAAATGTGGGTGTTCTTAATGTAGATGGTTTCCTTCGATGTATCCTAAACTACAATCATCATGTTTGATTGATAGGATCTGGCGGGCGATGCCATCCAAAATCTGCAGAGATTTTTCAGAACTTTGTATAAGAAGGTTTTTCTTCTTCTACACATGGGAGCTTTCCGGTGTACCTTGGTGCTTGTTCTGTTCTGTGACCATATCATTCGTGTGATGATTGCGTTTTCCAGATCTCTGAGGCTGATATTGAGGAGTTTGAAGCAAATTACAGAGGCTCCGATTCAGAGAAAAAAGACTTGCTTGAGCTTTACAAGAAATGCAACGGAAACATGGACAGGTATTTGATAACTGTTTCATTTTCCTAGACACCAAAGCTTAATCACTCGTTCTTTCATGTCTCCGACTCTACTTCAGGCTCTTTTGCTGTATGATATGCTCTGATCCTGTCCTGGATTCTCACCGTTTCAAGGATATGATTGATGAGGCCATTTCTGCAGGTAAAATATCCTTGCGTCTATCTTTTTTTGTGTCCTGTGCATCCAATGGTGGAAGGAGGCATAACTATCCCATCCCCCATGCTGGAGTATGTCCTTTTGTTTCTTATGTCTTACTTTGATCTTGCAGGAGAGTTGAAGCAAACGAAGAGTTATGAGAAATGGGCCAAAAGGGTTTCAAAAAGCAAGCCTCCTACGAGTCCACTGAGACAGAGAAAGAAGTAAGATGTGCCCCCCCTTCATGCCTACCCTTCTCATCACTAAACAAATGAGCCCCCTTCCTTCTAAACGCAGATTAAACGGCAGCAGCTCCTCTGATCTCTATGCCATAATATCCAAACGACAAACAGACAGAAAAGGGAAGATTGATTCCATGTTCTCATCACTTGTTCAGAGATATGGAGGCGATGAAGCTGCCCCAGAACCCAGTGAAGAAGAATTTGAAGCTACCCGAAGGAAACTCGAGAAGCGACGATCAAAGACAAAGTAACTACTACATGTTTCAGTGCCATCAGGTGTCTCTGGTAGTAATGTGTAGGATCTTCTTTTGAAAACACTATGGAGGGTTCATCCCAACCCTCACAATCAAATGCCAGGTATGCCCATTCTATTTAAATCAGCAACATGCTCAAACCAGATCCTTCACTCTGTTTCTTTTTTCCCAGAACACTGTCTCCAGCCTTTGAAAATTGGTTTCTAAGGACAATGAAGAAACCAGTGTACATATGATAGTATTAATATTGTGTTTGGCAGATTCATGTTTACGTTTATGAATATGTATGTATTGATATATATTAATATATTTGATAATCTAAGCTGGTATAATTGAATAGACTATATAAAAAATTTTGATGATAAAAGATATATATAATATTATATTAGTTAAATTATTTTATAAACGTTGTAAATAATTGAGGTATATTATTTATTTAATAAGGAAGCAAGATAGAGGTTAATGAAGAGGCAACCACTCGCCATTTACGGCTGAACGGGACCTCTCAGAGTAGAGTAGCAATCAGCACCACAGATACCGAACCACCGACAGTGGGTCTGGTGCTGCTGCGGCTGCGCCTCCTCCGCCTGCTTCTTCTTCTTCTTCTTCATCTTCTTGAATTTGGGTAGTTGAAAAGTGAGCATCACCATTGAATTCCATTCATAACTCAAAGAGGGAGGAGCAATGGCAGTCATGAATCAAATAATTAATTAATAATCACCTGACATCATCCACGCATGTCTCCCTCTCTCTCTCAAGTACTACGCTTATGGCGGGGAATGCCATGGTGTTAATTTCTGACAAGGAGGCGTCGCGGTGTTGAGCGAGCGAGTGCGTGAGCAATCAAATCAAATCATACCCACTTGTGGTTTCAGTCTCATCCCCATCTTGGCTTTGGGACTTCAATGTCAACATTTCATTGCAGGTGAGGGGATAAGGACATTTCTTACCAACTCTTTCTCAAAACAATTATTTAAGTTGTTGGGTTTGGACAAAGGACCACCATCTTCAATCCCTTTGGATTTTATAATACAAACGCCATTACTTGTTGCAAGCACAGTTTTTTTTGATGGCTGCAGTCATTATTTCGCACTATTGTAAGAGAGGAGCAAACAGAATTATTAGCAGAAGCATCTTCATTCAAGAGATGATTACGTACTAGCGGCAGAATAATGGGGATTGAGTTGAGGCCCATTATTGAATTTGTGTGCTGAATGAATGCGGATCATGGTTTTCAGATGATTGAGTAATGCTGGGCTACTCTCCATTGAATGCGGGATACAAGTCAAAAAAGATGAAAATCCGGAAAATACAGAGCTTTCTCTTTGTGGGGTGCCCTGGAGGCCATACTTCACAAATAATTCATTGCTGGGTTCTCCGCATTCATCAAGGAGCACTACCAACCACCCCTTCTTTACTCTATTTCACGCACGTCTGCACAAAGTGACACTTTCCGGTTCATTTCATACTGCTTTAAGCTGGGAGAATAGTCGCACTACTTGTAAATCGGTAATGCTTTTATGTTTCACGGGTAATGCCTTTAAGTTTGAAGGGGTCTTCTTGTTGAGGCTACCCAGAAGGGGAACCCGGGTTTTGCTTTAATTGATCGATTGCTTGCTGAATCCTGAGCATTTATTTTCTAAAGCCGGGAGAGGTGGGTTATGATTTATTTTGTTTTTTTGGTGGAGATGTGACTGAGTATTTTTATGAAAGCAGTTTTGATGGAGACAGAAAACGGGGATCCAAGCTCCAAGATGGAAGATTATGAAGTAGTAGAACAAATTGGGCGAGGTTCTTTCTCTGCAACTTTTCTCGTTGTTCACAGGACTGAAAACAAGAGGTTAGAAACTCTGCTCTGGTTCCTGATATCCTCCTGCCTCCATGTTTGGTGTGCAGCAATTCCTTATCCTTATGGTTAAATCCAAAATTCAGTGTTTTTGGGAATTGCAAATGGAAGTTCAGTAATTCGTTTCCATTTCCCATTTGCAGATACGTGCTAAAGAAAATCAGCATCTCTAAGCAAACGGAAAAATTCAAGCGTGCAGCCCACCAAGAGGTTGTTTCCACCACCGGGGATCTCTTGTTTACTGAACAAGATTATTGGCATTAGGATGTTTATCTTGAGCTTGATCTGTTTGCCTTGGTTGCAGCTGAACGTACTCGCAAAACTGAGACACCCCTATATTCTTGAATACAAAGATGTTTGGTTTGAAGCGGTATTGTGTTAAATTATACACCTTTTTCAAGCTCTAGCAGTTTAAGTGATCCTCTGTTCATTCTCAGGGAGACAGCATATGCATTATAACTAGCTATTGCGAGCATGGAAACATGTAAGTAACAGTGTTTCCGGGGGTGAGAAATGAGAAACGCCACTGACTGAATGCATATTTCATACTGCAGCCATCAAGTTATCAGGAGGGCGAGAGGAGCATATTTTCCAGAGGAGGTGAATCAGTTTTTGCATTCTTTCTAGTCCAAGGAATAGGACTATCAGAATGTTGAACGCCACTTTTGTTTGCCCCAGATAGTCTGCAAGTGGTTGACACAGATGCTGCTAGCCATCGACTTTATTCATTCAAATCGAGTTCTTCATGGGAACCTAAAGGTTTGATCTCTGATTGATCTGAACTGCAGTTATCGATTTGATTATCATGTATATGTTACCCTGCAGCTCTCAAATGTATTCCTCACAAGGGAAAATGATATCTGTCTCGGTAAGATGATGCAAAACCATTGTTTCTGAGATGGATTCAATCCATCACTAATTTGGCATGTTACCCTTTTCATTTGGCTGATCTGTAGGAGACTTTGGGTTATCTAAGCTTCTTGATGGAGAGCTCGCTTGTCCGGTGCGCTTCTCAGCCATTTGAAACTCTTTTGTCACATCCTTTTGGCAAAAACAGAAGCTTGCTACATCACTCCCACTCTCTTTACATCTTGTTCTGAAATATGAACTGCTTTCTTGTTTCAAAATGCTGAGTGCAATCTGTGCAGGCTGCCGGAACCCCAAATTATGTTTTCCCGGAGCTGCTCGCCGGCACGCCATATGGCTACAAATCCGACATATGGTCGCTTGGTAGTGTATCAGATTGATATCCATCTGTTTTGTATCCTTTTGATCTCCCCCTCTCATCAGGATTTCGTTTCTTGAAGGCTGCTGCGTGTTTGAGATCGCTGCACATCAACAAGCATTCAAGGCGTCTGTAAGTTCATACATGGAGAGCATTTTGTCTGCTTCTTCAAAGGCTGATGCCTGTAACAGAACACTGATGTGTAACAGGACATGGCTGGACTTGTTAACAAGATCAACAGATCTTTGATTTCTCCACTTCCGATCATCTACTCTCCTTCCCTGTAAGCCTTCTTTTAGTTGATCACCGGTGACCATTAAAGCTGTTTGTTGGTGGGAAATCGTAGCAACTTACAGAGAGCTTTGTGTTCTTGGGATTGTAGGAAGCAAATCATCAAGAGCATGCTCAGGAAGAGCATGGAACACAGGCCGGCGGTGAGTGGTTTCCCCGTCGTGCTTCATCGGCTGTTGAGGTTTATCATCATCTTGGTTGCTTTGCAGGCGGCGGAGCTGTTGAGGCTTCCGCATTTGCAGCCATTCCTTCTCCGGTGCCATGATCCGTCCCCCACCTTTCTCCCGGTGAAGTCTCCCTCCCCGAAAAATACCAAGGAGAAGAAGGTGAAGACTTCTCCTCCGACGGGCAGCCGGCTCAGAGAAGTGAAGCAGAAACCGAAGGATCTGCTTCCGTTGTTCGATGAAAACAAGGATATGCAGCTTCCCAGTTTGCTGGAAGGCGATATCTCCTTCGATGACATTCTGGAGACGAAGAGAGTTGATCGGACAAGCTACTCCGGGAAGATCTCCACCGACAGTGAAGATTCCAAGAGTGCTGGCAATGTAGAAGACGACACCAGCATCACTTACTCCTCGTCTCTCAGACGATCAGGAGAGATCGCAGCTTCCAGGAATGTTTTTGGAACGAAGAAGGAAGACGCTGCATCTCACAACCAACACACCTCAATTTCGCCGTCGGAGACATCTCTTGCCGTCAAAGCTGTCACTCAGAGCTGCCCGGAGAACGATGTCCCACCAACCGGGCGCCGCCCATTCAGGTAACCGACAATGCGCATGAGAAAGAGGCGAATCTCCAAGAGCGAGCCCAGCCATTGTCACAGGAACCAGCTTCCATCAGTAAAAGTGAACAGGGAAGCGCCGTGCCGCAGAGAGCTGATGCACTAGAGTCCCTCCTGGAGCTATGCGCCGAGCTACTTAAGGAAGACAAACTCGACGAGCTCACCGGAATCCTGAAGCCATTCGGAGACGAAATGGTGTCCTCCAGAGAAACCGCCATCTGGTTGACAAAAACCCTCATGAAGGCAAAAAAGATGGCCAGGGACTCCTCCTAGGAAAACACTGCGTTTTTCCCTTCTCCTGCTGTGATTTCTGAACATTAGACATAAGATGATTGAGTGTGGTGTTCATATGTATCTCTTCAGACACATGATACTCATGGTTCAATTTTTGCATCAATTGTTATAATTAATTTTCTTCTTAAAATATATTATATATATTTAATCTGTTTTGAAAAATTTTTGAAACCTAATTTTATTTTTCAAAAATAGAAATAAAAAATAAAAGTAAACAACTCCTTAATTTTTCAAAAATAATTTTTATAGTCATAATTTTTAAAATATTTTTGATAAAATTAATTTTACAATTAAAATTATTCTAGAACAAAATTATTTTTATTTTAAAAAATAAAAATAGGTTTTAAAAATTTTTCAGAATACTTTTTTAGTATCTAATTCTGATTCATTGTTTTCGAAAAAATACTTTATGTAAAATTAATAAAGTTCATTTATTTAAAAATATTCTTTTATCTCGTCCGTAACCAATGTAAAATGTTATCATTATACTACTAATCTTATATTAAAGGTATAGAATTAAACATAACCTTTCATATGTAAAATTATTTTAAAATACAATAATAATATTGAAAATGAACATATAATCCACAACGAGACACTTGAAGTAACGAAAAAATTATTTTATCGAATTAAACTGGAATAATAATTTTTAAGGGATGAATTTCTGCTTTTTTTTATTATTTTTACTTAATTTTTTTTGGAATTTTTTTGGAATAAAAAAGTAAAAGTAAAATGAACCTAAGCCATGTGGCGCGTTTCCTCCCAGTCATCAGTCATCACGTGGCTACCCTGGTTCACGTTGGCGTTAACCCCAAGCCACTTTTGCCAGCTGTTTATGGGGCCCCACTGATTCTCTCTATATATCGTTCTTTACGTGCCCTGCCTCCTCAGACCGCCGCCCCGATATTGTTTCGCACTCGGCACGAAGGCTTCCAACGACTCTCGTGGCGCTAATCAGATTTGCGGAGGCGGCGGCGATCATGTTTTTCGCCTTCGCCGCTATTGCTAGCTTCGCGGACGGACAGTCGTTCGCACCGGCTCCATCGCCGACTTCCGGCGCGCTTTCGTTGCCGATCCCCGTAGCTGTTGTGGCGTCGTCTCTCTTTGTCTCGGTTTTCGCCGCGTTGAGGCACTGAATAACGTGGCGACGTGGCTTCTGTTCCGTGTGGTTTCAAATTTAGGATGAGATCTTGGTCTGGAATAATGCAGTTGTTTTAGGAGACTTGATTTGAGGATCTTCTTCGTCTGCAATTATCGTAATTTTCCGATTCGTCACTTTAGGCATTCATGATTATTGCTAATTGCTTGAATATTTATTTTCTTTTGCTTTGGAATTCGCCATTTCCGGTTATCACCGCCGTCGAATCTGATTACTCTGCTCTCGACTCACAAAATCCCGTCACTTCAAATGTAGAGATCAATTTGATGATGGTTTTGAAATTCAAATTCAAAATCCCATTTCGACTTCCAAAATGTAAAAAATTAGGTTGCCGAGTTCAAAAATTACCAATTTGAAATTACGGAGAATGTAAATCGATACCCATGTTCAAATGCAAAGCCAAATTGGGGTTATAAATTTACTGCAAATTTTGATTTAAAATCGCGTGTTCTCAAAATTTTATCGACATCCTTTTTTTTTTGGCTGCCGAACTCCAGTATAGTTGTGATTCGTGAGTGCAGAAAAATGGCCGAAGGCAGCGGAGAAGCGCCTCCATCGCCGGTGGCCGCAGATGCGCAGTTCTTTGGTTTGCTCTCCAGTCTCCTCCAGCAGGTTTCTTTCTCTTATATCTTGTTATCATCGCCTGTAATGATATGCCAGCCTTTGAAAGTCCGGTCCCAGCTTCCGATTGCATCGACGATTTCAGACCTGCAATCGAATTCTTGAGATCCGATTGACGCCGTGAGATTCCGCTCTCCGTTTTGGTGAAGTCTTCGATGTGAACCCTAAATAACCACCCAATCCTTCGTTTGCAACCCTTGGGAAATTGCTTTTATTTTTTTTAATTGTTGATGTATGATCTGAGCATCGCTCCCTCTCTGGGGTTCTGAGCATTAGATCCTCATCAGATTCGTTCCTTGCAAATTTAACTTTGCGTCAAACTGTAACCTTTTGTACAACGCTTGTCAGGTGGAAGCATTAACCAATGAAGAAGAAGTGGAGCTGCGTGCGAAGATTGAAGCTCTGGGATTAGAAGTCCGGAAACTGCCATCCCAGTCTGCCCAGCATCTCAATGAGGTTGGTTCCAAATCCATCGCAGCTATATGATGTTTAATACATCAACATCAATATCCTGTCGTTGGAGCATGTTTTAGGTTGAGATAGCAGAGAAGCTGGACACCTTATCGAAGCAGCTCGATAACGTCGGGGAGATGATATCGTCGACGATGGCTTCTGACCCTGAAGTCAGGACCATATTGAGCTCTACTGCTGATATATGGATGCCTGTTATCACTGCAACATCAGAGGAACGGCGTAAATTTACCACATCAAGTGTGGTAGAAGACACCATTGGAGAAGAAAAAGAAGAAGACACAGGAAGGCCCTCAGAGTCAAAGTGATGCCTCCGGTTAGACAGACATCTGTAGTGACGATTGATCATAAGGTTGTTGAAGTTGATATACAACAAGACATCATCGTTTCATGGTTCAGACCACCATTTCTTCTTCTTTCGCATTTGATGGGATTCCGACATCCAGCCTCATGGTAGACTTGTACACCTCAGGAACTTCAGCACCGGCCTGCATACACAACTCCACAACGGCAGGCGCTTGGCCATAGTAACTCCTTAACTCCCTCTTCAAAGGCTTACTTACATCGGAGACATGCCAGACATATCTAGGAGGTATTAGATCATCAAGGATTGCTGTTTGCCACCCGTGCTGCCCATTGCGCTGCTGATGTTTACGAGCTCCACAGTTCTGAGCTTTGTGCCCCGTTGGACCGATGTGGACTTCAGGACAATAGCCGCATGTCCTTACAGGATACATTTTCATCAGCCTCTTGGCTCCACTTCTCATGTCTTCCCAAGCTTGAAGAGTTCTTTCCGCAAGCAGAACTGTTTCTTCTCCGTTACACGGTGCCACGATCTCTGAGTTCGGTATTTCATTTTCCAATTCTGGGCTGGGAGCTTCCTCTGCATCTGGAAGATCACTCTCATCGGCATCGATGAATTCCTTTTTCCCTATCCGTATGACTGGTTTCCTTCGCCTCTTTGTGGGATAATCAGGCAGGTTGACTCCTGCTTGTATGCATAGCTCAACCACGGCTGGAATTCTGGGGACAGAAAATCTCTCTTCATGAGGAATGCGCTTGCCGAGACGATCATACAAGTGATATGCATCGATGGGTATCATTATGTCCTCAACAACAGCACCAACCCATTCATGCATGCCATTCCGATCTGAAGCTCGTGACCCCCTACACGATCGGAATGGATGGCCAACAGGGCCAACGTGAATCTCATTGCACCACCTGAATACACACAAGATGAAGAGATCACTCAAATGACTCCGCATACTTCAAGCACAATTGCGAAGACTTACTTGCAGGCCTTGACAGGCATCACTTTCATGAGACTTTTCAGATTATTGATCAACTTTATTCTAGCATTGTATACTTTGTAGGCAAGAGGGACCAGCCTCTCTACCACCAATCCTCTCCTGGGAGGAGGAACTGGAAGTCTCGGATGGTCCTTGCGGTTTTTCTGCCTTTCTCTAGCCGCTCGACGTAATTCCAATACTGGTATGGGAAATGGCTTTCTCTCGTTCTTTGAGTAATAACGAGGCAAATCTGCATTCTGAGGATGCGCACATCCAACAACAACCAGGACATTGTTTCTGCGCTGCAGTGAGCTTCTATTCCGTTGAAAGCTGAAATGAGCACCGGCATTCTGCAAACGAAAAGCTACCAGTTGTAATGGCATGAGACTGTGAACACTCTAAAAGGATTTTTGAAGGACAAGAACCTTGAGGGAATCGACAAAACTGAGCCTCGTATTCGTGTGGAGTTCATACTTAGGGCACGCATTCTTGTGTAAGCGAAGGAAACTCAGACTCCCACAGTCCATTCCAACCACCGAAAGCATATAGATTCTGAATTGGAAAGCCAGAAAATCAGACAGCTTACAAGACGAAGTGTGTTCCCATTCTACACACTGAAGAATGGAAACACATCAACTGAACAAGAAGCTTCATACAAATCGTACGTGTATGGGAGCAGAGAAAATCATCCCGAGAGGATCGAAGAAAACGGAACAATCCCACAAACAAAGCAGCCTTCAATGAGAGAGTTACCTGAAATCGAGATGGATTTCACAGGGCAAGGAGAATTTGGGGAAGACAGGTGCGACTTGCGAGCCAGAGCCGAGAAGTGGATAATCTCTTTCCCTCTGCAACAAAACCACCCGAAAGAATACCCGAACCGACCCGGTGACGTTGGATCCTTCAACCTATTTTATATTTATTTAAAATATTAACATTTTATATCTACTTTTTTGGGTGGGCGTAACACGTCACTCACGCGAATATCCGAATCCGATTCCTTGAGCGAGAGCGCTGGATGGGGAGCACATCCAAGGAAGATTTCCCGGTGGTGGTTCTGGCATCGGATCTTGGTGTCGACGCGCGGCCCTTCTTGAGTTACTCGCCGCCAGAAGAGGAGGATTGGCACGACTGCCCCTCCAATCTTTCCGTAGTTACAAACCAAGATTTCTCCGATCTTGATGCCCTCAGCTTCTTCCGCCTGGAGCGGGGTTGTGATAATTACGGTAGCCGTATCTTTCGCGTCGTCGGAAAGTATTTTCCCGGTAATTAGTACACTCTGATTAAGCTACTTATTTACGCCTGATTTGGGTATCTGGAAGAGTAACCTCTTGTTTGATTGGTGACCTGAAATCGTTGTTTCGGTTGCACGTGACTGAGTTTTTGTACGATTTTGTTACTGGCACTTTCGTTTCCGTGGGTATTTAAGGTGACCCTATAGTTTCATGTTAATTCCACGTTGCTCTCTTCAGGGATTTTTTATGCAGAGTTTCTGCTTTGACATCTTGATAATGGGATTCTAAGGATTCGTCCTTTTACTTTGCTTGATTGCTGCAGCACCTGTTATACCTGGGGAAACTCTCAGAAGCTATGTTGTTCATAAGATAATCTCCGAGCTGCCTGAAGGGCCATTCTGTATTGTATACATGCATAGCGATGTCCAGAAAGAGGACAACTCACCCGGTGCAATGATCCTGAGGTGGATATACGAAGAACTGCCTGATGAGCACAAACACCGGCTTCAAGCTGTGTACTTTATCCACCCCGGCTTGCGGTCAAGGCTCCTGCTAGCCACCCTCGGAAGGTTTTTCCTAAGTGCAGGGTAACCACTTCCCTTCCTCATCTCCTATGTTGTTCCTGCTGCCTTCTTATTCGTTATCGTTGGCAGCCTGTACCAGAAGATCAAATACATCAGCCGGCTTCAGTACCTCTGGCACGACATAAAGAAGGGGGAGTTCGAGGTACCCGAATTCGTCAAGGAGCACGACGACATCCTTGAGCGGCGGCCGCTCATGGACTACGGAATCGAACCAGACAATCTGCATTTGATGGATGCCCCTATATCTCAGTATTCATTTGGCAGATACCAGGATGGGTGGGGATCAAGTGAGGATGGCTACTAGCGCAGGGCAGGCACCCTCCACCCTGCTGCCATCATCCTACTGCCATGCTCCACCGTAGCTTCCACTCCACCCCAGTGATGGCTGAATCTCTCTGCTGGTTTGTGGCCTGTGGGGGACTGCAGCCTCCTCCGTAGAGCCATGTCCATGGCTCTTAGACATACCTGCAGACTTGAAACCTTTCCCATAAACCCTGGTGACACGTTGTTATTTTACCAAATTTGCATGTCTACGGTTCCGGTGTTATAATACAAGTGATCCAAACTCTAAAAAAATTTCATTTTTTAAAAATTTGCATTCGTAATCTCTAATTATTAAGAACATTAATAAAATTAATTATTAATTAATCATATTTAGTTTTTAAATATTGAGTAACTAATTATATCCAATGTTAAATAATGGAGAATCAATATTATCCAAAGTTTTATATATCCATATTATTCGTACTCAAACTTTGACCTATCGAATATAATTAGTTTGAAAATTTTATATTTTAGTTATTTTTTAATCATTTTTTATTTGAAGGCTAAACATAATTAATCTTTAGTTAAAATTATGAAGACCAATGTTATCAGTGATATTAAAATAACAGGCGTATTACAAATTTGGACTTCATAAAAAAAAATTATTCTATATAGAAATTTTTTATTTTATTATATATAAAATCCCGAACTCGACCTCCGGGTCAGTCAAAGTACGGCACTCTGCAGTCAGTCTCCCTGCGTTGCAAAATGTGACAACTCAACCCTAGAGGAGAGAAAAGGAGAGGAGACTCAAATCCTTTACTTTTCCGAAAGGGATTCTCTCATTCCTGTGCATTTTGGATGATCGGAATCTGGAATATCACAGGGAACATGTACGGCATTCACACCAGGAATACAACAATTGTCTGCTACACAGCATTCTTGACATAATTCGAGACTGTAAGAAGGTCCCATGATTCCCTCTGGGCTGCTGTGGATTTCTTGAAGGTGTGTCAATAATGAGGATACATCGTGGGGAAGTAGCTCCGCAGCGGTGGCTCGTGGAATCCCTCTGGTTGCTACGGCTGCTACTGGTGCTGCTTTCTTCTCTATCCGTGAGTTTCCGGCCACCGACGCCACTGGCCATTATTGTTCCCAAGTTCAGGTACCCCATGTTCCCGCCGCTTGATATCGGAGGAAAAAGGGCTGTTGCTGCTGCCGCCGCCGCATTTCCTTCTTCTCTGTCAATCACCGCCGCGGCGGACTGCATGAGCTCGAGGCAAAGCCTGAGCTTATTCGGCTCAATGTGAGAGAGCCCCGGTACCCCTCCTTTAAACAGAAAATCGCTCGTTAGGGTTCTCAAAACGTCCAACGGCGTGACCCCATCAATGGTGCGGATATTGGGATCCGCGTGGTGGTCCAGCAGCACCGCCACCATGTCCGGCGACACCATCTCCGCCGCCACGTGCAACGGCGTCCTCCCCGCCGGCCCCGCCGGGAAGTTCGCATCGGCGGCGCCCAATTCGAGCAAAGCCTTTACTACCTCTCTACTGCAATTCTCAACCGCGTAGTGTAATGCCAACGATTCGTCGAGATTTAGACCCTCTGTCATCACCATCAGCTTGACGAGCTCCACGTCAGAGGAATCGAGGGCGCTCCGCATCCGTCGGATCTTGCTGTCGTTGCCATCGTGGAGGTGGTGGTGATGGTGGAGATGGATCTTCCGGTTGCTGCCGCAGATGGCGGACTTAAGCCGGAGCTCCTCGATTCTTGCGACCAAATCCATCGGAAGATGCTTTGTTAGAACCTCCGGCAGGAGACCTGATTTTGACACCAAATGTGAACAAGTGTCGCACAGTTGATGCATTTCGTGCTTTCTAGAAGCCACTAAAACCTTCATCACATCTTCGATCGAAGCGTTCTCCACCATGCTCATCAATTGCTTCTGCAAAGAACACTCGTTAGACACTGTTTAAACCAGACAAAGAATGGAGGGATGATTCTGAAAGCATGGAAGAAGGTAATGGCTGCAGTGATCGAATCAAGTCACCAAAAGGGAAAAGCTTTCCGGTGATCAATCAATAGGTACATACACCTCAAAGTCACTAACAGATCATGAAACTCTTGCGGTTTGATGCAGAAATCATGCAAGAAGTGATTGAAAATCAGAAGTATTATCTAACCCCGAAACCCCACAAGTCAAAGCTAAAAAAGACTCGATTTTTATCATTACCTGTGTGAGCAAAGCAAGCTGCTCGACTCCGAAGGATCTGGCGGCGGCAAGGGTTTCAAGGGCGAGGGCCACGGCGGCGGAGCAATGCGTATGCCAACATCCGCGGTCACCACAGTCCGCCCGGGGATCCTGTTTGTGAGGAACAATCGAGACTTGGCCACTGTACAAGAACTGGAGCATGAACAGAAACACCTCGTAGCCCACAGAGTTGATCGGGACCACCACCTGGGAAACCCCGCCTCTAAGAGCAGCGGGCGGGGCGCGTCAGCACCGGAGAAGAATTTGCGGAAGAAAGGGCTACGCGCCGCCAGGATACAGCGGTGGGCGTGGAGGAGACGGCCGTCGATGCTGAAAGTCACATCGCTGAAGGCCTGGCCGTTGATCAGGAGATTTAAGTAGTCGAGTGAGAGAGATCTCAGGGATTCCTCAAGGCTCATGGCGTTTATGTTTTTGAGGGAGGAGATGGAGAAAAGAGAAAATAATCTACTGTATGCTTTGTGTTCCTTTTTGCTGTACACATGCTTGTGCTCACACACACTGGGGAGGGAGACTAGGAGAGACACAACCTGTCTTTTTTTTTTTTTCTTTTTAAAAAATTTTTAAATTCAATAATAACAATTATTACATTATTTATAAGATCATCTTTAACAATTTCATTGACAGGGCATTTATGTAAATTGAATTATTAATTTTACTTTATTAAATTTTCTTTACATTTGTATTTATTTTCAAAAATCGATTATTAAATAAATATTACAAACTACATTTTAAACTATTTTCAAAAATAAATCGGGTTTTCTTATTTTCGTTTTTGAAAGAAATGAGAAACAATTTTACCCATTTTCAAAAACATTTATTTATTTTCAAAAATGTCACATCAGTATTTCCGAAAATGATTAAAAATGATCTAAGTAAATCTATGATAAACTCAAGATTATTCTCATGGTGACCTCGAAGGATCCAACCCATCTCACCTTCAACATAATTACATCATAAAATTGACAACTGTATTTTAAATGTGTGATAGAAATAGACATCTATATGTAAAAATTTATTCTTAATATGTAAGAGATAAAGAGTAGATGATCATTTTTGTAAATGACGAGTAAGTCGTAATTTATTTTTATATATTTTAAAACGATTCAAATTTAATTCAATGAGATAGAAAATATTTCAATTACCATTTAACTAAAATTTTGAAAATATTTGTCCGAACTGTTGATGGGTGCTTATGAAGATAGGTTAAAGACTAGTGTTCTATTTGGATGGAGGGCGGTGAATAGTGATGATTCAATGATTAGGGTTTCAGAAACCTCCAAGGAAAAGCTTCTTCAATGGGACACCATGGAGATGGATGGGTCTCTGCAGCCTTCATCCAATAAACCCTAGCCTCGATCCCATGACACCCAATTGGGGATTTGGGGGTTATGGGATGCTATCATGCATTGTGATTCTTCTTTTTTAATTTTGGGCGAGACCCAGACGGCGCCTCTACTGCGCGAGTATGAATCTGTAAACTGATACTGGGAATTTGCGATCTGCCTCGACGGAAGACGACGTTGGCATCAGAAAGAAAGAATGGGTAGACTCAGAATAACGAAATTGTAGTAGGAATTCGTGATTTGCATTGTAAATGCACATTTCGCATCAGGGTAGAAAGCAGGTGTAGTGAGTCAAAGAAGGGAAGAATGGGTTTCAGATGTTTGTGGGATGACATGACAAGTCACGAGTCCAGACACTGAGACGAGAATATGGGGATGTGAGGTGAGGTGAGGTGAGGTGAGGTGGGCAGCGCAGGGCTCGGGCTCAGGCTCAGGCTCAGGCTTGACTGACCTCACCGTGCCAGTCCCCACCGCACACAGACAAAAAAGGCCCGGTCCTGCTACCTCTATCCAGAAATTCTGCTAGGGTTCTTCATTTTCAACACAGCAACCTGCTCAAAACGCATTAGGGTAATAGATTTTGACGAGGCTGCATTCACCAACGCCTCCACTATCAATCTCCGGTCGGCCATTGTTTACTTTTTGCAGGGAGACACTGATTTCCATGGACTACTGCTTGCTGCGGTTTGATTGACTGGTCTGCTGCATCACTCTGTATTTCCCGTCGTACTCACCACGCCACGCCATCCCTTTTGTACGAGTTGCCCTCTGATACATCCCATCAGCTCCACCTCCAATACACCATATTCACAAATCACAACCCGTATACTGAGAAATCAATGTCCGGAATGATGGGTCTGCTGCAATCCCCTCAACGGAGTGATCAATTCGGTAAACTGCAGGGTCTCTTCTACCCTGCAATCTGTGCGCTTGCGACGTGTTCGTGATTGAGCGGAGCGGTGCTGTGAAGACTCGCACGTGTGTAAGGGGAGAAGAAGAAGAAGATAGGATGAGGAAACAAGGATTCTGGAGAGCGTTGTGGGCGGGGCCCACTAGCCGACAAGCGTGCGGGTGGTCTTCTCAAATGCATTAAAAAAAAATAATTATCTGCTTTTTGGCGAAAAGAGAAAATAACAAAATTTTCCTGGATTTTACGATTTGATTTATTTGTCAGAAGATATTTCCGCGTCACATCGCTAAAGGAAAACTCGAAATTACCAAACCAACGCCTCTCCAGAAGCGGAACCGCCATGTGCTGCTGAAGGGTAACATGGTAATATCCTGATTACATGAATTCCAATCCCTCCTCGGAGTGGGCCTGGTCCAGCCTATGAGTTGGGCCGCATTCCTTCGTATACAGCGTCCACGTCATGGGCTTGCACACCAACAAGGCCCATAAGCGATTTCCTATAAATATATATTTAAAATAATATTGTATTTAGAACATATGAAAAAAGTAAATGAAAACTCAGTTGATTAGTAAGATTTATATAAGATAAGATGTAACTAATGTCTAATATTGTTATTAGGTATCTGTTTTTCCATTCTTCCCCAATAAGTGACTTAGGGTATTTGTTTAGTGTCTATGTTTGGTTTTGATACGAAATTTCTTAATTCATGTGTTTCTTTGTATGATATTATAAGTTTTGGACACTTAATTTTAATAATTTTAATTTATTTGATTTCGAAAGAAAATACGTCATATAATATTTGAAGCATTTCAATATTTAAACATGTATATTCTTACATGGGTAACTAATGTAATGAAATTATATGATTTTGGGTTATTTAATTTTGAGAAAAAAGTATATTACACAATATTAAGAAGATCTCTATATTTAAACATGTAACCTATCCCATAGGTAAGTAATCTGATATATAGTAATTCCAGCATGGAGTGCACGTGCGCGGCAACGTTTTCCCTCGTGTCATAGAAGGGGTGATCCCATGGGGGCCCGTGTCTGGCTTCCGCCCCCATCACTATTCACGTGCCGATTAAATATAACCAATAGGTATTTAAAGTAATAATATTTTAAAAAGTTATTCAATTTTGTTTTTATTGGTAAATAGGATAATTGAAAATTATTAATTATGGAATTGGAAAAGAAAAAAAATATAGTAGTGAGTTGACGCCCTAGGCGTATATAAGTACGGAAGAAAGGTGGATGTATCAGCCCCTGCGCAAAAAGCGGGTAGAGATGTTTCCTGCTCTTTCCGAGCATCTCCGTGGGGATTTATTGGGCGATTCCGGCGCCCCTCTCTGGAGTCGCTGGAGCAAGTCGCAGATCCGGAAACGGAACCACAATGCCGGCGAGCGAGATCGTCGCAAGAGGATCAGCCACTTGTATTCTACCCTCAAGGGTCTTCTTCCTCCGGATGAGCAATCTGTGAGTCAACTAACGAGCTGTGTTCTGGAATATCATGATTCTGTGACTCTTTGCAAAGAACAATGTGATTATCGTGTGGTTGTATGTGATGATGATTAATTAAAGAGGCTGAGTGTGTCGTCAACCCAGCAGGGCAAACTGAGCATGCCGGCTACGGTTTCAAAAGTGGTGAAGTACATCCCAGAGCTTCAGAGAGAGGTCAAGGAACTCGAGGAGAAGAGGGAAACCCTGTTCTCCAAATTGTCGCCGCAAGAGGACGATTTTTGCGGGAGGGAGAGCTCCGATGGGCCGTCGATTTCCGCTGCCCGGATCGGGGACGAGGAAGCGACGGTTCAGATCACGGTGGTTGGTTCTCAAAAGGGTTTGCTTGCGGAGGCGATGATGCATGTGGAGATGGAAGGCTTTGTTGTTGTAAATGCTTCCTGTTTCCAGTCCTACGAGGGAAGAAGCTTTCTGACTTTGCACTTGAAGGTACACCCACTCACGCCTCAAACTGATTGCGGACAAAAAAGAACGTAACTTTAACCATTTTCAGGGTGAAGGAACGCAACTGAAGGACCAGGAAATGCTCGAGAGGAAGCTGAAGACTTTGCTCTTCACAGAGAAAATGGAAGCAAACACTACGTGGATGATATGATAATACCAAAATAGACACTTTTAGTTAAGAAATCTCACCCACCCAATTCAAAATTATCTTCCACATTTTATATGTTTCGAATATAATCCACCAGATGACAAACACAGCAGCTACTACAACAGTAAAGATAGTAACAACAAGCAGCATTTGCAGATGGTTTCCGGGCATCAGTCAATGCTTCGGCCCATGATCGAAGCTCAGAGGCTGCTGAAAGGGGGCCTGCAGAAAAACCGTGACAGTTGGTTCTTGTTCTCAATGATAAGAAACAAGAAGCAGATTACAAATAAATTCTAGTACGTTGGTTCATGTCAAGACCAGTGGAACCTGAGGTGTGATTATTGATTCGAAACAGTGAAATGAACAAAAGGAACTAGGGGAGGAAGGCTAATGCTCACCTGGAAAAATGAATGTCTGAGTTGATCGTAAGATTGGGCATACACCATGCTCTGAGTAGGCCATGGACCGTATAAAACTTCTTGAGGCATCTGTGGCATTCCCAACGCTGAGTAGGGGCTCATCACCTGGTTACTGTAGTTGAGAGGGGCTTGAAGGGGAGGAACGTAACCATGGTGTGGAGATGTAGACTCATAATGAACCAGTGGTGTCTGAAATTTCTGCATTTCAAATGGTGTTAAAAAGCTGCGGTTGTTTGCAGTGGACCTAAAGTACCTGGATGACATCAGAATAGAGAAATAATGGTTACTCTCAAGCTCCCATTCACAAAAGAAAGGAATTTTTTGGCTTAGAAGCATTCAAGGTCTGAATACTGATTTTAAACTTTTCCAAAATGCTACCTGTCATAACTCCGGTTGTAGTCAGGGTCAATGCGGTCCTTCTCCCTGTCCTTAAAAATTGCTACTCTTGAAGAGTTATTGATCTCCCGACTGCAGATGCTTCTTTCTGTTTCCAAAATCTGCTTCTTAGGCACATTGTTCTCATTTGCACCAACATTCTGCCCATCAGCAGCAATCTGTGGCGATGCACGATATGACTCAGATGAACTTGAACCACTGAAAATCCGAGCTCGAGCTCTGTCATACTCCTCCTTTCTGTCTTCAACAGATCTTACATGCTTGTGATCAGGCCCCAGTTCAGTTGAGCAACTAGTCAGATCTCTGGGTCTTGAACGAATTACAATCTTGATTTGATCAAGCTTTCCATTTTCTGATTCTTTAGCTGGCACATCAGATAAGCGGACCACAGAGAATTTACATTCTGATTTTCTGGTAGCTAGAATGCGGATACCAAGACCACCTACACCATTGTCCAGAACCATTGTCTGCAAATCATAGTGCTGAGCAACTCGATGTGCCGCAAGGCGAAGGTAGGAAGTAGGGAATTGTTGAAACTCAAAGTGCGGTTGATCAGGGCTCTCCAGAAACTTCTGTATATCAAGCTCCATCCGTAGAACTACAAAAGCACCAAAGACAAATAGATAAAATGTCTGTTACCAAACAGTCATGGAGGAGAAACATTCTTCAATTATATTTCAAAAACCAACTGGTTTTGAACTGCTACAAATCATACGGTCAACTTCATGTTTTTCAACAAAAAAACTTATATGCCCAGTTCGAAAGATGCCAATATAGCATCGGTTACATCACGAATATATGTCACAGAAATGCTTCCTGGAACTTCACTACAGCCTAATTTTCCATTTAACACCGCTTTAACCTCTAAAGCCCCATCCAATAGAGATCTTGACAAGATCAACAGACGATATTCGTAAGTCAACTTCTATGTACGGAACTTCCATTTTATCTCCAAAAGTTAGTACAGAGAGACACAAATCTATACTCAGCATACCCAAGAAAGATACTTCCGAAAAAAAAAAAGAAAAGGAAAAGGAAAAAGCGCCAACTTGTTAAGCGATGACGAGGGTTCTGGAGAGCCTCAACAAGAAACGGATCCACCATAGAAACATAAGCAGGCTGCGTTTCCTTCCCCTTTTCCTCCCTTCCGACCAGAACCGCGGCGTCACCTTGCAAATCACTCGATGATTGGGCAGCCAAATCCATAGATGCAGACAGCCCAAAAAAAAAAGAAAAAAGAAAGAGACGGAAGAAATATCTACGCACGTCTACAGGTACGAATACAGGCTAAAAGAAGAATATACGTAAAGACATAATCCACCACGCGGAGAGGAGAGGAGAGGAGAGGAGAGCAGCATCCGGGAAGAAAGAACTTGAAAAAAGGGAGGCCCTTTTCTCAAATTCCCTCTGGGATTAACCTCCCAAATCCCCTCCTCCTGTCCAAGAAGGCATAGACAAAGGAATCGGATGCCAAAGACGAAGAGTCAAAAAAGCACATCCACTCCGGCAACGTTTTGGGCTTATGGGTTTGATGTATTTCACATGAACCCTAAGCCCAATGGGCCTACACATTTTTATAAGCCCAAGATGACTCCCCTCCCTAAATGCCCGACATACTTTTCAATTAGGTCCTCCAATTCCGGGCATTTTCCATACAGGTCCTCAAAATTATTTCTTTATTCAATTAAATCATTCATTTATGTTAATTTTCGAGAAAAGGACGCCGGAGGTTGAGGAAGAGGTTGAGATTGCGGATCTTTGTAAGCTGCATTACGAGGAACTCGTTGTCGCCGGCGATGAACTGCATAGGGAGGCCTTAGTGGATGCTGAAGAACTGAACTGTGAGCTATCGAATGATGCCCATAGATTGCAGCAGGTGGGGTGGGGTGCGCATACAGACAGTGATGAAGAACGCTACGGGCTTGGAATCATTTGCGGAAGATGGGAGTTTTCTGGGGATGCTGTTCCATGTCTGATAACTGATAGATCGTCTCTGAAGCAGTCAGCCTGAGAACCTGATGAACCATGTAGGGGGAGGCACTTCCAACACTTTGGATTATAAGGTGGTCATACTCAGTGACAAGTTCAGTAAATGGACTCTGTTGCAGTCTCCCAAATAGAGCTTCAAAGCCAAGTGCTAACAACAAGTACATGGACAAGCTCAAGAAGGTGCGTAATGAAGTGAAGATCAATGTTAAAGTACATCTTTTACTGTGAACATCATTATTAAAGGAATGATCATTATTGAGGGGAGATGCTTTGCTGTTACTTATTTCCCTTGATCCCTCATCATCATCAACTGTGTACCAGGTAGAAACTCAACTGTTTCAGGGTGAGGGTGTAGATCTCCCGCTACTACGGATAAGGCCTTTAATGGTGGATGTAAGCTCTTCATCCCTCAGTAGCGACTCTACAGTCACATGCACTCCTGGGGACAGAGAACCATAAGTGTTGTCAGGAAAATAGGCATTGTTTTGGAAGATAGAGCAAGCATGGTTTTTATGATCTATGGTGCTGAATCAAGTCTCAAGATCATCCTTGTGAACTTACGGTATCTCCAATAGTGTTTCGGGTTTGTTGGGTCGTTTATTGTTTCCTCGGTAGCAGGACGTGCTGTGTAATCTTCTTTCAGGGCAAGAAGATCCTGGTATTTGCAGACAACCATCATTGACCAGTGAATGCAGCAGTTCCAATCTACCATGCAGTTGACAAGAGAAAGTTACCTGAAGTGGGAAAATGGCCCACATGGAGGGAGATTCAATGTGCTGTTGCAGGATAAAATGGGTGATCTCCGGCGTGCACTTTTCCGGTGGCAGTGAGTCGGAGCCTACCATGGCATTGAAGAATTTGCATCTACGTTCTTCATCTTCTTCCCACCAAGCACGAAGAGTGGAGCAGTCATGGCAGGATGGAGCACATACCTACACAATAAGAAGAAACAAGATATCTGTTTCCCAGGTTCATTCATATATTTGGCACGAGGGAGTTCATTCAACTTTTAGGAGACAGTACCGTCATGTAACTATACTGCGATGGGTTGCCAAACTCGACGCCTCCCTCACTCGGCATGCGCTGAATCCGCAAACCAATCAGACCAAGTTCTAGCATAACCTGCATGGAAAAATGATCCAATGGCAAATGAGAATGCCAGGAATAGGAGAGATTTGAAACTGAAAAGAGAAACTATTGTGATCCCAAGGCCTTGGAGATTGTACCGGGTGAACACATGAGGGAATCAGCCCGAGATCTTCTCCACAGGCCAGCATATCTGATGACTTTAAGAGAGCAGGCAATGTCTTCATTGCATTTTGACGCCACAGAGTGTCTTGCCGGTGAAAATAGTAGTCATAATAGAGCCTTCTCAGGACATTCTTACTGCCAAGCAATGTAGCCATGTATATATAACTGAGAAGGAAAAAGACAGGAAACTTCAGCTTCTCTCGAGCTCTATACCTCTTCTCTTCCAAGCCATTAAAGCTTGTGGTGTCCTCGAGGTTGAATCTTGGGTAAAATTTTCTTGGATCCTCTGGATCTCTGATGAGGACTACGTTCTGTAAATGAGCAACAATATGAATTTACCAACAGGACAAAGCATGGTATGATCTTGGCTGTGCTTTTGTGGTGTGATCTTTTACTTCTATGCAACAAAGACACTCGACTAGCCTGATGAAGATTGAAGAGTTCACGCCGCAGTTTTTCTTCACTCTCTGGAAAAATGGATTTTGCCGAGTGTGACTTCAACTTGGACAAAATTTTCTTTTCAGTATTGCAGTCCTCTTTGAACTGCGTATATCAGATAGCATGTACTGTGAGAACTTTCTAGTTTTAAAAGCAACAAAAAAAGGTGAAGCAGCACCTCATAATGATCTGCCTGAGATTCATCGAGGAAGATGGAAGCGATCATCGTCCATGAATCTCCAAATTTATCCTATAATGTGAATGCAGAAACATGCACAAAAGAAGCATCAACATCAACAATGAATTTTTTTTGAAGCAGCAAATGAAACTTGATACCTGTAATATCTTTCTGGTAATGTAGGGTCGGCTCAGACGATTGAAGTCCCATATTCCTTCCTTTCGAGCTCTTCCTAGAATACATGCAATGCAACCGCACAGCTTATTACCGAAACTCACACGGGCAACTGAAAATGAACATAAAGAGAATAACAAGGTAGGAATGCCACATGACTCAGGGGAATGGATGGCCGAAATTTTCCACAGAGTCCAGTCACTGCATGATCTGGGAGCTCCCAGATTCTGAAGAATCCCAGTATATGATCAATCCGATATGCTGTGAAGTACTTTGACATCTGTTAACACAAGCAAAGCGCACAATTCTTAAATACTGCTGTATCTATGTGCAATCATGCATGAAAAGATTGAACACAACCTGTGAGAGACGAGCTCGCCACCAACCATAGTTATCCTTTGACATTTCCTCCCAGTTATAGGTAGGGAACCCCAGTTCTGCCCATTCTTGTCAAAATAATCAGGAGGTGCGCCAGTTGAGGAGTTCATGTGGAAGAGATTTGGATACACCCAAGTATCAACACTGTTTCGGTCTACACCAATTGGGAGATCTCCCTTTAGTATCACCCCTTTCTTTCTTGCATACTCAGCAGCTTCAGAGAGCTAACATGATCAGAAATGCAGATTTACTCACCAGTCGCAAAAATGAAGAAGAAGAAACTCAGAAAAAAGCAGCTTCACTTACTTGCATGTGCAAGTGGAATTGGATGTAGTAATGAAAACGAATTACATCGTACTGAGGGCTATCCCTCGAGATAAGCTTTTCCAGCTACAGATCATAAATAGCTTGTTAGAATATAGTAACTCAGTGAAAAAAGTATAAAAAAAATGATAAGATCTACTGATTGTATTGCCTTTTCCTTCGAGAATACAGAGAAACGTCCCCATTGGCTGTGATCTGAGGTTTCGAAGAAGTCCCTCAGGAAACAGAAGGCTGCGTAGGGAGCTAGCCACTCCTAGAATCCAGATAAATATACAAACGCGTTACAAAAACACATACACTAGCATATAGATGAACTTAAAGCAAAGATTTTGTAACCTGATTCTCAGAGAAGTAACTCTTGAATTCAGCCGAACTGAAAGTAATTTCCTTCTCCAAATTATAGATTTTCTTGGCAAGTGAAAGCTTTGCTGACATTGTAGCTTCATAATCTACATCCTGCAAATAGCTCCAAACTTATAACTTTTGGTGCAGCTTATGTTAGAAACTGTACACTCCCAGCTTTGATACCCTCTGAGGTATATGAAGGTCGACCATCAGATTTTGAAAGCACGAATAAAAACCCAAAAAAGTGACCTATCATGAATCTCTAGAAGAACACACTGGAAGCTCAATGAAATATTGAAGGAGCACCTTTTTGTCCAGCTGTTCTTTCAAACTCTGGATCTCTTGCTGCGGAAAAAGAAAGCAGTTACAGATGAATCAAAAAAAAAATCTGTTTGTGATAAATAATGTTCAAGGAGAGAAATAGCACATAATATGAGAAATCAGCTATCAACGTACAGCATAAGGAAGAATGCAAATAGCACCTCAATATCTTTTGGGACTTTTGATGCGAGTGCTTGCACTCTAAGGTACAATGGATGCAATGCAAATACTGAGAGAGAGCTGCCGATCAAGAGTTGCGGGTATCTCAGAACATATCACAGGATTGACCAATAATGGTGAACATAGAGTCCGTTTGCAGGAATGAATCCTTTCACCTGTAAGGATACGAATCCCACCACATCCCATGCACAGATGTATCATTGACTGGCAACAGCTGCACCAAATGGAAGCCCGATTCTACTGCCCAATCTACAAGCAACTTGAGGTCTAGAAACTCACCAACACCCAAATCGGCCTCTGATCTTAAGGAGAACATAGGGATGGCTACACCTGCACCCCTCCATTGCATTTCCTGGAAACAGAAAAGGATAAACGATGAGAAACTAAACATCAAGGTTCATGGAATACACAAGGGGGAGCTTACTCGCATTAAGCCATCAGAACGAACAACATACTTTGGTTGGCTTGTTGTGAAGTCAACAATGAACTCCCTATTACCACCAATTTCTAAAGATAATTTTTTATCCTTGTCAACTTTACAATATCTGTATGTGAAAATAATTAAGGCAAGACACCTTGAAAATGCCCACGTTTACAAAAGAAAAGGCAAGTCAGAATAATTGAAACTGGAAATTAAAGTAGAGTAAGTGAAGGATATTTCACAGGGAATTCTTCCTTTTTCAAAGCTACTTCAGCTTCCCAAACATATTCACCAGAATACTTGAGTTTCACCATGCCCTCAGCCTTCCAGTTCCCCAGCTTTGAAGGGCTACCGATAACATGTACCTGCGAAGTTTACAGAAAATGAATAGAGATAGAAAAGCATCTTACGAATGTGCCCACTGCAATGCTGGGCCAGCGAACTGTGAATACTACATAAAAAACAACTCACTAGGGTGTCTGCCGCAATATTGGGACAGCAAATTCTGAATTGTACAATCACCGCATCTGTTTAACACATTCACGAGGAAAAAAGAACAGAAAAAAATGAACATTTTAGATAAGATGTCTGCTGATTTTCTCATCATGAATGAATCTAAAGTGCATGAGAAATAAAATACCTTCAGTGTCAAAAAGATCCTCAATATGCTGAGCAGGTATTCCATCCTCTAGATTAAAACCTTTATTATATATTACATTTTTAAAGGCACTTCTAAAAGGTATCTCATCAGAGCCATTCTGCACTCATGCATGAATAAAATTTCATCAGATTCATTCACAAGCACTCAAACAAGATTCTTCGAATCAGTGCCAATGATTTCTAGGCATACGATCATTAGTGATGATGTTGTAGTCTAGGCCGTCCAAGAACACTTAACCAAAACGAAGTGAAAAAAACAAAGAGACCATTAAGCATCATAGAGGACACCTGCCAAAGGTCATGAATTTCAACAAGCTTCCCATTTTGAACACCACTTGGCACTAGAACATTCCTCTTCTTTCCAGCCTCGGATCGCAGCACATTTTTCTCGTCGTCCACCACACAATAAGTGTAGTCTGAATTAAAACCAACTGGAACACGCAAGGTGCCACACCATATTAGTTCATCCCCCAGGTGAAAAGGCTTCAAAAGCAGGCCTCTCTTCACATTCCATGAGCCAAGGGCTGGGCTTGATCCGGACACCAGCAGCTGCTGCCCCAATGAGTATAGTAGGGTATTTTGAAACTCAGATTCACAAAATTCGACTTCTTGTCAACGCCTAACGACCCAGTGGTCACCATGATACCTGAGGTAACATAGTCAAGTCTTCAGAATCCAATAAATTTGGAACGTGTGGACAATATTCATATGCGAAACAAAATCCCCGTTGATGAATCGATCGTAATGAAAAAGAAACCCATATCACCGGATTGCAAAGTATCTGAAGAACATTCAAAAAAGTAGCAGCACAGATTCAGAACAGAGAAGTTCGAATTTCAGCAAGAAGAATAACGCCAACCCACCCATCATACAAACAACACGAAAATCGATCAAAATACATTTCAAGAACATACTTTTCCAGCAAAGAGATCTAAAGAAAAACAAAAGGGCTTCTCTTTTCGCCTTCCACCAAACAGATGCCCCACCGAAATCGTTCGGGTGGTAAGCTTATCTACGCCATTGTCTTCCGAACATGACGTAGGATGCTTTACATGCGAAGCTAACGGGGTAGATCCAAGACACCGAATGTAAACGAACCTTTGTGAAGGACAGTTTCCGGGCACTGATCACTCACTGAGATTCGTGGCATTTCAATGCATCCGTATGAGCGTTATTTATCTTTTTTTTTTCCTTTATGGAAGACACACGTGATTCTGAAAATTGCTAAATATAGCTTATCTCTTCCTTATCATCACCGCCTTCGATCAATGGTTGTGGGAAATCCACGTATTCGTCTGAGAGTCCCATGTCGTCATCCCTTCTCGTCATCGAGGGAATACCAATGAAGTTCCTTCCTGCTGAGAATCCGAGCATGCCCATCTCTTATCTGGGTTGCAAGTCTTCCAAACCATTTTACGAATAATTTAACACCACTCTCAAGTCAATCAACAACGGATTGCATCCCACGCCGGAGATCGAACTTCGCCCTCATCGTCGTCGTCGCCAGCTTTCTCGTATGCCTTCCCACAAGTCACCATGTAAAAGTAAAACCCCATTACATTAACCATAGATCCAACCACAGTCTTGACACATTAATCCTAACCTCCTCCATATCACGTAGAGAAATTTGTTCCAGGGTGTTTTCTAGGGGGCAGAGGGTAAAAGAGCAAGGCTGAATCACCTCCCCCACACCCCAAAAACCCTCTCCGAGAACAATGACTCCGCCGAATGTCGCCGACGGGGCCATCAGCGACTGAGATAAACCCACAAAACGAGGTGCAGCACACAAGTAGCCTTAGTCTCTAGCTCCTTCACTTGGTGATCTCTTTCGGTTCATTTTCCTCATCGTTAGGTCTTCATATCTAGTAATGCTCCCCTACCCTGCCCCGATCACGCCCTCGATAAGAATCCAGATGGCCAAGGCGACGAACACAACCACCGCTACCTTCTGCCGGAACCCCAGCCTGGCAAAAAGGGTATTGCTAATGGGCCCACTGGGCCTACGGTTAATACCAGGCTCAAATGCAAGGTGATCAACGGTGGCGGCCCAAGTGAAGGTACCCAAAATCTGAAGTCAGTAACCTGTGCCACGTGTCGTTAAGTACGGTCATGTATTATGCTCGATAGCTACCGAGTACCGACCGATAGTAGGTGATTGGGCATGCACGCATGATTGAATTATCAATTATTAGTAATTGGAATAAGAGCTTTCTTTTCCAAAACGTCGCCGTCTTGAGAAGGAATAAGACCAAATGGCGGGGACAAAAGCATATTCCCCACCGGATATTCTGAAACAGTACCGCCGTCATTACGTATGGAAACCACCGACGGCTTCTTCTTCTTCTTCCGCAAATTTCCTGGAAATTCGTCACGTACTGCATTCATTCCCTTTTTGATCCCATCCTCTTTTTGTTTTTACGAAGATTCTGGCTTATGCGATGAAGTTTGGGAAAAGTTTGAGCAATCAAATCGAGGAAACGTTGCCGGAATGGAGAGACAAGTTTTTGTCCTACAAGGAGCTCAAGAAGCGCCTGAAGCTCATCGAGCCGAAGCCGCGGAACCTTGAGGACCGAAGGACAGAGAAGAGGCGGAGGATTGAAGACCGCGGCGGGATTAAGGGGATGATGACGGAGGAGGAGTTTGATTTCGTTCGTCTTTTGGAAGACGAGCTGGAGAAGTTCAACGGCTTTTTTGTTGAGAAGGAAGAGGAGTGCATCATTAGATTGAAGGTTTGTCTTCTTGTTCTTGTTTCTTCATCATCTCGATTTTGACTGAGAATTTTTACTGCTGCAACCGTAGGATGATGCTATTTCCACACCTGTTTTAGTACAGTGCCCATTTTTCTTAGTCTGCTCTAACTAAGCGTTGCTAGATTCAACGTGTTCTGTTGCAGGGAATGTGGTGATCTTCTGTTTGCGATGTCATTCGCTGGTTGTTACTCAGGCATGTGCATGTTTTCTCTTAAAGGAACTTCAGGATAGAGTGGCAAGATTCAGTGATGGGGTGGATGAGATGGCTTCCATTCGAAGAGAAATTGTGGACTTCCATGGAGAGATGATCCTGTTGGAGAATTACAGTGCTCTTAACTATACTGGTAAATCTTCTTTCTGCCCAACCCTTGTGGCCTGTGAGATTGACCCTGAGTGAAGGAAGTGATCAGTCTGAAAAGCTTCTTCCCCTGTTGTGCTCACCACACAGGACTGGTGAAAATACTTAAGAAGTATGACAAGAGGACCGGCACCCTCCTCCGCCTCCCCTTCATTCAAAAGGTCGTTCAGGAGCCCTTCTTTAGAACCGATTTGCTGTACAAGCTTGTCAAAGAGTGTGAGAAAATGCTTGACCAAATGTTCCCTGCACACGACACTTCGGAAGCTGAGTCAGTGGCTGATGATAGCAACGAGCCATCCATATGCTCAGCACCCGAAACTGGTCTGACGAATGAAACAAAGGATGTTGCTGATTTAGAGCATATGAAGAGCATGCACATGAAGAGCGCTCTGGCCGCACTGCGGGTTCTGAAAGAAATCCGAAGCGGGAGTTCCACCGTTAGCGCATTTTCTCTCCCACCGCTATCAAGCGAGTCCTGGAAGACTGCACCTCCTCTTGAACAAGGTGCTAGGTAGAGAATACTTACTGTTCCCCACTATGGATCCTTAAGGGCTGCTGTGTACGTATGAGGTGCTGCTAACAGATAGGAACTTTTGTATCGACTCCACAATCCCACTTTACCTGTTACGATGTGCTGGAGTTGATGGAGATGGGATCTCCTCTTTCCTTTATATTCCATGTGTAGCTATTAGCAGAAGAATGGAGTAGTGTTTCACTTGGTTTATTGTTGGCCAGGTGTTTTTTATTAGGAGCATTCCTTGAACTCAATCAAATCATACAGCAAGGTGTTGGCAGATGCAGGTTTTCAGCTCTGCCAGTAGATGAGAGAAGATGATCTGATCTCTAGGGGCTCTGTGTTCTCCTTATTTACCTGAACCACACCATCTCATCGCCTCTGGAAGTTGAATGATCTTATAGCAAAACCGAAGATGACAGCAAATAGAATGCAGAAACCAGAAGCCATAACCGCTGAAATACCAACGAAATCATGCCTGAATCCAAACACCTCTTCTACTAACACATTTGTCGGCAGGGAGTCGACACCATTGGAGAGTTTTACCGGCCTGTTGCTATCGGAATACTGTGAAGCTACGAGGCCATAGAGGCTCCAGGCTACTGGGTTTGCCCAGTAGTACCATCTCCACCATATTGGGATTCGCTGCATTGATCAAATGCTCTGTTCTGTTAAAAATCCACCGACTCTAAACTTCTGTTGAAGTTGGGTCTTGAAAGTTTACCTTGTGAGGAATCATGAAGCCACTGAAGAGGTTCCATAGCATGTAAAATGGGGCAGCAATGATGGCAGCCACATTGTGGTTGGGTGTGAGGGCAGTCGTCATCATTCCATACAGTGTGAAGTATAACATGGTGAAGAACATAAAGAACATGTACCAGAGGAATTTGGAAGGCGCCCACTCAAAGGCGGCCATTGAATAGAATATTGTGGAGTAGATTAGAGATTGTACAAATACATAAGGGAACTCAATGGCAACCTGCACATGGGAAGTATTGTTAGAGAACCTGGGGAAGCAAAGGGATGTGCAAAGATTATCCATCACCTGAGCAAAGGCAAATGGCAGTGCTGAATATGTTCCGGCTGCTCTCTCTCTATAGGAAACAGCCCTTTCAACAGAGACAACAGGCTGCACTGCAGCCCCATTTGTGACACCAATGAACAGCACTGCTGCATACATTGACCCCATAGCATTAAAGATGTCCTGTTGTGTATCTCTGATAAGAAAACAATGAAAAAACTTCAGGCTATGTTACAATAGTTTGCACTGAACCGAGATTAAGCATTCAGGTATCATAGGAAATCATTTGAACCTTTGGGATCCGAATCTCCAGCATATTGTTCCTAGCATCAGAGATATTATCAATGTGTAAAAAAACCGGACTGCAGTATACTGAGGGTTTCTCCAGTAAGATAGGTGTTGTTTCCATAGGCATGTCAGAAACTGATCGAAAAATGATCGAGAATATGCAGAAGGGAACTCTATTTCTTTGGAGTCTATATGTGGCTTGCTGAGTCTGTCAACCACCCTCTTATTGATCCTAAGGATACAAAAGCATAAAGGCATAAGGCATTTCATGTTTGACTGCTACATAAATTTTAGGAAAAAGACAAACAAAAACTGATATTGCAACCAGCATAACTACATTACAACTTGCGTACTTGTATAATTTAGAGTTCCGGTAGATTTCAGCAAAATCAACACCCAAACGGATTTCCTCAGATGATGATGTAACTTCTAGAATCCATGTAGCCGGATTGTATCCAGGAGTGATTCTAGGTACCCCGTTAATTCTCTAAACAGAGGAAATATGAGCACAGTTTACATCAGAACGTCATTATAGCAACATAGACTGAACGACATGGAAGTCAAACTAAGTACCTCAAAGTGCTCTACTAGTTTGCAGGACTTAGGACCAAGTGGACCAGCATAAATGAGCTCACCTCCCCATTTCATTAATAAAAGCTAGAGCAGAAAGAAATGAATATCAATGGCAAACAAATTTAAATTACAAGAAAAAACCATGGGAAGACGGAGCCTTGATATAAGAGTTCTAGACATCAGTGGCGACAGAAGCTTAAAAATATAAAGGCAGTAATGCTCTAAATCTGAGGAGGTTATGATATTAGTACAACAATAAAACAACCACAGAAAGCGCACTTCGAAACACATACATCTTCTCAATATTGCAATAAAATGGTTAAGGTCAAATGCTTGGAAAGACAGATAATCAGTACCTCATCAAAGGATTCAAATATGTCAATACTGGGTTGATGAATCGTACAAACGATTGTTCTTCCTGTATTAACTATATTCCTGACAGTCCTCATAACGATTGCTGCTGCTCTAGCATCCAATCCTGATGTTGGCTCATCCATAAATACTATTGAAGGGTTGGCAACAAGTTCAACGGCAATAGTAAGGCGTTTCCTTTGTTCTGTTGATAGTCCATCCACTCCTGGTAAACCTACCAGGGCCCCTTTTAAAGGAGTAAGCTCTACAAGTTCCATCACCTCTTCCACAAATTCCTGATGATAAGAAAATCCTCAAGACAATATAGTGATCGATAGAAAAATGAATGAATAAAAAAAATAGCAGCACCTTCTGTGTTTGCAAGTTAATATCTGATGGCAATCGCAACCAAGCTGAGAAAAGAAGTGATTCATGTACAGTCAAGCAAGGAGAATGAATATCGTTTTGCTCGCAATAACCCGATATTCTGGCAAAACTTTCCTGCTTTTTGGGATATCCAGATATACTAATGTTCCCTTCAATAACTCCTCCAGTCTTTCTACCAGCTAATACATCCATTAGGGTGGTCTTCCCAGCACCACTTACTCCAACCAACGCTGTGAGTACATGAGGTCTAAATGCTCCAGTGATGTTATTCAATAGCCGTAACTTATTATCTACGATCCCTTGTTGCTTTAGTTCCTGAAGAAGTCAGAATGCATGAGCAAAAGTATGCTAGAGCAAACATTTTGGAAAATTAAATAAGTATTCCTACCATTGGGACATCCACGTAGTAACTGATGTTGCTGAAAGCCATGAAAAGGGGCTGGAATGGAAGAACCATGCCTTTTTGATTAGGAATTATTTCTGATAAGATGTAAGTGAAAAAACCTTCAAAAAGTTGTTTCATCAGAAATATTTCTGATAAGACGTAAATGTAACCAAAACTCACTATTGAATGAGCCGGAGTGTTGTAGAAATTCCATCAACTGGATACTGGCATGCTCTCCTCTCTTAATCTCCTCCCCATCATCAGGTACTTCTTTAGGAACAATTGCTTGGCGCTTTCCTAAGGCTTCAAGAAGTACATTCCGAGATAGTTTTCATAATGAATCTAGACTGAAACACTGCCACAGATACTTATCAGTGATGAGCATAGACTTACGGTTCAGTTTTGACAAAAACACTGTGAAGAGTGCATTGAAAAGGAAGGTATAACCAGTCAAAGCGCCAATCCCAATCCAATACCAATACATTTCTGGGAACAAACTGCGGGAGTTCAACAATGCCTTTCCTAATGACAAGGTTGAGTTGCCGCCACTTGCCTGCATTTATTAAGTGCTTCAATGAAATTACGGAACTGAGAAAAAACTCAGAAAAAAAAAACACTAATCTAATGAGATGAAGGAAGTTCTCCCAAAAACATGAGATCAAACTCAAATGCAAGTGCCCAAAGTACCTTATCCCATGAGTGACCTAGAAATTCATTTACTGTAGCAGCCTCTTGTGAATACATTAGTGGAGAAATCCAAAATCCCCAAATCCACCAACTAGGAATCCTATCTGTCACGAATCCAAAGATGAAGACAAAACATGGATTCTGTCAAAGTATATACCATGTATTAGGGTGACAACTGGATGCCTAATTTACCTCTTGAGATAATGTATCCACCAAGTGCCATGACGATCAACATTGCAAAGGATCCAAAAGTGTTTGCAACAATCATATTCCGTCCCAAGGATCCAATCAGGCGAAACAGAGATAGAGACATTTGATGTAAAAGGAAGAATAGCATGAACTGCCTGAGAAACCTGTAGAGTATAATGTTGATACAGATTTGTCAATTTTCAGCACACGGCAAGGAAGCAAAAGATATTGGTTAACCTGGCAATATTTGGATCATAACCCACGACATAATATGTCACTGTCACCCACATGCCAGACTCTATAAATGATGTTGGAATACTCAAGAGCCATGAAGGCAGCGTATATGCCCAACTAGGGTAGAAGCACAAGTCCCGGTGCTTGTAGAGAATTGGAAGCTTGGAAACTAGCAGGGAGACCTCTGTAAAGCCATTGAAGAGAATAATAACCATGGAAAAATACAACACTCCCAGGTACAGACCACCATCATCTATGGTATCATGATGCAATGTAGTCCGGCAGAAAACACTCATTGTAATGACTGCAACCAGAAGGAGCTGCAGTGGTACATTGACTCAATAGTTATCAATATAAAACTTGTTAATGAATCATGATAAAATTTGTACAATGGGGAGAAGTGAGGAAATGAATGAATAATCTGAAAGTTGATACAACAATTTTGATGTCAATTAGAAAGTTAAATTTCCCACAAAAAAAAAAAGAATTTGAGTATCGGATTTACCTGTATGAACTTGAAGACATATATAAACAAGTTTCGCTTCATGAGCAAAAGTTGCCAGTCAAGGTTGATCTTAAGAAGCTCAATCTTCTTGACACCATATTTAGAGGGTGATAGCGTTTCAGGATAGCATTTATCGAATGAAAAACCCAACCCCCCCTCATAGGAATTCTTCCCAGTTTTGTATGAGATGAATGATTCTGCAAACTTTTTAACTGGTACATAGACATACGGCTGATTGAGGGAAGCCCAATACTGCTCTTGGTCCTTTCTCGAGACAACCTAGAAAAAGCAACATTCAGAAAATATAAGGTGTAAAAAACCTAGAGCAACTATGCATGGAAAAACATACTTCTTGAAGGAAGTCAGCTACATTCTTCCGTTCAGGGCACAAGAAGCCCACATGGGCAAAAAAGTCAAGGACACCTTCACGAGGCCCGTGATATACAATGTTTCCCTCGGACAAGAGTATTATATCATCAAATAACTCATACGTCTCAGGTGCTGGTTGAAGCAGAGAAATAACAGTTGTTCCATCAAAAGCTCGGGTATAATGCCTCAAATACTTGATAATATGATAAGTTGTCGAACTATCAAGACCATTAGATATCTCATCCATGAGTAGAACCCTTGATGAACCCACTAATATTTCACCTGTCAAGTGAATACGATGATCTTGATTATCCTCAGACAACCTTGCATGCATTAGCTCGCTTATATTAGCATTTATACCTGTGGTTAGACGCCTCTTTTGGCCACCAGAAATTCCCTTAATCATTTCATCACCCACAAGAGTATCCGCACAAAGGTCCAATCCTAGAATCTTTTAGCAGTTATTTGTTAATCCACGGAGAATTAATAAAAAAAAAAGGAAAAACAGCAGGATCATGACAAGTTTTTTAAGAATTAGCCTGCTAATCCATGGAAAATCCTCCATAATTTACCTTCAAAATGTACTCCACTAAGAGGCCAGCCTCCTTCACATCCAGAGACAGTGCCTGTGAGATAAGTAAACTCATCACTTCTTGCTTTACCCAAAAATAGATGAAATAGTTGGGATAACAATCCACGTTGAGAACAGAAGGGCGATGGAAATTTGTAATTAACTATTTTCCGAAAGCCACAGTTTCAACTTGTCACAAATGTAGTATCTGAACTTAATATACAGGAAGCATTAGTAAAAGAAGTCATGTACGCCACACGATTGTTACCAATAATCATATAGCTACATAATGACAAAAGATAACACAGCACCCTTAAATCTACCTTTATGAGGATATCCAGATCTTCATCGGGCTTTTTTTTGGAAACTTTCTCTCTTCTCAAAAGTTCCAGTAGCATATCTGCAACATTTTACAGAATCAGAGTTGAAAAAAACAAGTCAGCCTCGATCTGACTTATTGAAACTTCTTAGACTTTATTGACCTTACCATACTTATAACCAGCCCCCTGACAACGGGATGAAAAGTCAAGTGTTTCTCTTACAGTCATCTCTCCAGCATGCCAATCTTGTTGATTAACATAAGCAGATGTCCTTTGAGGTACAAACTCATTCAAACCATGCCCGTTGTAGGTTATTTTTCCCGACACCTTAAGCCATGCAAAATTTATCATGTAATGAAATTCTCAGTTGGAACTCATAAAAATTGCAAGGTTACCTTAAGATCAGATTTCAGGCGTCCAGCAAGAGCTAGCAGCAGTGTTGTCTTTCCTGAGCTTGGAGGACCTAGCAATAAAGTCAACCTATAAAAAAGAGCATATGTCAAATGAGACATATTCACATCATGTACACAAACATGGAAAAAGAATTAGCACAGGCCTTCCTGGTTGAATAATCCCACTAATATCATCCAAAATCATCAGTTTTTGTCTGTTACCAGAATGCAGTCTGAGTCCTCTTAGCAGATCCTTAAATTGGAAGCCATTGAAGAAGATGTCAGATGCTAACAACCAAATATCATTTCACAACAATGCACTCCAAACATTGCCAGTACCTCGGTCATATTGAGGATGAAGTTGGGTATTGTTGGTAAAGCTCTACTTCCAATACGAACGAATGATTCTACAGATAGATGGTCAAACCTAACTTCAACCTTGGGGAAGTCCAGATCAACGCTGCAGCCAGTAAACAACTTTGAAACATAAACTGAAACAGGCTTTCAGCCTCACAAGACGAGCATCTTATGCTACTCATCATAATATATTGAACAAATGGCAATTTCAATAACCAAATGCAACACATCTGAAATTGGATCTATTTCTATGGATAAACACTTCAAAGGGTAGGATTTGAAAACCAAAGTTGATTTTTATAAATTTTGTAAATTATTGAAAAAGAAGAAAAAAAGAATAAATTAATTATCAGAGGAATAATCATATGGCATATCGAACAAAGTGACTTAAATTTAAAATAAGACTCCAAAAAAAGTGAACTCAGGAAGTCGGTTTCCACGTAAACACGATTTTATGGTATTATTATATGCTTTTTAACGTTAATAAACCGTCGTGGGAACGTACGTACCTCTGGAAACGCGAGCGAACTCGGCGGAAGAACGCCTCCCAGTCGCCGGCAACGGAGTCCATAATCCGATCGAGAACAATTTTCCGGTCATCGGCCTCCATTCTTCTAACATCCACCTCCTTCGCGTCGCCGATTCCGTCTCGGAAGATCCCCTGGCGGACGCGGCGGAAGGTCGGCAGCCGCTGGATCGCCGCCCATCGGAGTGCCTCCTCGTCATCATCGTTCTCCCTGAACGACTCCGACCGCGCGGCCAGAGCCTCCACCGCGGAGTTCCACATGGACTTCAGCTCTCAGCGGCGCGAGTTGGCAGCCAAAGTATAGAGTGTGCGCGAGCTGGAGGAATGTGCGCTAAGATTGGGAAATGCCAGCTAAAAATGCATGAATGCACACAATCTCACCTGGCATTCACAACAAGAACATCCTCCTCTCACAGGTTGTAGCCATAGCTTTAAACTCACTAGTTTATTTACTATTCTTGTCCCAGCCCTAGCATTGATTCCACAGCAGCGCAGCGCAGGACAGCGCAGCTGACCGACACAGAGGTGCGAACCCTGAGCCGGAGCCTGCTCACAAATCTGTATCGGCAATGCACCGCCGCAACGAATAGAAAATCGGTCAGTTAATCCTTTCAATATTATGTTTTCACGCAGCTTATCCAATCCTCCGGCTCACTAGGAGTGGTGGTGGTGGTGGTGGAATGCAATAAATGAATGCCGGAGGAGCAGCCAGCCATTGATTGCGTCGCATTCACCCAATCCGACATCCAACCGACCAGTCGTGGGCAGTCTCTTTGAACCCCAGGACTTGGCCTGTTCTTCTGCAAATAATTGAGCATTTTTTCTACGATGGGGACGCCAGGACCACGAAAAGCCTTCACCCAAAGGATATCAGAACTCCCCCGCATCTGCAATCACTTTCCAGGTGGGATCACCTCGCCCATTTCATGTCAGTCTCCTCAATCCATCATTCAACTTTATTTTCGTTTTTTTTAAAAAACATTTTTTAGGATTTAACATTAACATTCTTTTTACATGTTACATGTTCTTTTTCAAAGACACATAATTGTCGGAAAAGTATGTTATTTACAAATTTGATCATCCGTACATTCTTTATCATGGATAGATTTCTAAATGATATCAGGAAACACACACAGTACTTATATGCACTGTGCATAGTGATTTTGGATTTGGGGAATTTCTGAAACTTAATCCGATCTAATAAATTAAATTTTACATATGCACAAGTCTTCATCAAAGTTATTGGATTGTCTTTTCTTATAATCTAATTGAAAACAATTTTAATTAATAATATGGGATAACCACTTATTTCAATACTTTTATTCCACATTTTTTACATGGTACATGTTTATTTGTCTAGACACATAATTGTCTAGAACATATGTTATTTACAAATCTGATCATCCGTACATTCTTTATCATGGATGGATTTCTAAATGATATCAGGAAACACACAGTACTTTTGTATTCACGCATGTCATTGTTCTTTCCCTGTGGTCGTAGAGTTCCATCCCCCAGAGAGTCTTGCGAGTGCCGAGCTTTCTTTGGATTCTCTTACTATCCATGTCGTTCCAACATGTGAGGAGGAAGGGCTTTTGGAGCACCGTGGGAAGGTAAAGAAGCCCTGAGATGCATGTCCAAGAAGAGAGTGCAGCCTGCAGCCTTTCCGAAGCTCAAAAGAGTGAATTCATGCAAGCCATTTGATCAAGCTTTTTCAACGTTGCAGGTCATATTTGGTCCTGTTTATCAAGATCTGGGACGTGGCGGGTTTACTTCATTTATCAGTGCCGTGGAGTCGCATTCCCCAAGGGCCCCGACATGCAACCATTCCTTTGAAATGCAGCCAGCACAGGCCCCTCCCCCCAGAACAGGCTAGTGAGTGATTCCTGCTCTTCAATTCAAGCTCATTTTATAGCTCCTTTTAGGGATGAATTAGAAAAGCAGCTTAGTTAAATATTATGTGAAAACAATGATTACCTTACGGCCTTGTTTGATATGAGGGTATAAGATTGTTTATGATAGGTTTAATAAAATTGTGTTGTTTGGTATATGTGTATAATTATACTTTAGATTATAATACTCATATAATAATATCATATATAGGTATATGTATATCTAAGGGGAGTATGAATATTTTTATAATCATATATTTGGATTTTGCTAAATTCAAATAATTTAAACCCATTAATACTTGAAATACATCAACAAAACAAGACCTACGTGTAATATTTAAACTAGAGTGTGTGAAATAAATTAACAATGATCGCCTATCATTTTAGTACATCTTCGGTCTCTTCTTTCAATTTTTTTTTTAAATTTGTCTATTCCACATCACCATTTCATTATATATAATCATTTTTGTAATAAAAATCTAAATATCTTATTTAGGTTTGAAGTTTTCATGAAAAAGATTTCATTTAAAATAATTTCTGAATCTGAAGAAATGTAAGAACAAAAACGTTTTAAAAATGATTTATTATCAAATATAAGATATTCATCCTTCAAAAAAATTAAAAATTTTTAAAAATTATTATTTTTAAAAAATGGCAAAATCTGAATTTCTCATTTTTCACAATCGCTTTTTAAAAAATTATTTTTCATAATTTATACCAAATAGATACTAAGAAACAAAATGAGATTATAGCATGTTACATGAAAGTGTCCCTAACTTTAAGCAAACTTTGGTAAAATTAATAATATTTCTCTCATAAAGTAGCCACTTTTCTAAATTCTCCTAAAAAATTCTCATTCTGACGTGGCATTCACCTTATTGCTTGGGCTAAAATGCCCTAATAAATATTCTAATATTTTCAATTCCTTATTTTGAAGAAAAAAAAATTTCTATGTCTACCATGCGATATCAAAAATCATTATTATTGGTTTAAAATTTATTTATTTATAATTAATCGAGTTTTTACCTATTTTAAATCATAAATTTTAATATGTTTATTGTTTTTCTAACAATAAATATGATTATTTATTTGATGATAATACAAGCCGAGTACTCTACCGTTGTTAGCACCCCGAAGAAGCAAAATAAACCAAAATTCGATATAATCAGAATTAAAAAAAGTAAGAAAATATTATTTAAATAGCATTTGTAATTATAATTGTAAAATAAAAAAATAAAAGAATTAAGGAATGAAGCAACGAATGCAGCGATACTGTAAACGAAAAACCTGCAAATTTTCTTTGGGTCTTTCTCTCGTCCTGTTAATTCCGCCAGAACCGGGAATTTCCTAATGGCTTCTCCCTTCTTTTCAACTCCTTTCCAGCCCTTTGTGTATCAGGTATGCTCTGATTCTCCATTGCACAAATCTTGGTTATGCTTTTTTGTTGTTGTGCTCCCTTATTGTTGTAGGAGTTTGACTATGTGTAAATTCAGCAAAGCATAGGCTGCTGATCGCTTTCATTTAGTGTTTAAAGTGATCAGGATTAAAGTGGTGGTGGTCTGTTGCAAGACGTGGATTTCAATTAGGATCGGTGGGCGTTCCAGAGATAGATAGTTTTGTTGGATTAAAATCATGGGTATCGCTATGATGCGGAAATGTTACTTTGTGATGCGATTGGTTGCCTGGTGCTCTTTCAGATTTGTGAGTCGTGGCAATTTGGAATTGAATCCTTCTGGTGAAACATGGAGTTGATCTCCTTTTCTAAAATGGAATGATTTTTGTGTGTTCTAATTTTAGTGTTATCAGTCTTTCTGTTCATCGTGTAAAAGATGGGAGAGGTGCTGTTATTACAAATAAATGGTTGTGAGAAGATGCCAGTTCACATGCTCTTAAGTATTTCTTTTTCAGAGCCCACAAGATGCCGTTACACCTTTCCAGATTTTGGGTGGCGAAGCTCAAATAGTTCAGGTTTTTTTTTTTGTCGTCTATTTTATTTTATTTTTTCTTTGAGGATTGGATTGTATTTTAGTCAAGATTCTCTCTTTTGATCATGTTGAATAGATAATGTTGAAGCCACAAGAAAAAATTGCTGCAAAGCCTGGTAAGATTCTGAGGGGCTCTTCTTAAATCATAGTCGCAGGATGTTTGAAAGGAGTGAGACTGTAAATATAATAGAAAATTCGAGTGCACCCTTCTTCTGCAGGATGCAAATATTATTCTGCTGTCTGTAGCCTGTAATGTATATTGCAGCTGTAATCCCTGGACATGAAAATAATGTGCTGAATGCATCATTTTCTCATCCTGTTGTTTAATCATTGCTGTGACCATGGGCGGCTTATTTGTATGGTTTTCGTTTTTCTTTTTTCAGCTGATCTTGTTGATCTTCTTCCTCCGTTTTATCAATTTCTTCTACTTCTTCACTTGTTATC
Organism: Utricularia gibba; assembly: GCA_002189035.1. Taxonomy (NCBI): domain Eukaryota; kingdom Viridiplantae; phylum Streptophyta; class Magnoliopsida; order Lamiales; family Lentibulariaceae; genus Utricularia; species Utricularia gibba. Next base: position 325,040 of record NEEC01000016.1, on the reverse strand, counting down.
CATACGTGAATCATCAAATTAATTTAAATTCTTTGTTTCTTCTGCAGGCTCTATGTGTTACATGTCAGGTTCTGTGCAAATGGAAAATGTTTATCTACCTGAAAACGAGGCAGGGGTGCTACAATGGCTTCTCGGAAAGAGCATTTCCAGCATAGTTTTATACAATACTGGTGTAACAGATGGTTTTGTGGGAATTGCAGCGCCTAGTTTGGCAAGAATACTGCCAGTCAGTTGTTTCCATGACGATCTGTGAGTAAGTATCTTTTGTTGTTTGGGGTGCTAATTTTTCGTTTGCTTCTTATGCAGATTGACTTAGCGTTATTTGGTGGTGAAGTGTTGTGTCAGGTATTAACAGTGATATGGATGCCATTTCATGTATTCTTGGCTTTCTGACCTCGGTGGTTCCAAGTGTGATTTTTTCTAAAATGTTTTTTTAGCCAGATGCGTTTCTTTGCTCAATTAATGATGTCAAAGTAACTAATGCAGTTGACCAGAGACCACGCAATGTGATCACCACTGCTGAGGTCAGATGGGAAGATATCCCGATCCATTTTGCCTTCATGTGCATTGTATCAAATTCTTGTATGATATTTTAAAAGGATTGTCATGTTTCAGGCATTTTTGAGGCAGAAAATATCGGGTCAAGGTCTTGCTTTCATAGTTGGTGGCGGTTCGGGTATGTTGTTAATTATTTCCTCATTGGACCTTAATACACTGAAACGCAGAACAATACACCACTCCGGCTACATGAAATGATAATTCTGTAAACGCTCACTTGATGCTTTATCCTTAGCTTTTTAAGTAGGTTGTCAACTATGCATTAAACGAAGTATGGATTTTATCCAAATATTTAAGTCAAATTAGCTATCACTGTTTTCATGGTCAGTGTTTTGCGTGAATTAAGTCTCAAGCGTTGATTTTTATATGGTTTTTGCCCTCCTAACTTGCTGCTGATCTTAGTTGGTAGTAATCAAAGCATATGTATTGGCGGGCTTTATGCATGCTAATTTGATTACTTTTCATCTTTCGCTGGCTCGGTAGTCGTCCAAAAGAATCTCGAGGTGGGTGAAGTTCTAACAGTGGACATCGCCAGCATCGTTGCAGTACCATCTTCAGTAAATGTACAAATCAAGTACAACAGCTCCATGAGAAGGGTGGTTTTTGGGGTAAGAATCTATCTATCTGTCGTCGACCTTAATGTTTTGTTGGTCAAATCAGCAGGTTGTTTACAAGGGTGGGTGATAGTTGCCATGAGTTGCAATACGCCTTAATTCTTCTCTGCATGTAGGTGTTCATTTCCGTACTCAAAAGCATCTGCTTTTTTGTAGGGTGACAATTTAGTGACCGCAGTTATCACCGGACCCGGTATCGTCTTCATTCAGAGCTTGCCTTTCCATCGCCTTTCTCAGCGCATCGCCAGGTAATTTACCTCCCTGTCTCCTCCCCGCAACCTGAGGTCTTTTCCTATTCCCTTCATTTGTGGTCTCTGAACCAAGTAGTGGGACGCAACAGGTCTGTGACCTCGCCCAATATGAGGGAAAACCCCAAGTTCTTCTTCCAGATAGCCATGTTTTTCTTTCTTGCATATGTGGTGATCGTGTCATCTCTGATACTGACGGACATATGATCCACGGCCAGCCACATCTGCATCAGTCACAGGTAAACTTTCTACAGATGATCTAAATGAGTGAGAAGAGACATGAAGCTAACATTCAGTCACCAACTCTTGTAGACAGCATTTCATGAGCTTCTTCTGTGGTGGATTTTTTGCGTTGCAAATTCCATCCATTTGTCACCTGTGTGGCCAGTTTTTTCTGGCCAGATTTCTAAATGATCGTGTGGGATAAGTGACCAGGTGTGGTGCTGCGTTGACTTTAAATATTGTATACTATTAATGGATAGAAAAATATATAATTAATTTGTATTATTATTTTTAAATTTGGGATAACGAAATAAAGTGTGTTCGTTGCGTAACACGATTGTGTTTGGACGGAGGCCAAATGTGCCAGCGTTGGGGAAAGGGGGCAGCCGAACCCTAGCTTCGTAGAGATCGCTCGCGCTGGGCTGATTTGTGTGTTGATCGGGATTGGTTTGTGTGATCGGATCACGTCTTCTGGAGGAGTATCGTTGATTGTGGTTTTGGGTTTGATATCTTTGGGTGGATTTCGAGTTGTGGAGAATCTGCATGAGAAAACTGGTGGAAGAGGGATCGGACACCGAGTAGACGGAGGATTTGGCTTTGTGGTAGCGAAACATGTCTGCCGTGGTGTGCGGAAAGAGATCGAGTATCTTTGAGGAATCGCCGTCTTCGCCGCCTGTGTCCAAGAGAAACCGCTGTTCTTCTTCTTCTCCCGGTAGATCTTTCTCGCCACCGAGGGCAGCCTCCGTCCCGGACTTTCTTGCTCATTTGATCTGGCTCTTCCCGGACATGGACAAACAGGTGGGTTTTCTGATAAATTTTGCATCTTCATGATTGCGCGTGTTCCTTGGCTTAAAAACCCCGTTTACTTTATGAGTTTTCGGAGGTTACGGACTGCGGAATTGCATCCGATTTAAATGATTTTAAGAAGCAGTAAATTGATTAAAAACATCCTCGCAATTTTCTCACTGGCCTTCATTCCAAGCGCAAAGATCCCAGGGTTATGGGGCCTCTACATAGTGGCCTTCAAACTATGCAGAATTTGATTGCCCGGGACAGGAAGGGCATATATCGTCCGATTGAACCTTGATTTCTTTGAATTAGAACCCCTGCTTGTTGGTCTTGACATCATTTTGGTAAATAATGGCTTTAGCATTGGGCCATGTGAGATATGTGTGTTTTATGCGGCATCTCTTAAGTGGAATTATGTGTGATCCCGTTCTAAATATTAGATAAATGATACATCGGAACGCGTTACTATAAAAAGATATCCAACACTATAATGTGGATTGTGCTAATATTTTCTTGCATGTTGGGAATCTGTCATTCTTTCTTTTTTAATACCATTTAACTTATTATTGGTTTGGCGGTTTCCTAGTTTTTGGAGAGGATTCTCGAAGAATCTGGAAACAATTTGGATTCCACCATACAAAAATTATACGAGCTTCGCTTGACAACTAACAAGAGTGCATCTGGGTTGCCTGCAGAAACAGATGGTCAGAGTTTTCCAAAAATTTGTTTACATTGCTGGCTGTAGATGCTAGTTTCATAACATGCATTTGTGCACTGGTTTTAAATGGTTGTGGTGTTCTCAAGGAGAGCTCCTTTAATCGTTATCATTGTCTGTATTTCCTAATTTCTGAATTCTGCTCCTAGCCGAGAGTTTCATTACATGCATTTGGATATTTCTGCATGCCATGTTGTTGAAATACTAAACATCAAGAATGTAGTACCATTTTTTGCCCCTTGCATTTCAAGTGAATTAGAGTCCTTTCTTTTTTCAAGGATATGCTCAGTTGCCTGAGGACTAATACCTGTGCTAGTTTTCAGGGGAAAATGTTGGTGAAGGTTCCCACGTTGAGAATTCTCCCACAGGAAACAATCTCCCTGTAAATGGCGCAGAGTGGGTGGAACTGATGGTTAGGGAAGTTATAACTGCCCCAAATCTGCAGGATGCCAAGGCTCGTTTGTCACGGGCACTTGAGACATTAGAGAATTCTATCCGTTCAGTTACTACAACAGAGGTCCTGAAAACTTTTCATAAGGTGCGCTCTACATAATAGGGAAAATGTAAAACTCGAGCAGAATTTCTGTTTTACATACATCGTTGTGTCTCATGGCTAAGTAACTGTGTCCTCTTATGTTTTATAACAACCAAGATTCTACTCATTCACATCTGTGCCATTTCGCATAATTGACATGTCCTCCCATCACTTAGGAGAACCAAATGTTGAAGGAGCAATTGGAAGCACTCCTTCAAGAAAATGCAATTTTGAAAAAAGGTGTTTTCATCCAATTTGAAAGGCAGAAGGAGTTTGAGAGCATGGGCCATGAGTTTCATCAGCTTAAACAGTTAGCATCTCAGTACCAGGAGCAAATACGGACTCTTGAGGTGAGATTCATTGACCGGTGCTTCAACATGTTTGCCCATGTTACTTTGTATATTTGAACGAGGGAACAGTATTCGTTCAGTGTATGGCCCATTCTATTATTTTTATTGAGCGTATATGGCATGTTTGTTGGATGCTGTTGACGATTATGTCCAGATGGTTATGCTCATTTTTTTAGGTTGATATGGATCAGATGTAACAAGGCACAGCTCTCAGAGCAACCCTCTCATTTCTACTCCTACATTTTTTTTTCCCTTCACATTATTTGCTACTCCAGTTGCACTGACCCGTCTTTCTTCTGCTGTGCTTCAGATCCGCAACTACGAACTTGCGTTGCACCTAAAATTGGCGCAGCAGAGCGATCCACTCCCAGGGCGCTTTAACCCCGATGTGTTTTAGGTAAGAAGCTTCATGCACCCCATCTCTCTTGGAGAATAAGCCCCCCCCACCCTCGACCTGCTGAACTGCGCAAATGATATGCCAAGTTGTGCGTACTGCTACTACTACTACTACTACTACCACCATACTTGTTTGTGGTGTCGCATGTGTTTGAAAACCTGTGAAAACCATCCTATGGGTCTTTTCCACCTGGTGGCTTGCATACTCCTGCCCAGAAATCCATGAAACCCGAGTAATCAATTGTTTCCACTAAGTTTGTATCAGTTAACTGATTTCATGTATGATAAATTAAATTGAGGTTCATCGATTTGCATTCAAGGCTGATATGTGTCGTGTCACACAAGGTTGTGAGGATGTTTTTTAGTTTATAGCTTAATTATTGGTGTGTTTAAATTAATTGTATTTAAATGAATATATACCACGTGATTAAAATGATTTTATATTAATTATATATTTCATTTTTTAAAAAAATTAATGTTTAATTAACAACTTTTGATAAATAAAATTTTGATCCTATTCGAAAATAAAAATCTGGTTTGGGTGTTGATGACAATTCACATGGATCGCATCCCTGAAGAACAGAGTAGGAAGGGGTTCGGAATCCCCAGCGCAAGAGAATTTTAAGAATGGTGGATTTTACTTGGGTGATTTTGAAAAATGGTCATTCATAGTTGTTCTGTGTATCTGAAAAGTAACCATTCTTGGTAGGCCTATTTTGCCTCTATACTGGAAAGCGATGGATGATCAGCCGACTTTTCTGTGATCATCTTCAACAACTTCACGTCTAAATTTACGTATACTCAGCCACTTCATTCGTGAGATAGTGGACAATTTTCTAAGTTACCCCAGTTTCTACTTTCTAGTGCTTTTGCTGGTGTCATACATAGCTTTCCTTATCAGGAGCCGCCTGGGTCCTAGTTTAGTTGTTTGATCACGACTGGAATTCAATGCTCGAGACTCCTTGCACTGTTGTGTTTCTTGGAGATATATGGAAGCCATCTCCTCAAGTTAACTACTTCATCAAGTCCTTGACGTGGGTTTTTGCTCAATATCTTACAGCTTTTGCTTGCACTCTGCAGATACCAAGATTGAGCATGTCGACAAATTGAGTCATATTTCAGTTTGTGTTCTGCCAATCGGTTTAACGTCAGAACCTTATTTTGAGTGATCTCGTTTTGTTGATATTATGGTTTTCTGGGGGTATTGAAGATTCCACTTGTTAGGTAGTATTATCGAGCTATGGAGCTTTGTTCTCGATGTGTATCTAACTTTTACCCTTCAGCAGTATTTTTAAGTGATTCACATGCGAAGACAGCAAAAAAGAAAAAAAATTAAAAGATTTCTGAACTCTTGTTGTACTCTGAAATCTTGCGGAAGCATCAAGGGATGGAAAGCAAAAGAGCCTAGCTCTAGAGAAGGATATGATGATGCTGAAAAGGCATCAATCAAAGAAGTTGATGAATATGGTCATTGTTTTTTGAGTCTAGGCCATGGCTTCATCATCCTCATGTTGTGACTTCGCGTGTCCATGCTTCGGGGCAAGGAAAAGGGATAGCAACCACAATGTTTTATCCAAGGGACCAAATCCAAGTGTGTATATCCATTTCATTCTTTCTGTTGTTTATACCATGCTTTTTTACCAGTTTCATTTCATTCTTATGTTTGTTTGCATACAGTATATATCTGCGGATGCATTCCAAGATTTCTCTATACAGTCCTCTTCCTATACTTCCTTTTCCCTTTTAACTACATCGACATGTTGCAGTTGATTCCATGTCTTCGATGGAAACGACTTCTGCTTTTGAGAAGTTTTCTGGAAGTTCACAGGGAATACCACCCAGTCCAAACAGGGTGCCACCAAGTGCCTCCAGATTTTCTCTGTCTCCTAAAATTAGTAGGATTGGATCTGTTCAGCTCACTCTAGACCAAGTCCTCAGGGGAACAAAAAACTTCTCTTCATCATTTCTTATAGGCAGTGGAGCGTTCGGAGATGTCTACAAGGCTGTGCTCTCTGATGGACGAGTTGTGGCTGTCAAGAGGGCTTTTAAAAAGGTATGGAATGGATATCAGCAGTTTTTTTTTTTTCTTATTGTTCTGTACATCAGCAGCACCAAGGAAGAATCCGTACTATTTGCTCAATTATTTTTCCCCCTTAAACTGCATGTCAGTCTCAGAGGAATCTATGTTTGGCATTAGACTGGAAAGGCTTTTAGACCAGTGATCATATGATGCTTGGAGAGAAGCTAACTTGTGTTTCTGCTGGCAGAATTAAGTTCCCCCCAAAAAAACTCCTTTAGGACTTACATCTGATAACTCTAAAACATATTTTTCCATCATGCAGATTCTACTTGATACTGAAATGATCTCCTTTTCTTGAAGCTTCCATTTTGATGGCTATGCTCTCAAGATGGTGATATTACTTCTATCAAATTCTGTGTTGAATCAATCGTGTTTCATGCTTCAGCACAAAACTCTACAATGGCTGAAAATTTTAACTTGATATAAACACCTTTCTGTATGTTGCAAATACGCAGAAAAACATAGAAAGCCTTGGAGCTGAATTCAAAACTGAAGTTGAGCTTCTAGCTAAAGCTGAACATCGCAATCTCGTTAAGCTTCTGGGTTACATCCAAGATGGGGATGAACACATAATCATCACAGAGTATGTGCCAAATGGTACCCTTAGAGACCATCTAGACGGTGAGTCTTTTCAAAACTTGCAGACTGGAGCTCCACTTGGACACTCTCCCCGTGATCTCTTGTTGCAGGTCTCAAATTTAGAATACTTGATTTTTCTCAACGACTTGAGATTGCCATCGACATTGCTCATGCTCTGACATATCTCCATTCATATGCTGGTAAACCTGTTCAACCATAATACTTTCCAAGTTCTTTTCCTACTGTGGCAACCCAAGATTATGGTTGACAGAGAAGCAGATCATTCACCGGGATATAAAGTCTTCAAATGTACTCTTGACTGATGGACTGAGAGCCAAAGTTGCAGACTTTGGCTTTGCAAAGGTTGGAGATGACTCCTATGCCTACACCAAAGTAAGGGGCACCATCGGGTACCTTGATCCAGAATACATGAAGACTTACCTGCTCTCAACCAAAAGCGATGTCTACTCCTTTGGGATCCTACTACTCGAGATCTTGACTGGCCGTCGCCCCATTGATTTGGGGCCGGAGCCACAATCCGATGAGAGAGTAACAATCAAATGGGTATGCTCCTGCACTCGGGAGCCATTCTTGTCTACTCAGTTAACTGCCTGGTTCCAATCTCACTGCACACCTTCATGGATTCTCAGGCTATCAAAAAACACAAGGAGGGAAGGACAGGAGAGATCTTGGATCCTCGGATGACTGAAACTGTACATGAGGATGTCTTGCTGAAGGCTTTTGGTTTGGTTGCCCGATGTGCAGCCCCTACGAGGGACGATCGTCCAAACATGGAAACTGTTGCAGAGCAGCTATGGGGAATCAGAGTTGATTATCTGAGGCAAAAGGGAAACCAGAAACAGAGAATGTTAGCAGACAACACAAAGCCATGATCCATGCATTGCATCCTTCTTACACCCACCTCGGAGAGGCATTTGAAGTGCATCAGATCATCAGTCATCTCCTCACCAGGTATCGCAGCTTGCAGGTATGCAGGAAGCTCTTTGGATTGCAAGCGGTATCCCATGAGATTGTCTTCCTTGAAATTTTTTGATTCCAAAATTTGCTATTCCCTGGTACATACGAAATTGTGTATTCGATGTGTTCATGTTTGTATTACGAAACTAGTTATGTTGTGACTTACGTTTTTTTGGTAGATATTATTCATTTTAAATATTCAATTTTCATAAATAGTTATGTTACATATTTTTTTATATAAATTTTTGTTTTTTTAAAAATTCAATCCTCATAATTTAATCAGATCTATACCCATATGGCTCGAATTGACAAAACTATAGACATGTTCTATAATTTAACGTTGTGATTTAGATTATGTAAAATTATAATATTTTAATTTAGTTGTCTGATAAAATATTATTTATAATAATATAAAAAGAAAAATTTTTGAGGTTGGATCGGCTATTCCAAACGGACTTGGTACCACTGAATAGATCCGGCATCGCCGTCAACTTCCAGTTCACACACAGACTTCATCAGATGCTCCACGGCGGCATCTAAGCTATCAAATGCGGCCAAATCCGGCGGCAGAGATTCTCCCGGCCAATTCTCCAGCCACTCCTTGAGACGCATCCTCAGCTCGTCCGTCGACACGAATTCCTCTTCCGTTTTACCGGGCTCCATTAGGACGTATGTGTCCGTTTCGGTGTTCGCTCTTCTCCTCCTCGCAGCGCAAACCTGCGATTGACAATTACATCAACGGCGTAGGGTAAGAAAACCCATGTTTTTCTCCTTCCTTAACTGACCTTTGGAAGAGGAGACGAATTCCCGATTTTTGAATTGGAGTATTGGGGCCGTGGGATTGGGAATCGAGGTGAAAATGGGGTTGTGGCTGTTGGAAAGGAAAAGGGAAGCTCGCCTCTGAACTGGAGAAGTTTCGCGGCGATTGCCATGGAGACCCTTTGCAGAAGATGAATGAAACCAAGAGAGCGAATGGATAAGATTGTGATGATGATGATGATGATAGCGCAGAGCCGACACCCTCTTGTTTTGTGGGTCTCGCTTTGGTTCAGAATTTCACAACAAGAAAACGCAGTGAGGGAAGACTGGAGATTTGACTGAAAGGCTCCAGTTTTACATGAGTGGATAAGAAACATATGGCAATGAACACCCGAAAGGAGGATCTGTAGTTCCACAGCCGAGTCCAGAGAGTTCACACGCACCACAGTGGAGCATGATAAGGGCATCAACGTATTATCAGTGAGATCTCCCATGGCGGTTCCTCCATATTCTCGGCAACAGCTACGAATCTTTGTTCAGCATTCACATGGGAGAGTTGGAGGTGATGACTGTACCTATCCTCACTCTTTACTGAGTGGGTGCTCTCCCTACTGCCATGTAAACTTCCGGCACATGAAGAGAGTATTTCTAACTCCTGCAATGCGTCCTCGTGGCAGGGCAAACACTGTGTTTCAAGTTGGCATCAAGAAGATGGTTGAATCCGGTGATCTCCATACTTCATTTTGAGACACGCTCCCCTTTCTTTGGAGAGTAGAACCAGCCCCACTTCTTGTGAATTCCCTGTTTAAGATGTTCTCTTCATGTTAACGTGGTCTCGAGGTTTAACTCACCGCAATATGAAGCTGTGATGGCTCATCCAACTTCTCAAGAGAAACGGAGAGAGGTTCAAGAAGAACAAGAGCCTCGAGAAAGTGCCATCACTCTGTTTGAAGATGATGGTTCAGTTAGTTCCCATGTTGGCCGAGGAGGTGTTTCTGGGAAGAGCTTTTAGATTCGTAGTAGAAACAACAAAAGAGCAACACATGGTCTGTACGAATAGGGAAAAAAATGTTACACTTGACCAAAGAAACAACTTTTGACCTGTTCTTCGTTGTCAAGGGTCATTGTGTTCTGAATGCTGCTGAATCCTCTGAAAAAAAAAACAAGGGTGAAATTAAATTACACGAGGGAGAAAGGGTTGACGACGATATGCTTCAAGGGGTGTTCAACGTCGCCTCCGCCGCCGTGCTTGACGAATTCCGCCGGCGACAGAAACAGGCCATGGCAAACGCAGACGATTCTGACTTCTTCTCCTTTCTCGTACGTGTACAAGAATCCTTCAACTTTATTAACTCCTTCACCCCTGGTACTCACGTACGGCATTTCCCTCAACGATTTACTGGTTTCCTCAGTAACCAGAATCTCATTTCTGTCACCACCCTTTTGCTGTTGAAGATGAGAATCTTGCTGCTTTGATCCTGTAGAGAAATATCAGTAAATTTGCCAATTTCTGGTTTGTAGTGGAAGCTGAATTGTTTGGGTTCAAGATCTGATACCATTTAAAGGAAGATCAGATGCTCCAGATGAGCGATCACTAGAAGGTACCATCGGAAAGCTGCCAGATTCAAGCACCGAATCATGGAACCCATTCCCATTAGCGTTATCTTTCATTACGCTGACATTCTTCAGCTTCTCCATTCTCTTTTTCCGGGCTTCCAATCTCCTCATCGTGTGCCACTCCTTGCGGCGGCGCCACTCCTCCTCCGCTGCCGTGGGCAACGATCTTGCCCTCACTAACTCCGACTCATTCACCAACTGGGCAGCGCTGCTGCTGCTCCCCTCCACAGTGAAAACCAAGTTCGCTATAGAAGATGAGCGTTTGAAATTCTTACTTGCCGGGTCTACCCCAAATCTACCGTTCAGTGAAAGCCCCAAACTTAACTCGATCTCATCTTCTCCCTCAACAACTGCGCGTTTGACTCCCTTTGAGCAAGCATTCTGCAACAGATCTCTCGAAAATCCATCAAGAGGAAGCGAGAGATGGAATTTCTCGTCACCCCCCATCATCATCCAACAAACTACAATCAAATTCCCGTTAAACCCATTCCAAGAAACTTACAGCTGCAACCAAAATCCAATCCAGCGCTCACTTTTCCAAAGCATCAACAAAAAAACACCGAAAGCTCTTCCAAATCCATTCTCCGAAATCCACCTTCCCACTGAACCCAGTCACCAAATATCAACCTCCACAAACTGAAATCCGAATCGCTCTCTCATCCGGGGAACGGAGACTTGGGAAGCCATGAGAACGCTGCAGAGAAAAAAGAAAAGGGAGAGAACCGGGAGTATGCAAAAAGACGAAAATGCCCTGAAAAGAATACGCAACTGGGTCGTTATGATTAAACGTGTTGGATAGAGGAGGACTTGGAGGGACACGTGTCAGCGCGAAGGCTGAGCTTCCCCTCCTCTTGCAATATTCTATTCTATTTTATTTTCAAAAAGCCACGTGGATGTGGGCCCCCTGATAGAAATTACAAACACGTGGGAGATCCATGATTCATTGAACGAATTCAGTTATTTGTCTCGTACGGAAATTAATTTTTAATAAAAATAATATTTAACACACAAAATTATAAAAATTGAATTAATAATACCAAATGTTATCTACAAAGTTTTTTATATTAAATATCTCTAAATGATTTGTTTATTTAATCATTATTTGTTTTTTTGTAATATTTTACTGTTCAAATCATTATATAAAAGATTAAATAAAAAACGGATCAGATACGTAAGCGCGCTTTATTGGACAGAAGAGATCGTCGGAGCGCGCCTTCGTTCTTGCGATGGCGGCGGGTGCGAAATCCCTGATCCAGACTCTCCGGCGACGCATCAGGAAGCCATGGGAGATCACCGGCCCCGCCGCCCATCCAGAGTATATGGAGGCCGTCCCAAGGCGACGGAGTATAGCATGTTCTAAAGCAGGAGGGAGTACTTGACTCTTGACGCATCACCAAGGTAGTTAGTTGATCACCAATGCAGATCCAATCCTTCATCGCAGGGGCAGGGGCACCTGCAATGGCAGTAAACTCATTGACATGATTTGTATGGATCAAATGAGGTTGCCCTAGCTGTCATGCTGAAACATCTAGGGCCCAGTTTCCCATGCTGTCTTTATGTCTGTTTGTGTTGAGCCTTCACCAGTAGTCTTTGCAAGAGCATGATCCATCCTTGAAATGATGAAACCGATTTGCATCTCTTAAAATAATTTCACGGTCAGTGACCTTTGAGATCAGTTTGATGGCAGAATGGCAGTCGCCACACACTCTCAGGTTCTTCATGACACGAATTGGTACACCTCCCGGTAGCTTCATGAGACCGTACATAACAGCTAGCTTCTCACTATGGTTTCTCAAATTCTGCATCTTCTCCTCTTCATCAACATCATGGAGAGCAAAGGATGCATCCGGCTGGTACCCAACTTCCCTAATCATTCTGCTTATTTTCTCCCACATTCTGACAATCTCTAGATGTTCAGGGTGTGGCTTCGTCTCTCCCCCAGTGAACATGTGTACTTGTTTGTCTATTTCAATCCAGCTGCAACCAGGTGATTTGTTCACCTTCATGTGTTTCATGTTCATCCTTAACTTGGCAACATCGCCCCACCTTCCTTTGCAGGCATATATATTCGATAGCAAGACCAAGGGACCAGCATTGTGAGGCTCTAGTTGAGCAAGTTGGTCTGCTGCAACTTCTGCCAGATCAGGGTCCAAGTGATTCCTACATGCCCCCATTAGAGAGCCCCAAATAATGGCATCCGCCTTGATGGGCATTGTGTTTATCAAATATAGTGCATCATCCAGGCGTCCAGCTCGCCCAAGAAGATCAACCATACATGCAAAATGTTCAACCGTCGGCTCCACTCGGTACTTTGACTTCATGGTTCCAAATATTGCCTCCCCTTCATCAACCTTTCCGCTGTAGCTGCACGCGGTGAGAGCTCCAATGAATGTGACACCATCAGGCGGGATGCCAGATGAAGACATTTCATGAAAAACTAATAGAGCTTCATCTGCCCGGCCATTCTGAGCATAGCCTGTGATCATAGTGTTCCACATTACAGTGTCCTTCTGAGAACATGTACTGAAAATTATTCTTGCCTTGGCGAATTCACCACTTCTCATGTACATTGTGATCAAAACTGATGAAAGATACACATCATCATCGAGGTTAGATCGTAACATTTGAGCATGGACTTGCTTTCCAGGATCAAGGCAAGCAAGACTAGCACAAACTGACAAGATGCTGATTAGTGAAGGGAAATGTGGTCTTATCCCTTCCATCTGCATATCACGAAAAAGGCGAAGCGCCTCAAGCTCGAAGCCTGTTCTCTCATAGACTTTGATCATAGCACACCATGTTCCATCATCCTTTTCTTTCATCGCATCAAACACTTCCCTAGCTTTGGAGACCTCTCCATTCTCACCAAATCCTATCACCATTGCATTGCAAGCAACGATTGGTTTCATTGGCATTGCCATGAAAAACTCCCATGCATCTTCAGTTCTCCCACACTGTGTGTATCCCATTAGCATGGCTGTCCAAGAAACTTCATTTTTTTCGGGCATCACCTCGAAGAGTTTTCTTGCAATATCCACCTTCCCGTTCTGCGTGTATCCGGAAAGCATTGTAGTCCAGCAAACCACATTTCTGTCTCTCATGCTGTCAAAAATTTCACGAGCCTCCTGCAACCGGCCTTTTGAGCACAATCCACATATCATACTAGTTTTTGCAACAACATCCCTCACAGGCATGGCAGCATATAGAAGCATGGCATCATTGATCCGGCCTTCATCAATAAGACCACCCAACATTACAGTCCAGGATATCACATTCTTCTCTGGCATTTCATCAAACAATGCCTGTGCCTCCGAAATCATCCCCTCCTCCACATAGCCTCGAACCATGGCTGTCCAAGATATGACATTTCTTTCAGGCATCACATCAAATGCGTTCCTAGCTTTCTTTATCATTCCATTCTTTATGTACCTGAAACTAGTGCATTCCAAGAAACCGTATTTCTTACCGGCATTTCATCGAATAAGCGCTTAGCTTCATCTGGTTTCCTATTCTGAAAGTATCCAGACAGTAAAGAGTTCCAAGATTCAACATTTTTTGGGAGAGGCGATCAAAGAATCTTCGTGCGGTTCCAATTTCCCCAAGGCGAGCATAATAAGCAATCTGCGAAGCCGCTGAGTAGCCACTGCAATAGCCAATATGGGAACACTGTGAATCCACCATTAATCGGAAACTAGTCAATCCATGATCACACAAATAACACTGTTTTAGGAACATATCCATTTTCAACCACAGTGAGACTGCAAGTTGGCTGGGAAGTCAATAAACATTACAAATGAACTCTTGATACAAATGGGAAACCTTGGAGCAACTAAAATTTTCAACTAAAAGCATTTTTTTTTTCAGTAGTCAGTTGGAAAACATTCAAGAATCCAAGACCACCCAAGCAAATTGTAAAGCAATCCACCTGATTTCAACAACGGGACCCAAGTCACTAAATTTCAAAAAGGTTTACCGCGAAGAAAGTGCTTTCTTACCGCCTCACTATTTCCGGACAAGCCATTCTCCCCCAATCATTTGGTTATTCAAAGAGGATGGTGATGACTTTAACTTGCCGGCAGCGCTCCAGAAAAAGGCGAAGTCGCTGCTGGGTTGTCGTCGTGACTCTAAACCTGTCGCAAAAGAACGAGGAAACGCAGACGGCGAAGCACATAGCAGAAGTGGCCCAGATTCCATGGCCCAAATGGCGTCAAATCACTGGGTTAGATAGATTGAACGACGTAGCTTTGGCATGGACCGGGGATGAAGATGAGTTTGGGAACTGGGCTTTTACCCAACACTTAGCCCACTACCGGAAACCGGCGTTCTACCGGTTGTATAGAAATAGAATGATTGGATCAAGGCAACGTAATGGGATGGCCTCTCTCTCGCCGCCGCCAATTTCCAGGTCCTTCGATAAATTGGAAAAAGAACTCTTCTCATAAAAAAGGAGTCGAGATCGGAAACATTTTTCTCATTGGCGGTTGCTTCCACAGGAGGGGGAGCGAGAGAAAAGGCATCATCCAATCCATCAACCCATCTCTCGATCCGATCCCGTAGAGCAGGTCGCTGGCCGCGCCACATGGGATGGGTGAATATTCTTCAAGGTGTGGCGGTGGGAGATGATGAAGACACAAACAGAAGCACTTGTGTGTGTGTGTGTTGTTGGTAGTGGGTTGAAAATTCAAAGCCTGACAGGGGATGGATGGCAGTGGCAGTGGCAGTGGCAGCGGTGTCGTTCCTTCATATCAACCCCGAACCTGCCTCTCCCCTCCCCTCTGGATTTCACAATGTTATCGCAAACCAACCCCAACTCCAGGTCACCGGTGGCGGGGAAACCCCAACTCCGGACGGCCGGGGCGAGGCGGGGACTCCCGGATTAAATATCCAGATAAAATAAACTTAAAATATATATGTTTCAAGGCTTTGATCATTTTTATCTGTATGCAATAAGCTCAAGGAATCTGGAGTTGATGGTAAGAAAAGGAGCATGCCTCCATGAATCTCTTGTCTAGTTCCTACAGGGAAATGGAGGAAGATACAGTTCTTCACGGGGAAGATCTGCAGGATGAATAGGTGCCTGTACTGGACTGGAAGTAGAAGAAAATCAACTCGCACTCAAATCTGTCTCCTAAACTCGCACCATTCTCTGCTACAAACATCATTCAGAAGCATAAAAAGCAAACCCCTCTCGCTACTAAGCCCAACCTAATTCTGTCAGTAAAAGAAAAAAAAACTTACAGAGGTCCAAGTACTTAGAAAGACTGAGCAGTCACTACATGCAGCAGTGGTGTGGTCATAAAAAAACACTACTGCTTTTATTTGGAGATCTACAAGTCTAGTTTGCAAGGACCATCACTAGTGTATGATAATAATAGATATATATATAAAAATCTTACAAGGAAGAAGTCCTCAGTGTTTTACTTGTGCAAGTACAGACATGTGAACCCCCGCCCCTTCTATGTATTTTAGTCAAGCATGGGGTGCATGTGCTCTCTCCCTGCTACCTGCACCAACTTCCATCACACATCAGTCAAACTTGTGTTCCATCAACCCTGTAGCCAACGAGGTTTACATATTTGAGGATGGGGGATGATGGAATCAAGCAAAGCTTGTGTTGGCACCTCAATTTGGTTGAGTTGTAAGCTTATTCAACTCACCATGAGAGATGATGCCCATGAACGTCTCGGCTGTCAATATTTTGCTTTTCTTTACTGTGTGTGCTCTAGACTTATTTTCTTTTCTTTCTTCTTTGTGAGCAAGAGATATTTGCATAGGATGCATACTCTTTATTAGCTCATGTTGCTGCTTTGGGCCTATTAGGTATCATCTCCATGTGTCTCTCTCCGTGTCATTGATTTCATCAGGTCTATATATCCACCCGCACGAGCTCATGACTTGGCAGTACACCCATTGCAAATCCATATACCTTTTAAAGATTTTCCCTGCTGAAGCTTCCTGTCTTTCTCCTCTTCATCCTCTTCTCCCGAGAGTTACTGCAGGGGAAAGGAAGAGATGGGTTTTCTTCTTGTTGTTCTTGGTGTATTTTGGGGACTGTGTTTAATGAGGATTGCTTTACTCAGATGGAATGAAATTAAGTATCGCAAGGAAGGTTTACCTCCGGGAACCATGGGATGGCCAGTTATTGGAGAAACTACTGAGTTCCTGACACACGGCCCTGCATTCATGAAGAACCAGAGATCAAGGTGTGCACAGGAAAACAAAAAAGCAGAGCATAAACATCACAGGGTTTTGATTCTGCTGCATATGTTTTATTTATTCTTGCTTTGCAGGTTTGGGAGTTTCTTCAAATCCCATCTACTGGGATGTCCCACAATTGTTTCCATGGATCCACAGCTGAACAGATACATTCTTTTGAATGAATCAAAAGGGCTTGTACCTGGTTATCCTCAATCCATGTTGGATATCTTGGGGAAATGTAATATTGCAGCTGTTCATGGCTCAGCTCACAGATACATGAGAAGAGCATTACTCGCTCTTATTAGCCCTGCCATGATCAAAGATCAGCTCTTGCCCAAAATTGACGATGCCATCAGATCCCATTTGGAGAATTGGGACGGCAAAATAATTGACATTCAACACAAAACAAAAGAGGTTGATCAGGTATTCACTCACCAGTTGCTCTTCATCCATCATCATGCATTGTTTGTTTTGTTTCAGATGGCTTTTCTCTCATCCTTGAGACAAATTGCAACGGAAGAAGCTAGCTCCTTAGCTGAAGCTTTCATGCCTGAGTTTTTCAAGCTAGTTCTAGGAACTTTCTCACTTCCCATGAACCTCCCACTCACCAATTACAGGCGTGCCTTGCAGGTACATATCTTCTCCGTCATATTCTTTCATAGGTCCCTTCAAACAGAGAAAACCTAGAGAATCTTTCCAAAACTTCATCACAGGCAAGAGAGAACATTACACGTTTGTTGAGGAAACTATTGGAAGAAAGAAAAGCTTCAGGAATTAAAAAGAATGACATACTTGGTTTTTTACTGGATGATGACAACAAATACAAGCTAAGTGATGAAGAAATGATTGATTTGATCATCACAATCCTGTATTCTGGATACGAGACGGTATCAACCACATCTATGATGGCCGTAAAGTACCTGGAGGACCATCCACAAGTACTCGAAGAACTGAGGGTAAGGCATTTTCTACATTAAAAATAATTGCATAAATTAAATGGATGATCTTTTTCACTCAGCAGTCTATGCTGACTCGAGACTTTTAAACTTTTCAGAAAGAGCACAAGGCAATAAGAGAAAGAAAGAAGCCAAGAGAACCTATTGATTACAATGACTACAAATCTATGCGCCTAACGCAAGCTGTAAGTTCATGAGACAACCAGCTACCAAAATATTTACTGAAGTAAAAAAAGGAACTTCGAACCCTGGTGGCATTGCTTTCTGATACCATAATTTACAGGTCATATACGAGACTTCGAGACTTGCCACAATAGTAAATGGGGTTCTGAGAAAAACTACAGAGGATATGGAAATAAATGGTGAGAACAAGCTCTGTTTCTTCACCGTATATTTTACATTCATTCAATGATCTTCAATCTAGTTATAGAGTCTTCAAGCATGTTAGGAATATCTACTTTTCACGCTTTTTCGCTTCTACAAGTGTTTCCAAATTACGTAGCACTGCAGATCCATATAATAACAATCAAAGACCGAGAGATCATCTTTATGAATGGACCCTACCCCATAATGATGCACATGGGAAAACTTCATCACAGTTGAAAGCCATTGCATCCCTGACTCATCCATTGTCTAAAAGGATTTTTCTACCGTTTAGAATAACGGAAGCGGCATCATCTTATTATGGCTTCGTCATTTTAACAAACAGCATGTAAGCATCATCAAATCGCCCAACAAATAACTAACCCTTTTGATGATTGTAATTCCAGGGTACATGATTTCCAAAGGGTGGAGGATATATGTTTACACCAGAGAGTTGAATTATGATCCATCCCTTTACCCAGATCCGTACAATTTCAACCCACGGAGATGGCTGGTGAGTGTCTACAAATCAATCTATTTTATCACCAACAAGAAGCTCAAAATCTGGATTCTTCTGTGCAGGAAAAAATCCCTGAAAACCAACACCATGTTCTCATCTTCGGAGGAGGAACAAGACAATGCCCAGGCAAGGAACTGGGGTTGGCTGAAATCTCCATCTTTCTTCATTATTTCGTGACAAATTACAAATGGGAAGAAGTGGGAGGAGACAAGCTGCTGAAATTTCCCAGAGTTCACGCCCCAAACGGACTGCGCATCCAAGTTTCCGCTTCCTGACCTGACCACTCCCAGAAAAAGAGTAGCACTGTATATATAGTATCCGGAGTAGCACAGTGGCTGCGAGCATCATCCATGCACGTTTTTGCAGAACAAAATTCCGCTACATCGAAATCCTAATCAAGTGATTTAGTATGATTTAATTATTAAAAAAATAATATTTAGTTTAAAATTAATTAACTGAGATTTTAAATAATTAATATTGACGAATCAAATGAAAAGATGAAGAAGCGAAATTTGAATATTTTATCGCAATTTGTTGTAAACTATTTAATGACGGTATTAACATTGGGACGAAGATAAGTACATAAAATCATAAAAATTAAATATTCAAAACGAATAATATACTAAAACAAGAATATTAGTTGTGACAATTTGTAATCATAAATCATCAAATTAAAATATTGCTAAATTAATTTTAAATGCATTTAAAATATTATTAAGTATTGATTTTATTCTGCCAATTTTGGGTCGGCTGACAGGAGTTTCTCATTCCTAGGGTTCCTTAAACCCTTCTCCGTTCTACCTCAATTCTTCCTCAGTCGTCGTTGCTATGTACTTGTACAACCTCACCCTTCAGAAGCCCACCGGTATACTATGCGCTATCAGCGGCAGCTTCTCAGGGAGCCTCAAATCCCAAGAAATTGTTGTAGCGCGTGGCAAGGTCCTGGACCTCCTCCGCCCAGACGAAAACGGTAAGCTCCAATGTCTTCTGTCTGTTGAGATCTTTGGCGTTATTCGCTCATTGGCGCAGTTTCGTCTCACCGGATCTCAGAAGGATTACATTGTTGTGGGTTCGGATTCTGGGCGTATTGTTATCCTCGATTATAATAAGGAGAAAAACACGTTCGATAAGATTCATCAGGAAACGTTTGGGAAATCTGGGTGCCGGAGAATCGTGCCCGGTCAGTACTTGGCGGTTGACCCAAAGGGCAGGGCTGTAATGATTGGTGCTTGTGAAAAGCAGAAGCTTGTTTATGTCTTGAATAGGGATACCGCTGCTCGCCTGACCATTTCGTCTCCGTTGGAGGCTCATAAAAGCCACACCATTGTCTACTCAATTTGTGGGGTGGACTGTGGTTTTGACAACCCTGTTTTTGCCGCCATAGAGCTTGATTATTCTGAGGCTGATCAGGATCCCACTGGGCAGGCTGCAAATGAGGCTCAAAAGCAATTGACCTTCTATGAGTTAGATTTAGGTCTCAACCATGTGTCCAGGAAATGGTCAGATCAAGTTGATAACGGAGCTAATTTGCTTGTGACTGTACCAGGTGGGGGGGATGGACCTAGTGGAGTGTTAGTTTGTGTGGAGAACTTTGTTATTTATAAAAACCAGGGGCATCAAGATTTAAGAGCAGTTATTCCAAGGCGTGAGGACTTGCCTGCTGAGCGTGGTGTCTTGATTGTTTCTGCAGCTACGCTTAAGCAGAAATCCATGTATTTCTTCCTCTTGCAAACGGAGTATGGTGATATTTTCAAGGTCACACTGGATCAGGAGAATGATAGGGTGAAGGAGTTGAAGATTCAGTACTTTGATACCATTCCTGTAACATCATCCATGTGTGTCGTGAAGCCAGGGTTCTTGTTTGCCGCGTCAGAGTTTGGTAATCATGCCTTGTACCAGTTTCAGTCACTTGGCAATGATCTGGATGTTGAGGCCTCATCGGGTACACTGATGGAGACTGATGAAGGTTTCCAACCTGTGTTTTTTCGACCCAGGAAGCTGAAGAATCTCGTTAGAATCGACCAGGTTGAGAGCTTGTCACCAATAATGGATATGAAAATCATGAACATCTTTGAAGATGAAACGCCTCAGGTATTCACTCTTTGTGGACGGGGTCCTCGTTCTTCACTGAGAGTACTGAGACCAGGTTTAGCAATTACTGAAATGGCAGTATCGCAGTTACCTGGAGTTCCAAGTGCTGTCTGGACTGTCAAGAAAAATGTCAATGATGAATTTGATGCATATATTGTTGTTTCCTTTGCTAATGCTACCCTTGTTCTTTCCATTGGTGAAACCGTTGAAGAGGTTAATGATAGTGGATTTCTTGACACAACACCGTCTCTTGCTGTTTCATTGATTGGGGATGACTCTCTGATGCAAGTTCATCCTAGTGGGATTAGGCATATCAGAGAGGATGGGCGAGTTAATGAGTGGAGGACTCCTGGAAAGAGAACTATTGTTAATGTTGGTTATAATAGGCTTCAGGTTGTCATTGCGCTTAGTGGAGGGGAAATAATTTATTTTGAAGTTGATATGACTGGGCAGCTGATGGAGGTTGAGAAGCACGAGATGTCAGGAGACATTGCCTGTTTGGATATCGCCCCTGTCCCTGAAGGCAGGCAGCGATCACGTTTTCTTGCTGTTGGATCGTATGACAGTACCATACGCATTCTTTCTTTGGATCCTGATGATTGCATGCAGATACTGAGTTTGCAAAGCGTTTCATCTCCTCCAGAGTCTCTTCTGTTCCTTGAAGTTCAAGCCTCTGTTGGTGGTGAAGATGGAGCAGATCACCCAGCTAGCCTGTTTTTGAACGTTGGTCTGAATAATGGGGTCCTGTTCAGGACTGTTGTGGATATGATCACAGGTCAGCTCTCAGATGCCAGGTCTCGTTTCTTAGGGCTCAGAGCTCCAAGCCTCTTTCCCATTGTTGTTCGGGGAAGGAAAGCTATGATTTGCTTGTCCAGTAGGCCATGGCTTGGTTATATACACCAGGGGCACTTCCTTCTAACACCTCTGTCTTACGAAAGGCTTGAATATGCTGCTTCATTCTCATCAGACCAGTGTGCAGAGGGTGTTGTTGCTGTAGCTGGTGATGCTCTGAGGGTTTTCACCATTGATAGACTTGGGGAATCATTTAATGAAACTGCTATTCCATTGAGATATACCCCAAGAAAGTTTGTAGTTCAGCCAAAGCGGAAGCTTCTGGTGATAGTCGAGAGCGATCAAGGAGCATTCACAGCAGAACAGCGTGAAGATGCCAAGAAAGAGGCGTTTGAGGGTGCTGGTATTGGCGAGAATGGGAACAATGAGCAGATGGAGAATGGTGATAACGATGAAAATTCTGATTCATTTCTCGATGAGCAATATGGCTATCCAAAGGCTGAGTCGAATCGGTGGGTGTCTTGCATAAGGGTCCTCGATCCAAGAGCTGCGCAGACTACTTGCTTGCTGGAACTTCAGGATGATGAGGCGGCATTCAGCTTGTGTACTGTGAATTTTCACGACAAGGAATATGGAACTCTTTTGGCAGTTGGTACAGCAAAGGGACTACAATTTTGGCCAAAGAGAACTTTCGAAGCAGGTTTTATTCATATATACAGATTTAAGGAAGATGGGAGGGTCCTTGAGCTATTGCACAAGACCCGAGTGGAAGGTGTTCCACTTGCATTGTGCCAGTTCCAGGGGAGGTTGTTGGCAGGGATAGGATCTGTACTTAGATTGTATGATTTGGGAAAAAGGAGATTGCTGAGGAAGTGTGAGAATAAGCTTTTTCCAAACACAATCACGTCTATCCACACTTACCGTGATCGCATTTATGTTGGGGACATGCAAGAGGTATGCTTTTGGTGCATTTTCTTTCATCTCAGTTTGGTTGAACAGCCTTACCTGAAACTAGCCTTGCAGATTACATATAATTGCCTGAGTTTTCCATATACTTCTCACATTCTTTCCCTCTTTTTTTTATAGTCCTTCCATTACTGCAAGTACAGACGTGATGAAAATCAGTTATACATATTTGCGGATGACACAGTCCCTAGATGGCTTACGGCAGCAAGCCACATCGATTTTGACACAGCGGCTGGAGCAGACAAATTTGGAAACATCTACTTCGTTCGTCTGCCACAGGATGTCTCTGACGAGATTGAAGAGGATCCAACCGGGGGTAAGATAAAGTGGGAACAGGGAAAGTTGAATGGGGCTCCCAACAAGGTGGAGGAGATAGTCCAATTCCATGTTGGTGATGTAGTGACTTGTTTGCAGAAAGCATCTCTCATTCCTGGTGGCGGTGAATGCCTCATCTACGGCACTGTTATGGGTAGTTTGGGAGCATTTCTTCCTTTTACATCGCGCGACGATGTTGATTTCTTCTCTCATCTGGAGATGCATATGCGTCAGGAAAACCCACCTTTATGTGGCAGAGACCACATGTCCTATCGATCTTCATACTACCCAGTGAAGGTTTGCCAAAATAATGTGCAAGCATTTGGTACTATATTCTGTTAATAGAAAATTAACCCCTCTTGGACTGTGAAATCTGCAGGATGTGATTGATGGCGATCTCTGTGAACAGTTTCCAACCTTACCAATGGATATGCAGCGCAAGATTGCAGATGAGCTAGACAGAACTCCAGCAGAGGTCTTAAAGAAACTTGAGGAGATAAGGAACAAAATAATCTGAGTCTACCAGAAACACCTCATGGTGTGAGTCTACTTTACTTGGTAACCAAACATCTCAGAGCTCTTACACTTGAATCCAGAAAATCATCAAGTCTTCTTGGCTATTCCGTACTTGTTAGGCAAGGCCGTTTCAATGCCAATCTTCATGTATCCTTAGTTTGTATCATCCATCTTCTCGGATCACCTACTTTTTACTGTAGTGCAGCAGTAGCAGTTCATTTTCGTGTGGAACTCATTAATATTAAGATGCCTTTTCAGTTTTATATTGGAGTTGGATGCTCAGGGAACGTCGCTGACCCCCGCTTCAAATCCTTGGGCGATTGTTGGGGTTTTCCGGCGACCGGCGGTGAACAAGACATCGGCACAGCAATCGCCGTCCACGGCGGCATCCATGCAATAGAGACTCAACACCAACTTAATAAAATTATAAATTTATAAAAAAAATTAATTTAATAATTTTTTAACAAATTATAAAATTTAGAATATTAAATTTAAATTAAATTCTTATTTTTTAATAATATTTTAAATTAAATTCTTATTTTTTAATAATATTTTAAATTAAATTGACATTTGGTCGATTTACCATCTTATTAATACGTATATTTTACCAATCTTTCACATTACCTTATTTTAAGCGGTGATAAGCCAATTGGTTAAAAAGTTTGTCACCCGGTCGGGCTTTTAGTTGATGGTTAAACCGGGCGGTTCGATTTAAATTTAATGTGGGTAGTAAATGGGGGTGGGTCGATAATGACTCCGAAAGTGACTCACTCCTAAGTTCCAAGTTTTAATTCTCAAAATCATCCACCGCCTTTGGACAATCATTTATCATATTGTTAATAAATAATAATATATTTTTAAAATAGTTTTATTTATTTTTTTAAATAAATTAATAATTATTATATTGAACTATTATAAAAGGAGAAATTAAATGATTTTATGTATTTTAATTTTGAGAGGAAAAAAGAAAATAGAAAAATGTGGTCGCCATCAATCAGTATGTGATTCCTTTCCATTCCAGGAATCACCATGGCGCGTGTAGGCACGCGCCTTCTCCAACTACTGGCTCACGCGCGTCTTCTCTCAAAAAGGTGAAATAATAAGCTGAGGAAGAAGCACTTCCACTCAGTTCCATTCCAAGCTCCCAACCCTAAAATAAAAATCTTGCTTCCTCTTTTCTCTTCGGATTTCGAAGATCTCCATTTTTATGCGATCACACAAAGCAGCGAGGCTTGGATCATCATCTTGCTGTTAATGGAGTTGCCATTTCTTGTTTAGGGTTTGAAGGCAAGTGCAGCTGTTGTTGGGGAGTGAATCTGGAAAAGGGAAACCTCAAAACAACAAGGAGATCAGTATTATGGGGAGAGGAAGAGTTGAGCTGAAGAGAATTGAGAATAAAATCAACAGACAAGTGACTTTTGCCAAGAGGAGAAATGGGCTTCTCAAGAAAGCTTATGAGCTTTCTGTGCTCTGTGATGCTGAAGTAGCTCTCATTATTTTCTCCAACCGCGGCAAGCTCTATGAGTTTTGCAGCTCCCCTGAGTATTACTTCTCATTCCCATTTTTGAGTTCTTTACATTTTGGCTTCTGTTGATTCAAGTTTGGTTGTTTCTTTCTACAAAACTGCTCCTTGCTCGTGTAGATGCTCTATAAATCTTAGCTTCTGTTCTGCAACGACCAGATTTCCGGTCGGCATCTATGAACTGTTAAAATGAATCAGTTTATTGTTCGTTGGTCTCAAAAAAACTGCTTCCTTTTAACCGGTTTAAACCCGGATCTCTCCCCTTTATCTGTGCAAATACGTGCCTGCATGTAAAAGTACGTGTTTTCAGTATTTAATAGATCTCCTGCGCAATTGGATTCCTTGGTTGGAGCCAGGCTCTTAATCAACATCACCCAAGGAAATCTAGGGTTTATGAGCTGCTTAAAAAATTATTGTTTATTTGGTTAAGAATAATATTTTATTGTTGTGGACCTGACACAAAGGATCTTCCTTCAAAACTGATATGACTTGTTTTACATTTCATAAAGATGACTACCTGATATGTCAGATTTTTCAAGTACTTTTTTTTTGTTGGCCACTTGGTTTATTTACGACAAATTTGAATTTTCTACTGCACCAACTCTTTAATTGATCAAGGGTTATCACAAATTATACACTAGTTTGAAGGGACTTCTCTCTTCTTTTTGTTTTTTGCTTTTTTAATTGATCATTTGGTTGACTAATGATTTATCTTCTATGTGCTTATAGTATGATGAAGACACTTGAAAGGTATCAAAAATGTAGTTATGGCTCATTGGAAGTTGGAAATCCAGGAAGGGAGCTGGAGGTAGTATTTCTTAACTCTCTTTTTGTAGTTCATATTTAAACCAAAGATTGGATCTTGAGCCAAAACGATGACAGGGTTTTTTTTTTCCCGGCACCACCCGTTGAGCTTGTGTTATTTTTTAAGTTTGTCGTAGTTGAGGCTCCAATTTTTTTCTAACTTCTGAGTCCAACTGTATTGCAGCAAAGCAGCTACAAGGAATACCTGAAACTTAAGGCTAGATATGAGGCTCTTCAGCAGTATCAGAGGTATTTGCTATCTTTTTATGGTTCCCCTTTTGTCTCTGGGCCTCTATTGATTAGATAACACCACAAGAGCGATGTTTCTTCCTCTTCTGCAGACAGCTTCTTGGCGAAGATCTGGGATCATTAAATCTTAATGACCTTGAAGCCATTGAGCACCAGTTGGAGTCTTCTTTGGGCCTCATTAGGTCTACAAGAGTAAGCAAACCACCTGATTTAGTGACCATGGACTGCGTATTTTAAAAACTACTAAACATTAGACAAATGAAAAACGAAAACTTAAACCTGCCCACTTCACCTGCAGACACAAACGATGCTCGATCAACTTACAGACCTTCAAACAAAGGTATATCTTATATTTTATGTTGGAATGGGGATTGTTAGCAGATTTTACCCTGCCATTTTTCTTGTTCTTCCAAGATAGACCAGCTCACTCTTCTTACAATATCTCAATGCTAATGCTTACTGCAGGAGAAACTGATGATGGATGCTAACAGTGCTTTGCAACGAAGGGTTGCCCCCTTGATTCCTTTTGTAGCATAAGAATAGACTTTCTTATCCCATCTGTTTTTATTTATATTTTTGTGGTGGCAGCTGGAAGAAATTTATGCAGCCAGTCAGCTGCAGCAGCAGACATGGGTTGAAGGGCAGCAGAGCAATTCATTTTGCAATCAAAATCCTCATTCCCAAAGCTTCTTCCAGCCTCTTGATTGCAACCCTAATCTCCAAATTGGGTACTGCTGCTAAATCATAGTTTGCTTACAAGATGATCATAAATCTCCAAAATGCGCATTGTATGTGGTTGTCAACAGGTACGATGATCCGGTGACCTCAGGTCAGATGACCGGAGCATCGAATAGCCAAACTGTCAATGGATTACTTCCAGTTTGGATGCTCTGAAAACCTTCAGAGACAACAGTTTCTAAAGAATCATATATCTGCTGTATTATGTATGGCATGAAGGATTCTGCTTCAGAAAGTTCAAGAATAAAGGAAAGGATCTTCACTAGCTGTATGAATATCATTCTGAAGCATTTGAAATCCTGGTCCCTTCTATTTTGTGGGCAACTTGGTTTTATCAAACTGCGGAGTTATTCCTTTGTCTAAGGCAGTCCAAGTTCCTAATCTAGATACAGAAACACTATATATCTCTTTGTCCAACAGCTAGCTGCATGAAGATTTTCTAGCGATACGATCATACCAACTACAAGAGCATCACTTCTTTGTTGATAAAAGAAAAGAAGAGCATCACTTATTTGTCAGCCGATTCTATCTTCAAAGGAAGAGGACAATGCTCCACCATTGAGTGAATGTTCCATGCAAAATTGATGAAATAATTGTAGTTCAGCATGCATGTTACCATCTGAGACCTGCTGAGGGTTAAGGTGTTATACTTCCAGTAAACGTGTGAACTTGGGTGCTGGATGCTCCGGAAATGCTCGTGGAGATTGCCTGAACACCATCCTGTATATGGTTTCGAGCAGCTCCAGCATCATCTCAAATTCCGGAAATCATCCTCATCTGCAGTAGCCGCACCACGATGATGGGCAACGACGAAGGCAAAACGCTCGAAACTTGGGAGATGGTAATGAAGGAAAAGCTGCTGAACGCGAAAGAAACAGTTGGTCAGGAGTTACCATGGTTGGAGGAAATGAACTCCTCCGGTAATGTGTCGATCGAGTTCAGGTTGCTCCCGTTGCGAGGATTTTAGTTTCTTTTTCCACCGCTACGTTGAAACTCCGATGATCTGACCACGCGTCTCCGCCGCTTGATCAATTGCATTCACCATCTCCATACAACACAATCAGTGAATCAATCGGAGCCGATCGTCTCCTCAGACATCGGAATCGTCGTCGACCGGCGATGATCTCGGAATCGGGATCTGAGTGGGACCCATGCATAGAAAATATTTAATATAAATACATTTTCATCCAAGTGTAAAATTGTCGTTAGTGCAGCTTTATTACCCGGTGTAAATTTTGCAATTATATCATTACAAAATATTTACCAATTATTGGCAGGCACCACCAATAAAAATAGAACACGTGGCATCATCATGACAAGGACCTGTCATTAGTACCTGTAATAGCATGAGATTTCATAATTGGAGTCTATCTTCATTTACCAACAGCGACACCCCTGTAGCTGTTAGTGTCCAGGATCCGTCGCATTTCACGGAGAGTGGGGGGGAGAGGGAGAAAAGGAGGGAGGGAGGAAGGGTGGAAGAGGGTCCTCTCTCAAAATTATGGCTTGTGGGGCGAGCTGCCGCTGCTGCTCTTTGACACCTCTTGTCAATATACTTGACCCCATCTCCGATCAACTTCATTCGGATCCGACGTGTATGGTTCTGTAATCCGGTGGCGTGTCATCGCCTTCCGGTCCCCGCTCTTTCTTTTCTTTATGCTTTCAGAGGCTCCACTGCAATTAGTTTTAGCTATAATTATTCACATGTAATGGCAATATGTTAATGATTATCACCGGAACATTAAACACTTGCTGTCTGTAGTTGCGTTTTTCGGTATATCGTGGACACCCACTTCTCACGTGACATGTGTTTCTTCTTTTCACGCGCTGCTGTGGAATGGGAATGGGGAGTGGTTGTATGCTGGTCCCCGAGCGCCGCCACCGGCAGAGGGTAATGGGTTGAGCAAATTGTTAATGAAGCTAGGGAAGTTCGTTTCATAAGAAACACAACAATCAAGGCGAGTGCGGACTGGCCTGAATGCTTTGCTCTGTATCAAGCGTTCCTTGCTAAAAGTAATGATATTTGGTTTGGGGACAAACTTTTAGTTTTACCCGGAGGGGGAGGTGGCTACTATTTTTTGTAACCTTTTTCAACCGCCTTTTCGGGAATCCTGTTCCAGACTGACCGGAAAATCGAAGAATGAGGTTTAGTCCCCGCAAATGTAGCCCTGGAGAGGGAAAAGCGGTGGTTTTCAGGTCGAGGCTGAAGTGGGTTGGGCTATTTGGTCTTGTTCTTTCTGCCTTTTCTCTCCTCATTCACTTTCTACTCGCTGGTTACTCTGTTGGATTTGTTGTTTCCGACTTCAAATCTTCCATCACCATCATTTCGTGGAGACCCATCTTCGACCATGCTAACCTTTCCGCTGCTGTAATGTTCTAAAGATCTAATTTTTACTGTTTCTCTTGTGTTATATTTTGCAACTTTCTCATTCTTCGATTTGCCTTTAACATTTGGTGTGTGCTGTAAATTCGGTATCTCCCAGTTTTTTAGGTAAATTTTATACAGTTCTTGTTGTGGCTGAAGTTCAGTTCAGTTATAGCATCTTTGTTTTTTTGTTTCCTGTTACTCAGTTACACCTTCTTTGTTTTTGAATCAGACAGTTTACCAACGATTGTGGGTTGTTCTCGAATTTTCATTTTCCTTTTTGTCCATTCCTCTGGCCTGCAGAACGCTTTGTTTAGAAGAAATTGGGGTCCGGTGAGGCAACTCGAAGGAATTAAGCCCTATGCAAATCCTAGGGGAGAATATGTAGGTTAGAGTGCTTTTGTTTCACTCATTTATGCTATTAGCTACTGCGAGTTCCATTTTTTTTTTAGGTTTTCTAACAGTTTGTCTAGTTTTTTTTTTCAGCTCCTTCTCGGTCTAATGGATACATTTTTGTGAGGATTCAAGGGGGCTTCCATGAAATCAGGAATTCGGTGAGTGATCAAGAACTCTGGCTTATTCTTTCGTATGTGCAGTGGAAACTTAATGAAATTTCTCGTTTTTGTTTTCTGAAGATTTGTGATGTTGTTGTCATTGCTCGGTTTCTCAATGCTACACTTGTCATTCCCGAAGTTCAGTCTACTACAAGTAGCAAGGGTATAAGGTTGTTTCCTTGTCTCAATCTTCGTCTCAGCTGTCATCCAGAATTAGGAGGCATCTAAATGTTTGTTTCTATCGCTTGTAATTCTGCAGCACACAGTTCAAGAGCTTTGCGTACATCTACAGTGAAGATGAGTTTATGGCCGTGTTAGTTAGAGATATCCAAATTGTGAAAACACTTCCAAAGGATCTCAAAGGAGCAAGGCGAAAGAAAGAAATTCCTTCTTTTAAAGTGCCTAAATCGGCTTCTTTATCATTTTATCTTCATCATGTTCTGCCAGTTTTGAGTAAGCACTTGGTTGTTGAGCTCGTTGTGCCTGATGGGGGATGCTTACAGGTAGTCTGATTTTCGATATGAAAAGCAGATAGGGTACTGGATGCTCACCTTTTTTGTGGCTGGTGGTATGGCTATTCCCAGGCCCTTCTTCCTCCCCATCTTGAAGAATACCAGAGGCTACGATGTCGTGTTGCGTTTCATGCTCTTAAGTTCAGGGATGAGGTCCAGGAGCTGGCCACAAAAATCTTGTACAGGTTAAGAGCTTCAGGAAGGCCATTCATTGCTTATGATCCTGGGATGACAAGAGATGCTTTAGCATACCATGGATGTGCTGAGCTGTTTCAGGTGCTTTTCTTTTGTCTCTGTATTCACAAAATTCAGTCAGCTAAAGTATTTAAAGGCAAATCCTCTGAAAAAAAACAAATGCTCTGTAGGATGTGCACACTGAACTCATTCAGCACAAACGAGCATGGATGCTGAAACGCAATATTGTGAAGGGAAACCTTTCTGTGGATTCAGTGGAACAACATCGTAATGGCCTTTGCCCCCTGATGCCTGAGGAAGTATGCTGCTTATCCCTGCTTATTAAGAGATTGCTTGCATCTATATTTGCATGTGTTTTATGGTTGCAGATTAGTGTTCTCTTACATTCATATGGCTATTCATGGGACACAATCATATACCTCTCTGGTGGAGAAGTTTTCGGTGGGCAGAAGAAACTCATTCCTCTGCATGCGATGTTTGAGAATGTTGTAGATCGAACTTCATTGAGCTTGCCATGGGAGTTGGACAAAATATATGGCCGTGAAGCTAATCTTGTAGACAAAGCCCCCAAGATGCTGATTCAAGCTAAGGAGGAAAAGAAGCCTGATACCTGGAAAACTTCTGGTCCTCGCCCTCGTCCACTTCCACCACCTCCACCAAGACAGAAGTATCCTTACAACATTGAAGGTTGGTGGGGATGGGTAGCTGAGAGTGACAATGAGCCTGAAAGCACTGTTGTGGAATTAAGGACTAATGCACACAAGCTGTTGTGGGAAGCAATTGATTACACAATATGTGTTGAGGCAGATGTGTTTATACCAGGATTTGATCGTGATGGCAAGGGAAACCCGAATTTTGCAAGCTTGGTAATCGGACACAGGCTCTATCTGTCAGCTTCCTCAAAGACCTTCAGGATAGATAGGTATCTTTATTGGCAGGTAGCATTTTTAGTTGAAGTATCATGCTGGCTATTTTTCAGACTTTTGCTTTTGCAGGAAAGAAATTGCTATGCTCATGGATGAGATCCGAGATAATTTTTATAAACCCAACCGTACTTGGATGAGATTGGTTAGAAGGAACCTGCAAAAAAACATGGTTGATGGATTGGAGCAGGAGGCCAAATTTTTGAAGCCTCTATCATTTCTTTCCTTTCCTGTTCCAGAGTGTTCGTGCCTGCAAAAAGATGTAGAAGACGCATCTTCTAGAAATGCATCCTCAAGAGATGCTTCTTCCATTTCATCTCAATCAGCATTACATAATGTCCTGGGATCCATCCAGAGTTGCCCATCAGAAATGGAAGCACAAGGATTGAAGAGGGGGTATGAGGGTGATGTTGAAGATGACAGCGATGATGATGATGCAGATTCACCAGGTTCTCCTGTTTCTTTCAACCAATCCACAGACACCAACGAGGGGGATGCTGAAATAAGCAACAACAAAGAAGAAATACAGATAGAAGATCAAGAAGAACTGGAGGGAGGGGAAAGATAAGTTTGATGAAACACATTTCTTGTTATTATCAACAATTATCATGAACCCTGGTGATTGCTCGTGTTGGAGCTGATTGTGGGAAACAGTAGCGGAACACAGCCTTTCAATGCAGGAAAGGAAAATGAAGATCAGTTCTATTTTCACGAGAGTGACAGTAGGTGGAAAATGTAGCTGTGGTAATCTAGTGTCATTATTTCTCATGATGCCGCTAAACTTCTTCATGTATTAATAACTTGCCTTGACTAGATATGCAGTTGTCAATCTAACTGGGATTGATACTCTTTAAATGCAAATCTTTTTGTCCCCCCACTTGCTGAGCAGTACCTCACTACTACTCAATTGTTGTACCGCGCTATCATCTCTTCTGCAATAACATCACTTTGTTCTTTCTGCAGCTGTTGACTGTGTTTTCGAGTATTGAACAAATGGAGCGAACAAGAGCACACTTGTGTGTTCTGTACCTTATTTTTTTCACAGGAGGTTGAATGATCTCTCAATGCCCACATTTTGGAGTATAATAATACTAGAGCTGAATGTGGCTTCAACAAGAGTTCAATCAATGAATTCAAAATAAACCCAAGAATCATAAGGGAGAATCAGTAATGCGGAGCCATGTTTATTAAACACCTGTATGCTCATGTCATGGACATGCGAAATGTGATATAAGAAGTGCTTGTTGTCTGCGCGACTTTGATAAATGGGATGAAGCTTGTTGGGTAGCTGAGATCTGGTCTTGCCTCAGCGGTTGTTAATGGGTGGTTTCAGTCTTGGCCGGTTCATTCCTCTGTAATCCTTCCACATCATTCTTTCAACTTTTTCAGCAGCATCAAGGAATGCCTTCTTCTCATCATACTTCTGGGTGCTGTAGTTCTTTTTACTGGGCATCTGGATTGAAAAGCAGCAAATAAAATACTAGAATTTGAGAATCTGAAAACAATGCATCAAGAACATAAGCAAAACTCCTGCCTTGGAGCCAATGTGATGATACCCTTGTTCTTCTTCTTCATCATCATCTTCATCTTCTTCTTCCCTCAAAGAAGGTGTGTCTGCACCAGCTGGTTCATCGAACATTTTGGAAACAGACACAAAGAAAGTCTCACAGAAATGTGTCATGAGAAAAGAAAGGCTTTTGAACCTGGGATCAAAACTGGTTTCTTGTCTTCAGCATACAGCTGCAGCAGAGCCTTTCTTCCTCCAAGAAATTCGGATTTCACCAGCATGTTGTTGATTCCCAGATGAAATCTTGCATTAGTGACCTCCGTAGCTAAACAAATGAGGAAAAAACAAAGCATCCCTGGGAAACAAGGACTTCTCATTTTCTAGCCTTTCCCCTTATTCATTCCAAACACCTGAACATAGAGAGCAAGGAAATGAAAAAGGTGATTTTTATAGAACTTTCAAACGTCAGTCAAAGTTCCCGACAATCAACTATGCTCGTGGGGACAAATAGAGCTTAAAGAAACTGAATTATTAAAATAATGAGCAGAGAAAATAGTAAATTCATACTACCATTCAGAAATCTTATCAGAACAGACAACAGTGTCTTTTTATTGGCGGGATGGTGATCTCGAGGACTCCTTTTTTACAATCTCTGGTTTTCAGGCAAAATTCAGTAACATAAAGCCAAGCAGCTCTTTACGTCAGTAAATGTAAGCGGGCTTGTTGTATCTACCCAAGTGTGCAACGACATTACAAAAATGCCATACAACAGAAACGTACATTACAACTTGTGGTTGTCTCTAGTTTCACAACTTTTGAAGAGGTGTGTGTAGCATCCAAATAACTTTGAATTTTCAATATGTAGAAGAGTAACTTGGACCATGTCTATAGTATTCGTGGGCAACTGTAAAGCCAGGAAATGCGCCGCATCGTGTTATGGATTCAACAGAAAGTGATGTGATCCAAGTGAAAAAACGATGTGTCCCAATCAGACATGGTAACAGACATTATTTCCCTTTAACAATTCCCATCAGTACAGATGTGGATTTCCAGTATTCACAAAACTTTCAATGGCTAAAGATTCTCAATCATCCAATGAACTTAAAACCAAAAAATATCCACATCTTGCTCTGTGTAACAAACTATTACAAGAGACAGGTAACCAAAATCAACTGTGATTCTTAGTAACACGGTAGATCACTAAACTATGTGAAGACTGAACCATGAATACCATTAGAAATGTCAAGAGTAAAAACAGATGAGTCATATGTTGTATCAGATTTAGTTTATGGAATTTGGATGGAAGAAGTAGACATGGAGACTGACGTGAAACATGATCTTCACAGGGAGCGTTTTGTTTAGCCTCGTTAGCAATGCTAGTTAAAGAGGTTGCCATTGGATGTGAACATGGGTGCAACCATTTCAGCAGACACTGGCATCGAATCTTGGCTCATAGAAGCAAACCTGGCTATTATAAGGCTGGAGGGCAAACCCAGCTATCCAAGACCAAACCTTTTTATCAACATCATAGAGGAGGCCCTTCCCCTGGTTCCAAGATGTAAAGCATATCAGATTATCCTGACCGAAGCATTCGAATCTTTCGGCAGATAGCCTGAAAAGAGCTCGAAAGTACTTTGGAGGCATTCTGCTCACCTCAATCCATACCAATTTCGTATGGTCCAGCTCCCATATCTTCATACTTTGGAGAGTACTATATAGTCCAATTCTTCCAACTAGAAACAGGCGCTTTTGTGTTCCTGCTACAAGGTATCCATCCAACAATGACCGGGGAAACTTTGCAGGTATATGCTCCCAGTGTCCACTGTCCAGACGATACATCATCAGACCAAGCGGTGAAAGCGTTTCCAAGTACAACCTTGATTCACAAAATGCCATCTTTGAGGAGCAAAGGTTTACAGCAGGCATGCTTTCATGAATGAGCCATTTGTTAAGTTTTGAGTCATACACTTCGGTAGGCAAGGCTCTGTCCCCATAAATATCACTTGTGGCTATAACTTTAAAGGACCGGTCCTTACGGTCAACAACCATAACCAACTGCCTTTGCTGGTTATAATGCATGCTAGGCAAGGTCCTCCAAGTCTGTGTCAGCGGATTGCAAACCAGTGTCCTAAAAATGAAGCCATCCAGCCCTGCGAAGCATACAAGGCCTCCAGAAGAGCCAACTAGAAAGAAGGCCCAAGCTGGAAGAAAGGTAAATGGGATTCGAAACCACTGTTTCAAAGGCAAGCTAAATACTGAACACTGAGGAGTCTGCGAGTTTTTCCAATATGTGAGAAGGCATGGTCCATGAGAGGGGACTTGTGAGTGAAACTTCAAAAAGCTCTGATCTTGCAGGATCGAATTCCATCTCCTACATACAGACCGCAGTCTGAATATCATGAATGGCGGAAGCCTAACCAAGATCTCATTCAAAAGATCTTCTGGAAGCCTGGCCCATATGCTATCTTCCATCTGTACATCTGGTTGAAGACATTTGCCAAACGAGGCTGCAGTTTCTTCATCTAGCCCCCGTGGTTTCGTTTTAATCACCTTCTGCCTCGACGGACTTGTATTTCTCGACCCAATTCGACCAAGAGAACCGGTATTTCTAGACCCACAGCAGCCATAGCTTGCTTGCCGGAGAAAAACCCCGTCCAACTGTACGGTACCTCTCAGCCACCTAGAATTTGAGGCAGCTTCCTCCATTCAAATCAGGTTTACAAACACAATTTACGGCTCCAAAACCTTGACAAAAAAGACATCCCACCAAAATTTCTCAGATTCAGCCATCACCAACAAATAAAAACCCAAGCAAAACGGCGTTCACCCAAAAACCCAGCTGCAATCATCAACACACACAACAGCAAAAGTCGTAAAAAAGGAAGAGAGACAAAGGAATGCTCTGAATCTGGCATTCATTGCCTTCCACATCCACACCGACTGAATATGAAACGTCGAGCGACAAATTGGTGGGCTTATCTAGCTGTTTGAATTGTTTCAAAAAAATCAAATCCTACTTCTTCCCACTCCCCTCCAGCTAACAAAAATCCCGTACATCTTCCCCATTCACAGTCAAATTTCCAGCATCTTTTCCTTTTTCTTCACACCTACTGAAAATCATTGAAAAAAAAAAACTACCAGAGCATTAAATATTTTAATGTTTTTGATAGAAACAGGGGCGGAGAACACCATGGACCTGCCCCGGCCCAACCCAGTGGTCCCTGTTTCAACATCCGGGTCGGGTTTTCATAAACCCAATGGTCTGCACCGCTTTCCTTTTTCTAAGAAATCTTACTTCCACTCACCATTTTTAACTACCACAATTTTTAGTATGTGTTTAGTTAGTAGGATTAGATGAAGTTGTTTGATAGTAAGGTATTAATATATTTAATTATATTATATACTCAATTATATATAATGTTTGAGTATGTAAATATTATAGATATAATTCGCATTCTTCCCTTTTCTACACTTATGTATATCATTTATATTTTAAAAAAATGAATATGTGAATTGTATAATTATATAAGAATGATACACATGCTAGTTATTCAAAGAATGATATATGTGTAAAGTTAGATATAAATCTTCTATATCCAACTGTTTAAATTAAAATTATAAAGTATAAAATATTTAGTTGATAAATTTAAATAAGTCGAGAATTACATGAATTTTTTTAGCCTTATGTACGTAAATTATTTAAAAGTATATTTTATTTAAAACTACTAATTCTATTTCTAATCTTGATAACTAAACATTGTTTAAAAAATTAATTTCTTTACATCAATCTTATATTAATTCAAATAAATTAAATTTATATCTCAAGAAAATGATAATGCCTTCCATTACAATCAGAGACACAACCATGTACATTCTCAGTGTATCAATAAAACTGTTTTCCATGTTCATCACTCTGGAGAATTGCATACAGATTTTATGGAGTATGAGGTGTGCTTCTCTGCGTACACCCTCCTCACTGTTATTACGTGAGGTCGGGGATGCCGGTCGGACGGACGGCCGCCGTCAGCCTTGGCGAGATGGCCCTTTCTTGATCAGCGCATATGCATCGCTGTATATCGCCACGAGGTTCGAGAAAACAGCAAGAACGACCATGAAGATCGCCAAGTTCCTGTCTTTCTTAGTTGCGATGCCATATCGGTCCCTGCAAGAACAACCCCAATCACAGCTTTATTATTGCATCAGCTGACGCATGTTGGGAAGTGTCTTCTTAGCTCAAGACTTCAGGTTACCTGAGAGTAATGGCAGCGGGTAGAATGAATCCGATGCAGACTGCTGCAGTGGCTCCGGTGAACTGAAAAGCATCCCATATGCTGGGAATGAAGTTTGCGCCAAGGAAGACGATGGCAATGAGACCAATGCTGAGGGAAGCAAATCTGACATTGTCTGATGCCAAAGGCGGGGCAGATGGGAAGAGAAGGCCGTCCAGGTTCAGCCGGAGGGGGAAGAATATGATGGGGACTACGAGCATCAGGTGGGCGGCATAGCTGATGCGAACCGCATCATTAAGCAGTGAGCCAAACGGGATTCCGAGATCAGTTGAGAAGTTTGCAAGGACATCATCAAGCGTGCCATCACCAAATAAGAGGAAGCCGAAGAGGCTGGTCATGACATAAATGGTTGAGCAGAGGGCAAGGGAGGTCCTCACTACGGCTTTGATCTGTGTGCTGTCCTCGAGCTCATTGTCAATGGAGTGTACTTCAAATGAGAATGACAAACATTAGCTTAGTTCCATCCAAAGAGTACTGTTTCGTACTGTTGAGAGATCAGATTGGTTCTTATCCACTGAAAGTCACAAGATTCATACCATTATAGTGGCAGATATACGCTGTGACAAGAACGGGAACAACAGTGAAGAGATCGAGTACGGATGCTAAATCTTTAACATCTGGAAGCAACCTGGGCATCGCAACAGTTCCAGTGAACAACTTCACGAGGGAAATACCCACCATGATTACAAGAAACACCACAGCAAGTCCAACAGATAAAGCAGACGTGTATCTAAGCGAGTCTGAAAACAGAGACTTCATTTCAGTTGATGGCAGGCTCAGATGAAAAAGAAATAGTAGCATTGCAAAAGGGTTTGTATCAAGAGTTCAATATTTGCAGGATGATATAAAAAAGAAAGTTACCAATTCGCTTTAAACTGGCCAGTGGCGCAAATATAGCAAGAGTGGTGACAAGAAGAATAAAAAAGCGTCCTGTCCACCAGTGTTCTCCAAACCATTCTTCCAAGACTCCAGCATGATGAATTCCATCTGATGTTGTCCCAGAAAGCACATCACCTGAACAATTAAATCACTCAGTAAGAGGGTGAAGGTTTAATGAACAAGCAACCACAACTTAGCATAACCTACAAACGCAGCTTAGCTTTGAGAAGGAGTTTGTTACCTATGATAATCATGTAGACTACAAGTACACCAATGTTGTTGACTAATATACATAGTTGAATCAATACCCTTCCAAACTTCCCAAATGCATCACCCATGAGGCCTCCATAGGAGGCTGACTTTGCAGTCCGGCTGAACCTGAGTAGAAACTCAATCGATGACTCAGTCAGGAAGGCCATAATGATGATCATGGCAATCCCCAGAAGAAGTCCCAAAACTTTCATCGTGGCAGGCAAAGCCATTATCCCCGCACCGATAATTGTTGTTGAGAGATTAAACACTGCACCACTGAAGGAAGCTCCATTGAATTCATCGAATCCACCATCTTCTGATTTACTAACGGGCAACAATGGCGATTTCTCATCAGCAACTACTTGCTTGTTCTTCTTCCTTGACTTTGATTCTTTCACAGGACTTGGATTTACGAGAGTCATCTTTGTAAGATTTACAATAAAGGTCTTGGATTACCCTAGTGAATGCACAAGAAAAACAGATGAATCCAATGAATAAATTAAATTAGTTCAAAATAAGTGTCTTCATAGAGATTCAAGTAGCTGCAAATGAATCACATACAGCTGAAAGCCATCTCAGAAAAATCAAACTAGCCCACCAAAACAACTTATATTTCAAGAAAATCTTCAAAGAACCTGAAGAATACCAGGTTTTTCACAAAAACCAGGCATTCCAAGATACGCACCCACAAATACGCGGATTTTCTACACAATTTGTTTCATGAAGATTCAAAATGTATGTTCCAATCAAGAAAACAGAACCCAAAACAAAAGGCGCCGCGTATCGAATCAACCCCACAACAGAAATCAACTTCAGGAATATCAAAAGGGCAATATCGCAATCATCACAGACACAAAAGGACGCGCAAGATACTCCTAAAAACAAGGGCCGCGCGTATTCACGCATCCGGCGCGCACATACAATGGGAAAACTCGGATTGATTTTTCTTCAGGCAGCAAATCTACAGCGAAGCAACAAGCTTCTATATTTGAATGCTGAAATCAATGAAGCACCATTATTTCAATTTCACCCCCCTCGGAGGGGATGAAACGATCACCACAGACGTCCCGTTCAGCAACGTCAAGGGGCCCTCCGAATCACTTGCTTCAACGAGAGAAATCCCTCGGACAACACAAATGGCGCACTCTCGGCAAATTAATGCTCATCTTAAAAATCTCTGTGGACGGAGAAGAAGGGGAACGACAATCCACCATTAAAAATGTCAGCCACTAATCCTTGGCAAAACAATCATATTTTTTTAATAATTTGATTTGATTGTTTAAATATAAATATATTAATAAAAATATATATTTAACACATTAATTTAATAAATATATATGACTGTTTTAAAAAATTACTATAAAATATTTCAAAACTCAACTTATAGTAATTTTACTAAACAACATAATTTATATAATACTTATTTTAAAAACATACACTATACAAATGGGACATAAATCATGATGGAGGGAAGCAAAATATGAATGAATTTGAAAAGTAACTGTTCTATTATTAGTGTATATGAAAAATAATCATCTTATGTGTAAAATTTTATTCTTACTATATGATACATAATTATTCTTACTATATATATGAGAGAATATTAAGATGACTAATTTTCAAAGAAGCCTAGCAAATGGTATATCCCTACCACTGTTTGACACACATGCTTCTTGGACAAACGCATGCAGTTTCTAAAGACTGGTAAATATGGCTCCTTTCTGTTGATTCCATCCATAGCCATCAGTTATGTAACCCAAGAAGTCATGTAGGTAGGATCAGGGGATCTGATAGAATGATCAAACACTCAAGCCTTGTTTGGTTGATGTGTTTTAGGTATTAATGGATTTAGATTATTTGAATTTAGCTAAACCCAAATATGTAGTTATAAAAATAATCATACCCCCTTATACGTATACCCCATATATGAATATATTATATGGATATAATGATTATTATACTTATATATAAAGTATAATTATACTCACATATCAAACAATACAATTTTATTAAACCTATCTAAACCAACCTTATAACCTCATATCAAGTACTTAGTGCGTTCAGTTTGTTAATCTACTGCATTCTATGAATGGAATCAATCTACGAGGTGCAATAAAGGATGCCAAAGGAGCTCCTGGTCATGCGTAGCAGATGCAGTAGGATGGATGCTACGGCATAAAAGCATGAATTTGAAGACAGAGCAAGATATGCAACCTGATAAACTGTACCTCGAGTGTGTTTCATCACTTCCAGCGCTCACCATGCTTCTTGCTCCCCTTTTGTTTCTTTGATACTGTTGCAGAGATAAGAGAATGAACAAAAAGAGGCTGAGGGAATACACCTGATTATCTCATAATTGATACCAATTCTGGGTAGCTTTTTCCAGCGAGAAAAGGCATGGCTTTTGCTCTGTGCAGGGATGCAATCGATCATTGGTATTATAGTGAGATTAATGTACATGAAACATGAATTAAGATTACACCCAGAATCTAAAATCAGCTCAATATCCTGCATAAAACAATACTATGATCATGTATTGTAATGGTGCTTTATCCACTATCACTGAAAATAAGTACCAGTGAAACTCCAAATGCGACAATTTCAATTATGGGCACCCAAATGCACTAAGAGATAATGCACCTTTACAGGGAAAAAAAAGCAAAGGAAGGGAAAGGAAAGCAAATGAAGCGACAGGCAGACTATGAAAGTGTAGAGATTAATAAATCGAGACTGCTTTCAACCATGCTAAAGCGCCTTAAATTTGTAGCTACTCTGAAAAGCACCAATACACTACTTAAAAGACAATGTACTTTCATGGCCAATGACTATTAGATAAGTTATCAGACTGAAAAACAAAAACCAAGTCCACAACAGGAG
This sequence comes from Utricularia gibba, assembly GCA_002189035.1. Classification (NCBI taxonomy): domain Eukaryota; kingdom Viridiplantae; phylum Streptophyta; class Magnoliopsida; order Lamiales; family Lentibulariaceae; genus Utricularia; species Utricularia gibba. The sequence continues at coordinate 284,217 of NEEC01000016.1, read as the reverse complement.
TAGATGATCTAGTTAAAGTCAAGATAATAACATTTACTACTGACTCACATCTCCTTACAAACCAGAGTATTGTACTAGGAGTTTCTAATCTGGAATATATATTCTAACACGCAACCTCAAGTGGAACCCGATTTGACCCGTTCAGAGTTGCCTGTTTAGCAACTTAATCTTCTTTGATATGTAAATAACCTTCCCTCTCAACAAAGTGCAACTTTTCCACCACAAACTATGCAAGAGTTTCTTAAGGGCCTCAGAATCTTGGATTTGTGCAGTTAAAGGTGAGCAGGAAAAAAAATATGCTGACATACTGACGCCTATTTTATTGCTTAGGAGTCATAAGTGGAAGGCTCGCCAGTGAAAAAAATAGAAAACTGAAATAAAGTGGAGGAAAAGTGTATATCACTAACTTTGTACTCATCCGATTAGCAAAACGACGACATGAAATGACATGAAAAAAGTATGTAAAAGACAAAAGAATAAACCTGCTATTTTCAACAATGATCCGTCCAAAACATTTCTTCTTCCAAAGCATGTGACCGTCCAACAGAAAATGCGTTTCAGGGGAGTGCTTTTTAGTCCCAACGTTGAGTATGAGATCAAAAGACGAAGTTCAATTAATTCCTTTCACGCAAGTTTTCTACCTTTAGAAAAGCTCCACTGGATGTCTCTCACTCATTTACGCCACTGAATCTGGTTACCTGCAAGCAAACGCATGGAAGAATACTACTTGGCTAATAATTAGGATCCCACTTGAGATGATAAACTTTTTCTCCCCTTGTTTGTTTTATCCAAGGCCAAATCTTTTCATGAAATTCCTGGGATCTATGATTGCATAGAGTAACATTTTCATACCCACCAATATATAATAGGAACTCTTGCACTGACATGAGATATATGCAATCACATGATCAATCATCGAATGGTATATACATCTATCATATTTTCCACGCCCTTCAAGTTCAGAAAGGTTCCATGCGGATTAAAATATGCATTTACATATATGTATGTCAAATCATGTAGCGTCAGCAAAGATGATGTAATCATAGAAACACAAAATGATTTGGTTAACCGTGAAAGTGGACTCCTATTGCGGTTTTGATGAGCTCCATCGCGTTCAAATGCCATCACCTGGACCATTTTCCAATCTATAAATTCACCCCTTCCGCCAGCTTCCCCTCACTATCAACTATCCCCTTGATGCGCCATTCTGCAATTTATCCCGGAAACAATGACAGAGATTTCGGAACACCATCTATTTTCTTCTACCAATGTGCAGTTTCTTGACTGCGTTAGCTTTGCTACTAACATTGTGCCATCATACAATTTGAATGGTTGCCAAAGCAAATTATTCCAACTCCAAGGTGAACCCCAACTCCAGGAAGTTTGTCTCAAAACAACATCTGTCAGCACTAATTCAACATCCGATGAAGCAGACGAGCAGCAACAGAGCATCATCAATGAGCGGAAGCGGAGAAGAATGATTTCGAACCGGGAGTCTGCAAGAAGATCACGAATGCGGAAACAAAGGCACATGGATCAGCTCTGGTCAATGGTTGTCTGCCTCAGAATTGAGAATCAACAACTCCGAGATGAGCTGAATCGTCTCTCGGAGAATCATGAACAAGTGCTACAAGAGAATGCACAACTCAAAGAAGAAGCTTCAGAGTTTCAGCAGGCGCTTACTGACATTCAACTCAGTAGCCCATATGTTGCTAGATTCGCCTAGATTGATGATTTGTTCTGCATCAAGAGAGAATCTTTGCCAAGAAGATCCTGTAATTTTGATTTCGGATGTATGATACAACATCTGAGCATCATAAATACTGGTAATAAATTCAGGCATCTCATCACCAAGCCCAATTGCATTGCATGAACTTCAGTCCATCGATTTTCTCCTCCCCGGCTTCGAATGACTCCCTAAAAACTGAAAATGAAGATACCCACGTGCAGGCAGAAGACCATGTCATCAGAAACTTTCAAATATTGCATAATTAGAACACAAGTTCACAAATTGTTCCGTGTTAAGGATAGAAATCAGGGTGGGAATGAAAAAAGCAAAAAACCCCAAAAGCTCAAAAAACACCTGATATCCATATTGCTGTTATGCAGTTTCCGCTTCCAGCATCAATTTGGTGTTCGCGTATATACTGAGGAGACAACTGCAGCGCAAGGAGTCAAATCGTTGGTTTAATCCAAAAACATCGCCCTCCCAAAGCCCGGCATTTATCCAAAACACCAAGTTAAAGTGTCACCTGGCGAAGCGGTCTTCCCGAGTCTCTGAAAGTCAAAAAGGTAAAACACCAAGCCCCAAATCATTTGCTCCTTGTTCGGTGCTCACTTTGGTCATCAGCTAGCTGATTCCAGCTTACAAGCTCTGTTTTCATCTCTATTTGCTTGAAGCTACTTCTTTCTGGGATTCTGTATTTGGAAAAGTGAATAGTCTGATCAAACGGAATTAAAGAATGATTCTGTCCGCTCTTTTAGCATCAGTATCAATAAACGTCGTCCTCTGTTTATTTTTCTTCATTGCCTATACTGTACTGAGGAACCGGAGAGGGAACGCTCATCTCTACACGCCACGCTTGGTAGTTGAAGGAAAGCCACAAGGGGAACGTTTATCTGGGGTTAAGGGGTTTTGTTCTTCCTTGAAATGGGTCAAAGAAGCGTGGCGGCTTACGGAAGACGAGTTGCTTTCGAATTCCGGATTGGATGCTGTTGTGTTCATGCGCATTTTTGTTTTTGGGTAAGAAGCTCTGCCAACATTTTGGTTTATGAATGCAGCAAGTATGGAATTCATTTGTTTGTGTTACAGAAGTAGAACTTAACATTTTTTGTCTACCTTTTTCTGCAGGCTGAGGGTGTTTAGATTTGCAGGGGTTATTGGAATTTTCATTCTGCTTCCTTTCAATTACTTGGGGAATCAACTAAATGTTGACCTTCAAGATTTACCAAACAAATCACTGGAAACATTCACGATTTCAAATGTTGATGATGGATCAAGCAGGTATGTTTACATGTTAAAGAAGTATAGTGAACAAAAAGGAAAATTAGATGATTTGTGTTGCTTATGTTTAAGGGACTGACTTAGCTTTTTCATGTGAATCTGAAGCTAATATTCCATTTAAATTTCTCAAAGGTTGTGGATACATTTCTCCGCGGTGTACATTTTCACTGCTGTTGTATGCTATCTCCTTTACTTTGTAAGTATTTTTTTATTTTGCACAACTCTTGATATAAAAGCAATAACGTGTAGTTGCTATATTTGTACAGGAATATGATTATATTGCATCAAAACGAGTTGCATGTTTCTATTCTTCAAAGCCACAGCCAAATCATTTCACAGTTTTAGTTCGAAGTATTCCTGCTGTTTCTGGGAGAAGCCTCAGTGAGAATGTTGAGGGGTTTTTCAGCCAATATTACCCATCTACTTATCTTTCTCATAGCATCGTTCGCAGGACAAGCAAACTCAAGGAGCTCGTTGTAAGTACCATGTTGAAATGAAAGCATTTTAGTGCATTAGAAAGCCAAGGCTAGTAGTTCAACGAACTTCGTGGTGTTGCTGCTGCCTTTTCTTTTTTATTCTAATTTTTGCCTGTTTTCTAATTCATTTTCAATATTCTTCCAAGAGTGAAGCAAGCCATATGTATAAAAAACTTTCTCATGTGAAATCAAAGAAGCATCCCTCTCAAAGACTCAAGCGACCTGGTTTTTTAGGCATTTTTGGACGAAAAGTAAATCTTGTGAACCACTACGAGAAGAAACTTGAAGATATTGAAGGTAATGTTAGGGCAGAAAGATCTTCTTTGGCCGGCAAGGTAATTTTTTTGTCTCCAAGTATTCTATTCTTGAAGCAAAATACTCCCTGTTATCTGATATCTTTTATTTCATGACCATACTAGGAAGTTCCAGCCGCATTTGTCTCTTTTAAGTCTCGGTTTAGTGCTGCAATAGCATCAAACATTCAACAGGGTGTTAAACCGACAGAATGGCTCACAGAACTCGCTCCTCATCCCCATGATGTCTATTGGCCTTTCTTTTCAGCTTCATTTTTTAAACGGTGGATATGCACAATTGCTGTCATATTTTCATGCATCATCATTACTGTGTTGTTCCTTTTACCCGTTATCATTGTCCAAGGTCTCACCCATTTGGAGCAGTTAGAAACATGGCTTCCATTCTTAACAGGCATATTAAGATTGTAAGTTATTTTTCCTTGTTAGCAACCCTTCTTTTTACCATATAGACAACATGAAAATTAATCCATTTTCAATTTTCCATGGCATCTATTGGTGGTTACAATATCCAAGGCTCTTTCTGAATACATGCTTCACATGACATGCAGAAAAATTGTCAGCCAAGTAATTACTGGATATCTTCCAAATGTCATCCTTCAGATGTTCTTGTCTATGGTGCCGCCTGTGATGGTTGTGCTCTCTTCAATACAAGGCTACATTGCCCTTAGTCAGATTGAGAAAAGTGCGGGTATTAAGATGTTGTGGTTTACAATATGGAATGTCTTCTTTGCAAATGTGTTCTCTGGGTCGGTGCTTTACCGGGTGGATGTCTTCCTTGAGCCAAAACGCATTCCTGAATTATTGGCAATTGCTGTTCCTGCACAGGTATTCCATTCTGTGTTCTGGGGACTAAATACTATAGCCCTTTGATTGCTAGTAAATTTTTGGAGAATGATATGATGATATTCTTTGCTCAGGCTTCTTTCTTCATCGCCTATGTTGTAACATCAGGATGGACTAGAACATTTTCTTCAGAACTCTTTCGGGTAAAATATTTCACCTGGAGTTACTTGAAAAGATGCCTATGTTGCTGCGCATCAGATGAAGAGCTAGAGGCCCCTTCAAATCCCTATCACAAAGAAATCCCAAACATTGTTTTCTTCATCCTCCTCGGCATTACTTACTTCTTCCTCGCACCCCTTATCTTGCCGTTCATTTTGCTCTATTTCTGCTCAGGATACATCATCTACCGTAACCAGGTCAGCCAAGTGTTACATCATCTTCCTTGTTCCCTGAGAATGTCACAGTTCTTTAAAGCTTTTCTTATGCTTCAGTTGCTAAATGTCTATGCTCCCAAGTTCGAAACCGGTGGAAAACTCTGGCCAATCGTGCATGATGCAACAATATTCTCATTGATCTTGATGCATGTTATTGCTATTGGCATTTTCGGCTTGAAGAAGCTCCCCCTGGCCTCCAGCCTGATCATTCCTCTCCCCATCCTCACAATCATATTCAACAGCTACTGCAGAAGGAGATTTCTCACATGTTTCAAAGGCTATCCTGCTGAGGTAAATCCACATTTCTCCATCTCCTGCTGCATCCAGAGAAGCTCAAAGTTTTTGTGCTCTGCTGTACATGTTTCAGTGCTTGATAAACAAGGATAGACTCGACCATGCGGATCCTGAAATCTCTTCCTTCTTCGAAAAACTTGCTACTGCATATGATGATCCTTCTACAAAGCCATTGAGATACTCTGAATCCAGTGGAAGCTTGCAGTCTCCTCTTCTGCGTTGAGATGATGGTTCCTGAAGAATGGCTTCGATCAGAAGATCCTCTTGTATGAGTTTACATGTTATACAGTCTCCTCTTCTTGCCTTCAAGTCTCTCTGTCTTAGCGTGATACTTGTTCTTGAAAACTTTTTTCCAGTTAAGCATGAAAACATACATAAATCATTATAATAAATATTAATAAGATTTATATACAATATATATATATATATATATATAGATTTTGATATTTTAAATTACAGTCAATATAAAAAACTTAATCTGTAAATTTTAAAATTATATTATAAGTCACTTAATTTGTTTTCTTTGTAAATAGTTTGCATTGAATTTATGAAATAGTATATTTAATCTCTCATATTTGAGTTCATTATATGGTTTTAATAAGTATTTGAGGTTTTATTATACATTTAACTTTTCATATTTGATTTATTTTTTAAAAATTTTGAAAATTATTTGAGTGTTCGTTTGTAGGATTTTATTAATTTGAGGTGCTTTTTTTTAATTTTAAAATTTAGGTGTTAAATTATTTATATTGATTAAATAATCTTATCATATATATATACAAATAATTATAAATAATAGTTGGACCACTGTCAATGGTATATTGACTGCTCACCGCCAGGTGTCGATTGCCGATTCCTGGATCCGAGGAAAGCTTGAAACGGGAACATTTTGTCGTCGTCTGTTGGACCGTTCGAGACGGATCTATCGAGCTCTCACGCACTCGGTGGAGTGTGCTTTTGCATTGCGTTGTTATGGCTGTTCCCGTGGAGGAAGCGATAGCTGCTCTCTCTACATTTTCGTTGGAAGTAATTCTGCTTGCTCTTCTTGAGTTGTACTCGATCTGTTACACCGTTGGGTGAGGCTTTTACCAATTGCATTTGATCACTTTGTTTCAGGATGATCAGCTAGAAATTCAAGGAGCGGGATTTTGCGTAACGAGTGAAAGAGGGGCTACTGTTAGTCCCATTGGTTGGTTCTTCGTCTCTGGGATGTTAAAATTTTTGTTGTTTATTGATTTTCTCATGTTCTGTGACATAAGCGGAGACTGAAAAGATTGTGATTGTACTCTCATCTTCACTTCTTTCTTCTCTGGGCCTATTTGGGTGACTGGGTAGAGGGTAGTTTATTTTCTCACATAGGTCAGACATAAGCTTCTTCTCCCGTGATATGGATTGTCAATGGGGGGCGGGGGGGGCGGGGGACTTACATTTTTATTGTACCGTTACTCTATGCAGAAAATAAGTGTAGATTTTCAAACCTTGGCTAGATATATGTATTGATCTTGGGGCATACATTGGCAATATATATTTTGAAAACAAGGTAATTGAGACTGTATTAGTTCTCTCATATACTTTGAGTTTTGAGGGTCGGATAGTTTACCTTGAAAGATGGTTGAGTTTTGTTGCAAATTATGTGTTTATTGTGGACATCATCGAAGTGATCTCATGATAATCTCTCTTCCACAGAATATAGCGATGTTTCTGCCTATCGATTATCATTATCAGAGGACACAAAAGCTATAAATCAGCTGGTATGATTCATATCCTTTTAGATGGTATCACACAAAACACTAATGTTTTTTATTGAATGGGCTGGTTTGATTTATAATGGGTTGGATTTTAGCTTTTGTGTCCATTTTAGCTTTGATGTGGCATCTGGTATTCAATGCATATTCTGAGCTAGCAATAACTTTCATTTTCTCCAGAACTATCTAGCACGTGAGGGTAAGGAGATGTGTTCAGTGCTCTATACCTATCGGAGTTGTGTGAAGGCACTTCCTCAGGTGCATTCCCCTTGATCTTTATGCTTTTATCTTTTTGTGCTCTTGAGTACTTCCTTTTTGAGTGATGCATGCCCATTATAGTATCTTTCTCTGAACATTCTGAGAGATAGTGTCCATAATGTAATAGCTCCGCTGCTAGAGGATAATGCAGTCAAGTTCTAGTTTGATACATAATGATCTCAGTCACGGATGCAAAACCTGTGAATGAAAAGAGAAAATACCTGAATTATATGGTTTCTATGCTTATGACGCGATAATTCTTTTCTCAGCTTCCAGATTCTATGAAACATAGCCAGGCAGACCTGTATCTTGAAACCTACCAAGTGTTAGACCTGGAAATGGGCCGTTTGCGTGAAATTAAGCACTGGCAAGCTTCTGCAGCTTCAAAAGTCCGATTCTAATACTGTCTGTTTTTCATTAAAAGTCACATTCCTTGTAAGGGGCCTTTTCGGGGTCTTTTCAGGAGCTGAAGATATTTTTTGTTGATGCAGCTCGCAGCTGACATGCAACGTTTTTCCAGGCCTGAGAGGCGATTAAATGGGCCTACTGTGACACATCTTTGGTCGGTTGATGGCTGCATTCGTTATTGGTTTTGTTTTTATCAGGATATTGATGCTTTTATCAATGGATGATTTTGAATGTGGCAGTTCATTCTATGTATCAGCTAACATGCTTTTATCCAGTTATTGTTTCATTCGACATTTCTTTCATGTATTTATGAATGCTTTCTAATATTATTCTTCTTGCAGGTCCATGTTGAAGTTACTAGACGTGTTAGTTCAACTGGATCACCTAAAAAATGGAAAAGCTAGCATCCCTAATGATTTCTCTTGGTACAAAAGGTACTTCTATAGGAATCTAGCGGAGCGTTCATCAATCTTATGGTTACTGAGCTGTTTTTGTGGTCTTTGAATTGTTGGCTTCGTTTTTGCTGTCTGTTAATATGCGATTCAACTCAAGGTGCTGATGAGTTAGTATTGATAAATAATCAGGACATTCACCCAAGTCAGCATGCAGTGGCAAGATTCTGATACACTCAGAGAAGAATTAGATGATTTGCAGGTTAATCTGGCATTTTTCTTAAGCAAATAAATGTTTCACGACAGAACTTATTTCCCACATCTGAAAACCAATAGTAGTTAATTTTCATGTCATTTGACGTAGTATGTCTCATGGACAGATTTTCCTTAGCACAAGGTGGGCAATCTTACTGAACTTGCATGTTGAGATGTTCCGTGTGAACAAGTATCCTTCTTGAGCTGTATTTAATATGGAGTCTTTTATTTCGTACTCATTTACAGTTACTTATTTTAGTGGTCCTTAGCTACTCTAGTGTTGACGACATCCTCCAAGTTCTCATCGTCTTTGCAGTGGAGTCACTGGAGTTAAATTTTGCCCTCCTCTTTCCAGAGCGCCACATACTTCTTCGTGTTTTGCCTGTTCTTGTTGTCTTGGCAGCTTCATCTGAGAAAGATAGTGAATCCCTGTATAAGAGGGTCAAACTCAACAAACTGATTGGCATATTTAAGGTAAATTAGTCCGCTTTATGGGATTACACAATGCCTCATGCATTTGGATTGAACCCTCTAACTCATTGCCTGTTGATGTGGTATACATGAATTGAGGCAAAGTGACCAGTATTTGTTTGTGCAGAAAGAACCAGTCATCCCATCATTTCCAGATCTTCATCTTTCTCCTGCATCAATGTTGAAAGAGTTGGCAACATTCTTTCCAAGATTTTCGACTCAAAATAGACTTCTTACCCTTCCTTCACCTCATGAGTTACCACTTCGAGAAGCACAAGAATATCCTTGAAGCTTTATTCGTCTGCACAAATTTTTTCTATCAGTGCTATATAGCATACTCTAAATTTATTTATCTATCTTGAATATTCATAAAATTTCTGAGTATATCCGACATCTCAGCACATAGTTGCTAACTTGACTAGGTTTACATATCAGCGGGAATTTTCTGTAGTCCACAACATTGGAACAATTCGTGCAGAGCATGATGATTTTACTCTTCGATTCGCATCTGCTTTGAATCAGGTGTGAGTTCACGCTATTAACTGAATTCAGAGTCATTTCATTTTCAATTTTTTATTATTAAACCTGTGATAGACCTGGTGAATGTTGCTGCATGTTGATCTGCAGCTTGCCTTATTGAGGTCACTGGATGGCACAGATATGGAATGGTCAAGGGAAGTTAAAGGAAATGTTTATGATATGGTTGTTGAAGGTTTTCAACTCTTAAGCAGATGGACTGCTCGTATATGGAACCAGTCAGCGTGGAAGTTTTCACGGCCGTGTAAGGATCCTGATGCTGTGGATCTGTCTGAGGCAGCAGCTTCTCCGTCTGACTATGAGAGGGTGCTTATTCCGTATTTTTATGCTGTGATTTTTACGAGGAAATTGCATCCATAAACCAATGCTGTTTCTTTATAATTCAGGTTGTAAGGTACAATTACAATGCTGATGAAAGAAAAGCGCTGGTTGAACTTGTGAGCTACATCAAGGGAATCGGGTCTTTGATGCAAAAGTCTGATACATTGGTGGCAGATTCCTTATGGGAAACCCTTCATTCAGAAGTCCAGGATTTTGTGCAAAATACGCTGGTTAATATGAAGCAGACCACATTTAAGAAGAAGAGAGATATTTCAAGGTCAGAGTGTTTTTTCCACATACACCATGTGATTCTCAGAGGATGCCGCCACTTACTCCTGAGCAGACCTGGACTCTGTCAATCAGTTGATAGCAGAAGTTTCTGTTATTTTCCTGTGATTTCTAGTCGTAGATAAAAATGAGGTGGCAATTTTGAAGCTTTAGTTTTCAGTTGGCTCATTGGGGAAGTTTCTTGCAGGATTCTGTCTGATATGTGTACCCTTTCAGCTGACTGGATGGCGAATAGCAAAACTGAGTCTGAAATGCAAGCTTTGCAGCAAGGAGGTGAAGAAAATAAAACAAACTTATTTTATCCGAGGCCAGTAGCACCTACAACTGCACAGGTCTAGCCTTTTCCTTATGTCCATATATTTGAATATTAGACATCCTGTACTTATTTTATCTTGGTTTCTTAAATGCCCAACACCAGGTACATTGTTTACAGTTCCTGATATACGAAGTTGTTTCTGGTGGCAACCTGAGGAAGCCAGGTGGTCTTTTCAGCAGTACAGGTTCTGAAATTCCAGCCAGTGATTTAAAACATCTGGAAACCTTCTTCTACAAGCTTGGCTTCTTTTTGCACATATTAGACTATTCAGGTTTGTGAACTAGATTCACAGATGTGTTGCTTTAGTTTCTAGCCAATTCGCAGGCAGTATTTTATGTGAAAATATTGGGGAACCATTTTGTTCATTAGATGATATTTCAAGGTTTCCATTTCTTTTTTAAGTTTTGCAATTTAAGGTTGAAGAAACTGCAATTTCTTTTCTTTTTTTCACATTTGTATATTCATAATTTTCACTGAGAAAATTATCATATTGCAGCAACCATAACAAATCTGACAGATATTGGTTTCCTCTGGTTTCGGGAATTTTATTTGGAGTCTTCTCGTGTTATTCAGGTAAGGGGAAGCTATAGCACTTGAGTTTTCTGCGTGTGAGCAAGTTAATCTGCATTTATGATTGTCAAAATCTATCTTCTGAAAATGAAAGTGCTTTTTTACTCCCATCATTTTTTTTTTTTTTTTGTATCTCTTTTAGTTGAAGCTCGTGCCTTTTCCCATTTAAAATCACACGCCATCTTTTTTTTTTTTCAATTTCTCAACTAGTTTCCTATTGAATGCTCGCTTCCATGGATGTTGATCAATCACGTTCTAGAGTCTCAAGATGGAGGTCTTTTAGAAAGTGTGCTAATGCCATTTGAAATCTACAATGATGCTGCTCAAAATGCTCTGGTGATCCTCAAACAACGATTCCTCTATGATGAAATTGAGGCCGAGGTAAATGAATTGTGATCTGTATCATCATTATGGATTTTTTTGTTCAAACTAGTTTGTGCAATCGAGCATCTATATGGAGAATGGAGACCTGTATGACAATTTATTGGATATGCATTACGGTTCTCCTACTGCTTCCTCTCGTAAAATGTCTTGTATCCCCAGGTGGACAATTGTTTCGACATTTTCATATCAAAACTGTGTGATGTTGTTTTCACACACTACAAGTGCCGGGCAGCAAGGTCTTTACCTTCACTATTTTATCATGATGCCAACATTTATGTCCTTTTTATCTTTACCCACTAGATAAAGAATTCAATTCCTCGTTCACTTTCTCTACTTCCTAGTGAACTCTTGGATCCATCGTTCCTATTTGCCATAGACACCGGTGAGAAGTTCTCAGTCCAACCATTAAGATTCACTGCAATTTTTAAGATGACAAGATTTAAGGTTGGAAGAAGCCTATCTTTAGTGTGCTTTGAGGAAATATACACCTGAAACATATTGGCATTCTCATTTCTCAATGCATATGCAGCTGCTAGGAAGGACCGTCAACTTGAGAAGTTTGATCTCTGAGAGGATAAACAAGATTATTCGGGACAACATTGAGTTTTTATTTGATCGTTTTGAGTGTCAGGATCTTTGTGCCGTAGTAGTATGTAATTCTCCGATGTTTTACTTCATATTGCCTCATTTTCCTTTCTGTAAACTCAAAAGTTTATTTTCAGGAACTGGAAAAGCTTATTGAAGTTGTACAACTTTCACATGAGTTACTATCCAAAGACCTGGCCCTTGACTCGTTCAGTCTCATGCTGAGTGAAATTCAAGAAAATGTATCGCTCATTTCCTATTCTAGCAGACTTGCATCTCAGGTAGCAATATATCCTCATGTTTCTTAACTTCTGAATCTCCATTTTAAAATTTGATGAAATAACAACAACAGTATAAGCTTAGTCATTACAGCTCATGAGGATTCGACTGTTCTACGCAGTGATTGATTCGATGTAAGTTACAACTATGTGCTTTTCCTGAATTTTCTTTTATTTTTTTTCAAAATTCCAGATCTGGACAGAGATGCAAAATGACTTCCTGCCAAACTACATTTTATGCAATACAACACAGCGGTTTGTTAGATCATTGAAAGTGTCTTCTGTCCCTATTCAAAAGCCATCGGTTCCACATGCAAACCCTAGCTTCTACTGTGGTTCTCAGGTCAGAAAAAACCTATCTAATTCCTTATTAAGTTTTATATTATAAATTCATAAAGTCTGTGGAATTACATATATCGAAATCCCCCATTTAATGTTGTGGATATACACTATGGTGTCATCATCACATCCTTGAATATGTAGGCTCTGAATTCTGCATACCAAAGCTTTGCTCGATTGTACAGTGCATTTTTCGGAATGCCTCATATGCACTCTATTACCAGACTTCTTGGGTCAAGATCATTGCCGTGGCTCATTCGAGCACTGTTAGACCATGTGTCGAATAAGGTACTGGTTACATCACAGCCTGATTTCCATTTTTCTGTGCTGTTTCTTGAAATCAGCTACTGATGCTCCCTTATACCCCAGATCGCAACCCTTGAACCAATTGTCACTGTACTGCAAGAAGCCTTGCCTAAATCTATAGGCCTACTTCCTTTCGACAATGGTGTAGCAGGTAATGAGTTCTTGATTGGTTGTCTTGCTGCAAGTAAATGAAACCTTCTGCATGTGGAGGGTGCAAGAAAACCAAACTGCATTGCTAATTTACCATTTTAGTGATGATGTCTACCACTTAATGATTTTTGTTTTTACCTATCCAGGTTGCATGAGGATTATTCAAGAAAATCTTAGCTGCTGGCAGTCTAGGTCGGAACTGAAAAATGAAGTTCTCCGTGGAATCAAGGAGGTCGGGAGCGTGTTATACTGGATGAGTTTGCTTGATATTGTATTGGTAGGTTCATTTGCAGTATCTGTTTTGCAGCTTTATCCGCAGTTAAGCTTGCTTTACATCTTGTCCTTTCTTCACAGAGAGAAGCAGACACAAGCCAATTCATGCAAATAGCTCCTTGGCTGGGTCTCGTTCCGGGTACAGATGGGCAAATCGTACAAATACAGGAAGATGGAGATAGCCCCCTTATTAACCTGTTCAAATCCCTAGCATCACTCGATGTCTCAAATCAGAGCTTAAATTCTTCGTCCAAAAGCTTATCTAGACAAGCAGAAGCTGCTGGTATTTATCTTGTGCACTTGCTTCAGTTAAAGGCATCTTGCTCACCTTATCTCTTCTGACCTTGCTACAATCTTTTCTACAGATCTTCTTTACAAGTCGAACATGAATGCTGGAAGCGTGCTCGAGTATGCACTTGCTTTTACCAGTGCAGCTTTGGACAAATACTGTGCTAAGTGGAGTGTCGTACCCAGATCTGGATTTGTCGACATTACGACATCCAAGGACTTCTATCGTATATATAGTGCACTCCAAATTGTAAGAAACAGTGTCTGAAGTATTCTTATGCAAGCACTCTTCTTTTCATCCATATTTATACACTTGACAGGAGTATTTAGAGGAAGCATCTCGGGTGCAACCAAATCAATATGGATCCTTGGGGATTCAGTGGCATGGGGTGGATGCACGATAATGTACCTGCTCGGCCAGCATTTGCATTTTGAGCTCTTTGACTTCTCTCACCAAGTCCTCAACGTTGCAGAGGTGGAGAATGCAGCCATCCCACCCATCCAGAGGAATTCTCAGGTATGAAGACAGTCTCACTAACAGCAGCCCGTGTTCACTCAGGTCAAGCATGTCTTTTTGAAGCTTGGTGTCTTGATGAACCAGGGCCATGAAGGGCTAATAGAAGCGATGAGGAAAGCAAGGCGGCTGAACAGCCACGTTTTTTCGATGCTGAAAGCTCGTTGCCCATTGGAGGACAAACAGGCTTGTGCCATCAGGCCAAATGGGATGCCCGTGCACCGGATCAAGTTCCAGAATACAGTGTCAGCCTTTGAAACATTGCCTCAGAAAGGCGCCTGAAGGTACCACAGCATCAACTTTTCTTATTGCCTTGTGAAGACTCATCTTTGGACCTTAGCTGCAAAGTAGGAGCCTGGCGTAGAGAATGCTATGAACCATTTGGAATTATTTTGCTGTGTCAACACTATGATGGTATTACTATTTTTCATTGACAGATGCTGCAGCTTGCAGCAACTCGTGCAAAAACCAAACAGTTTTGAACAACATAAAACTTGCCCTTTCATGCATGTGTAATGTGTAGCAGCAAAGCAGACAAACTTTCCTCTCTTTCTCTACCTTCTTTTTTGCTGTCAAGGGCCTGCACTCCTGCTCACCATCCTGAGAAAAGTTGGCAAAATGCCACACTAGAAGGTGAGCATTTCAACCTCTTTTATTGAGAAGACCAGTTCCCACTTCCCATCTCTCTGTATTTTGACAGAGTTACAAGATTATGCATCATTAATACCCCAAAATGGGAATTTTAATGGCTAATGACCACAAATCTTTCTGCTGCCAAAACTAGCAGAAATTCTCATACATGAACAGGTGAGGGGGCCACAGGCCCCTGTACCGGGCCCACCATATTAATTTGTAATTCCCATCAATTTTTCTAGATGTACTTGTATGATTTTCTGCTGCATTCCCATCAATTTTTAATTCCCACATAAATGTGAATGGATATCTATTATATTAATAAAAATAAATATATTACGAAGCTAGTTGAAATAAATATTTATTTTCTCCTCACAAGAGTAGATCAGGAATTTTATATATAATTAAAATTAGTATGCGTGTTAATTAAAAATAGAGAAAAATGAGTATTTTGTTTTAAATTTTCTAAATAATTTATAACTATGATCCGAATACGTTTACTTGATTAAATTAATCTTATATTTTAAATCTAAATCTGCGTACTTTTATTTTATTTTAAATTATATTAAACAAGCTATTATTTTTAAATCAGGAATTTATATATAATTCTATTTCCACAGATTTGAAGAAGGGAAAGTTGTACGTTTTCCCGCTACGAAAAGGCGAAACTAAACTGGAACCTGGATTCGCCGTCGCCGTCGCCAGGTCCATTCGAGATCGTTTCTCACCGATGAACGTCAAGGTGAATTTCATCTTAGATCTACTCTTTTTTATTCAATTCCGAATACATTGAGCAGTTATTTGTGTTCTCCTCGACGCTAATACTTCAAAAGGTTACGCATTTTCTTAGACGTGTCTTCGCTGTTTAATACCCAGCATTTTTCATTAAAAGTGATGGGATTTTTCAATTTCAAGGCGAATGGAATGGAAAGCGTGATTGCTACGGTAACAGGGTACCGCGGCAACGAGAGGTTCAAGCTCATCCAACTCATTGTCAGCACTGGGGCTACCTATGTTGGAAGAATGAATCGGTCCGTTACGCATTTGGTAGGTTTGACATTTTTATTTTGATGATGATTGAATGGTTTAAGTCTGAAGTGAAGTAACAAATGCCGGATGCTTGAAATTGGAGTATGCGCATGGTTTAGGTATGTCGGAGGCACGAAGGTAGAAAGTATGAGATTGCGAGAAGGTTGAACATCGCTATTGTCAATCACGGTTGGATTGAGGAATGTGTAAAGCAAGGAACCATTGTTCCGGAGGAACCGTTCTGCTTCCACAGGTGAAGTGTGACCTTAACTAACGTAAATTTGCTTTCCCGAATTCCTCTGAGAGAGATTATTTTCCATTTAGTGGTGAGGAAATAGCTCCTCTGCAAGTAGATTCCACACTATGGGTCAACCAGGCAAAAGCTCAACCAAGCACTTCAATGAAAACCAAGAGCAAAGTCATTCATGTGGAAAGCGAGGACACAGATGATGAGGTAAATTCTCATCTCAATTTGTCGTTTTAGCACCATACTGAAGTCGTCACATGTTCAACATTTTGCCTTTTTATTGGCAAGCTTTACAATTATTGATTATTTTCATGCTTTTCATCAAACCACTTAAGGAGGAAAGCAATTCATATCCCGTGAATTTCCGAAGACTAAGAAAAAGATACACTGCATCACCAGTGCCCCGGGAAAAGCAACGTGGTAGGGTAAACAAGTTTTCAAGCTTGGATAATTGGTTATTGTCCTCTAAAAGTGGGGAACGGGGAAAGAATATAAAGGCCTCATCAAAGAGAAAAAGCAGTGACTTTGATTTTATAAATTTGGATGTCGAGGGCTGCCAAGATGCTGACAAAAGACGGTTCTTTCGTAGTGGAGATGATGATGATGCACTTACTGATGCTGAACAGATTAGGGAAGGGAATAATTTTAGTGAGGATGCATGCAATAATATTGCACCGAAACCTCTCCTGCCTACTTGTAAGAAGGTCACCCAATCAGCTTGTCAGGACCCTAGCACCCCAGGTCATGGTAAAGTTTTGCCTGGATCTGGACAACTTTCGTGTGTAATATGCTGGACAGAATTCAGCTCAACAAGAGGAATACTCCCCTGTGGTCACAGATTTTGTTATTCATGTATCAAGAGTTGGTCAGATCATATGGTATGCATTCGTTTACTTAATTTTATCTTGTTACATTTTCTGCATAATCTTTGGTTTCAGCATAGTTCAGTATATCCATCATTTCAAGTTTCAAAACTGTATTCGTATTTGTTGCAGGCTTCCAGGAACAAACCGTCAACTTGCCCTCTGTGCAAAGCTAATTTTATTTTCATCACTAGAGTGGAAGAAGCTGTAAATTCAGATCAGAAGATATACTCACAATCCATGCCTCAAGATAATTCAAACGTCATTGATGTTCGTCCAGAAGAAACCTGCTTTTCAGGGAATGTGAGAATCTTCCCTCACCATTCCAAAAACTTGCTTTATCCGTTAATTTCCTGAATCCCTCTGTTAACTTTTTTCTGTAGCTATTTTAACGCTCATGGTTGGTCGGGGTTGATCTTTCTTACTATCCATATCCTTATTTGATATTATGTGGTTAATTCGCTTGTTTGTCTCTGAATGACCCAATTTTACCTATTGTTTTCTTTGATAATTTTATGTTGTGATTTGGGTTCATTGCTTACGCATATTTTGTGTGTGCAGCTGTCAACTCCTGTTTGCTTTCGTTGCTCAAGCAGAGAGCCTGAGGATCTGCTTGTCAATTGCCACTGCTGCCAGATCCGGTGTGTTCATAGCTTCTGCCTGGACCCTCCTCTGTTTCCATGGATATGCACGCATTGCAAAAGGACTCAAATGCTCTATCATCACTACCTTTAGCTAACTAACTATATGCGTCATAATTTCTAGTATAGATTTTCCAGACATTATGTGTATTTGTTATCACTGTATTGTATATATGAAAGCGGAATTCGTATTTTATACATGAAAGTTCCATAGAGGTCAAGGATTCAAGTAGGATTTGGCTAGCCTGGCTTGGTTCTGGTTTTCCCTGCTGTCAAATGGTCCTTCCCAGAAAGCTACCCAGGTAAGACTTGCCATTATGATAAGGGTCGCCATACGTATTATCTGAACGCCAGTGCTTTCATCCCAATACAACTTGAAACTATTAAGATAACCAGCCTTGCAGGATGGACAGTCATAGCAGGATTCCAACCCTGGTTCCATCCATTTCTGGCATTCTTCATCATCTTTCGGTGGAACTGGCCCTGGTTTCCATGTTGTGATTGTGGCCTGTGTCATGTTGCAGCGGTTTGGTGGTATGCAGCACCCAGCCTGCCAAGGTATAGAAGAAATGGAACGTCAACTCCAAAAGTTACCTTCTTTATGATAAATTAAATGTTTTGGCTCTCTCTCCCAGGGCAATGCAGAAGGAAAGACATGTAATTGCAGCAAAGGAAAACAAGGGAGCATGCCTCAACCATATAGTCCTTTTCATCATTGGACTGCTTCCCCATCATAACGCAAATATTGCTTTCTATGTAGCACTCCTTGACGTGATTCCAGGCCAGACTATTTGTCATAGCCGCAATGAGGAGAGGGTTGAAAAATGGCAACCAGTGAGTGTTGGTGCCCATGAAGAAGATGATGGCTGCGCTTGGTTTTGGAAGGAGTACCGTGATGAATGTATAGAACACGAAGAAGGCTGCGGCTGCACCGGTGAGAGCCCACTTGTAGAACAACTCCAGATGCCTCGAATGCACACAGGCTATCAGCATCCCAATTGATGTCATGACCACCATGGATGCTCCCATCAATAGAATAGTCCTGCTATTCTCATGCGGACAAGGTCGCTCTTTGGCTTGGCTTTCCACCATGTCCCTGGACACCACAACGTAGGAGATCCCAATAAAGAAGAGGACAATGTTGAAAAAGGTAAGAAGAATCCTGTAGAAGTTCAACATTCTATGACTGCTATGATCCCTCGAAAGATCTCTAATGTTTGGCAATGATGCCCCTCAGGCAAACTATCTGTCAGTTTTTTCAGGGATTATGCTCTCCCCAACAAAATGGCGATGTTTCCCTGGTAAAAATCTGTGCTTCAACAGGGATTCTGTGAACCTGGAGTTTCAAAGGATTGATCCTGGAGAGCAGCGGAATGGAATTCCTTTGTTTGGGGTAAGCAGATCCTAACACCCCACTTTTTCTTCCTTGATTTCTATGCCCTCCATTTTCATGGATAGCCTCTAACATGCTCTTTAAATTTGATTACTAAAAATGGATTTAATTGCAAGCAGATGATTGTGATGCCAATGAGGGTCCTAATTCCTGATGCTCTGCTATGGTATGATTAGTGTCAAAATATTAAATAGAATCATATATTTTTTTCTATATTAAGTTTTTTTTATTATGAATAACTATCTTAAATTTTGATTCTAGTTAAAAATTTGATTGGTTGAACATGTGAAATATTGATTTGAATTTAAGGGTTTGTTTGCTTCCAAAAGAAAAATGATATGGGATTTGATTTAATTGGTATTTTTAAATGAAAGGTGATGTGATTATTTCATTAAAAATGCAGTAATACTATTTTGAGAGGGATGGGATAACTAAATTTTATATTCATAATAATTAATATACATAAATGATATTCTTTAAATTCTATAAGACAAATTGTTACAATCATATTTCATCAAGCACATTTTAATTATTTATATTATTATTTAATTACAATATACAGATTATAATAATATTATTTCTGTATCATTTCTGAATCATTTATTTATATGTTTGAAAATTAAATCATACATCCACTTTTTTCTTTCATATATTTGAGTTAAAATTTAATACCATAATACTCGATTTTCTGACACCCAATTTTGTAATTGATCCGTCTCAACTGAGTACATTAGCACACTTTGGCACACAACCATGCCAAAAAAGGGAAAAAGGTACACACATGAATTTATTAGGGCATGCCCGCCACGTACAATCATTCTCTTGTGCAACAGATTTCTCAAAAAGGCATCATGGGCCGTGGGACAAGATTGCTGTCGGACGGACAGGATTACACGTGATCACTCAGTGCGTTCCGGACGCGGGGACACGCTGCCAGACGGCTCTGATACACCAAGCTCGGCGCGTAGAGACTTGACACCGGTCTCATTCAATAAACTCAGTGCGCATACTCCATAAAAAGAATGATACAGATCAGGCCACGACCCGGGGAATTTACTAAAACCACCAAACTGCAGCAAAGAGTAAAAAATGAACCCACTTGCTTCTTGAGAGTAGCATAAAATGGACACAGAGAAGAAGGCAGACAAGGGAACTATAGATGAGAACCTCTGATTGGCAGCTAAACAAGAATCTCCTCAAGGCGCCAGCATTGACCAGGTTGCTAGCTCCTAGCATCCTGAGTGTACCGCCAATCCTTCAGAGCAGAATACAAACTTCAGTAATGGCCGTGGATGGTTGGGAAGACAAGAAGAATGTAAGCCGTCTAGCGTACCAGAAGGCGTAGCATGTGTCAGAGGGCTTGTTTGAGCGACCCTTGAAGCCACCATCTTCACCCTGTTTCTGTATTCACGGAACAAGGCTCGTGAGATGTGTAAAAATTGTAGAGGTGGGGAAAAAAGTTGGAAATGTTTCTTTTAGTACCTCTGGTAAAAGCTAATTGCGGGTAAGAAGTTGAACTAAGCTTGAACTAACATTATACTCATAAACATCACACCTAGTGGGTTTGTTTGATTACAATTATGATCACTCTAATTTTCTTTTGAAAGTTGACAGGAAGTTAGTTTTAGCCCCCTTTGCGGCATGTCAATCAGCAGTGATGTAAAATCAAGTCCAAAAAATGAAGTTAGACAAACCTGCA
Organism: Utricularia gibba; assembly: GCA_002189035.1. Taxonomy (NCBI): domain Eukaryota; kingdom Viridiplantae; phylum Streptophyta; class Magnoliopsida; order Lamiales; family Lentibulariaceae; genus Utricularia; species Utricularia gibba. The sequence goes on along the minus strand of NEEC01000016.1, from coordinate 263,729 downwards.
TGCACCAATCCAGAAGCAGTGGTACATTTATGGTACGACAGGAAGCATCTGTTGCCAATGGATCCTCTTCAAAGAAGCCAATAAGTTTGAGGGATGCAACAGCACAGTAAGTGGCCCCGCCTGTGACACTAAATACTTTAATTCTTCTTAAAATATTTGCAAAAAAAACTATCCTTACATAAGAAGACACATTACACAGCAGTGAAAGTACAGTAAGGCATACTGCAACTGCTATGAAACTAAATAATGAGAATCATGTGCAAGAGCTAGGAAACTCAAATCGAACGATTTTCAAGGCACAAAAACAAGAATATAATGAAAGGTGAAAGATCTACAAGTCCCTCACCATGAGATTCGGCACCAGGAGTCAATCCAAAACCACCATCATATGACTATACAAGAGAGAAGAAAAATACAAACACTTTTCCATATTAAAGAACATCATCTTATGATAGGAACCAGATGAAATAACAGCCCACATACCCATATAATGACCATACCTGGCATTTCAGTATGTACTCCTTTACCTTTTGGCAATCCATTCCACTCCAAGACTTGAGCATTGAGCAAATGGCAGCTGATAGATCGACAAGAAAAATAAATAATAATATCAAAACAAAATACACAATTAGACAGTATGGCAACTCAGCAAGAGAGCGGAATTTGCCTCCTTGCCTGCACAGAACACAAAGCGAAGATCTTTCTCCCCTCCAGTGTGATTGGGGATAAAACTAAAATGGCACCCAGTACACTGTTAGAAAGGGCATGTAGTATGATATAAATGTTTCAGAAAACTGACAAGGTTATAATGTTACCATCCATCAGGCTGCTGAAGATTCCTCATTGACCTTGACAACAAACCAGAGTCTATAAGCGATAAGTCATAGCCGAGAATCTTCAAAATGCAGAGCGCACAGTATGTACTCGCCAGGTGGCTTCCATTTAGCATTGGCATCAACTATAAAAATACCACCAATGGAACAACATGAAGTCAACGTTGGGAAGATAAAAGAAGATGTATATAGGGATGTGTTATCAAGATATGTTTCCTTACATTAGTATCACTTGATTGAAACTGGGAGCTTCTAGAACCTTGAAATCCATAAAACTGGCCTGCACACAGATTTAAAGGAAAAGAAGGCTTACATACGGTTAACTATGTTAAAACCACAAAAATTAAAACTAGTCTAACTAAATTTCACCATCTTCCAATTGGCCAAAAGTGCTTGGATGAGCTTGTAGTGACAGAACCCATCTGATTGTTGCTTCCTTATCAATCTGAAAGGGGAAACATAAAATAAAGAAAGAAAACAAAACTCCTATCACAAAACTTAAAACTATTCTCAGCCACACTACTCACAACAAGATGACATGAAACTACATGCTCAAGGAGAAATGGGTAATAGCTCAAAATTCAAAAGAAAATTTGCGCTCATAAGTATCCAGTTTCTGTCTAGACTCCCAAGAAACACTTAACACGGATACCCATCATCTTGGTTGAAGAAAACCAGCAACCAAACTAACCTCATGCAAAACTACAAGTGAAAGAGCCATCCTGATTTTGGAAAAGATACCTGGTCAAGGGCGTTGAGAATGTCAAGGCCAGAGATAACAAAGTATGCAAGAGTGATGCGATTGATTTCCTCATGCTGGTAATGATAGGGCAGCATCTGATACATCATCAGCAGAAAGTACACATGACGATCTCTGTCGAAGGTCAATGTTTCTGAATCCGAATTGCACGGAGCGTATTCCTCCATTTGATATGGGAATAGCTCAACCCTTTGTCATTCTTCCTTACAGCTCCTGTCCTCTGGATCTTCGCACTTCTCCATTCCAAATCTAACACATGAAATGTGATGCTGACAATCTTAGAACCCATATAACTCCTTCATTTTCATATGCAAACATCAAACAATTCTTTTTGACAGCAGACACACACACACTCTCTCACAATAGTTCAAGTGCACCGAGATATCTTTGACTTTTTAACTTTTAAGTTCAACTTTAGATTATAAGCAGGCATGTTGTGGCGAACATGGGCATAAGCCACCGGATGCAAATATGAGAGCAGTGTTTATATGAAGCCTTGTATATTTTTCATGGATTTTAAATGTCCACATGTTATTAGTTTGAAATCTCCCTATAAAGATTGCCATTATATGCAAGGGCAGAACCAGAAAACGGAGGAACGGAAACTCCTGATCTCATTCCAGAAAGAAACAGAGAGCAAGACAAATCTAACGCTATCCCTCTTGAATCAATTCTTGCCAAAACCAAATGCACCAATTTCATGACTAAAAAAATAACGAAAAAACATCAAAGAATCCAAAACCGAACCAGTGAACAACTAACCTTCAATCAATACAGCGGAGTTATTCCGATGGGCGAATTCCAGTTCAACAATTGACCGCAATCAAGATTCTCCTGCTTCTATTCCACTCTTCGTGCAAGAAATGCAGCGTTTCTCTGTGAAGAGGCGATTAGGACGCCGGATACTCAAGCATTTGGATCCGTTCAGTGGAGTGTAGAAGCAGCGGGATCCGGCGGTGTTCGCTTAAAAAATAATAATAATAATAATAACAATAATAATATAATAATGACGACAATTTAACAACAATCGGAATGCTGCTAGCCGGAAAGATGCGGATTCCTAGCAGTGAATACCTGACCGCCGGAGATTTCAAAAGCTTAGCGCCTCAGCTTTGGTGAATGATATTTTAGCTCTTGGAGTTTCGGAGTTCATAGGTCGCGTTTGTCGGTAAATTGGAAAGCCCTAATTTCTCCTACTTCGTTTCTTTTCAATTATGCAATCCCTTGGTTGTTTGTTGTTGTGAGGAAACTGAATTCGCGATGCGAAGTTTGGATTTTTCCAAGTGCTTAATTTGATCCGCAACTGCATGTGAAGATTTTGAATGTGAAGGCGATTTTAAAACTCTTCATTTTGTTCTGCTTTCTTGTGCTGCAGATTTTGTTGAATCCTCTTTTCCTTGGTATTTCAATTCTATGGACACTGAGATAGAGGATAGGATACATGAGCTGCCTTCTGGCTCCGCATCCGAAGGCTTAGGTGAACAAACGGAGACCTTTGTGACTGGTTCTGAAAACGATGCTGCTGATGGCGGCCCTACTCCGCCTCCAGAGGGGTCTGGGGATGATAAAAGTGCATGCCTTGATGTCCAAGGAGGAAGTTTTAGCAATCACAAGGAAAAGGAGTCTCTTTTAGGTAAAAGGGAGATCGATGATTTGTGTATCCTTTTCCACGTTTTTATGAGTTAATATAAGCGGAATGCTAATCTTCCATGTACTGGGTTTCCAACTGTCCATTTCCATCCGTGTGGAGATTCAGTTAACTTGTTACGTCAAATGGGATGAATGTCAGGGTTACAATTTCTGTGAGTAGCTTTTTGGATTGTCTTCTTCCTTGACCGTTTAGCTCTATCTGGTGTTAAAAGACAGCGACTAAGTGTTGATGAGAAACAGCCATCAGTGCATGTGATTTTTAACTCGTTACCTAGGTATGCCTTATTAATGCACAGTTTCTTTACTTGGCATTGGCCTCTTGAAAGTCGTCCGTTATATCAGGGACAGTATAAAAAGACTTAGAGAATTGTTGCAGCAGTGGTCGCAGTGGCATTCTCAGAACTTCCCATCATCTGATGTAAGCTTATTTTCACCGGATAATACTCAACCTCTCACACATGTTGCTTTGATTGTGTGTTGTTTAGTTATGCATTTTTGGAGTGTCTTACTATCAACTGCACATGTTTACGGAATCAACTCAGGAGGAGAATCCGTTGCTTGAGTCTGGTGAAGAAACACATTATCCTGCTCTTCGTGTTGGCATGGATAAGCCCTGTGCAGTGGTATAATTTGCCTTTCCGTCTTCTAGTTCTATCTGCACTTAATTTGGCCGTGAATACCATCTTCTGGTTCCACTCGCACACTATCCTCCAGGTTTCTCATGTTGCACTTTCATTGTGGTAATGTTGGTTGTGGTCTAGGCCTTTTGGGTGGATGACAAAGTAAAGACACAATCAAGCAATGATGTAATGCCACTTGATGCTGGCTCTGTTCCTCTATATGACCGTGGATATTCCTCAGCTTTGGCTTCAACTGATGGGTCCGGTAGCTTGGATGGGTATTTTTCCTAGTTATTGATGCTTTGCTCCACTTTTAACTTCCATCCTTAAGTCATTAGAACTTTCTGTACGATCAAGATAAGGAGCTAAAATGTTTGTTAACACATGAGTTGCTGAGAAATTCATGTGCTATTATCCTTTTTTTTTTTTTTTTTGAGACTCACTTGCTACCTTGTTTTCAGCGGGCTCCAGAATTTGGATAGTTTCCGCTGCTTCAATTGCGGTTCCTACAGTCATGCTCTGAAAGATTGCCCTAGACCAAGGGATAACACTGCTGTCAACAATGCTCGGAAAATGCATAAGTCCAAACGAAGTCAAAACAGAAGTTCTGTTAATTCAACTCGATATTATCAAACTTCTCACAAGGGAAAATATGACGGCTTAAGGCCAGGTGCCCTTGATGCTGAAACAAGAAAGGCTTTGGGTCTTGGGGTAGGAGAAGAACTTACCCTGAAGTCTGTGTGTGCTTTATACACCAGAATTAACTCTGGAATGTCAATTGTTTATAGGAGCTTGATCCACCTCCATGGCTAAACAGAATGCGGGAAATAGGATACCCCCCAGGCTATTTAGGTAAGCACTAAGAACCTTGCACTCAAAATTTACTGACGGCAGATTAAACTGAGGATTTATGTTGTTATTTTGCTTTTGTGATTCTAATACAGCCGGCAGGCTTATGTCACCTTAATGAATTTATTTCAATGTGTTTCCTTAGATCAAGATGAGGAGGGTCAGCCTTCAGGCATTACAATTTTTGATGAAGAGAAAGACAAGGAAGAAGCTGAAGAGGAAGGGGAAATCCTTGATGAGTTTACGACGCCTAAGCCTTCCAAGAAAATGATGGTCGAGTTTCCTGGGGTGAATGCTCCCATCCCAGAAGATGCCGATCAAAGGCTTTGGGCGCCTAGCTCTCACCACAGGAATGACAACTCGAACGAAAGCAGCCATTCGCGACGGAGTTATTCAGAAGCACATTGGCGTGGTGACATTGCTGCTAACCACCATCAGGAGCCAAGATCGCGTTGGGAGCCGGATCACTATGACAGGTCTTCATCTGGGAACATGAATAGAAGGCATTACTCGGATAGAAGATGGCACAGGGACTTGGATGAGGAACTGCCTCCAGGCTGTGACCCTGGAATGAGCCCCTCTCTCTCGACTCGCTTCTCAAGATACGGTTACTGAAAAGATCACATCTTGGTTCATCCCTCTAGCTCAAGGTAACACCATGAAACACCACTGTTCCAGGGACAACAGCCATTCATTCATTTGCTTGCCTGGGTTGCTGGTTTTCCTTGTTATTTTGCATATACGCATCACTGAAGCGTAGAGAATTGGAGAGTGATCTAGAAATTGTTGTAACATGTTTTTCCTGGCACAATGTCACTACATTTCAATCACCAAAGGGTACCATCTTTTGTTCCTCTTGAGTCCAAAACGTATTACAGCAATGACTATAAAGGTAAAGGAGCAACAGCGAACAGAAAAGTATGACATCTTCAATCTTTTGCACCTGTAGTTCGCCTGAACCTGTGTCTATCCGTACCGATCATCTTCACCCCCTACCTCAAGGTGGTCTGACTAAGGATGCAACCCAAGCTTGCCAACAACAGAAAAGAATGAAATAGTAACGTATCCAAAGCTTTTGTAAAAGTATCAACCAACTAATTTTTGGAAAGCATGAAAGCAGGTGAAAAAAATACTAATGAGTAGTGATCCTAAAACAAACATGATTTCGATAAAAACTTCTAGTAATCTCCCAAAAGTTTCAACTTTTTGATCCAACCCACCGAAATTTTTCCATCAACAACCAGACTGACGACTGGGGGTAAACATAGGGATCTCATCATGGGGTCCATAGGATCTACCCATCTGGGTGGTTGAAGTATTTGGGTCCGGGGTCCTGATAGATGGAGTCATTGGGTGTGGCTGCGCTGGGATCCAAACCCATCGGGTACGAACCGAAGCCCAATTCTGCATGATATCACCAAATTTTAATGGAAAAGCTCTTGATTGATCCATTTACGTATTAGTAGGTCACAAGAAAGACTGATGCATTACACCTACAGAGATTTAAGCATAAGAAGATGACAAAGAGAGAAGGAGAAGAGCATAAGACTAGGAGCTTTGTTGTTGGGATGTCTCTAGCACTTGGTCCACAGAAGAAAGGCTTGTGCTTGCTGCTCTTCTTCCACTGATCATGTCTTGCTTCACCAGGGCTGCCGCCTCCGCCGCATGCGGCCGAGCAAATGTTCGTCTCCACCATACCTCGAAAGCCTTACGAAGATTGGGGCAGTTGTCGCCTGTCTTGAGGAAACTCCCCATCCAAGAGAGCAGAATGCTCTGCTGCTCCTCCAACGGCAGAGTGAGGATGGTTCTCCCAATGCCCTCCTCCACTACGGCCCTGTCAAACGATCTGCAGGTGTTCTGCAGCCATCTGTAGTCACTGATCAGCTGCTGCAGCCATGTTTTGAGCAGCAAGATGCGTGTCTCCTTCGGTGGAAGAATCTCACCTCTTCCAATTCCCACAAACAGTCTCGCTGTGATCAAGCTTATGTGATGGCGATAGACAACCGGAAGTTCGATGTGAAGCGCCGCGAGTTCTTGCTGGACTGACCATATAACTGCAAATTCATCAGCTGATCGTCTAAGGGCCAAGATATCCAGTAGCCATGACAGATTATCTGCCTCAAAGGCCATATTTTTGGCAAGTGATTCCCTCAAGTCTGGTGGTTTATCACTGAAATCAGCATCAGCGGCTTCTCTGAACAAACTCAGTAATGATTCAAGAGAGCTTCTGCATGAAGAGTAAATCTTTTCATCACACAATTCAGATGACGAGCTCTCGTTTTCCCGCAGGAGCTTGAGCACAACTGCCTTCATCTCGCGCCTCCCTTTCTCTTCATTGCTTTTGAGCACCAGTTCCAGGATCTGTGAAAGGGTGTCTTTAGGTTGAATAGATGCTTCAGACGACACACGTTTCAGTACCGGCTTCACAGCATTGTTTTCGCCTAGGAGATGCATTACCGAAGTAACCACCTTCGACTCTTCCTCCTCCCCAACCCAAGGTACTGCTTCTAAGTACTCCAAGCATGTGTCAATACATGTTGTGAATCCAAGCTTTTCAGCAATCTGTTTTGCATTAAAACCACCAAACTACTTGAGTTTATTGTGTTGAAAAGCAGATGGAATGCTCCCTCTATGCTCATAACATTACCAAAACAGCATGGCGTTATGCTATCTAGAGGCCATTGGAAACAGAAAAAAGGAAATGAGCTTTTGGTTGTTTGTTTGTTTACCTTGAGTATCGACAATACGCTCAAAACGCTTTGCTTCATCAACCGGTGTCGTATGTCCTTGCAGTACATCAATCCAATGGTTTCAACACACATCTCAACATCCTCTATACACTCTAATTCGATCAAAGAGATAGCTTTCTGCTGTTGTTCCTCCATTTCCTTGGCAAAATAGCTGCTGTTTTTCACTAGAACACTACTGTGGACATTCAGTTTCACCGAAACACCCTGCTGTCCAAGCAGCACCACTTTCAGATCGCTGGTTCCAGGTTCCCCAAACTCAATAGTCACCTTTCTAGGAGCATTTTCATGCTTTGAACGAGACGCATCTTCACTCGGTGCAGCAGACCTCGAGGATGATGTCCCTGTCTTCTTTTCGGTCTCTACAGCAGGCTTTCTGGGAACTGAAGTTGGTTGAGGAGGGGTTGATGACTTGAGCTTGCTAAGAACTGGGGTTTGAGACTTGAGTGTCTTCTGAAACACAACCGGCGAAGGGCAACACCAAAATCCTTCTGGGGTAACAGCGATTGGAACATTTCTTATCTTTGTCTGTCCCTGCTCCAATCTTCTGATTCTAATCTCATCCATGTCTGTTTTCAAGATCTCCAACACAAATTAATTCATCAGCATTGCCTTAATACGCAGAAAGTATTTTGTTTCAACCGTCTTCTGTACAATAGCTTGAAGATGGGAGCAATCCTAGCTGCAGCAGAAGAAATTCAGCATTTTACTTACAGAAAATCAAGAAACTGAAAAAACCCACGAAAACTTGAACAAAGTTCAGTTTTCAAAACAGAGGAAGAGTAACCGCGATATCTAACTAGAATTCAGCGTATTTACCAATGAAGTGAGTCAGTTGGACAAAGCTCTACCAGATGAAAGCGAGGGAGCGATGCAAAAAAGAAAAAGAGCCCATTTTTGAGGAATTATTCAGCACAAACAACAAAACAAAAGCTAAACAACAAACTGAGAAAGTTTACAGGAGCAATTCCCCTCTAGTTTTTGCAGTTTGCACAAAACCCAGAAAGCGATTTGACAAACATCATCAAAGAGACCACTGGTGATGGATTCAAAATTTCCTTTGAGAAATGATAAATCCCGAGCCAGAACTACAGAATGGAGATGAACCCATGTTCCCACCCACCCCCGTGCTATGTTTGAACGAAAGTGATAAAGCAAAGCATTCAAATTGGACAGTTTGTCTGCTTCCACTACACACACAGCGTTCCAGGATGGCTTGTGGGTCTCAGAGGTATGTGATCATTTCAACAACCACCGAGGCCAAAGCTTCGAGTTAAAGAGAAACAAGGCGTGAAAATGTGCTGGGCCACCACCACCACCACCACAGACTTGCAGAGTGCTGCTGGCTTTCTTTCTTTATATTTAATCAAAATGGGCGCACTTTGCAGTGGGGTCTTGATGATAAGCGAGAAGAGAATCTTCCTTCGTCTGCTTTTGATTTGATTCATCCCTGAAGACAGTCGTCCATGTTACGTTTTGGGACTGTATTTCTGGACAAATTTCTCACAAGCCAACCAGTACCCCCCATGGCTGGACAAGCTATGCAGAGGGATAATCAAAATTCAAACAAGTCGCTGCCCACTTGTCTCAAATATTCCATTGGAGTCTTCTTCTTCACATTATTCTGTTCGTATGTATCCTATTGGATTATTCCAGTCAACAAGTGCATTGCCCCGCTGTCCGAGAAAGCGAAAGTTAAAGAGAAGCAAAGCAATTCCGGGTATATTTTCACATAGGGGGCCGGCCATATCTTGTACCAAGTTCATCTCTACTTTTAAATCTACTTTCTGGGATCCAGTATTCCCCATTACTTCAGCACGGAAGACGCTCTGATGCTAGTTTTGAAGATTGTCCCTCTTAAACAACATGATGGGCATCTTTTCTCATTCCAAAAACATGGCCTTTGTACCTTCCTTGCCTTGAGCATATGTAACCGAACCACACTACAAGAAGATGGTATCACAAACAAACTCCCTTCGCAAATACACAGGCGATCGAAGAATTAGTGAAGTCTTCCCCGGCAGTTTGATGATCCACACAGGCAGGGACAGCCTTCTCCTGGTAGCATCTTGTAATGAAAATCATATGTCAATTCCTCCCAACTGATATCTGCTCACGGAATGAACAATAAGCACAGGTGTCTGTAAGGAGAAACAAAAGAAAAAGAAAACTGCAGAATGCAGAATGCAGAATGCCTACATCTCGGTTGGCAAAGAAGCCAATGTGCGTCAGCTGACTTTCCATGCTTTCTACGAGAACTTGATGGTTCACGAGATTCGGGGAGCAGCTGCTTACAAAGAAGAATCAGGTATCAAAACTGTAATGCCATGAGAAAACTTTCTGGGGAGGCAGCCATCTCCACTACTCACCTATGGTTGATGTAACGAGAAACGTTTCCATAATTCGTTGCATCAATTACATAAGGAGCCTGCCCGTCTATCAACCTACTAATGTCATTGACTCGAGCATCTATCTCAAAAAAGTATCTGCAACCTTCTTCTCCATATCTGAAGTATAAAAGGTATTTGAAACGACACACATGGTTCAGCATCAACAATCTGGGAATGACAAACATTATGTACCTCTTCCGTCTTTCATTTGTTTCCTCTTCATCTATGACCTCTCCGATGTATTCACACACAAACGTGCCTCGACAAATGGCTTCTCGTGCTCGTACTGCCCAACCCTGAAGAAATCAACCAAAAGGAAATGGGCACATGATGATGATTTTAGTTGTTCTATACAGCTCCCACGAAGTTCTGCATGTAAAGTATAGGCATATTTAAGTTCTACCTTTCTTTCGGTTTTAAATACTTCCAGTTTCACCCGCAGTCCATTCTGCAAAACTCGGTTTTGGCAATCTTGGCTGCAACAGCATCTCTGATTGCACTCGTAAACTAAATAGCCTTCCTGGTGACTCGCAAAAAACAGAAATCCAGTGAGATTTCAGCTTTCATATGAATCACATGATAATGAACACAACTGTATATTACCTCTAGTATGATCCGACCTCTTTCATCGTATGGGAACCTCCCTTGCATAGGGTATCCATAAATATCCTTTGCATCATCATAATCATTCTCAAGAAGATACACATGATCGCATGTCCGAGGAGAGCATGCTGCTGTCTTACAATTGCATCCCAGCTGCAGAGCCTGAACATCATCATTTGGGAGCATTCAGTATGAATGAAATGAATGCAAATATACACCAACATTTTGAATGAAAGTACTGTTATGGCATTACATACCTCTGATTCAACAAAAAGGGAATGATGCAACATTGACTTCGTGGCATATGTGAAGCTTTCCCATGGAAAAGAATGATCCATCATATGCCCATCAGACCCCTCCGCATTCAGAAGATTTTCGTCTACCACACAAGCTACGGGAACCGACTCTTGACCAAAACTTATGTCATCACATAAAATGATATTTTTCTCCAAGAGATCAGTGGAAAAATGCTGGGAATCAATCACACAGTGACATTCATCCATTGTCCAGTCTGAAGCCGTGGGATGTGATGGACTGCAAGCTCCCAGCTTAGGTCTGTTGCCTGATGAGTTCGTGACTGTTGACAATACCAGAGGTCTTATGGCTGCTTGGCACCCTTTAGGACATACAAAATTTTCTTGATGCCAAACAACGGAAACACCATTTTCACTGCACAGCTTGGCAGCTCTCAGATACACCTTTTCAGGCAGTGTGCCGTATTTTGCTTCCAAAGATGTCTGCAAGGGTATCCTACAGCAAGCTGAGCTTGCAATTTCCAACAACTCCGAATTGCTAGGCCTTGGTTTAGTTTTCTTAATTTCTGATATCAACACTTTTGCAACATCTGAGCACTGAGAATCTGCTAAACTGCCAAGAGCAGAAGCATCTCGTGAGGCAGATCTAATGGGGATGTCCACGGGGCCAACAGAAGCTGATTCCTGAATTCTTTTATTCAAATTTTGCATACTTCTATTTCTGATCCTATAAGATGCTGAATTCAATGACTTTTGAAACGTGGAATGATTCAGCCTACCAGATTTCAATTTCTGCGCATAAAAATCTGTGCCTTTCTTCATCATACGAAGACCAGCGGCACCTTCGCCCATATGGGCAGCTTGATGATGTCGGCCAAGATCAGGAAGCAAATCAAATTTTAATCCACAAAATCTGCAGACAAATCTCCGATTAACAGACTGATTCTCAGATTTCATTTGTTCTAGAGAAGGTTGATCGGTTGGTTCTGCTTTCTTCCAGGAACCATCACCTTGCTGCTTAGCATCGTTGGGCAATCTTAAATCACATGGATGAACTGAAAGAACATGTAACCATAACTCTTCTGAATGCCCAAAATGGCTGCCACACGGAATGCACTGTAAAAGCATGCAATGCTCAACAAAATCCACATGATGCCTTTGCTGGACATGTGACTCTAAGACTTTCTTATTCGTAAAAGAATCAAGGCATATTGCACAGACATAGCCCCTAAAAAGCCACTGTGCTTCTTTCTTATGGCTGTCCATCCAGTGCGCCCCAAGCACCTGGTCATCTGGAAACGTCTCAGCGCAAATTTTACATTTAATGACATCTGCGGGTTCATTATCATCACGAGTGTGCAACAAAGCTGGAAATTCCTCGATGGCTGATTGGGCAAGTGAGTTCTGATCATCACCAAAGCCCCATAACATTTTCAGCCTCTCCTTCTCTTGAGACACCAGTTCCATTAAAAAATGCCCAGTTCTTTGGTCTTTGGAAGCCTCAGCAATTGCCCACTGAAACTGCACTTCCTTGGGAACAGGATTTCGTAAAGATAGAATACTCTTGAACAGTCCGTAAAAGAGTTCACATGCTTGGTGCAACTGCAATTTTTGATCCCTTGAGTGACATTTCCCCAGAAGATCTAGAAAAACCTCCTTGGAGATGATTCTACTTTTTCCATTTCTCGCACGTTTAAGCCAGTTGGGGATATGTTTCTCACAGTATAATGAATGCCTTATTGGGGTCTCAAGGCAAGCTTCTGCACCACCCAGTGGCAATGAGCCTATGCAAGATGTCTCATTGTTGCCAACTCCTTGCTGCTCGGGTTTCTGACTGATGCTGCTTTCTTGGACAGTGCCTAATTTGCTGCCGAACGGCCGATCTACAAAAGGACTCCATTGTTCTCCAGAAATCACATGCTTTGTGAAACTTCGACTATCTGAATTAAAATCAGCATCCTCAATTTTTCTTTTGATCCCATGTACTGAAGGCATCACATTTGCTTCATCTTGAGGTCCATGTTTCTTGCAGAAAGAAGAACCAAACAGGGCTCGGTGTTTGCATTTTGTTCCAAGAACTGTTGTACCTTCACACATTGGTGAATCATGATGATGAGCTGCTCCTAATTTTGCTGAATTTTCCCTGGAACGAGAAGCTAAATGCACACAGCAGTAAACTTCTCCTTCATTAGCGAACCTCACACACTGTCGTCCTTTTGATTCAATAAATGCTGCACACTGTCGATTATGATTTCCAAATTCCAACACCCCCAGTTTAGCAATAGTCCCAGGTGTCACCGCTGCACCTTTTACCTTATCCTTGCTCACATTATCAGCTTCAACTACTAAATTATTCCACTTATCAGGCACATCGCCAGTGCATCCAGCCGCTGCTGAACAGCCTGGGGTAGGTTCCTTTACTGGCGTCCCAGATTGAAATGGTACAGTATTTCCATTGTCATGCCCCTTAAGAAAACTCCCCTCTGCTTCTGAACAGGACAGTAGTGAACCATGTGGATGTGCATCAGCACGGCGAACCTCAAGCTTTGGCCTCTTCCTAGACATCTGATTTTCATTGCTTGATAGGCTCTCTGTCTCTGATCCCACAGCATTAGGCCCGGGATGTGAAAATGAAAACCACTTCATAACTTCTTGTTTCCAACTCTTCCAATCAGATCCAGGATCCACTTGTGTGACCTCATTTGACAATATGGTCACCTCATTCCACAAGATAGACAAACCTAATTCCTGAAAATACAAGGATCAAAACACATCAATTTTTCCAAAATGATATACCTTCATTAACATTGAGCAATTACCTCTTTTAACAGCTCTATGCATTCGGCAGTATTTGCATTCTTACATTGTTGCCTCCAGGATTCCAATGAATTTTGAATCCAGCCTAGATTTAGGCACCTGGGAAGTATCATCTGGGGATAAAAATTGATAGACATGTTATTCTCCAGAAACAATAAGAAATGCCAAAAAACTTGAATTCAGAACTCAAACTTCTGTCACTTGGAAGATAGAAAATTAATCATTGTTGGTGGGGTAAAAGCTCTTTACAATTACAAAAGGATCTAATCAAAGATAGAAAATAAATCCTTACAGTTTGAAGTTTCAAAAGCATCCCTCCTAGTTCACTGTACTCTTTACAATGCGAAGCTTCCCGAGCAAAACCCTTCAAAATGTTCACATCTCGAGCAGTCTCCACCAAACCCTGATATTCCCATGAGATATTATTCATAATGAAAATTGAATGAAAAGGAAGCTGGTATGGCAATCATAATTATTGTATCACATTGCCAAGGAAGTAGTAAAGAACAACAATATAAGGTTGGCCTAGAGCAAACCTCACGGTTCAATTGGTCAAGAATATTGAGCATTCCCACAGCCAGCTTCTGCGTGATAAATCGATGAGCAACACTCAAATCATTCGCCATCTTTGCACCAATTACATGACTACTGTATGCAATGGGGTGTGGAAATTCGTTGATTGGACAAATCAGGAGAACATCAGCCCATGAGTAATTTCTTGTTCGGGGAAAGAATATCACATGATACTGTTTCCTATCATGCGTTGGTTTTGCTCTCAAAGTGGACAACGGCCAGTCAGCTCTTGCACATCTTATCCCTGACTGCCATTTCCCTCTCCACTGTGGATGAAAGATTTAGGATATGACAGTGAGCATTTTAGATGGACTTGTAATAGCATACTGGATACCGCAATCGGATTTCACAACAAATGGTACAGGTAACTAAATTGGCCCAAAACAATAATAAAAGATACCTTTACCCATACTGCCTGGGGTTTATCTGTTTCCATGGTGTTGGCTTGAGAGTGGGATGAGCTTCTAGTGGAGCTGTTCGTAGCCATTTCACTTTCAGCTGTATCCTCTGCTGCATCTGGGTTCTCCAATGCAAAATCAGGACCATGAAAATGATCGTCATTTCCCTTTTCTGAATCGTCATCTGAACCATGTGAATAGCAAGAAAGGTTCTGACCTTCAAGTTCAAGTTCATAAAACGTTTCACCATTAGAGCAGCCTTCTGAGGGGAGGAAATTATCCAAAACAGCGCAACTATCATTCTCTTTTACTTCATGATAGCTTCCAGCCGGATTTGGGATTCCATCAAAATTAATATCTGTTCTAACTTGTTCTGGTTCCATGGCTGCTTCTGAAACCTTGTCATCAGATTCTCCGGCATGATGAGCATCAGCACATGAAAGAACCTCCATGCTTTACTACTTGGTTCCAGTTTACATTCACAGCATCCCCTGAGGAAAAGCAACAAGGCAGCTCACCGAAAAGTTTCAAATTAACGCTGACTCCACGTCACAAGGCATTGATGAGTGATCTATATCTAGAAACATATCTTATTCCCTCACTTCTACAAACAACTTTCTAATACACCGACACACACAGGGACTTCATCAACAAGAGAGAATTTTGATTTTCAGAATCCGATTTTCAGAATCCAACGAAACCCAGACAAGGAGGTATGATTGAATGATGCCTATGCTTTCCAAGGAAACCATTTTTTAACCTATCAAATATATTGTAAGTGCGATATAAAAAACAAGCAAACATCAAAACCAAGCAGTGTGAAATGGCATGCATTTTTTAAGCTGTCAAAACACATAAGCTGTAACACAATCACGACTGTCAAAAACATCTATGCATATATCTGTAACAACCTGTACAGCCTCATCTCGAACAAGACCAATAAATCCTGACACTAAAACTGTCCAAGATGCTTTTTTTTACAGTTAAACTTGAGACAGCAATGCCGTGCAAGGCTGTAACAAGGCACACAGTTGAGTTCCGACTAATTAACTCACGCCCGTAAATTGAATAACAAACCCTCAGATTAAGAGGCATAAATTGAACGTGCAAAGCCAAACCGGCGGAAAAAAAAAATCCATTAGAGTTTCAAGAACCATTATAGCAAACGCGAAGAGGGCCCTAACAAGGTGTACAATAGGGAAGAATTGGAAGCATATCAGAACTCAATTTTTGCAACCCACAAGCACAAAAATTTCAATCATTTGAAGAACCAATTCAGTTAACCCAGAAAACAAACGGACTGAAGCAGATTCCAAAGTCCCACCAAAACCAATTTCATTAATCGGGTGAGAAGCCTTGTAGCCAGGTCACGACAATGCTGCCATTAGTCATGTTACACATACAGAGATACGCATACACACACGTCAGTAACAACAAAAGAGGAGGCATGGCCAGTTACAGACATTGAGACAAGAATCCATGTTAATGTACCTCAGAGAAGTTGTAGATCACCCCTTTTAGCGTTTCTTGGATGTGGGTTTGTTCGTTTTGGCAAGATTTTGACTAGGGAAATTATTAAAGTTACTAGAGAAACACATCTCTGATGTGGGTCGTGTGTGAGGAACCAGATTCGTTAGAATTGGGATGGGCAAACACACAATACACATAAAATATATACATATTCTACATATAAATGTGTGTGCCCCTATGTAACACGGCACAGGTCCACTAAGAGAAAGCAGACTTGAAAAAGTGAAGGTCTTGAGGATGAAGAAGGTGGGGTACTAAGAACTATGAAGAAATTGGTAGGTCGACATCGAATTTTAAGTGGCACAGACGGGAAGAGAGAGAGAAAGGGGTGAGATGAAAAAGCATTTCTTTAGAAGGGTTTTCCAGGGCAGAGGGACATGCTTCATGGTAGTGGTGAGGGCATTATTGGATATTCCTATTTACTTTCTACGACCAAATTAATTTTTACTATCAGGATAATAATAATAATAATAACATATTCTTGGAAATAATTTATATATTCTCAAAAGGCACCCCAAAAGTCTCAAATATATTATAAATGAACTTCTTTTATCGTTAATTTCAAAAGGCACCCACAAGTTCATTCAGTCTCAGAACTACCAGCTAACACCTTGTTTTCTTATCTTGGTTTTACCAACTCCTCCACCAATACATGAACACTCCCCTAGGCTTCGTTTCCATGCTCCATTGAGGCTTCAGAACTAGTCATCACTTCTATGGGGTGATCGAATCCCATGGCGCTTGAAGAACTCTCTGAATCCATAAGCACTCACGTCGTAATTGAACTGCAAATCGTAACATAAACACAACCTGAGGAGACTGGTACGAGGCTAGGCTAGGCAAGGCAATGCAATGCAATGCAACTATGTGCACTGTGAGGTATTAGTGAGGATGAAATTACCGGTAAAACTTTGACTGTGTATTTGGTGACATTTGGATCACCGGCCTTGCTTTGAGTCTTGGCCTTGCATAACAGAAGCAACAGTATGGTCGTATGTTATTTGCCAACTCCAGCAAGGTAAGCACAGCACTGTTAAGTCGTGAAGAAGGGAAGAGTTTACCTGCTCTGGGTTGTAGAACAATTCTATGAAGGGATATTCCTTCTTCTGGCGTGTTAAGCAAAACCCTGGATATTTTGGACACTCAACCTATGATGAGAAGATGATGATCAACGATCTTAGTTGGGATTTAGCGACAGATTTTTTGTGGGGTTACAAGTCTAAAAGAGAACAATGAACTGCAGAAGCATCAGCTTACGCGCATAAATTTAACATCTGGATTGAACTCTGCTGCAGCTTCCTCTAGTACTGCATCCAGAGGTTTGGTGAGGCTACACCTACAATGTTGTTCATGAATCAAAATATTATTTCATAGCTTAATCAAACCTGAACGTGAAGGGGAATCATCTGTACTTGATCGTAAATGCAACAACCACCGGATAGCCTTGATGAAG
Source organism: Utricularia gibba (assembly GCA_002189035.1). Taxonomy (NCBI): domain Eukaryota; kingdom Viridiplantae; phylum Streptophyta; class Magnoliopsida; order Lamiales; family Lentibulariaceae; genus Utricularia; species Utricularia gibba. Next base: position 246,252 of record NEEC01000016.1, on the reverse strand, counting down.
AAGCTGCACAAACTCCCTTTCTGAGGAAAAGTGAAGAACTTTGGAAGGCCCGAGATCCTTTGGATAGCCGGTGTAGTACCTACATGATCATAAACTAACTTTCAAGAGTTCAAAATATAGCAGTCGCCTACAACTAACCTTTCTCCCAGATAGTGAAAAAAAAGAGCGCTAGAAGCAACAGCGCGTTAAAGGACACTACACAGTTCAAAAGACTGCACAACTTCAAGCCTTTCCTCACAAACTGACACAGTGAAACACATCCAACCGATTCATAATAATCACTTTATTAAAAAAATGCCCGCTGTTCATAGTTCCCAAACAAGGACCTACTGGATCCATCGAAGCATGAACACCCATTTAGAATGCTAGTACCTCATGGCTAAGAAGCTGTTTCAAAACTATGAAGCAGGAACTACATAGGTAAAAAAAAAAAAAAGAAACTTGTACATGTTGAACTTTGAAAGGGATCATACCATTGGCATCATACAAGGTATTAAAAAATGTTTATGATAACATACTTGCAGGTGGACCGGAGGTTAAGCAATATTTTGGTGAGAAAAGATGGCTCTTCCATCCTGCAGCACATGAAAAGTTTTTCCCGGGAAAATCAAGAACCCATGCACAATATATGAAGAGAAAAATAATGCATACATGATAACGCAGCAGCAATTTAAAACTGAAACAGCAATAAACAAAAAGAGGAAACAGCAACACGCATGTGCTTTCGTCCTGGAACACAAGGAAAAGAAAAAGACAGAACCCCACAATTTTTGTTCGAAAAACGACTGGAATAAGCAGACATTTCAAACTGGTGATATAGTGTGCAGATGGGTATACAGTGAACATTTTGTGAGCACACATCGCTCAAGTGAACGCTCAACCTTCTTCACTTACACAAAATCAACCACAAAAAGCAATATTTTATGGGCAAGCGTGAAAATCAATGTCTGTAAACAGAAAGTATTGGTAGTCAATGCTTAATAATCCTCACCTTCAGAAGATGAATGAATACGCAAGGAGCTCCCGCAAGCAAGACGGAAGTCGAAAGAAGAAAGTGGAATTGGGGTAGAATGCGCTTAGCAAATGACGAAATTAGCCTCAACAGAGGCGCCTTTGTTCTATTTGCCCTACGGCACACGGAAAAAATAAACAATAAATAAATAAAGCATTTCTGGTGAGACAATGAAGGCGAAGCGGGGCAGGGAAAACACCGTCGCAGCGCCGGCAGGAAGTTGCCTTGAAACCCCGTCGGCCTATTCAGCAAACACCCAACATTCGGCTATAAGTGTCTCCACGTTGAAATTGGTCTGCATTTTTTAGTTTTTTTTTTGTCATGCTGGGCTAGTACGGGAGAGAATTTGATGTTGATTGATTTTTATCTGCAAGGTGTTCTTGCAAGATTGGTGGCTGATTAAATCGGATAAGGGTTCTAAGGAGGCAAGGCTGGGAATTGGTGGATTCTCTTCTAAGGAGTAAGTATTGTGTTCGTGTTCTTATTTATCACGCTGTTTCTGGGCAAATATTTAAATCCTCATAAATGTGTCAACGAGTAAACTTCTGTGTTTGAACTTGTATAATTGATGTTCTGGTAACTTCATTTTGTTTAGAGTGTTTTGCATTGTATCCATGCGATCATTCCATCAAAATTGGAACTTGCAAGCTACATATTTTTGTGATCTATATCAGGCAACCATGAGGATAAACTAATGGGAATCTTGATCATCTATTTGGTCAACGAACTACTCAGATGCATCATAATGATTCATGATACTTGTCTTTTTGCGCCTTCACCATTCACATTAGTTGTTCTAATTGCTTTGTTGGATGGGTCGTAATCTCTTGTGGCTTTGCCTTCAATGGTAGTAGCTATTGATAGTGATACTGAAAAACTTCGTTGGTCATTGTCAGGTGTATTGTGTATGGTTGTAATGCCTTTTGATTCTGATGTAACAGGAACAAAGGCATAAGAGTGTTTTCATCTGCTGCAATAGCAAAACGGCATGATGCGGTTACACTTATGACAGTTGATGGCATAGTGGTCACAATCCATGGGCATCTAAATCGGTCTCGCACTCATGCAAACGGATTCCCACCTGAGGTATTATTCCATTCGTCCAGTTTCGTTGCAGCATAAAATGCTGCTGCTACTCATTTTGAGCCATCAAACTTCGGATTCCAATTATTTTCTCATACCCCTTTCACAAACTGCTGAACTCCTCTGCCCTCACAGGTGTATGATCACTTTGTGATTGGATTTCCATACTACTGGGAAGAGTTCGCTACACTATCTTTCGAATCAGGATTATGCAAATCACCACCAAGAGCGGATGATTCTTCTAGCTGTGACAATCCGAAACGAAACCGGCCTGTAAAGACGAAAACTACTAAGTCTAGCAGCATCCCGCATTCCACTCCATCAAAAGGCAATGGATCCAAGTCGCACGAGGTGACAGGACATAGTGGTCCAATGACTAGAAGTAGAAGCAAATTGGGACGTGCGACTAGGAGCAACCAATTCATACACATGGAACTGTAGTTGGCGAAAAGCACATCTGCAAGTCAAAAATTAGAAACATGTAAAGCTGTGTAGGGATTTGAGGTACGAGATAACTCTGGGGAATCTGAACTTAACATCGGGGAACTGATTTTTGAAATTCCATTCATTTTTTGCCCTTAAAATGTCATTCTTTCTTAACCAAAAAGATTCTTGGTTCTGCCTCGTTTTCTATGGGGAGAGGAGAAAGTGATAAGTGATTTACTGATTGTTTTTTTTCAGATTCCATATCCCTCAGCCATTTACCTTTGGCATTGACTTCTTTGTCCAGATCCCTGTAAAAAAAAGCTCATTTCTTGAGCCAGGGTTGTATATCAAACACCATTAATTGTATATTCTGTTGGAATATTTTATTTGAATTTTATTTATACGAATATTTCTTGTATCTTCGGATCTAATTTGTATGTGAGATACGGCTTTAATGTTTGAAAAGCGGTTTCCAAATGAAAAGACAAAGTTGACAACAACCGTTGGACATGATGACAAACAAGGTGAGGTCCAGGATCCCTGATGATTCCAAAATGATGTTGTGTGATTCTAAGACAAATGGTGTTTCTCTTGGACAACTGGACATACTACAAGTTTCGATTTTTCTCATGAAGAAATGAAGCACACCCACAAGTCTTATTACGGAGTTGATCAATCGTGATGTAAGTAAAATGTGATGCAAGATTGTACCTCGAATTTCTCATTCCCCATTCCGTGACCTTTTGCTTTCACTTTATTGTTTGACAAATCTTTTCTCTCCTTTTTCAGTCCCTTTTTTCTATCGGATTCTTCATCTAACAGCCATTTCTCTCCGTCGTTTCTTGTTTTGTCATCTTCACATTCTTTGTGAGCTGTATAGTTATTTACAGAGAATTTTATACGTGCCACAGTGTAATAGATTTGTATTGTAGTGACCAAGGCAAAAGGAACGAAACGTAAATGGGGTTGAAGCTAATCCACCCTCGCGAAAAAAAGATAAACTTTTCTTTTCAAAGGTAAAGCAGCTATGCACATTTTCCATGTCTTTCACTCCAAAGGCATATGTTTTCACGTTGCTATGATTCCCTTGTTGTAGCATTTTCCTGTGTTCGTTTTGACACTGGCCAGTGAGGCTTTCGCCTTCTATAAAGAAAAGCTTACAATGTACCCCATGGTTTCTATCTTCTTGTTTGCCTTTGCTTCTGTGAACACCAAAAGTCCAACGGGTGAAAACGTTGCACGGTTTTGAGCTTTTCTTTGCGAAAGAAAGCATCTTGTATTGTCAAAGGAGTCACCTCACCATCCGTCCATTTTCGTATGTGCATATCACTGACTTTTTTCTGTTCTGGGCTCTAGACTTTCACTGAAAAGGAAAGCTTGTATCCAACGATGAAAAAGGGTTTTGACTGGAGCTGAGGTTTGCAAGGGCCCTCTCTTGTTGCTCATAACCGATCATTTTGGTGGGCAGTAAGATTTCTTGCATTTTGTTGCATTTTTAAGCATTGATTGCTAACTGAGGGAGAATGTGAAATAGGTTTCTTTCTGGTGCTGAAATGAATCTTCACGGATTTAGCAGCAGCAAACGCTCTGCTCTGGTGAGACACAAGCGCTCTCAGAGGTAACCTAATTTCACTGCCAAATGCTAGTAAATGAAGATTGCATCTAATTTCTCTATCAATACCAACTTGCTTCTTTCCTAAACTATTTGTTGCAATGTCAGCTTTCCTGATAGCAAAGCAGCTGAAGATCCTTCAGTTGGCCATGCCGGGTCAGCTGATCATGGGGATATGGTATTATGACTTGTGCATTGGAGTTGCAAGTTGCATTCGTTGCTGCAATGATTCTACAGCATGTGGAAATGATCATTCTTTTGCCTTCAGGGTATGGGAGGCTTGAATGTTCCCAACTGCGATAAGAAGCCATTATCAAATGCTGAAACTCGTCGGTCTTTAAGGCATGAGGTGAGGATGACTCCTCATCTTCTGAACTTGACCTTGCCTTTGTTCTTGATACCAACATTGGATTGTTTGTGTATGTTACCTTCAGATACTCATGCTTGAAAAACGGCTGGGAAACCAGGTCTCGGTTCGATGTGCTCTTGAGAAGGCACTCGGTTACGAGGCTATCTGCACCGAGAATATGCCCACTGAAGCTACTATTTCTAAGGTGGATCCTATTTTCTAAAAAGAATGATTCTTTTTTACATGTACTGATGGTTTGATAATTCCAGCCTGCCACAGAACTAATAAGAGAAATCGCAGTGCTGGAGGTAGAAGTTGCGCACTTGGAACAGTATCTCCTTTCACTATACAGGAAAGCATTTGATCAACCAATTTCTTTGAAAAAAGATGAAGCATATAAGCCTTCTCTGGAAACACCGAGGAGAGGGCATTTAGATTTCTTTGCACCACATACTGCCACATCAGGTGAGTTAGCATCAGAAGCTGCTCCCACAAAATCAAAGAAGGAATCTAGGAGAACAGATTCAGAGGTGCACCGTTCTCAGTCGTCTATGGTGCAACATTCACCTCTGCCATCTGAAGGTTCCCCTCTGCGTGCATATCATTCTCAACCTTTGTCCATGATGGAGGTATATAATTTTTTTTACTGAGATGAACTCACTGTTCACCAACTGCATGAAGTAGCACTTTTGGTATGTGGTATTGCAGTATGCTGGGAACTCTTCTCCAGCTCACATGATCAGCCTGGCAGAACACCTTGGTGCCCGAATTTCTGATCATGTTCCCGCAACTCCTAACAAACTATCCGAAGATATGGTTAAGTGCATGTGCAGCATATACTTCAAACTTGCAGATCCTCGACCAGAGAATCATCTCTCGTCTCCCACATCATCTTTCTCCTCTATGGGTGGTTTCTCTCCAAAATATCAATCTGACTCTTTGAGCCCCAGATTCAGAAACGATTCTGGCTTCGATGTTTGCTTGGACAACCCTTTTCATGTCCACGGGCTGAAGGACTTCAGCGGCCCCTACAGCACAATGATCGAAGTAAACTGGCTATACAGGGACAGTAAAAAATTGGCGGATGTCGATTGCTTGTTAGAGAACTTCAGGTTTCCCTAGTCATTCTATGGCTTCCTTGCTAACATCCCTGGTTTTCAGGTTTACTGACCATAGTTCCAACAGGTCTCTCATTTCTCAGCTGGAAGGCGTAGATCCTAAGAGGATGACACATGAGGAGAAGCTAGCATTTTGGATAAACATACACAATGCCCTTTTGATGCACGTATAATTCCTTTGCAACTGAATCTGATCCTTGTCTTCTAGCCCTTCTTAGTTGCCATTGTTGATTATTGTGCGACTTATAGGCGTTCCTCGCGTTCGGTGTCCCCCAGAACAACATGAAGCGAATGCTACTACAAATGAAGGTGATGAGCTTCTTCTCCTTGTGAGCCTGGAACTTGGTTACATATTCAGACTTTCTTCTGTCAACAGGCCGCATACAATATCGGAGGTCATGTTGTGAGTGCAGATTTTATCCAGAACTCAATCCTGGGATGCAGGATGTATCGACCAGTGCAGGTACAATGCTCCTTCAACTCTTCCTTCAAAGAATCAAGGAACCAAAAATGTGCGTCTTTTCCTGTAAAGTCTAAGTTGATCCTCCAAGCGTTTTGCGCAGTGGATGAGGCTGTTGCTCCCTTCAAAATCAAAGTTCAAAGCTCCTGGTAAAAAGCAGGCCTATGGTATCCATCGCCCTGAGCCTCTTCTCTACTTCGCACTCTCCTCCGGATGCCACTCTGACCCTGCTGTAACTCTCTCCTCCTTCCCTTTCTTTCTACTTCAACACAACCGTTGAGGTGAATGTTCGTTCCCCATGTCCGGCATTCGCAGGTTCGCGTTTACAACCCGAAAAGGGTGTTTCAGGAGCTGGAAGCTGCGAAGGACGACTACATTCGAGCGACGTTTGGCGTCCGAAAAGACCACAGAATCCTTCTCCCCAAGATCATACACTGCTTCGCCAAGGACTCGGGATTATGCCAAGCTGGTATCATGAAGATGATCCAGCAGTCTTTGCCTGATTCTTTGACAAAGTGTATCAAGAAATGCCAGCAGACAAACAACCGGAGAAGCATTGAGTGGACTGCCCACAGCTTTGCTTTCAGGTATCTGATAGTGAGAGATCTGGTGAAGCAAATATGACAGAAGACGCTTGCGAATCCCTCAAGCAGCTAATCCCTGAGTCTGTCAGAGCTGCTCTCATCGTTTGCATGTACATGAAAACGCACCCCCGTCTCTGAGTAATTTTGCTTCACAGGCGTGACGAATATAACAATATAACTAAATTTTTTTTGTTTTTTGCTGTTTTGATGTTTTCATCGTTTTGCTCAAGGTTCGTGACCTGGGGCGGTGAAATGTGTTGTGATCGAGAAGGAGGAACACCTTGATCTGAGAAACTCGAGTAGTATATGGAACAATTACATCATCATCATAAGCAGGCAGCTCTGGTTGAGTTACATTCGTTCTCAAAACAAGAAATGCACATTATGACTCAAGCTGAGCATACCAGATCCCCTGGATTTTGACATCCTTGGGAGCTTTTGAGCCCAAATCTGTATCAGAAGGCTGAATACTCTCAAAAACTCCAATCAGCTCACCAGTCTCAGGCTTGCTCTGAGTAACACTCAAGGTGATCTTCCCAGTAGAAGATGCAGTGTTCTTAATGTTCTCCTTCTCCAGTTCCTCCTCGTCTCCTCGTCCTCCGGCCGGCAAAGCAACTGCATTGTCATAACCAGTAGATCCGCCCCTGCCCTTTGGGTCGAGGAAGGAAGAGCCTCTGTATGATGGAACAAGAAATTCTCCTGAAAAGCTATCAGGTGTCCCTGATGCCACAAGCTGCTTGACTGTGAAAAGGAATGGAACACGCTCCCCACCGGGAAGCTGCACGGTGACAGCCGCATAGTCGATGCCATCCTTCTCCTCGAACTTGAGCTTTCCATCAGAAGACACCTCAAGAGGACCCTCGATCTCATCAAGGGTGTAGGTCAAACGGGTCATGAGCTTAGTCTTCTGGAAATCAGGAGGAGCATTCTTGTTTACACCCTCTGCTTTCACAGTGAAGGAAGTTGGCTCCAGGCAGAGTTTCTTGGCGTTGTATTTCCCAGACTTGAAGGTAAAACCATCAACTCCACCTTCAATCGTAGGGCACTGGTTTGCAGTTCCAGTTCCTTTCACTTCCAAGTAAGTCTTGCTCTGGATTTCATCGTACGTTAACCTTTTTGGCACACCTTCAGCATTCGCTCCCTGTCACAGGAAAAAGAAATTCTGCATCGACCACATCCAGAAAGCGGCGCTTAATTTTAGTGCCGCCAAATGATTTTCTTGTGACGAAACAACGGCACAGGAACAGCCAATGCGATAGCAAATTGGAACCTAAATTGCACATAATTTGAGTGAAGCAAACTGATATTGTACCGATACAACGAGTGCGGAAGTGGCTAGAGCGAAACCGGCGATCTTGGCAGCGTCCGTGCATTTAACTGCAAGTTCCTTGAGATCAGAGTGGAGGGAGCAAGTGAGGCGCGACGCCGCGGGTTCGAATCCAAACGATTTGCCCAATGATCGGACGGGGAGTGCGCCTCGGGTGGGGACGGCGAAGGTCGCCGGCTGCATGAGGGTGGCGGCGGCCTGCATTGACGTTGCCATTTTGTGGTTGGAGCTTGGAGGAAGAGATGAGTGGATCGGAGAGGATCAAGGAAATTATGGAGATGGTTTTCGATGTTGAAGGGATAACGTAACTGGGATAAGCTGAATTTTGATTGGTCCCTGTGGCTCCCGTTACACGTGGCAATATCTTATCTTCCCCACATTTATTTTTATTATCACAAGAAACTATTAAATAATAATAATAATTTCCAAAATGCATAATAATATCTTGTCCTATTTGGAATGATTTAAATATTATATAATATTAATGAATCTCATTCAACATATACTTAAAAAGATTTTCAAATCCACACTATGATTAAATTTGGATTTTAAAATACTATTAATTTGGATAATATAAATTTTGTTATTATTGGGCCAGGCTTTTCATGGTCCAGGGTTTTAGCAGGCCTATTGAGCCGTCCCTAAAAGTGACAGAGTCCAGTTCTGTTAATAAAGTGTCTGAGCCAGGCCCATGGGCGACACGACTCTGCCACATTTTGTCTTCTTGTGCTGTGGAAAAGGCCACTCTAAAAAGAAGAGACCATTAAATATTGATTTTCGGGTAGGGTCCACATAATTAAATGCGAACTCAATATTATATGTGTATCAAAAAAATGATCAAATTGAATAAAATTTTTATTTTAATAAGTAAGAAAAAAATAATGGTGGTCTACTAATGTTATTTGGAAAATTAGTAATTTATTATTTTCTAATATTTAATAATACCATTTGTTCATACTCTATCATTACTAAGTCTATTGTTTATGAATTTATTTATCCCACATAATACTATATTGAAAAAATAATATTTAAGACTAAATTTTGTATTTATAATAGAATTTTATTTTTTTCTTATGGTGAAAAGTAATAATTTTATTGACAACTCATTTTAATATCTACAAAAGGGTTCCTAAATTAAAAATAATGGTATCGAATTTACAATTAAAAAATTAAAATTTGAATTTATAAGAAGAAAGTTACTGTGTTATTCGGAAAAAATAACAGAGGGAACGGGTAAATAAAGAGGAATACCAGTTTAAAATGAGTCGAAGGCATCAATGGCTATTGCGGTGACCACGACCTTTCCTCGCATCCAGCACCGTCCGATCATGGGAATTGCACACCTGGGGCTTGATTTTGCACCCGAACCTGCCCATCCAACCATGTCTCTCCACGTGTGACTTTGGGCCCATCTTCTCGATCGCTTTCCTCATGCTGGTGCATTCCCTCTCTAGCTCGTGGACCCGCGTCCTCATGCTATCCATGTCGACGCGAAGCACCTGATTGTCGCTCTCGTTCACGCGCCTCCCGTTGTTACTGTGTGGCACCAGCGCTAACTCTCCCACCGCTGCCGCGGATTCTTCCACGACGTCCGTCGATGGCGTCGCCGAGGCTTCGGATGCTTCGGCGGTGTGAATGCTTCCTGCGATCGCGTGGCGGAGCTGAAGCTGCTCGAAGAACAACACCTGAACCACGGCTCGCAGTGGCAGTCGCTCGTTCTGCGCCGCGTGGGTGCAGGCTTCGAGTGTTAGCTTCTGGTAATCGAGAACGCTGCAGATCTTCTCCCTCTCCGTTTCCGAGATCCATGGATGCGCCTGTCATTTTGATGAAACAGTAGCTGTTATCGAATTCGATAGACACTTGTGAATGTTGTTCAATCGAAGAAGGAATTTGAGATTTACACACCTTGAGATAGACGTCGACGGCGCGATAAAGCCCGTCGTCGAAGATTCTGGCGTGGTACGGTAGGGCAGCGGCGAGATCGACGAACTTTTCTGGTTTCAAATTTGCGTCGGAGGCGATCTCTGATAAGTAACTGTCGATCAGTTTGCCGACCATCATTAAAGCTGCAGATCTGGGGTTGCTGTCACCGTCGTCTTCTCCGACCCCGGCGGCGGATCGGTTTTCTCTGTCGTGAAGAAAGTGACTCAAAATTCTTTCCACGCAATCCACATCATAAAGCGTCTCGTTTAAGTATGAGTAGCTGGGAATCAGCAGATCGTCTAAAGTCGCCTGCTCTAACTGCGATCCGATTTTCTTCTCCACTGTTAATCGAGAAGACTCAGAGGCGTTGAGAATGTACGCCGTTCGCAGCAATCCGAAAAGGAATCTGGATAAGTTTCCGGCCGATCGGAGATTTTTCTCCTTCGGCAAATTGGAAATTATCGTCTCCAGAAGCTCTCTCTGCTCGTGCTCCGACGGCGCTGTACAGCATGACGCCGTTGCTTTTCGTCCTGCGCGCGAAATTCCAGGAATGTACTTTTTCGCATAGTGGATGAGACAGATCTCGATAACGTCTCCGCGCAGATTCAGAGCTTTCATGGCGAATATCAATCGCTTGAAGAAGGGGATATTCAGACGACCAAGTTCATCTAGCCATGAACCAACGGCGGCGGTTCCGCCTCTCTTTCCTGAGATGGGTTTCCCTCTTTCATTACCGGAGGGAGCAGAATCCTCGTTCAAGGGCCAGCCAAACAACGACGGATCTGCGGCGGAGGCTTTGGTGGCGATTGCCTCGATGCATCTCATGACGATTCCCAAATTTTCCGCTATGGGCAACAATCTTTGGCATGAGGCATAAGTTATCAGAGCACTCTTGATGTTTCTCAGAACAGATTGCGATATGAAACTTTCCGTCATCCAAATAAGGTTGCCATCGGAGAGCTCCTCCGTCATTTCCAGGTACTCGGCGGCGCAGCGGAGCGCGGCGGCGTTAGATGCAGAGATTTCAATTTTCTGGCCGTAGCAGAATTTCAAGGCGGTTTCAAATGGTACCGAGCCTCCCGGAAAATCTGGGAGATTGATGTAACATTTCTCGTCCTCTTCTCCACCGTCGCTCTCCTCCCGAATCTCTTCATATTTGCGGCGGCGCTCTTGGCTTCCTGCGGAAAATCTCTTCTCCTGCTCCTCAATCAGCTCTTGAAGCTTCCTACTCTTGGACATCAATGGGAACTGAAAGAGCCCAGAAATCCTCAGAACAACAACAACAACAGAGCATCAAATCTCAGGTAAATCTGTACGCATTGCTGCACCTTGTGAAGATGAAAAACCATATCATCTACTTCGATTCTCACATCAGTGGGCAATCCAGTTGTGCAGAACCTGCAGCATCAGTGAAACATATTCAAAAAAAACAAAAAAAACTCTCGGCAGAGATGACAGAACAAATCTTGAATTCATGACTCACCATGCCTGCCCTTTGGAACAGGATTTCTCTGCAGCCATTTTCTCCACAAATTCTTCTCAGCAGGGGGCTCAATGAAGTTTCACCATGACAAGCGAAAAAGGTGTGATCGCCTCAACCAAGAAAAAAAAAATGAAATATTGCCCCTGAAAGGAACAAACCTTGCTTTAAGCAGACAAGGCAACAATCAATAAAGGCATAGGGGTAGCGAGGAAGAAGAAGCAGAAGATGGTTGATGGGAGTAATTGAGAATATATTGATTGCAGAGTCTTCTTTTCCCTTTGATTCAAACTGGATTATCTCTTTTGCTTCAACTGGTTTGTGTTATGCAAAAAGTGTGTTTTCATTGCAGACAACACAGGAGAGGAATGGGATGTAATCCCTGTGCTTTACACCAGAGAGACAAAGCCATTTGTTTTGTTTGTATGGTAGTTATGAGAGCATTGATTGCTGTTTAGGGATCAAAACCAGTAGACATTGAGCCCCCACTGCCTGCACTTGCTTTTGCCAACTGCTGCTGCTGTTCAACTTTTTTCCCAAGGCTCACAAAACAAAAGAAAGAAGCTTTTGTTTAGTCCAGTCCTTCCTCCCTTTGCAGTGATTGGGAAGAAGATGCACCTTCACCTCCACCATCCTCATCGTCCTCTTCTTCCCCAATCATCATCCCTTCACACTGCATTATTGCACCAATGATTTCCCTATGCCCCCTCGGAATCATTGTTCTATTATGGATGTTATTTTAAAATGCCACCACAGATATCATGTCTGCCTGCCTCCCTTTTGACATATTTTCTTAATTCGTTGTAATAAAATTAGTTTCTGGAAATGATTGCATTTGCAAGGCAACAATTTCAAACACATTTCACTTGTTATTACATTTGCATGTGCTTCCGTGCCCAAGAGAGGAGATGGTTCGTTTAGGGCAAGCGGTGGTGCACGTGAATGGCGTCGGCTTGGCTTGCCTTGGCTGTCACACAAATCGATGCACGTGTGGCCTCGTTCTCATGAATTGGCATTGTTATTACAATAACAACATTAATAAGAGTAAATGGTGAGGATGATTCCTTGATTTGTGTTACAGAGCAGGCTGGTTGCCGGAATGGAATGGCGATGGAGACGAGGCAGAGTGGCCCTCTTTCCAGACACGCCAGTTCCAGTTCAATGCGGGAGGGAGAGGGAGGGGACCCTGAGGAATCCGCCATTTTGATAATAATATTAATACCATTTCTGTATTCTAACACTGATGCCTCTCTACCACTTCACACATAGACAACCTCCCCTTTTGCCTCTTTATATGCAAGAGAAGAGAACAACCACGTGCGCCTTATAATATGCATTCATTACTAAACCCTAGTTCTAAATTTCAGAATTGGGAATCAATCCATATTATATGCATTGATCAATATACGTGTGTAGTATATGTTTGTGATCAAAACACATAATTTTGGTGACCCAAAAATTTGAAGAAAAAATTGAGAGTGGCCAAATAAATTGGTTTTATTACACTAAATGAACTGATGTAATAAACGACCAAAAACCAAAAATGTAATATCAAATACAGTGTTAAAGATGCAAACTCCAAAAGATCTCTCCATGCTTGTGTACATGTATGAATAAGTTATCATATATATTGAACATTACCATGTCTAAAAGATTACATAATCTCATATATATTCTACATTTAGGGGTTGAGCACAATCTCCTCTACATCCAATTTGTAATGAGGATGGGCATACTTTGAGCAGATTCTATATATTCTAAAGACGTCGTGTCTACTAAACATGCTTTCAATTATAACCATATAACATGCATTTATCTAAACACAAATAATTAAGAGGGATTTTGAAAATTAGGGTTGGTTAAGGAGGGGGGAGTAGGGTGGGGATGGAACTAGAGTATAGTAAAGGGAGAGTACAATAAACCCCTCCCTATAATTGAATTGAATGGAGATAATGAAGCCACAGAGAATAATTGTTTGTTTTTTGGTATTATTCTATTGAGCAAACCACAAGAAGAAGAAGAGTGTAGTAGGAGTGAGGAGTGAATGCAGGCAGAAGAAGAACCTAACGCGGCAACTGCTGCTCTTGGAGGCAGGCATTTATTGCACCAACTAATCTCCTCTCTTCTTCATGCACCAGCAGTTAGTTAGGTGCGTATCATTCATGAGTCCACCCTCACCCTCCAATCTGCAATCCGAACTGTAAACTGTCTGGAGCAAAGAGAACCCTCATCTCTCCGAGCTACCGGTGTAGTATAAAATTGTTTGATAAAAATTATTTTTTAATTCATAAGATTTGATATATTTTCATTTTACATCGAAAATTTTAATTTGTACAAAATTCAGTCAAGAAATTTACCACTTAATTTTTTATAGCATTACGACAAAAACTAGTCTAAACTAACTATCACTTGTAATAATTTTCCACAATTTTTATCAATTATGCCGAATATTAGTTATGACAGTTAGTTTCGATGAATTTTTTGTCTAAATGCCATAAATAAGTTAATTGGTAAACTTATTGACTGAATTTTATAAAAGTTATATTATTTTAGTATAAAATGAAAATGTACCAAATATTATGACTAAAAAAATGATTTTTATCAAATTGATATCATGTATGTAAAATTGTAGTCATAATATATAGTAAATAAAGATTAAATGACCATTTTTTTAAATGATTCATTATGATACCCACTTGGGGGCTGTAACTTGCAGAATCAGGTTTGAAATACTTTTAGGTTTCCAATTCGATTTATGATCCCTTTGGCGTTGCGCGGCGGATTGCTGCTATCACGTGAACGATTGGAGTGTTCGGAGTTGGGTCTGGGTGCGAGGCATCTGCGATACGAATGGAACTGTCGGGGGGATTCAATGCCATTGATTCCTCCATTTGACTCCATCGTGAGACCTAACTCTACTATTCAAATCTCCCACATAATGCTACGTAGTTGCCACCCAACTACATTTGGAGGATTATGATCTACGAGAAGAGAAAGTTTATGGAGATTAATATTCTAATGAAGTAGTTAAAGTGTAAGGTTATAGTATTATTGACGGTATGCCGCATTAGATAACGATTAGAGATATGACATGTTAAGAGGTAAAATATAAAATCATGATAATTAAATATTCGAAACGAATGATATTATAAAAAAAGTATGAATCAAAATATATATAATCAGTTGAAAGACTTTGATGAGGTGTTTCATTGATAGGAGATAAATGAAATACATGCATATGTATTTAATGAAACTCTCATTATCCATCACTTTGACAATATTTAGATTTGTAATATTTTAATACACACGTATGATTTATAAAATACTTGAATAATCTTTGGTATACAATCCCAAGCTTGGTATGGCAATTGGTAGATGCTTCTTCTTTAGGGTAAGCCAAGAATTAGCCTTCAGTAGAAAATGGATAATTTTGAGAAGAATAAAGAAAATAAAAACCTATTAGGGTTTGGTGGATGGGGTATGAATTTAGGGTTTAGGATTTAATATAAAAAAATAATTAAATGATTGATTTAATGGGGGCATGAAGATAGATAGATAGCCATTCTTCACGTAAAATGCATGATGGCCATAAAAGGGGGGGGGGGGGGGGGGTTGTACAACACGTGAACGATGGGCCCGGGTCCGATGGGTTCATTGGACCCGACGCATCAAAAGGCGGTGTGAGTGATTGGTGGTGCTTCAGTGGGGCCCACGATTGTTTGAATTTGCCTAGTTTACTATTAATTTCAGTCAAGCGCATTTCATCTTTTGAACATTTGAATCAATTTTGGAATTTCAAAAAAGAAAAATGGATTTCGCATTAAAAATTTTGAAAAAAATTAAAAAGTTAATTTGAAAATAATCTTTTTTTTTCACTAGAATACGTGGGCGTTGCAATGTTGAAAATTTACAAAAAAATAATATAAAAAATCAACAAATTTCCTTATTAAAATCAGAAAATTTTGCAATAATTAATACTCTACCCACTAGAAAAGGAAATTTACTAGGTAAATAATTGGTTGAAAAGCCATTAATTAAATTCAAGTCTGTATTGAATGGTATGATTTTGAAGAATCGTCATTAATATTTTTTTGTGTATAAAAAATGATCAATGTCAATAATTTTATTTTATTTATGTGTACGAAATAAAGATAGTAGTAATTATTTTTCAAATTAATGAAATGGATATGACACAATCAATAAGTTCTTTATTTAGGTTCTATTGAATCATTTATAGAATTAATTATTTATTTATTTTACCTCATATATTAAAATAAAAAAATAATCATTTTTCATACGTAAACATATGAGATGTTTGAAGATTTCTCATTGTACGGAATGGTTTTCAGGATTACTTGTGCGTTGGGCTTTTTTGTTATTTAAAGCCCGTTTCAGGCGACTTTTTTGAGCCTTATTTTTTTTACCCATAAGACAACCGGAGTACATCGAGTTCCGGCCCAAACCATTGGAAGGTACTACAGCTGTCCACGTGATGGGCCCTCTGCGTGTTTTGCATTGGAGATGACAGTTGTTGCACTTTGACATTCTCATAAAATTAGGTACATAATTCTCACTCTATAATATAAATGATTTTAATTTTGTATGAAATCTTTTTTTTGGAATAAAATAGTATAAAACGCGTGAATATCTAAAATAATTAATATTGTATAAAATGAGTGTGAATGATGATACATTATATCCAAATAGTTTTAAAAGAATTTGTGTTTATATTTACTAAATCACATATAATCAATCATCATTATTGTTAAATATAATTAAGGATGAACTAATCATACTCAAAAGTAATATGAATGATCATAATACTCTTATTCATGCTGTCTGGTCGGGTGCAACAAAAAGAACTAATAAATGATACATCTTGTGAGTGAGGTTACAGGCAATGCCTAATGTTTCAATCTTGTCTGGTCAGAGCGTGAAGAGGGGATGCGCCTGACCAAAGACATCACAAACAATTAAGGCATACTTGTGGAGCCCCGAGGTTCATCGTTCTAGAGCTAACATTACAGTGATCCATCCATCCCTGGGTAAGATTTGGGCATCATCTTTGCTGCTTATTCTCTGGGCTGGGGCTTCGTGATGCTTGATTGTGAATCAAGAATCCACTTCTCTGCAACTGAGAGTTCCAATGCCATGTTTGGTTAGAAGGGCTTGTGTACATAAGCAAACATGTCTTGGAAAAGAGGGAGCTGATCACTGTAGCCCATCTGTGATCCAAAAATCTCGTCTTGAAATCCATCCAGGTAATTCACCTGCAAATCTAGAGTGCTCTCCATTTCAGACCACTTGGGCTCACTCTGTACCTCCTTGAACTCCGGACATGGTGCTTGCTCGGAGCTACTCGAGTCCGTGTGCAGTTTTGGAAGGGAATCGGAGGTTTCAAAATGAAGAGACTCGTCCTTTGGCCGAGTTAGGAACGGTTGAGGAGCCTGAAGCATGGGTGATGGTTTTATGGCTCCATTGTACTGCTGGTGGTACAAGTCCAGGTTTGGCTTCTGTTCTTCACTATCAGAAAAGTGCACCTCCCTCTGGTTAACGTTGTTGTATATCTCCAGAGTTCCCTTCTTGTTGTATATTCGACACAATACCCAATCATCAAGCTGCCACCATATCCACACAAGTAAGCAACACATCCCAGATGGAGTCACACACATAAGTAGATAAGAAGAGAGTTGGTGAGTACCCTCAAATTGGTTTTCTTCCCAGCAGATCTATCCACGTTAGCTAAACGGTATTCGTGCATAATCCAATTGGTTTTGAAGCCCTTGGGAGCTTTTCCAGCGTAAAAAACAAGCGCCTTTTTTATTCCCAGGGTCTTCGGTTTCCCGACCGGCTTATCAGCTCCGGTGGCTTTCCAGTATCCAGTTCCTGCCGCCCTATTGGGCCGTGAACCGTTGGGATATTTCCGGTCTCGGGGAGAAAAGAAATACCACTCCTTTTCACCGTAAAGTGAGAAACCTGCAACCCAATTGAAACATGAAGCCAAACTCCCACAAATCGAAGCAGTCCGTCGATCACAACGACGACACCCCAATAGGAAATCCCCAAATTCCAATTCCTCCAGAAACAGAAAAAACAAAAAGACAGGAGAGAAAGGATCAAGTCAATTACCCGGAAGCTCCCAAGGATCAAATCTATAAAGGTCAATTTCAGCAATCACGGGGGCTTCGATTCTCTGCCCCGCACACCTCCGGCAAAGATAATGCTCCACGAGCTCTTCATCCGTGGGGTGAAACCTGAACCCCGCCGGCAAATCCAACTGCGACGCTCCCTTCATTCTTCTTCCCAATCCCAAGACTCGGCAAAAACAAGAGACAACGCACTTTCTACAGCTTCTCCTCCTCCCACCACTAAACGCTTGCCACCAGAACGAAGATTTTTCAAGGCAGGGAGACGCCATTTTATACTGGAAGATTCTAGGCTCAACACGTGTTGCCTTTGCGTGGACCCCACTCATGAGCCATTTTACCACATTTTGATTATTCAAAGCTTATCTTAACTTTCACCACATTTTACCCTTTTTCTTTAAATAAAATCAGAACCCAACACTTTTAATTATGTATTAGAAAAGTGGACTTCGTATGTTTAAAAATTGATTATTAGAGTAACTAGTTTTCTAAATGGCTCATAATTTGAATTCTCATCAATTAACCTAACTTAACAAATGTTTCCCATCACTTTAATAGGATAAGTATGATATACCAATTTAATTAATGATCTATTTTAATTATTTATATTTAGATAAATATGTATCATATAATTATAATTTAAAATATGTGTAGAAATAAGTTTCACAAGTGTTAAGCTAAGATATTATTACATTTGATAGAAGTATTTGTAATCAATTAAAAAGAAAATCTAAAACTTATTTAATTAATAGACCTTACATAATATAATAGTTTTGAAAAGGAGAATTATTATATAAATATTTTACAAATAAAAACGTGTATTGGAGAACACGTTTACCAAATAGATGTAGTTTTCAAATGGTACATTTTTTGAAATTAAAAATGATTTATGAGATAAAAATTATTTCTAAGATGTACGAAAAAATCCTTTTTTTAATAACATTTGTTTTATTAGCAAGGGTAGGGGTAGGGTGGGGGGGGGGGGGTGGCAACTTGCCGACTTGCGTGCCACGTGGACGGCAGGAACGAAGCGAGCTTAAATAACGTCACTGCTTACGGCAACGTTGCGCGTCGGCTTGTGTTGTGTGTTGCAGCGGGAGGGGGCAGGGATTGTCTGCGAGCTCCCACACGGTAACCGAAGGACATCATCCTCAGCCAATCACCATCATCCGCGTTGGATTTCCACCTTTCCACATAACGCTACACTACTCCTACGTCAGCATTTTTGGGATTATAATTTCTTAAAAAATAGACACCCGTAAAACAAAAAATATATATTAAATTTATGGTAGTAATATTATTTCATGAAATTTATAAAAAAATATTCAAATCGTTCATATACTATATTAGAGCATTCTAATTTATAGGTCGGGATTTGCTATTATTGCATAATATATGCCTATTGTAATATTTTATTATGAAATATATAAATGCAGTAATAATATATTTGAGCGAATACATAGATATAGATATATATATATATATATATATATATATCTATATATATTAAGAAAATAATAAAAAAACTTCTATCTTATTTTATAAATAAATCACTAATAATTACTATTTTAAATGGTAGAAAAAAAAAAGAAATTTACGATTTGAACGATCCAATCATGGTTCAAAAACTATTTAGAAGTTTGGACTTTTGTTGTGGGAATCAATCGGAGTCGAATAGGAAGAAATTCTAGAAGCATCAAATTTTTCGGAATAAGAAAGATGGAAAATTATCATAATCTATGTAACAATTTTTTTACTCAAATTATAAATTTAAATTTAGTAGCACAATGAAACAAAATTAATTTGATGGGCACACCATGTGTATAGTAACGACAAAAAAGTGAAATTATTTGTTAAAAAATAATAATGATTAGGGCCACGTAGCGACGAAAAGATCGTCGCGATCCCGCGACCACGAAAGATACCCCGCTTTGATGCTCGAAAGTGGACAATTTTGTCCTTCATGCTTTTGACAAAAATAAGGAGAATCCCGTCATTAATTACCCAGGAAATCAGATTTCCCAAAGAAGCCGGCCGGCTTTCTAAATGCGATTTGGGGAGATTACCAATTTCGGGGTTTTTATTTTAATTAAAATATTTTTGATATATTTTTATATTCAGACAAGGCCGGGTCCCTGTCCTTGTCTGTTGGAGGACATGACATGGGGTCCCGGTCCACTGCACGTCCATAGGCTCCTCGAAACTTCCCCCCTCTGCAATCTTATCTCTAAAGATATGTTAATTATATAATATAGTTTGAAAAAAAGGGTGTCACTATCAACATATCATGAAGATTGTGGCTGGACGACTTTCGGGTTTCTTTTGAAAATATCAAATATTAAATTTCTGTATTCGTCTCTATCTTGAGCATCGCTGACGCGTTGAGGCTGTTTTCGGAAGCCTTTTTATTTTCTGGAATATATTATATTATCGCATAATTTGTGATCCCTTGTAATAATAGCATCATCAACTAGATATAAATCAATCATTATTTTTATTTCATTTTCCGTACATAAAATTCTCATTCGGGCCACTAAATATAAGCCCAGTAAAAAATTGTATAAGATCAATATTAAATATATTTAGTTATTTTATCTTTAAAAATTGAAAAAAATTGGGGTTGCCAAAATGGTGCTATGTTCTCTTCATCACCTGCTCAATTTACTCCCAGACAACATTACTCTGATAGCCATTCACTCGAAGTTGTTTCTGCTGCACAGTGAACTGCAAGTGTTTCGCAGAGATGTGGATATGGCAGACGCGAGCTCTGCTAGTTTATCTCATGCAAATGAATTTGGGAAGACAAGAGGTTTTGGAGGACCTTGGAGTCCATGAAACTGTCCTGGAAACAGAAACTCAGGCACATTTATCTCTATATCTGAGAGGACACCAATCAGCTGCTAGTATGCAGTGCTGAATGAAGCTGAAAAAGCAGTGGTCTTAGGTGAGGGTTCAGAGTTGTTTAGATGTCTTAAATCTTCATTCTCTTCGTGTCACCACTCTGAGGGACATCAAGATCATTCCCATTTCCTCCGAGTTCCAGCTCTGGGTGCTGCTTCCCTAGCCGCTGTCAGAGAAAAAAAAGAGGATAGAAAGTATTCAATTCAGAGGCTTGCTAAGGTGTTGTCATTCATGATGATGCTGCTAAATCTTACGTTCTTATTTGGCACAACTGCATATCTCTCAGTTGGCGAAGTCCATGATTTTTCTGGCATTATGAACATGCACACCATGAGCATAATAGGAATGAATACCAAGGAGCATTTTATCAGCTGGGAAGCCACATTTGAAACCTGAAGATATCTCAGCTCTGGAGGCCTCTATGTACTGCCCCCTTGATCCATCCAAGCTCAGTGCTTCTATGATCTTTGGGAGATTTCTGTCAATCAGCACAATTTTGACAGATTTTTTGGACATTCTCTCTATGCCATCCTGTGAGTGGAGGTCATGGGCTTACCGATCAATGGAGTCGCCATGACCGAGCTGACCATTTGTGCCCCTTCCCCATGAAAACACATTATGTCTTTCAGTGACAGCAAGTGTATGCCTCCAACCACATGCGATGTTCACCACTCTCTGATCTCATTTCAGATTGAAAATCCATCAAGGAAGGCATCTCTTTCCAAGGGAAAGATAAGTTTAAAACGAGACAGCACCTGATCAAATGGAAGCTTTATCTGTTGTGGTGAGCAATGATCCACATTGTCACCAACTCCAACTTGTCCAAACTATGGTGAAAAAACAAGTGCAGGTTTAGTTTTCTTTTAAAGAAAGAGGAAAAATGAGAATGTGTGAATAAAAATAGACTAAGAACCTTGTTCCATCCCCAACCAAAAAGTCTACCATCAATTGTCACAGCCATTGTGTGTCTCCAACCACCCGAAATCTGGAAGGAAACGTGTTTTTTATTGAAGAAATCATATAAAGAACTTGCCGTTAAAAACTCCTGAAGTATAAAAAATTAGATGGCTTCATTGTAAATAGAATGGATGTACCTGAGATATCTCATGCCCCTGCAAAGACTGGACCTTGTGTGGAATTAGGTGATCTTCAAAATCCCCATGTCCCAGTTGGCCATACTTGCTCCACCCGTAAGTAAACAAACTACCAGAGGAAGAGACTGAAATCGTATGACGCCAACCGCATGCTACCAGGATCACCTTTTCTCCCTGCATCAAGCAGTACCAAAATGAGATGAAGAAAAAGACTAGTGGCAGAGCACCATCTATCTTGGCCAAGGTCAGTCACAGTCAGCCTTTGAGTATTTGCATACCCCAACAGTGTAACTTTTTCTGGGACAAGGCGATCGGCTCTGTCACCTATTCCCAGGTTACCATATCGCCCCCAGCCCCAGCCGTAGAGCTCACCATCTTCTGTTACAGCAGCAGTATGTTCAGCACCAGCAGCCACCATCTTCACTGCAATGCCCTACATGAAACATCCACATCTCAAAACATAATCCTCAGCAATATCAACACTCAATCATGTAAACAAGATGTAAGTATCAGTTTCAGGGATAAATGTACCATGCTTCAACAATCGTTAAAAAGACATTTCTGTCATCGTCATGAGAGTCAATAGCATTCTCCCCATGGCATAAATTAAAAGGGATCTAAAATTGTAGAACTAGAGAACTGTTAACACCTCGAAAGATTCAATCTTCCTAGGCACTAAAGAATCCTCTGTACTCCCGAGTCCTAGTTGACCATTTTGGTTCCTTCCCCAACTGCAGTGCAATCAAAGAAAATAGCATCGCAAATTTTCACTAACATAATGACAAAAACAAGCATATTAGCATGAAGACAAGGGTGTCTGACCTTCGAACTTCACCTTCCATGGTCACTGCTAAACAGTGGCAATCTCCACACGCAATTTGCTTTATCTTCAGACCCTGCAATGCTTTAATTGGCTGAGGGGAAAACAAGTCGCTGGAATTGCCATGCCCTAGCCTCCCAAAATCACCCCTGTACAATGTAGGAAGTGAGAAATCACATAAAAAAAGATGCAGAAAATGAGCTATGTATGCATTGCATTAAGAGAAATTACCAGCCCCAGCTAAAAACTTGCAGCTGTGATTCTGAATAGGCTGTTGTATGATCAGCTCCGCAAATGACAGTAACGATCTCTTGGCCATCAAGTGCAGTCAATTGCGTCGGAGAAAGCAGATACTCAGCATCTCCATGTCCTAGCTGACCATCTTCTCCCCTCCCCCAAGTGCAAACGACATTACCAGCTGCATTACATCATGTTATCCATGCAAAACTCGTCTTGCATTTCATTAAATACCAAATAGTAGTGCCAATCCGAAACTTGACATGGATTACATGAGATTCATCTTCCATTTAGAAACTTCATCAAATTTTAGAAGAAGTGACACTTGCACCTACACCAACACCCACTTATATATTGTTTAACTCGTCAAATAAACCCAATAACGCGAGATATTCTCAAAAGGTACACATATACCTCGAATAAACTATCATACAACAAGGAAAACGTGGAACATTCTCGTCCATCCAGGATAAGGATAAAGCAGCAGATCATTCAGAGGCATTTTGCCAAACATACAGGATACAAAATGAAGAAAAAAAACAACCACTCACAGAGAAGCGCAACGGAGTGACTTGCGCCGGCTGAGATGAGAAGCACACGGCGTATGGGACCAGTAGCTGCTTCACTCCCACTACTGCTGCCACCTTGTGTTACCTCCACTTCTGCCATACGTGTCTTGACGCTCAAACAAGAGGGAGGATGGAAGGAACACAGCCCAAGGAAGGGGAGCTGAAGAAATATTAGATTTTTACTTCAGGGGGCAGATGGGCAGACAATTCAAATGAATGAGATCTGTGCTCTGAATCTCTCGACATACCACGATGGCAAGCAAAAAGCTCAGTGGCTGGTGGGGGATATCCGTTCACTTCAATGATTGACTATTGAGTTCACCATGCTATGGTAGCATGGCCACATAGCCTTCATCCTAAAAGAACCTGAAAGATGCTCTAAAAAGTACAGGGGTCTTGTGCAAGTAACAACTTAAAAAATCTAGAGAAGCATTTCAGGTCAGTAGCTTTTGAAAAAGAAGGGTTGGATTCTATTTGGCACGAGAATTGATTCTAAAATACATGGATCAGTGCTTTTTGGAAGGGGAAGTGATATCAAACGATATAAAGTTGTGGGTGAGAATCAATTTACAGTGTTCTGTTGGCTTACCCACTGAGCCTACTCTGGAGTGTGCAGAGAAAGTAATAATGACAACGTGTACTCATAAGTAGCTTGCTGTTTCTTATCGTTTCTAGAAAATAAAAGCAGAGAGTTGGCGTCAAGCCTACTAGCAGTTGTTAGACATGAAACACTAACCAAAATGAAACATGCAAGAAGCATAGGTCAATCTCGCATTCACAGTAAATTCTAAGGCATCACTGTTTCTGCTTTCATCCATCTCATGGAGTTGAATTTGGGTGTCCATGCTAAATCCCAGTTACAGAGCAACCAAAGTGCTATGTTAAGGTTTTACAGAACTTTGATCCTCCAGTTATCTGAAATGCGGAGGCCAGGCTTACGAATGGTTGGGGCTGCTGAGCCTGAGCTTCCCAGGAATGTAACAGGTCCCATTACAATGTTCACCTTGCGGTTATCGGGTTCAACAACGGCTGTTTTTGGTTTATGAGACAAACCAAGTAGAATGATTCTATCAATAGTGCAGGGAGATGTGAATTTTTGAGGGCCGATGTTGGAGGAAGAAAGCATTCCATTAGCAAATGTGAGATGAAGATGCAGATAGGCACCCTTTACGAATTCGAAGCTCTTCCCGTCATCAATGTAAAGCTCACCTTCTGCTGCATTCGAGCTGTTGAGTGCCACCACCTGGAAGTTGGATAACAAAAAAGGATAAGAAGTGCACTCTGTCTTGATGTCAACTGCATTCATTCTCTAGCATATGCGAGTATCGAGGCTTACCAGCGTGTAGGGATCATTTTCCATTTGTGTCGAGCTTCGCCTGAACCGATCCTTGCGTGGTATAATGGTACCTGCACGATGGAAGCTTGGTATCCTGTCTTTTATAGCTTCCAGCTTATGGGTTGCTCCTCCCTTGTAAGCAGCTCCAGTCAGCAGGTCGTACCAAGGCTCGCTGCTGGGAAGATAGACTGAGACATGCTTAGCTCCCTGGGTGATCGTTGAGCATAGAAATAAGAGATATCAATCCATTTGAGGAAGACAAGCATCAGTGCAAGGATAAGAATGAAAGAATAGCGAAAAAGAGGAGCACCTCAGTGTATATTCCTTGAACCAACAGGCCATTTCCGACCATGAAGGCCTCATCGTTGCTGAATGTTTTTTCATCAAATGGAAATTCCATCCAAAGGGGGCGAGCAACTGGGATGCCGGTAGCATTTGCCTCTCTGAACAATGTATAAAAATAGGGGAGCAACATATACCGTATGTGTATAGCATCCCGGGTAAGTATTGTGTTCTGCTCCCTGCATTCAAAGTATCATGAAAAAAGACTTTTTATAACAATTCAACATAAACACTGCTTCTATGCCAAAACACATGGTTGTGATGTTTGTTCAGCGTCCATTCAGCTTTACACACTCGAAATATACCATCACAAGAAGTGTTTTGTACCCGAATAGCCACGGCTCGCGCCGTTTTGTGTCATGATGAGCATGTGCTCTAAAGAATGGATAGTAGGCTCCCAGCTGATACCAACGAACTAGCAATTCAGTATCAGGATTACCAAAAAACCCACCAACATCAGCACCTGTGAAGAATAGATATAAACAAGTGCATAAATTGGTACAAATGCACGAGATGATGATATAACTAGAAAAACTTCCTAACCAGAGAATGACAACCCGGTGAGGCCAAGAGATAAAATCATAGGAACTGAAACTCGCAGGTGCTCCCACTCTGCCGTGTTATCCCCAGTCCACACTGCTCCATATCGTTGGCTTCCAGGGAAAAATGCTCTAGAAAGAACAAAGGGCCGATCCCTTCCCTCCCCCTCTTAACAAGTCCTTCAGCCGTAGCCATGTGGAAGTAATAGCCGTAGGCATTGTGCAACTCCCGATGCTCATTATCTCCATAGTGCAGAGCATCTCTGGGCATTGATACCTGAATGAAGGTAAAATGTTTCCCCAAGAGTAACCACGACACACAGTTTTGAAAAGCACTAAGAAAGCCTCAACCACCAAATAAGTAAAGTAGGCATACAGGTGAAGGAAAAGAACTTGGTAACTTTTGATATCACAATGGAAACTTGAAATGCAAACCATCTATTAAAAAACAAAGATGGTAACAACAAACAAAACGATAAAGAGTCATGCATTCAGATAGCTGCAAAGTGAAAAAAAAAAACATATGCCGTTTGTTTCCACAGAACGCATTATCTACAGCATATGTGCCATCCATAGCCTTTGGTCTGCTTAAAACTAATTCTAACATCAACATAGGAATAGCAGAAGCTATGGAAGACGTCAAGATTTACCTCTGGGCCATTGAACACTGAAGGTTCATTCATATCATTCCAGATATACAGCGATGATGTTGAACCAACATAATTCTTATATGAGAATCTGTCTGCCCACCAAGACCTAATTTCTGGATTGACAACATCCAAATAAGATGAGGAGCCAGGCCAGCACCATCCATCAAAGTCATTGCCACTGGAGTCCTTCACATAGTATCGTTGTTCTGTAGCCTCTTTATGTATGAAATAAGAATCATCTCGCTTAATGTGAGGATCCACGATTGTTACCATATGCCTACCCTTGTCAGCCAACTTCCTCTGCATCTCTTGTGGATTTGGGAATAAAAGCTTGTCCCATGTAAAATACTTTTTCCCATCAGTATGGTCAATATCAAGCCACAAAACGTCATAGGGAATGTCATACTCATCGAACTTGGCATCAACATTACTGACATCCTCCTCATCCCTATAATTCCACCTGCACTGATGGTAGGCAGTGGCAAACAACTGAGGCATGGCTGATGTTCCTGTGACAGCAGTATACTGTCTAACTACATCTTTTGGCCCTGGACCAACAAAAAAGAAGGCATCCACCACACCAGCCTCGCTCATCCACAAGGTGTCAATCCTTTCCTGATGAGAAGGCAACTTTAGAACTGATTCAAACTCGTTATGCCAACCGGAAGCCAAAACATCTATTTGCATTTCAGCTGCATTCAACCAGAAAAAACCTGAACTACCTCGGGACTTACCATGAGATAACATAAATGGAATACTCCCGTATAGCCCAAAAGGTGAGTCATGTACGTATTCGAAAACATCAAGATTGAAAAGCCTGTAAGGTTCTGAATGCTCAAATTCAGGTCCTCTGGTCGGCTTTAGCGCCAGGCTACTTGCATGTTCTGGGATACCATAAACAAAATCAGCATCATAAAATGAGACATCAAAGCTAATACTCTGTGGTCCATAAGGTCTTTTATCAGTATGACTCCTAAATCTCTCCTCCCAATCCTCATCCTCCCTTTTCTCCCTTAACTGTTCAAAATCAAACAAACCGTTCGAATTCAAAGATAACACCCTTTTGCCATTTCTACCCCTCTCTCTCACAAAAATCGCGAAGGGATCATGCCTAATCACACCCTCATACCCATCGGAAAGATAAAAAGTCGACAAGACACCCGACCCATCCTCACTGTTCTCTTCTTCTAACCTCTGAAGCCACAGCTTCGTACTCAAAAACTCAGGTACAATGACATCAGGAACCTCAAATCTCTTCTTCGGCGGCCCTAAACTTTGATCCTCATCTATTCTCAGCCGCATCACACCATCTTGGTACGCTGATATACTGAGTACTAAAGGCTTCGCAGCAACCTCCCCACTTTCAGAACCTCCCTGATTGTTCTCTAGCTTTGCCACAAGATCACCATCGGCGATGGCGACATGGGTAGCCACCAAGGAGCAGGAGCCCGGCTTCTGAGAACGGGCACGCTTGCAAAACGGGTTTGATTACAGTTCCTGAACTCATCCTTCTTCCAAGAGAAACCGTCATCAACGAATAAGCAGAGAATCAAAAAAACGTAGAGAGCTTTTCCCATGACCCTGTCCACCAATCTACTACACAGCTCTCATCTGCAAATGATCATGCAGTGTAGCAGCGGCTAAGAAATCCAATCCCACTCCTATTGGGAGTGAGGAGCCCGAGGACGGACCTTCTTCCGGTTAAACAGAGCCAACACGCACAGTGCTCTGCATAGTTTTCCCCCAACGAATTGTTTACAAATGATTTTATAAATAAATAATAAAATATCAATTATATTCTTTTCTATTTACATTTAATTACGTTATTGCCCTTGAGGAGATCAAAATAAAGAAGCTGTTATGAGACTACAATACAAACATAGCTTTGTGACATTTAGCATTAACACATGATTTTGCATACAGATTATCAAAATGAAAAATTGCAAGTGATTTCACAAAGTCACATCCAAGATGCAGAATGGTGGGTTCAGACACTTGAATCAAGACATGGGTTTTGAGCCAAGACACAAGAAAATCAGGTATACATACAATCACGCTTGCTCAAAGAAGAGGGAGCTATCTACAAAACTTACTACTGGTGGGGAGATCTGAGTTTTTGCTACTTCTTGCGTCCGGAGACGGTCTTCTTCACAGCCCCAACGGAGACCAGGAACTGATCAAGAGAAGATAGGGTCCTCATGTCATCAGGAGGGAAGTAGCTTGCGGCCTTCCCCAGAGCAGATGTCAAGAGAAGGTAAAGTGATGGCCGAGTTGCAATGCGTTCACCCAAAAGATCATCGAGGAATGAGAATGCAGAAAGCAGGTCTGATGAGCTTGCGTTGATGGGTGCAGCGAAGTGAGCAGGAATTATTCTTTTGAATTTCCAATCTCTGATGATACCGTTGATCCAGTCTCTGACCTGCGCAATGTGTTCATGTTAAAGGAGACTAGAGTTACATGAATGAGCATGTATGATCAATCTACCTTTTCAGGAACTTTGCTGAAAACCAGTGTCTTTATAATAGGAGAGACTATTAGCTTTTGTGACATCTGTGAAAAGCTAGCATTTGGTTCCAACAGATTGGAAGGACCGAGGAAAAGTATCTGGAGAACCATTCTTTCCCATCCTGAACGAGGCAATGGATTAAATCACAAATATATGCTGCCTTAGGATTGAAATGCTGCAAAGCCATACCTTTTTGCCTGTTCACCTTGTTGTCGACAACAGGCTCCTCAGGTACCTCTTTTCCTTTACTTAGAATCTTGACAGCCAATCCGTTTTCAGCTGATTTTAGCAACGAGTCCTTGCCAATACATTCAGGCGGCTGCCTTGGAACATATATGACAGCATCTGTCACAAGGAGTGTTCTTGTGCGCTTATGATAGAATGCAACTTCTACATATGGTCCAATCCCTGAAACATTCCATAAATTTGATTAGCTAATGAAATCAGTCAAGGATTTTCAACAATAACAAGGGCAACTGCTGACCAACTTCTGGAGAGCTAAGAACTTTCTGTTCAATCTCCTCCGCCCAGGGGGTTGCTAAGTCGTCGTTCCGCAACGTTTTGGCACGGAATATTCCAAAAAACTCCAGGGGTAAATTCAATGGCCAACTCCATTGCCGAGGAGCCACCCATACCTGAGCTCGAGGAAACTTTCTCGAAAACGGACCAACAAATATTTTGTGCTCATATGCAAAGGTGGGCAGGATTATATACTCCACTGGAGCTCTTAACTCTTTCAAAAGCTGCAACAATGATGATCTGAGGCCTAATTAGCTTGACAGAATGTTCAGTTTGCAAGCATTTCAAAGAAGACCCAATTACCGTAATGCATTCTTCGGTGGGGCAATAGGCGCATGAACCCACAATCCACCTGACTTGAGCTTGATCACTGTCATCCGTATGTTGGTTGAGACACTGCTGAAACCCAGGGCCTGCTCTTGTTCAAACAGCCATATGGTGTCTTTAACAGCCTGAAATTCCAGCATAAAAAGCCGTCGAAACCAAAGCGGATACGAAAGCACACCAAAGAGAATCGAGTACATCCCGACCGAACCTGAAAACATCGAAAAAGGAAGGAACACGCACCTCGTATTTAACAGTGGAACGGTTGAGAAATGGACCAAGTGGGAAAGGGAAGCCGGTGATATTGAAGTAAAAGGTTCCTCCTCCACGCCTTTCAGTGGCCGCGGAAACCACAAAGTGCAAATCTTTTCTTGCGGATTTGATTTTTCTCATTCCGTGTTTCAGCGTGTTGCTGGTCATCCGCAGCCCGCCGGAGATCTCAGCAGAATGAAGAAGATCATGAGGAGTAAAAAGAGACGACGACGACGAACACTTGGGAATCGCCACCGGGATGATGGAGGCCATAGCTTGATTCTACTCAGAAATGAACTGAGGCTCTTGCTTCTGGGTCAGGCTTCGTGAAGATCGCGACACGTGGACGAGCCTAATTCCTTCAGTTGCTCGCTATCTTCTTGTGGGCATCGTTTTCCGTTGGAGCAAACCATCTTGTGGACAATAAACAAGAAGGGTATTGTGGAAAACCCCCAGCTACAGAAACGCTGAAGCAGTTGGCCATCCGTCGCATCGGAATACCGCACCGGAGGCCTACAAGGAAATGAAGGAATTCTTGCAATATTTATCCGATGAGGCTATAACCAGGAATTCTTTTGAGTCCTTCAAGCTTAGCAAGAGACTCAACATGAGCTGCCTCGTCCCATCTCCCCCCAGAAGAATATGTGTTCGACATGGAGCAGTAGGCGCTTCTGTTTTTGGGGTTCACCATCAGTAACCATTTTCCAATTTCTTCACCTATCTCCCAATTTCCATGAGTTCTACAACCAGCAAGCAGAGCAGAAAGAGCTGAAATGTTGTGTAGTTGATCGGCATGCTTCAGGAGATTGTATGCTTCTTCGAGCCTCCCTGCTCGCCCCAGCAAATCCACAATACAACAATAGTGCTCACCGGACGGAAATGACCCGTATTGCTCCTGCATTGATCTGAAAAATAGCAGTCCCTTTTCCACTAGCCCATTGTGGCTGCAGGCCGATAGGATTGACTTGAATGTTACCTCATCGGGTACAGTGTTCTCCTGTTTCATTTGATTAACAAGTTTCAAAGCTTGGGAAATGTCCCCATGCATTCCATATGCAGCTATCATGGTGTTCCAAGAAGACAGGTGTTTTTTAGGCATGTCTTGGAAAAGAGTGATGGCAGCATCAAGTTCTCCCCATTTGCTGTATGTAGTTATCAAGGTGTTCACCAGTGTCGCGTCTTTCTCCAGAAGCCGCAAGCGATGCAGGTGACCGTGCAACGCCTTCACAAAACGCATAGATCCAAGCTGACTCAGTGCTTGCAGCAGACATGTGAACACGGCAGCATCAGAGACTATGTTTTCTCTCTGCATCATTGCATACAAGGCTAACGCTTCATCAGCATGTCTCTGAATCACAAAGCCGGCCATCATCGACGTCCACGACACCGTATCCTTGAAATTCATGCCATGAAACACTCTTCTTGCATATTCAATGAACCCACACTTCCCGTACGTATCAATAAACTGATTGGAAAGAGAAACGCTCTCCTCCATACATTGTCTCAGAACATATCCATGAATACACTTGGCTGCTCTGAAATCTTCAATTTCAGAAAGGGCTGAGAGGATGCTGATAAGGGTACCTGCATTTGGTGCAATGCACATGGCGATCATGTCTTGGAATGTCCCAATGGCTCTAAAAACACATCCACTACGCAAAAAACCAGCGATCATCACGTTAAACAGCGCATCATCCTTTGCCTGCTCTTTAATGAAAATGCTTTCTGCGGAAGATAAGTCACTGCATTTACAATACATGTCAACTAAAGCAGTAGTTCCAATTAAATCTAATTCAAATCCTCTTCGAAGTATTTGACCTTGAACCATCTTTCCTACGAGCAAATCACCTAATTCTGCACAAGCCGATAATGCATTCGACAATGCAATCAAGTCAAGCACACATTTATCTACTACCATTTGAAGGAAAAGCTTGAAAGCTTCCAAAGGCTGACCAGCTTCAAGATAAGCACTGATCATCACATTCCAGGGACCGCTACTTTTCTCCCTTATATCCTTGAAGACCAGATTCCCATGAGCTAGATCACAGCACTTCATATACATGTGCATCAAGCTGGTTTTGAATACTTCATCATTATGACCAATACCTCTTCTCATTGCATAACCATGAATGGATTTCCCTTCAACCAGCGCTCGGAGTCGTGATGAGCATTGCAGTAAACTCACCAGCGCCACCCTGTTCGGCTGGAGTCCTTCAATCTGCATATCACATGCAACTGTGAAAGCATTGCTGATGCAATGACCAGTACTAGCTCGCGCATACGCAGTTATCATAGAAGTATAAGCTACAAGATCTCTCTGAGGAATTTCGTCGAACACCTGAGCTGCATTAACTACTCGGTCATACCCAGAATAGAATCCAATCAGCGATGAACCCACATATCTATCACAACTTAATCCAGATTTCAATGCATCGCCGTGAAGATTAATTCCAAATCCATACGTTCCCAATTCCTCAGAGCTTTTCAACGCGAAATTAATGGCAACACCACAAATACCTACATGTTTCCGTCTCAAATTCAAATAAATTTCCAGAACTCCCTTGTGATCACCGTCTCTGTAATATTGAACTACGGTTGAATTCCAAGAAGAAAGGGTGTCATTGTAGATTCGCGTTGGAGATTTTGCCACCTTCGCTCCTCGGACAAACATGCAGCCTTTTCAGTAAGCTGATATCTCAACATCCCGCTGACAAATTCCACTATCCTTATAGAAGTCATTGCCCAAACTTCATGAAGATACATTTTTCAATTGATTCCACAACTGTGCATGGATCTAAAACCAATCAAAACTCGGGTAAAACCAGATTTCATCTGGAAAATCTTCTCTTTTGTGTTCCAAAAACAGTAGCAAAAACTGCTGCTTTCTCAAGACAATCAAACGTTCAGGTGAACTTGGAATCTGGGTAACTTAGGCATGGCCTATGCTGAGTACAACAATAATTTACATCAAATCAAGAATACATTTTTCTCGGGTTGGTTTAAGCTGGCCTCAACTGATTCAGCATTTTATGGGAAATGTAACAAAACCATTAGGACATCTTTGTCTTGGCAGCCGCCTGGTCTTCTTTCCCCAACCTGTTAAACTCCTTTCCTGGAGCTGCCAAATGGGCTGTTGATGTGGTGCATGAGATGAGCAAATGAGCTTCGTTTTTGGTGATGTATCCGGGGAAACCGTCCGTTTTTTTCCTCGACTGCCCCGCGCCGTGCTGCGTTGTGATAAACCCGACTGCCAAGCTTTCCCTTGAGCTTTCATTAGCTCTTCAAAGGATTGAAGATCCTCTGATACTTGCAGACGGGAAAGTGTAACCATACCAGGGAGAATGTCTCTCTGGAAGTCTTTTCTTGGCTTCCCTCTCCTTGACTGCCTTCTCGTTCTAGTTGAGACAGTATCGCTGCCCTTTTCGTTGTCAAAAACAACCGGCTGATAGTCGTAGTTCTTTCCTTTGCAGTCTTCAAGCTTCAAAGTCATGAACTCGAAATGATCCATGCCTTCAGGGATCGATTCTTTGTCAGCCTGAGGTGTTGCCGTTTTTTCGAACTCGGAAATAATGAGTTCAGCAAACCATTTGAGATCATTGCAGGATGTATCCTCCGAAAGGTCACTGACATCAACATCCACTGACCTCTGTTCTTTGTGCAGTGAGAAGGCAATTATGGCTTCGGCAGCAAGTCTATCGAACTCTTCATTACAGATGCCTGCTTCTTTGGTGGATACATCTGCATCAAACTCGTCAACCATGGGTGCCTCCAAATCTATCTCTGTAGCTGCGATTCTTACCATGGTTGTGAGACTGTGCACAACCGGAGAGTCTTCCTCATCCAAGGACAAGTTCAAATCAATCTGGTGCCTCAAGTCAGACGTACAAGTGTTCCAATCTTGACCATCTTTACCACCAGAACCAGAGATAAGAACTTTGGTTGGCTGGTTGTCGTCTTTATCTGCTTTTGTTCGCATCCTCTCAGGAATGGAGGCATTTATAGCCGCGATCATCAAGCCACAATGTTTCTCGGGAGCATTCTCAGCATGTGAAGCAGCTGATTCATCTGGGACTACTACATTTTTGAGGTTCATGTCCTGCGGCTCAGCTTTCTTGAAAAAACTATGTTTACACTGCTGCAAGGATTCCAGGTTCATGAAGTAAGAACTCTTCATTCCCTTTATCATATCATCATGTTCATTAAACTTTCTAAGGAACCAAGGCAACTTCTCAGCAGGCTTTGAATTAACATTCTCATCATACTGTGTCCGACCTTCTTCCTTGTGAAACGGAACTCTGAACGTATTCGAGCTAATCGAAGAACATCCCAGTGACCAGCAAGATTGCTCATTGCTGCCATCTTTTCCTGCAGCTCCTTCAAGCTCACTATTTGCCATCAAAGAATTAAAAGTCCACGAGGTAAAACAGTGGCTTCCTTGATGATTTCCACCTTTCATGTTGCTCATGGACACACCATGCCTGTCATCTCCAGAAGCGTCATTTGCTTCAGGAATTTCAACTCCAAATAATTTCCTTTTCCGACAAGGTTCTGCATTTTGGGATTGGAGTGCAGATGGCTTCCCGGGAAATATCTCTCCTTTACAACTACGGTCCAACCATGCATTTTTCTCTGATCACATGCAATGAGACTAAAGTGAGCATGGGAAGCACATCGAAGAACCAGAAAGCAAACCAAACGCACCCAGGATTGGCTTTGAGATACATGAAACAAGCAATAGGACAAACTTTCACATGCTTACCAGCAAAGGTGCAGGGCAGATGCCTTTGGGTGCTTTCTTTCCGCTGCACAGTAAAGCTTGGATTTTGGGGAAACCCTTTTGATACCAGATCAAGAGTCACCGCATTGACATTACATGGTGGTCTATGAACCGTACGAAGAGACAGTCCAGTGTCTCCATCATAGGAAGCTTGAGGCACTAGTGGAAATTTTTCTTGCACCAGATGCCTATCATCTACTCTCCTTATCTCATCCATCAGCTCCTTCTGTCTTCCATAGAGACGGTGAAGCTCCAGGAGCTGAATAGAGTAGAAGGTATGGAATGGTTAGCATCAAAAATACGAAAACTGGGGAAAGAAATCAAACCAGCACATTACCTGATTTCTAAATACTGATTCATGCTCGAGGATGGTTTCCCTCATCTTCAAACTATCATTTCCTAAAACGCCGTTTCTGAAAATCCATGATGAGAATGATCCAAGATTCTGGCCATTCATCGCCTGATTCTCGTGATACAAAAACATTAGGCCATTGTAGTTGCCTCCTCAAGATTAATCAATGGTATTCGCTTGTATGGTAGTTCCCAAGATTGGCTGAACCAGCAAGGAGAACAACAGAACATACCCGAAGTCTACCTGACCTTGACATCAGAGAAAGATACGTATAACTCACTAATCTGTGCATGAAAATTACAGGAAAAAAAGAGACAGTTTTCAGTTTCCACAGGGCTTTGCCAAGTTGACCTCAAATGAGTTCATTTTCCATAACAAGATTCAAATTCAAGCATGCCTATCTGTATAAATACACGAATCTAACTCTGGGTTGAGCAGAAATCACATGAACAAGAAGAAGATGGTTTCTCAGTAGAATAATCTGAAGTGAAACAAGAGGAACAAAATAAAAATGGAAAACATGAATTATCTCAGACCCAGCTCCTTCTCCAGAAAAACAAATCAACAGAGTCAACAAGTATAAGAGAAAAAGACTAGAAAATCTCCGACAGTAAAAAAATCCCGGAATTCGATCCAGATTATTGAAAAAAAAAAGTAAATAAAGCGGCAATCTTTACATCTCCGCCATTGGAGAAGAAAAAGCTTACCCAGAAAAGAGAATCTATTTGTCGATCAAATACTAGACGTCTAAGAAAAAACAAAAAACAAAGAGGGAAGGAGATCCAGGGTAACAAAGATCTCTCTCACTCTCTCTCTTGCTCTACGTGCAGCACAAAAACATGAAGACGAAGAAGAAGAAATGCTTCGTAAACAACAATGAGTTGGATATTTTTGTCAACAAGTGTGTGGGCTCACCATATCTTCTTCCTCCACACTCTAGGAATCAAAATCATTTCTTTCCATAACAAAGTTGGGTCTCAGTATCCAGTACGCTTTGAAAAGGAAAAACAACCAACAGCAACAATAGCAGAGAGGCATAAAATCTACGGTAAGAATGATGAAGATTTTCTTAGTTTTTAGGAAGTGAAAAGGCAGCGGCATTTATTACCTCCCCCTTCCTCCATGTTCTTTGGGCTCCCTCCCCTCCTTGCCTTTCTTTTCTTTTTCTATTTTTCTATTTATTAAATTTGACATCAGACATAGTTATATTTAAAAAAATTTCGATTTCCGTCCCAGACTATTATATTATACTGTTTTGACCCCAAAATGACATCATCCATTTTAATTAATAATTTCATGCATTTCATTTTAATTAAAAATAGATAAATACGTTATTTTGTTTTCAAAAATGAAACCATATGAGTGCTTTGAATTATTAAAAAGCAGAAAATAATTATTAAATGGGAGTCATTAAAGCCGACTGGAACTAGTTGTCTCGTTGGTTTGAAATAAAAATAGATGCGGACCCAACCGGATCCGATATTTATTGCAACGGGCGCACCGCGTTGGGTTCGTTGCCGACGGAACGGAACGGAGGTGATGGCCGGATTTTGATACTTGCAAAATAAAATATTAAGATAAATAAATCTTTTAATAGCGAGATGCATAATGACGTCATATCCTAGAGAATAATTAAATATTTATTATGGGTATGTAAATTTTGTGCTATAACCAACCTCTAATTCGATTATTAATTTAATAAGGAAAAGAGATTTTTAGACCCATCAATATTAATTTTGTACATAAAAACATAATACTCGGTTGCATGAGCATGAGCAGGCATTTAAGTATTAAAAAATAAAATAAAATAATAAATATATTTTGGATTTGTATTTTTCATTTGTTTCTCTATTTGAACTGCATAATGAACAAACAATTCATATTTAAATTATATTTGATTTGATTAATATTATTTTTTGTTTGAATAGTATAAAGGAATGAATATAAATGAAATCTATATTCGATTGTGATCTCAATAATCTTAATGTTGCATCCAAGTATGACATTTTTATTTGATGATAATACATTTTCAAAAATATACAATCTTACATGTTTTGGCTAATAATACATTCATTAATGACGATCAAGTTATAAATACTTTTCAATCATTTGAATTCAATTAACTTAAAAAAAATGAACAAATTTGACAATTTTAAATAAT
Source organism: Utricularia gibba (assembly GCA_002189035.1). Taxonomy (NCBI): domain Eukaryota; kingdom Viridiplantae; phylum Streptophyta; class Magnoliopsida; order Lamiales; family Lentibulariaceae; genus Utricularia; species Utricularia gibba. The sequence goes on along the minus strand of NEEC01000016.1, from coordinate 209,353 downwards.
CATAAAACATGAACCTAATTGTTTGTTCCATATGAAACTAAGAAAAAAAAAAGGACGAGGAGTCAAGGGTTAGATGGAAGCCATAAATGGCTGGAAAACTGATGGCTGAACGCCCTACTTTCAATGCTCCCTCCCTCCCTGGTCCATCATCGCCCCTCCCACGCCCCTGATTTGGACAACCAAAATATGCACTGCAAAACTCAATCCCAATCCCAATCCCAATCCTGGGTCAATACGCATCCATCCCATCCCATCTTTGTTGTACGGACGTAACACTTTTAAATCTTATTTTTCAGAGTTTATTATTAGTATTAGTGCTACTATTGTTGTTGTTGCGGGTTGGGAAATAGATGATGGCGATGATAGGATAGTATAGGATAGGTCTCTCCTCTCGCGCATCAGATTCGAGATATAATTGAAGCTACCCTATTTGCATAACAGCCCCCTCATTTATATTTTATTACACACATAAATGTGTGGGATTTTGTTTAATGGGGGCGGGTGGCGAGGGGATACCGCTATCCTCTACCTTGGCGGGGTGCATTTAATGCCATTTTCACAATTCACAACTTAACGTTTTAATAGAATTCATTTTTTCTAAATAATTGAGATCAATTTATCATTATTTTTGTAAAAATGGAGATTAATTATACTGGATTTTTAATAATGGGGAACTGTTTCTCTGATTTGGACAAACACTAGCACTAATGATTCCCATGCCCCATTTGCCTCTTTACTCCACCCACTTTCATTACAAGCAGAGTCGGCCGTACAATGAATCTGGGCTGAATAAGAGATTACATTAGTTTTCCTTTTTAGGGAGTGTGTATATTCTCTCGGACTGGCTTTTTTAGATGAGGATCGGAATTACCATACTCTTCTTGGGCCGAGAAGCCCACTAATCTCTTCCCAGAGCCCGACAATGCCCAAATTTGGGGCCTTGATAAGACTGGGGCTACAGGCGGCTAGGGCCCAATACCCGGCCCGAGTCTCCTCCGCCAACTGCTGTTTCTCCCACACACAGCATCCGTCGAAGAACCTGAAATCCTCCGTCTGAAACATGTCTGATTTGACCAAATTCGCGGCGCCGCCGACGCTCTCCTTCGTCCCGAAGTAGACTCCTTTCATCACCTCATCAAATATGCGGCTGCCGCTGTTTCCGCTTCCGGGGGTTATTAGAAAAATACCTTCTTCCACGGGACCGCCGAAGAAGAGCGGACGGTTGGAGAACAGTCCAGATTCGTCCATGGCCGAGGATCGCGTCTCTTTTATAGACATGAGAGATGGGCGATTGAGGATCACGCCGGTGTGGTAGATCTCACCGGCGGAGAGGAGGAGAATAACGGTTCGTTCGAATATGTGGACTCCGTCGAGCTTCTCCGTCGCGATCAGTAGGCACCCTTTTTCCGGTTGGTGTATAGCGTGAGCCCATTTGTCTCCCAGGCTAATCGGATCTCGTAGCTGAGCGCCGGCATAGAACTCCTCTGAACGCTCCCTCGCCGCTAATCTTGCTCTGAATGCTCGCCAATCGGATCTCAGAATCGATGGCCCGGACCCATCCTCATCTTCCGATGGTGGAACCCCTGATCCGCAACCTTGAGATAATCACAAATCCCAACAAAAACGGTCAAGTAAACATCGATGATGACCTTTCCCTTCAGAAGCAGGGATGCAGATTGAAATTTACACATACATGCTACTACTGGGGATCTCCTAGTTTGGTGACTGCTTGAGTTTCTTCCCGGGAACAGGTGATTTCGGGTGATGAGTGGGAGGATTTCAGTGGCTTTTGTGTAGGGATTGGAGGAAAGAAAGCTTCCGGCTTCCATGGATCCTGCAGCTGGTGGTGGTGTCGACCAACTTGTTGGCACTTTTTGTAGAAGAGATTGTCGCTTTAGGCCAGAGGTGATGGATGAGGTTGAAGTGGAACCACAAAAATTTGAAGCAGCCTCCATGAAATTTCTGTTGCTGAGTCAATAAGACAGTCATCGACCTTTTTTTTATCTGGTTCAAGGCCACGTCGCAGATTTGCAGCCACTTCTATTATTGATTGTATCTTGAAAAAAAACATAACACAATCGTTGCGAGGAGAGGGAGGCCTTGCTCCAAATCAACACACTACTTAGCTTCACAAAAAAAGGCAAAAAAAGAAAAAAAAACACGGGGACCAATTGATTCTAAGTGATAATTTTTTTTATCAATAAATATACATTTTTTATTTTTTAATAATAAAAATAGTTAGAAATATGTAATTCTAATTAGTAGCATATATTTTATATAGTTATTTAAAGATTAAAATGGATAAATTATTCATTCTTACTAATTTAAAGTACTAAATATAATGATAATGTAGTTTATAAATTCTATCTTCTTCAATAAATATGATAATGAATTTTTTAAAGTTATTTAAATCAATTATTGTTTTTAATAATAAAGTATATTAATTCAAATAATTTTACTTTTTAACTGAATCAGAATTTAAAACATGTATCCGCAATTATTTAATAAATGATTTTCATAGAATTGAAGAATGGTAAATAAAATATAATATAAAAAATATTATTTTTTTCGATATTAATGGTAAACAAAATGATGCGCTCCATCATTTGACAGCATGGGCATGTCCATTGAACATTCATTTTTTACACAAATAGATCAAGTAATTAATTACAGGTCTTTGTTATTGTCATTTTTGTCGAGGAAGTTGTTAAGGAAATAAAGAAGACAAGATTTTGCAAAGGCGTAGGGGGTGAAGCAACCCAAGGGTTCATTGATGGCGGTTGATGTGAGGTAATGGGTGTCAGTTGCTTCACCCTGCGTGATTGCAAACTCGCACCCGGTCGGCCCCCCGGGTTGTACCTCACCTTGGCCTACTTGATCCATCTTTTAATCCAACTTGCGGGCATAAACAATGCGAAGAAACGCACATGGGATCAGGATTTTTACCCCTCTCGAAGGCCTCTACATGATTGCTGCCTTCCCTTGCCGAGATGCTTGCTCAGGAGGGGAGATATTAAGTTTCATGGCAGAATTCTGGAACTGAGGGACAAGGAGAAGCCATGGATGGGGGTGAAGAAGCTCGGAGGCCGAAGCCGGCGTCCATCCTGGTCCCGCCGCCGGCTCCCGTGGAATCCTTTTTCGGATACGAGTTTGGGGACTCGGGTTCAGCCCAGGTCCGTTGACCCTGCTTTCGAGCTTCTTTTCTGAAGCTACGCCACGGGGTGTGACGCCGGGGGAGACGGGTGGAGATAAGGGGGCGGATGGACAGAGCGGCGGCGGGGGAGGTGGGGGTTATAAGCGAAACCGGCCGACGAGCTTGGCGGTGGCGCCGTCGGCCGACAGTCTGAGCCATCTGTTGATGATTCCATCTGGTATGACGCCGACGCCCTCTGGGTTGCTTCCCTCTCCGGGGCTTTTATCTCCGCTTCAGGTCAGTTTCCTGCTTTGTGTGAATCTTGTAATCCATTTGGGGATCAGCTTAAAACCTTGAGTCCTTGAATCCACGCAGAGCCCTTTTGCTATCTCTCACCAGCAAGCTCTCGCATTTGTCACTGCTCAAGCTGCCTTGAATGATTCCTGCACTCAGATGCAAATTCAGCAGCACCCACCATCATCGCCTTCATATGATGCCTTCCCAAGCCTACCAGAAGCAGAAGCTATGAAAATTGAGTCATATGATGGAATTCAACCTGAGATGAAAGCGCCTGCGGTGAAAGCCGAACTCGGAAATCCAGGTGACGATGGCTACAACTGGAGGAAGTACGGGCAGAAGAATGTGAAGGCCAGGGAATGCCCCAGGAGCTACTACAGATGTTCACATGCTGATTGCCCTGTGAGGAAGAAAGTGGAAACATCAACAGATGGCTCCATCTCGGAGATTATATACAAAGGGCAGCACAATCATGATCCTCCCCAGTCAAGCAAACGAGGAAAAGATCCTGCGCAGAGCAAATCCATGCCTTTGGTTGGTCAGGAAGCATTCGACTCACATTCTGTGGCTGATAATAAAAATGAGAGCAAAGAGTCTGTAGTTGTACCAGATGACGAAGAGGGAGACATACCTGATGCAAAGAGAAGGTAGGCCACTGTGCCTAACTTTTCATCCGATGCTTCTCTCTTTTAATCCATGAAAGCTCGTTTGATTTGTCTTGCAGAAATGTGGAACTCGAAAAACCTGCCCCACGAACCTCTACAGAGTACAAAATTGTTGTGCAGACGAGGAGTGAGGTTGATCTTCTGGACGATGGATATAGATGGAGAAAGTACGGACAGAAAGTAGTGAAGGGGAAAACACATCCAAGGTGCCTTATTTAAGCAGCATCACTGTAAAATGGGTGGAAAGAGCAGGATACATAGCATGGTTTCTAGTTCTACCTTGGCATCAATCTCATCCAGGTTCATGTTGGGTTTCTTCTGCAGGAGCTACTACAGATGCACATACGCTGGTTGTAATGTTCGGAAGCATGTGGAACGAGCTACATCAGACACAAGGGATGTGACTACTACATACGAGGGGAAGCACAATCACGATATCCCAACTGGGAAGCACAGTAGCCAGGCAGATCCTCACCATGTGAGGCCTCAAAATTCCGGAGGCACCAATCAGAGGCCGGCGACTCTGTGCCGGAAACAAGGGCAAATCGTGATATGAACTTCACACTAAAACATGGGAACTGCTCTGTTCCTGCCTTCAAGAAACTGGGCCATGATTTTTCTTCGGTGTCGCACGAACCATGGTTGTCTGAGACGAAATGCGTTCATTTGTTGCAGCAACGAAATCAAATCAAATGTATGAGAAAAATCATGGCGAGAATATCAAGATTTCAAATTTTTTCAAGTGAAGAAATAACATAGGACTTCACATATTCGTCAGCACCCTTTCAACTTAGCTGCAACCGAAAACCCAATACAATGTCGTATGTGAAAGGATTAAAATTCCACCCATTGGTTATCTGATCTTTAGGAACTGGTTTTTCAGCCAACTGAATCCCCCATCCTCATTCACACCAATTTCTCCAAAACAAGCAAGGCTCTATCACCCTAAGAAAGCCACTGAAAAAAAACGCAAGGCTCTATGAAAAACCCAATGAAGTTAACAAAATATAGGAAGACTTACGAGCAGATTAGCTTGCTGAAAAAACACCCACAGCATAAACCCTAGAACGAATTGGGTATTACTTACCAATTTACGCGCCTTTTGCCACCCACCAATTTACCAATACAAGGCTTGTATCCATGTCGACGTGTAAATGTCAAAAGATAAATAATATCTCTTATGTAAATTCTAGGAATGTTATTATAAGATAATGTTATTTACTAATGGTTAGAGCATCGTTTTTATTTCATTGAATTATAAAATCAACATACTTTAAGAGTCGTTTTAGCTATTATGATAATTCATAATTTATCTAAACATAATTCTAACAAATTACGTCCTAGTACATAAGTTAATATGAAAGATTCGAAACAACCATTATACATATTAGCATACAATAGAAGTCATTTAGAAAATTGGTCACTGTCACATTCTCCCTCACACACTTAGTCAAAAAAATTACAATAGGGGCATCTGATCCTTCACATATCTTGCAAGAAAAGAAGTTGTTCGTGGATCCATCGACTAGGGACGTTTCTAGAAACCTTGACGTTTTTTTGTAATAAACGCAAAAACAAAGCAGCGAATAATAATAATATTATTATTATTATAATTAAGGACGTGAAGGCCGGGAGAGGTTCTGGTTCCGCTGTTCGGCTTTCATCATTGGCATCTTTTTGGAACCTGCATTGGGCCCGCGAGCTGCTCACTCAATCAATTTCATTTGAGGGATTACGTGTGTCTTTCAGCTTTGAGATTCTGCGCTTCTCCTTGGCTCGCCCTCTGGATTCTTGGTATGGTTTACTCTTGTTTTCCTGCGTTTTTTGTTTGGGCAATTTTGATTATGTTGTTCCGGTTCGGGAATAGGGCTCTGAGGTTTCTGTTGAATGGATTGAAAAATTCGCGATTTCTGTCGCTGTTTTAGGCCGTAACTTGCAAGATCTAATGTTTTGCGGGTTTCTTTGCTCGACCTGAGTTGAGTATGATTTCTTTGTAGAGTTTCGCGTCATTTTTATGGTTGCAAATGACATCATTCTTATATTTTCCTAAATTGTAGAAGAAGCGTAAAGGTTGCAGTCTATTTGATACTTCCGATATATTCTATCACTACTTTTGTTTGCGTCTGTCCATGATAGGATGTATGAATTTTCATGGTGTTTTAGTTCAAAAATTATTATTATCATGCTGTTGTTTTCTCAAAGGCCAAAGCATTTGTTCGGACGAATTCGTATGTCTGGGATTTTTGATGTGGGTTATTTATCAGCTGCCATCACTTGTTCATTTAGAGCGATGAATAGTTATGCTAATGACAATTCTCATGTAAATCTCAATCAAATTAAACTTTAATTTGTTGTATTATGGTCTACCTTTCTTTGTTTTCAAAATATGTTGAATTTTTCGTACTCTCTTTTTCCCAGACAGTGCCATGGACACATCCATTCAAGATGGCAACAGTGTTGATTCATTCCTGCGGAACTATAAGCTGGGGAAGACCCTTGGGATTGGCTCATTTGGAAAGGTTAAAATTGCTGAGCATATATTGACCGGGCACAAAGTTGCTATAAAGATCCTAAATCGTAAGAAAATCAAGAATATGGACATGGACGAAAAAGGTTTGTTAACTACAAGTACTGTTCATTGATATAAAAGCTTCCAATGGACGCATCATATAGTTTTTTTTTTATTCTCTGCCTTGATCCTGCATGTGGTAGCAGCTTCTAATAGTTTCTCCACATATTTTAATGTGATGCATGTTGATGTATTCTTGCAGTAAGAAGAGAAATCAAGATTTTGAGACTGTTTATGCATCCCCACATCATACGATTATATGAGGTTGTAGAGACACATACGGACATTTATGTTGTGATGGAGTATGTGAAGTCGGGTGAGTTGTTTGATTATATTGTGGAGAAAGGCCGGCTACATGAAGAAGAAGCCCGAATGTTTTTCCAGCAGGTGAGATGCCCTTCATTTCTGAAATACTCATAGTTTAGGCACATTATGTTTCATTCATCAATGGCATCGACTCTGTGTTGTGCATGGTTTCAGATCATATCTGGAGTAGAGTACTGCCATAGGAATATGGTAGTTCACAGAGATCTAAAGCCAGAAAACTTACTTTTGGATTCGAAACATAACGTTAAGATAGCTGACTTTGGATTGAGTAATATAATGTGTGATGGCCATTTTCTGAAGACTAGTTGTGGAAGCCCAAACTATGCTGCTCCAGAGGTGATTTTTTAATATAGCTATTGCCATCGCTAATTTCAGAATATGCAGCCCCTGAAGGACTGTGTTTTTATATCCTTTTGGGCCAGGTTATCTCCGGTAAGCTATATGCTGGACCTGAAGTCGATGTGTGGAGCTGTGGTGTCATTTTGTATGCACTTCTTTGTGGAACCCTTCCTTTTGATGATGAAAACATTCCTAACCTGTTTAGGAAGATTAAGGTTTGAAGTTTACTTGTCCCACCATTGGCATTTGTTTCCAATTATGACAATACATTTGAAGTGATGCGAGCAGTTGGCATTTGTTTAGGATATGGTGTAGAATTCTCATTCCGTATTTTATTATTGTTAATTCTAGGGTGGTATTTATACCCTTCCTAGTCATTTATCTGCTGGAGCTAGAGACCTAATACCGAGGATGCTAATAGTTGACCCCATGAAACGAATCACAATTCCTGAGGTCCGTGCTCATCCATGGTTCACTGCTCATCTCCCAAGATACCTGGCTGTGCCTCCACCGGATACTACACAGCAGGCTAAAAAGGTCAGCTGTCATCCTTTGTTAGGGGTTCAACAGCATCATTTTTCTGTGTTTCTGATTTCTGTTTTTATCTGCTTTGTCCCCAGCTCATTTTAACCATACTGAACTTCATGTGACTTGCAAATAATATTTTTTTTCTTCTGAACATAAATTTGTGGAAGCCTCCTTTTGTTTCTGAAAATTTAAAATATGCAGATTGATGAAGAAATTCTTCAGGAAGTAGTTAGGATGGGTTTCGACAGGGATTCCTTGAAGGATTCTCTTAGAAACAGGGTCCAGAACGAGGTATTATTGTCTTCATATTTGAATGGCATTTTTTTTGCGTGCTTTTATCACAAGTTAAAGCGCTTTTCAGGGCACTGTTACTTACTATCTTCTCCTAGACAACCGTCTCCGTGCTTCCAATGGGTATCTCGGGGCTGAATTCCAGGAGACAATGGTAAAGTCTTTCTGTTCTGTATTCCACTTATTGTTCTTGAATTTCATCATCCTAATACTCAGTTCTCCGAGATTCATCTTCCCTAGTTTTGTCTGGCGAGACCTGATTGCTCATATTCTGTTTGTATTCTTAATATATGCAGGATCTTGGTCATAATCGCATGAGTCCAAATGATGATTTATCTCCTCTTGTTGGCCATCGGTTGCATGGCCATCTTGATTATCCACAATTTGGAGGGCGGCAGCTTCCGTTGGAAAGGAAATGGGCTCTTGGACTCCAGGTTGGTTTCTTGCTTTTGCCTATCAGTGCATGTGATTTGTCTTTTGTGATAGAGTTCAGATCCAAGTAATATTTGATCACCCTGAAAACGTAGTTTACCTAGTTACCTTTTTCTACAGTCCCGAGCCCATCCCCGTGAGATAATGACGGAAGTACTGAAGGCACTGCAAGAACTGAATGTCCACTGGAAAAAAATAGGCCTCTATAATATGAAATGCCGATGGACTCCACCCCGCCCTGGTCAGCTTGAAGGAATGCTCAACAATCCCATGCATCAAAACAACTATTTTAGTGACGAATCTTCCATAATCGCGGAAGGGAATGCAAAGCCCCAAAATATAGTCAAGTTTGAAGTGCAAGTAATTCCTCTGGAACACCAATCTTCATTTATTTGTCTTCCTTTCTCCATCCTTGAGCTGCACCCAATGACTGTTGGCTGATTCATCTTGCTCTGTTTGTCCCAGCTTTACAAGACCCGTGAAGACAAATATTTGCTCGATCTACAGAGGGTTCAGGGACCGCAGTTCCTGTTCCTTGACCTCTGCGCCGTCTTTCTTACTCAGCTGCGTGTGCTATAACAGGCTCCCTGTCGCAAAGAAGCATGGTTGGTAAGGAGTTTGTTGTATATACGAGACTAATGCCAGCAGGTGGAAGCCAGTTCTTCTCTCCACAGGGTGGAAAAAAAATAAAGAAACAATGCATGTGAATTGAAGAAGCCTACATTTTTGTGGCTTCCTAGCAGAATTGGCTTCTGTCTGTCAGCTTCTACTCTGTGTCATGATGTTACATGTGGCTGTGCCCCCGCCCTCTTGAAACCCATGAAAACTTAAGTTCTCTGACCCTCCTACGAGGGTGGATTTAGGTGTTTGTAGTCACTGTTGCATGTTTTCTAGTTCCATAGATATAAATATAATAAGCCTTGTTGACTCAACTCGACACTTAATTTCTTATCAAAGGTAATGTTTGAAATCTAGAAAGGCAAGGCAATAAAGAAGAGCAAGTGCCCCGAGGTAGCCGATTGGGCCTATGCGCGGCCCAAGAGATAAAGCGTAGGCGGCGGGCTCAAATACGGGAAAAGCGCACGTACGGTGACAGCGTTGTTAATTTACGTATAACGTACAGGCTTGGCTTAGTTACAGCGCCAGAACGAGGAGCTCACATCGGGTTCTTGACCATTTTAGTTTCTTTAATTCGAAGGGTCAACTCTTGTCCTCTCTCGCCGCAGGCAGAGCGTTCGACGGAGAATAACTCTGTGGATCGGTATTCACACTGGTAATTGTCTTTACATTTTCACATGCTTTGATTCGGGAAGACTCTGGTTAACACTGTAGATTGTTTGACGATAATCATGCTTGATGATTCCAAATATAGTCATCCTCTTCTCCCTATTTTGGTGATGTGTTTGCTTTGGATCTTGCGTTTTAATTCTTGGATCTTTTTACTTGGTTGTTTAGTGTTGGGTGTGGGCGGGCGAAATGTAGCTGGATGTGATTGTTGGATCGGGTGAGTTATTGAATCTCGAACTTTAAAATTACACTTCTACTATGATGATTTCTTTTATGTGGGTGGTGACAGCCGATAATTAAGTTTAATTTTCCTGTTATATATGATGCATATTTTGCAAGCATTTCCTGGATCGGTGCTCATCTGCGAGATCATAGTTCTGTTGGTGTCTGTAGTTCTGTTATCAATGGGACTAGACAAGCAACTTAAAAAGCACCTACCCATTCTATATCCCATCTTTCCCTTTTGAGTGATGTCAACAAGTCCAATTGTAACGCCCGAAAAAAACAGTTTAGAGGAATAAGTCCCTCATGTTCGTGTTTGGAATAAGTCCTTATTTTGGTGATTAAATCGAATGGGTTTTTTCTGTTTGCTGATATAATGTGTAATGTTTCGTATTCATATGTCAAGATTTAGGCAACATTTGTCTTTTATTGCTTTATTTTGGGTTTTCCTAATCTTTTGTTATCTACGCTCCAAGTTGTTACTTCCCCCCTTTTTTTGTAACATTAATGTCATTTCATTAATTTCTGTTGGATTTTCTTCATCAGCTTTTAAGGGTGAAATCCATTTTTTCCTGGTGGATCTCCAAGCAAGATGGATATGAGATCGACACCCCAGCAGAGCAAAGTTAATGGGGTGTTGGAGAAGCCTGAGTGTCCATTCAGGCCCTCCGGTGGTGCTTTAGCCTGCATGGTGAATTCAGAAATTGGTGCAGTTTTGGCTGTAATGAGGCGAAACGTTAGATGGGGAGTTCAATATGGTGCTGATGATGAACAGCTAGAGCATTCTCTCATAGTATCTTTCAAGGAGCTTCGCAAGAAGATCTTTTTGTGGCAAAGCCATTGGTATACTGTTGATCCAGTTCTATACATCCAGCCATTTTTGGATATCATTAAATCTGATGAAACTGGTGCACCCATCACTGGAGTTGCTCTGTCATCCATTTATAAAATCTTAAACCTACAGATTCTTGATTCGAGAACTGTGAATGTGGATAGTGCTTTACATCTAATTGTGGATGCTGTAACGAGTTGTCGCTTTGAAGTTACAGATCCAGCATCTGAGGAAGTTGTCCTGATGAAGATTCTTCAAGTTCTCTTGGCTTGCATGAAAAGTCAAGCGTCTAATAGTTTAAGCAATCATCATGTATGCAGCATAGTTAATGCTTGTTTTCGTATTGTTCATCAGGCAAGCTCTAAAAGTGAACTGCTACAAAGGACATCCCGACACACAATGCATGAACTTGTAAGGTGTATTTTTTTGCGCCTTCCTTACTTTCATGATGGAATGGAAGACATAACCCGTCGAGATAGATATCCCAAAATAGAGGTAAGCAGTAACTAGCATGCAAATTGCCCTCTTGCGCATGATGAGTTAAGCTTTTTACAATTAATGAAAATATCCTTGCAGGATGTGGAAACAGTTCAAAATCACTCTGTCAAAACAGAGCTGCATATTGATGGCTTTCATGTTGCAGAATATGAAAAAAAGAATGAGTCTGGTGATGGTGATGATGGCTCCTTTATTGGTAATTCTTCCATGATGGATCCGTATGGTCTCCCTGCGGCAATCGAAATTCTTCACTTCTTGTGCTCCCTATTAAATGTGATGGAGAACATTGAAATTAGTTCAAGATCAAATCCGATCGCATATGTTGAAGATGTCCCTCTGTTTGCTCTCGGCTTGATTAATTCTGCAATAGAATTAAGCGGCCCCTCTCTTGGGAACCATCCTAAGTTATTGGCTATTATACAGGAAGATCTGTTCTGCAACCTAATGCAGTTTGGTTTGTCAATGAGCCCTCTTATTCTTTCAACAGTGTGCAGTATAGTTCTCAATCTCTATCATCATCTTCGCACTAAATTAAAACTACAGCTTGAGGCTTTTATTTCTGGTGTTCTGTTGAGGGTTGCCCAAGGTAAGCATGGAGCTTCATACCAACAACAAGAAGTTGCCATGGAAGCTCTTATTGACCTTTGCAGACAGCCCATGTTCGCAACTGATATGTATGCTAATTATGATTGCGATATATCATGCACTAATGTGTTTGAAGCCATTGCAAACTTGCTCTCAAGGAGTGCCTTTCCTGTGAACAGTCCATTGTCTGTTATAAACACTCTTGCTCTGGATGGCCTTATTGCTGTGCTTGAAAGTATGGCTGATAGAATAGGGCCAACTGCATCAGGCGATGGGGAATATTCTCAGGAACTTACAGAATATAAGCCGTTTTGGACACTGGGATGCTATGATTATGAGCAGCCTCTTCACTGGGTTCCATTTGTTCGAAATATGAAAAAAATAAAGAAAAAGTTGGTTGTTGGTGTCGATCAATTTAACACGGACCCAAAAAAGGGTCTGGAGGCTCTTCAGGCAACACACTTATTGCCGGAAAAACTGGATCCCAAAAGTGTTGCATTCTTCTTTAGATTTACTTTTGGATTAGATAAGGATGTGATTGGAGATTTCCTGGGTAGCCATGATCCCTTTTCCATTCAGGTGCTTCAGGAGTTTGCAAGGACTTTTGATTTTAAAGACATGAATCTCGATGTTGCTTTACGGATTTTTTTGGAAACTTTTAGATTACCAGGGGAGTCACAAAAAATACACCGAGTGCTTGAAGCATTTTCTGAGAGCTATTATGAGCAATCACCAGATATTTTGGTCAACAAGGATGCTGCCCTCCTGCTATCATATTCTCTAATAATGCTTAACACAGATCAGCACAATACACAGGTCAAGAAGAAAATGAGTGAGGAAGATTTTATCCGAAACAACAGAAAAATAAACGGTGGCAAAGATCTTCCTCAAGATTTCTTGTCTGAGCTGTATCATTCCATCTGTGAAAATGAAATTCGTATGGTTCCAGATCAAGTTGGTTCTGCTGCAGTTCTAAGGCGGAGCCACTGGATTGGTCTGGTGCATAAGGCAAAGCAAACTACCCCTTATATAGCCTCTGATGGTGCATGTCATCTTGACTACGACATGTTTGCTGTTTTATCTGGCACAGCTGTTGCTGCTGTTTCTGTTGTATTTGACCATGCAGAACAAGAAGTGACCTTGAACTCGTGTATTGATGGATTTTTGGCCATTGCAAAGCTTTCAGTGTCATACAATTATGGTGAGGTATTGAATGATATGGTCGTATCTCTTTGCAAATTTACCACCTTACTGCATCCTTCATTCTCTGAAAAGTCACTCCTCTATTTTGGGGATGACATCAAAGCTAAGTTAGCAACTGAAGCAGTTTTCACTCTTGTCAACCGTTATGGAGATCACATTCGTTCAGGCTGGAGAAACATAGTGGAATGCATCTTGAGTTTGCAGAAAATAGGCCTTCTTCCTTCCCATATTGTGAATGATGCTACCGATGACCTGGAGTCTCTTCCTCTCATGGATCAAACCACGTTATCTGGTAATCATTCCCCCATATTCCAGGCACCAGCAGTGACTACCTCCAGAAAGCCATCAGGTATTATGGGCCGTTTTAGCCTTCTATTATCCCTCGATGGAGAACAGGCAACAACCCAACCCTCCGAAGAGCAAGTTGCTGGCCGTCGGCGCATTGTGCAGATGGTTCAAAATTGCCACATTGATAGCATTTTTGCCGAGAGCAAGTTTCTGCAAGCAGATTCCTTATCGCAGCTCGTCCATGCTCTAGTTATGACTGCAGGAAGCTCTCTGAAAGGGAATATTTCTGTCGAAGATGAAGAAACAAGTGTTTTTTGCTTGGAATTGTTGATTGCAGTCACCCTGAACAATAGGGATAGAATCATGCTGCTATGGCAAAAGGTTTATGAGCACATAGCGAATGTTGTTCAATCAATTGCAATGCCTTGTGCCCTTGTAGAGAAGGCTGTTTTTGGGCTGCTTCAAATATGCCAGCGCTTGCTCCCATACAAAGAAAACCTTACTGATGAGCTTCTGAAGTCTTTGCAACTAGTGTTGAAACTTGATGCACGAGTGGCTGATGCTTATTGTGAACAAATCACACAGGAAGTGATGCATCTTGTAAAAGCAAATGCTGCTCAGATAAGATCCCACATGGGTTGGCGGACAATCATCTCTCTACTCTCCATCACAGCTCGCCATCCTGAAGCATCCGAAGCTGGGTTTGAGACTCTGAGGTATATTATGTCTGACGGGGCTCACCTGTCTCCCGCAAACTATGTTCTCTGCATAAGTGCTGCTAGGCAGTTTGCCGAGTCAAGGGTTGGTCAGGTTGATCGCTCTATCAAGTCCTTAGACCTGATGGCCGACTCAGTTGTTTGCCTATCAGCATGGTATCGAAAGACGAAGGAAGCAGCAAGTGGGGAGGCAGTTGAAAAGATGTCTCAGGACATACTAGAAATGTGGATGAGAGTTAATCAAGGACTGAAGAGAGTATGTGTGGATCAGAGGGAAGTAGTCAGGAATCATGCCATCATGTCTCTGCAAAGATGCTCAGCTGGTGTGGATGGCATCCAGGTACCAACCGATATATTGTTGCAGTATCTAGATCAAGTCATTTTTAAGCTAGTCGATGAACTACTCGACATGGTTCTGCCACATTCTTTGAAAGATTATCGCAGTATGGAAGGCTCAATGATCTTGGCCCTCAAGCTATTGACCAAGGCATTCCTACAGTCCTTGAATGACATCTCTCAGTCCAATGCATTCAGCGAAATCTGGCTCAAGGTGCTTCGTTGTCTCGAAAAATATCTGAACCTGAGATTTCGAGGGAAAAAGAGCGAAAAAATCCATGAGTTGGTCCCGGAGCTTCTCAAGAATACACTTCTGGTAATGAAGGCAAGTGGGATTCTTGTGCCGAGTGATGCTGTTGCAGGAGATGGCCTCTGGGATTTTACATGGTTGCACGTCAAAAACATAGCTCCCTCATTGCAGTCAGAAGTTTTCTCTGAAGAAGAACTGAAGAAACTGCAAGAGAACCAAGCCGTATCTGGATGCAGTCTCATTCCCGACGGGAACACCCTCGTTTCACCAAACCAAACCGCTGCCTGAGAATCTTCCATTTCAACCATTTTCTCTCATTCATTGCCCCCCTGAAAGATGACTCCAACTTCTTCATCTCCGCATTATAGTTGACGGAGATTTTGAAGGATGAAGGCTTGGTGAATCCAGTAGTTCTGGGAGAGTTCTTGTTAACAGCATTGTAGCGTGTGCGCAATAATGAACCGTTACATATATATAGGGTAAGTGAGGGAGGGATTGATGTATACAAACTTATGTGCACACATCTTTACATCTTTGTGGAGTTGTGTATCCATCTGCGATTCTACTGTTTTGCTTTTCGCGGTTCGAAATTTGGCGGTTAAGTGACGGTCAGGCAACACGGCGTGAAGTGAGGAGATTTTCTGATCTGCCGGTAGGATTTCCAATTTTCGCGCTGTTTTTTTCTTTCTGATATGGAGTGCAATTTCCGATTCGCTTTTGCCGCTGTGGATGGATGGATCATTTTGATAAATTCAGAGCACCGAAATTCGTTGGCCGGACGTGTTGCGGTATCGTTGATTGAAGGTTCAGCCGGTGAGAGATGAGTGAGGTGTTTGAAGGCTACGAGAGCCGATTCAGCAAGCTTTCCGCAGATCTATTCAGGAAGACGTCGTCTGCTGTTATTGTTGATGGAGGTTAGTGGACTTCATACGTGATTTGCTTCGCTGTATGTTTCAGAAAAAATTCCATTCTCTCGGAACTGAGCTCGTGATAATGGCGGTCGAATTTGTTACAGATAAGAAGAGGCCTGAGGTTAATCATTTCAGAACTGAGTATTGCCGAAGAACTGGTGGAGATTACCTCTTTTCCTTTCAATTTTTTTCTCTAATTGACCCATGCATCCTCGTTTTTTGAGATTTGGTGATGTCCTGGTAGATTCGGAAGATGGACGTGGAGGCTCGAAGCTTGCAAGCGAATGTCAAGGCTGTTCTTCTTGCGAAGGTAAGGGAGTACCAGTCTGATCTGAATAACTTGAAGAATGAAGTGAAGCTAATTGCATCGACGAGCTTGGAAAAAGACGCTCGAGATGAGCTGCTTGAGGCTGGGATATTAGATGTGTCCACTGTACGTTTTCATCTCTGTTGCACACTCGTGCAAAAGAAATCCATCTTATCATTTGTCAAGCTATTCAATTGGTGACAGAAATTTAATTGATGAGATTTTCTACTGCTTGTTCTGCGGCAGGCATCTGCGTCTGAAGCTAAAGGTGACAGAATCATAACTACACTTTCAAACACATCAAGCGATAGGGTTGAAGAAGGTAAAGATATCATGCTTGAGGGGCAAGAACTTGGAGTGCCTCTACTTCAAAATCTGCACCAACAGCAACAGACCGATGCAGGCGCCAAAGGAAACATGGTATCCTATAGAAAATATTTTCTTGTGATATATGTTGTTGGGATCAAAGGTCTATTTCTGTAATAGCTACTTCATGACAACATAATTGATATTGATAAAATTTTCCTGCGAGAACAGATTCACAGAGCATGGGACGAAACGAGCACAACTGATAGAGCTGTAGATTCGATACCAAGAAGGATATGCCATAGCAAATGGGCCATTGGTGGTATACTTGCAGTCCTGGTTCTCACGTTTTGTATAATTTTGTATTTTAGATTTTAGAATCGAAGCTACGAAGTTTCTTCCTCTTTCTATACCTCTGTTTGTCAAATTCTTCCTTTTCCGTAAATCCGGTTAGCACTTTCTCCATGCTTTTCCATATCTTCTTCATAAAATTGATCATGCATTTGCAATCATACTTTCTATCGGCAAGGATGTCCATCTCCTCTAGATTATTTGAGTGAGATTATGCTATACGTATGCATGGTTCTGGTATGCATAATTTAGTGAATACGCATTTGATTAGCAACATTATTATTTAGAATTATATATTCAATGTCATTTGTCAAGTTCTTATCTTGCAGCTAACATCGTAGGATGTCAAATAGGGTAAGAAATTTTGATCTCCAGTCATGTATTCTTCAAATACTAGAATGATTCACTCTTTGTCCCATTACGAGAATAGAAAACAGTATTCTATCACCAAATAAACGGTATAGTTATTTCTTCTTCTTTTTTGCCTTTGTTGTGCACTAATGATACACCATGATCAAGAACTCAGAAATCCCACAGGGAATCAAGGTCTAAAGGAGCTGTTGAAATAACAGAAAGCTCTTGATTCTCAAATACCGTTTTCATGTCGTACATGTTGTAGCCAATGTCCTTTTGCTTCGTGACGGGAGAAATATAACTATATTTATGCAGTGGCTCCTCCATTTCATTGGAGAAGCAGGTCACGTGTTGTCCTATAGGTTCAGCCGTCATCTCCATCAATGAAGGCAACTCCGGTGTTCCAGAACTGGAACCCGAGCCATCTCCTGAGGTTGGGATCCTAACCAAACCGGAAATATGAACTTTGTCTCCTCCTGATGTCTTCTTGAATATTCTGCAGATCACCCATTCGTTCTGAAAATCAGAAACTATGATCAGGTTCCAAGTAGAAGAAGAAACAGCAAAGCAAGGTAACTCCCTATTGGCTTTTACTTCCTCTGACCTTGTGCGATGTGTTCTGGATACGCATGGCAGTCATCCCATCTAACCTGTACTCGTGCATGACCCAATTTGTTTTCTCACCTCTAGGAGCTCTCCCCTTGTAGAAAACCAATGTTTTCTTCATTCCCACGAAGAACTTCCCTTGAAAAATCTTCTTGTCCTTTCCTGTTGCCTTCCAGTATCCAGCCCTTGTGGCTCGGTTCACCCTTAATCCAGTTGGATACTTCCTATCCTTCATACAGAAGAAGTACCACTCTCTCTCTCCAATTTTCGCCTTCCTTCAACCAAAATACCACGAACTTGGTCAAGATTGTACACTAAAAATCTGAAGCTTGCTACCGTACAGTGTTTGTTACTTACATGGTAACTCCCAGGGTTCAACCTGGTTCAAGTCTGCCTCCCCTATTGCTGTTGTCCTGAAACTGGAGTCCTTCGCCTTCACTGATAAGTAATGCATTATCAGCTCCTCATCCGTCGGGTGGAACCGAAAACCGGGTGGGAGATCGATCACCTCGTCCCTCTCCATTCCTGAAACTCCCTCCTACTGCCGAAACGAAGATGGGTTGTAGAGGAGTGAGAGGGTATTTATAGTGGGGAAAATGTGGGAGAGGGAAAAACCCAGAGGGGTCTTAACAGAAAGTATGATAGTAGAAGTGGTCCAAGAGAACAAAATCCCATGAATAGATGTAAGCGAACTCGTCCTGGCAGTTTGGTTCTCCACTTTTCTAACCTCTGTTCAAATGGTGTGAAAAAATAGTAATTAAGAAAAGAAAAAAGAGAAACCATCCACCTTCATTTTTTCTTGCCTTATCTCAATCCCACCTTCATCCTCTTTCTCTCCCAAGTCGAAGTCCAAGGAGTTGTTAGCTTTGGTTGAAAAAAATACCTCTCTACTTCGTCATTGAGTGCAAGTTAGATTAATTAGAACGTACAAACACCTCCACAACTAGTTCACCAAAAAACAGGAAGTGATGTTGTCATGGAAAACTTCCCTTAGAATGTAACACTCGTTCTAAGTAGCACGAGTGCAAGCAAGTATTGGAGTAATAACTAATGGATCCTGTCCGGAGTCAACATACATGTGGAAAAAAAGGGAAGTATTCATTCTTTTTTGAGTGGGAAAAAAAGAGAAGTTGAGAAAAGACAAATTGGGCAAGCGTCCAAGTCACGAGAGGCGACATTGGAGGAGGATTAGGCCATGGGGAGGGACTACTCACTCACAAGGAAGTAGCAGATTCAGTGAACACAGAGAAGGTGAACGAGTGCAAGATGTTTCGTTAGAGACCGGGACCCGATACAGAGCACATTCGCACTCCAAAGGCGCACAGGAATAAATCCACCCCCAGATCATACCGGAACTGCCGCATCCATAAATGGAAACTTTTTAACGTATTATGGCTGCCACAATGAGATAGGCGGTGTGTGACAACAAGACAATCTTATTTAATTTGTCTCGGGATGCTTTACTTGGCGCACAACTGTCTCCTTGATATTTAATATTTCTTCTTCCTTGCTGTATGCCAAACCTGAATCCAACATTTGGACATCTAACACGTGTTTCACTCTTCATTTCGACAGCAAACCTGAATCCAAAGTCAAACAAGGGGTTAAATCAAGGATCGGATAAAGCAAGATCGAAATACATTGATCCTCCTTTCTTTTATGGTCTGCTTATCAGTGCCTGGATCCGGCGAACCAATTCTAATAAGAACCGAGCCCGTAACCGGCACAGCCCAAGCGGAGTACTTGGACGGGGCAGGATGGTTCCTAGGGACGATAGAAGAGGAATCCATTCTTGCATCAATCATTGCAAAACACGAACACGGTTCTAGATATTCCCACTTGACGTGGAATTCCATGAGAAAAAATAGTCATCTATGTCATTATAGTTTTGGATTCGATTTATGAAGAACACGAACTTGGGTACTGTTTCAGAGGGATGCAGACCAAATGAATGCTAGCACAAGGAGGGGAAAAAGCTTGATGCACGGCAATGTAGCACTCTCAAGAATATCATAAGACATTGCAAATCCAAAATGACACAATTTGCAAGTGGAGATGAAATAACCGTAAGCATTAAAAATAAAACTTGCCATTCTTTAAGTAAGAAGGAACACTTGGCTGATCCAATCACCTTCACTCTCAGCAGCATTTTGAAATCTAAAAAGAAGCGTACGTGGGATCCAGGTAAATCATTATCACGAAAGACCATGCCAATGATCATTAAAATCATCGACAAGACCACATCTGCCACCAGATCCAAAGTATAATGCACCATCAGCTATGGATAATATCAATAAAATCGTTGCATAACTGCCAAAAATCCAATGCCAGACAGGTTCTTCCTATTAGCAAATAAATGAAATGAATCTGGAAAGTGCCAAACAATCTGATGCCTGCTCGATATCTGCCTACAAGCTTGAAAACCATTCCATACGGCATTAAACATGCAGCAAAGATAAGTCTAGAAAAATGAAATTACTTCTTTTCATCCAGGATTCATATTAGACAAACAAAACAAACAGAAACCAAAAATATATATATTGCCCTCACTTTGCACCGCTACTAAATAGCATCCAAGAGGAATGAGAAGCTCAAGGTAAAGGCGCAGTTAGTATAGTAGAAAACTACTGATCATATGGTAATCCGGTTTTAACAGTTTGCTTCATCAAAACAGGTCAACAGATGGACTCAGGCTTCAGGTAGTTCAGCTGTTGGGTTGGAATGGGGAGGAAAGAGAGGTGAAAGATTATCAACCTTCATGGTGGGGACATGGCATTCATAGCACCGTATCGGCTGTTTACTTACAAGCACGTTAAACGACAAAATTGAGCTCCTTGTACAACATGGGTTGAGAAAATGGAATGGTTCGAATAGATATACCTGCAGATAGCCATAGCATCGGTGGTCATAATTTCTCCTTCGTGAAACAGGGTGACATCTAGGCAACCTGGTAAGGCGGCTGGTTATGAGGGTCCATAATAGATGACGGGAGCTTAGTAGAGTACTGGATATTGTAAGATAGACAAACTGGTGCTAGGTATACAGCAATTCTTTTTTTTAATCCTTTGTTGCATATTCAAAACCACAGAGGAGTAGTCCCGCCTGGAACTTTGATTACGGAGTAACAATCATAGGAATAGACGTGCATCACTAGTGAAAGAAACCTTACCCAGAACCAATGGAGTGCAATGAACTATCACCAGCCTTTCCAATAATACACCCTATCTGATCAGAAGGCACTAAAATTCAAACCATTACTTGTGGAACTTCCTCAGAATCTTCATCCATTGAAGTATCATCTGATTCAATTCTCTCAGGAACCTTAAAAAGGGCATCCAAGCAGGACAAATGGGATTTTCAAAGCCATCAGCACCGTTTGTTTCCTTAGCTACTACTGAATATTGTGACTACACGCTCATCACATCATGGTGCACACTCTGCAATTCTGATATTGGATTTCGCGTCTGACATAACACCTCCAATCTTCATTCCTGGGCGCAAGTAAAGGTTCACCGTGTCATCAAGAAAGCATCTCTATCACCCCCTGAATTCCTCATTTTATTTCCTCTGTTGCCTCCACCAGACCACGAATACGACGTTTACCATTGCCACCCCTCGGACCAACCATTCTGAGTTCAAACGATGAGCATAAAAAAAGGCGTGAGCATCATCGCGACAACAAATACGTGAGTTGTCCAACATGACAGAAAAAAGGCACACAAAACGCAATAAACCGTCGAATCGATCATTCATACTCTTCATAACGAAATTACAGAAATACCGTATGCTAACTCATAGATCGGGAACTCATACTTCAAAATGATTTACACAGAGGAATGCAGAATCCGCGGACGCAGGGAAATCTGAACTCACGGAAGACGAAACCTACATCGTACCTCTCAGATAGCCTTCTCGGTAGTATCGGATCAGAGCGATTCTCCCTCTCAACTCCATCGGAGTGCCATCCGTAGCCGACATAAATCCTAATAATAGCAGGCAATTTTTTAAAAGGGGATACTGGGGAAAATAATAATAATTAATAAGGATAAACCTTTTATAATAAGCAGTGTTTCTAAAAATATTGTTTCGGGATATTATTTTATATTTTCAATAGAAATAAAAATATATTTCGTGAACCAGCGGAATCTTTGATTATTATCAAAAAGGTTCTACTTATGATTTTTTGTAAGATCCTTGCAATATGAAAATAGACAATAAATTGACAACAACAAAAAATAGACAATAAATGATAATCTAAAAACACAATAAAAATTGAAAGTGCTTCATGTACCAGGAAAATGACTTTCACTACCAACTTGAAAAATTGTAAAAACATAAAGACCCCAGAAAAATGTGGAGAATTCTACTCTTCTTAGGGGTGCTTTTCTTCTCAGCAATATGTGTTTGTCTAAATGATCAAAACTATCATCTTCCTTTCTCCTCCTTTATTATATAACAGTAAAAAAAGGATATATCACAAATGCAATGTATTCCCTTATTTCTAGGACATACCATAAATGCTTCTTGGGTAGAGTGGGCATCGGTACAACTTATCACGTCTCAAGCCACGATGAATATTTGTTGTTATGGAGTTGGAAAATGCTTATTGGAAAATCGTTCGACAACAGAGTGCCTTATCGGGCAGATCTTCACCTCGTTAGGCTTAATGCCCCTCTTTAGGCCTCGTCGGAAAAAGGTTAACTCATCGGAAAGTTGAAGGAAGGCGAGAAAAAGGACCATATGTCAATCTTTTCTTTCTGGTAACAATTATCACACAATGGGGGTGCGGTAAGAGACCCAACATGAAAAAATTCTTCGACAGTCAAAGTATAAGAGTTTTTAATCACTGGAATTTATCGTGAACATACTTTTTTTTGTGTGTGTGTGTGTTTTTTTAGGGGGCGTCGACTCCGGTGTAGTATAACGGGTATCGAATTCCGATTAGCAGTTGCATCATTTAAAATGGATCCAATGTGCAGAGGGACACGACATGTGATACGCATCAGATGTTAGTAGGAGTAGGAGGTTGGCATCGGGAGGAGGAGATGAAGGCTACTGGTGAGGTCTGGTCTGGTTGTGCCAGGCCTGAAGCAGTGGGATCCGACCCCCACACAGAGGAAAACACACAGGGTAAGTTGTTGTAGTTTATTACACACATTGTGCTTTGAATATTTATTTCCTCCAGGTGATAGTTATATGTCCTGCATTTAATAGAAGAGGAAGACGACGATTTGTCACTTGTATTTATTTGTCGCCAACAAAGCCAAGCCTGCACTGCCACACAGAAAATTCATCGCTTGCAACCCCCACGTGAGCCCACGAACTCCATCGTCACCCAAAATGCTTCCTCTAAACTGCTTCAGATTCAGTTTTATTGCATGAAATTAGGTGAAAAGGTTACAAGATCATGGTGCTAGACGTCTATCATCACAGCAAGTGATGCATCCAAGTACTTTAGAGACGTCTTTCGTCGTCCTGTTTGCTTTCTCTACGTGCTCTCTTTTCTAGTACTGTGATGTGCATGCAAATGCCTATGTCGTCAAAGCGTGCTACTGATGATGGAAGAAATCCGAATTCAAATTCACCAACAACACACGATTATTCGAAACTGCTGGGTGTTTTCTCGTAGATATGTGTTCATGATTAGACTCATAATATGAAGCAGACGACAGTGATAGAGCATTGTAAAGATGTAAATACGGATTCATAGAAATTTTGTACGTTTTCTTAGCATGAAGCCATGAACGTGGCATCTTGTACAAGATTCGAGCAGCATGGCTGTGCCTGTAATGAGGTGATATATACAAGAAGTGATCCAGAAAAGCAAAAACTCATTTTTTTTTGAAGCACTTTATATCTGCTTTTAAATTATTCCATTTAATGGGCTAATATGATCTTGGTTAGTCAGTTTGCACTTGTCATATTAAACCCTATGAAAATTGCATTGTGTTAATTTTGTACTATTAACCGATTACTATTGAAACCATTGAGTTTGCACTTGGTTTTTTTGCCACCCCAGATTGTAGGATGGTTTTGGGGTTCATTGAAAGTTTAATCTTCATGGTTAAACGAGGCTGCAATGGAGGAGAAGCTGATCAAGGGTTATCTGACCCACTTTAGATTTATTTTAGTGGCAAAGAAGAGAAGAAGGAAAGAAAAAGGAGGGGGAAATTGTTAATCAGAAGCGCAGCCATCTTCATTACCATGCGCAAACTTGAAGCCTCAACTTTCTCCAACTCCAAGAAAATCTATGAACTGGGGAGCGCTCTCATCGTCTTCGTATCGATCCTCGGCGGCCGCCTCCGTTGACGGCGACGGTGCGACCGAGAAGCACGCCGTCGCTCGTGGGGCAGCTGTTTGGCATCGGTTTCCGGAACCCCAGTTCCCGTATTGCCCTGCGCAACAACGCTCAGTAGCTCGATACTACGAGTACCAGATCAGAAAGCGAAGAAAAAAAGATTCTTACCTAAAATGAAGTTGTCGTATCCCAAGGGCTGGGATGCTACTCTTGCCGTGTGGCTCCAGTGATCATCATTCAGCCATGGAATGGTCGTAGTAGTAGCAGTACCGGTAGTGTTTGGATTTATAGCAGACCTGCGCAATGTCTCCGGCCGGGTTACGTGATGATCCGGTTTATTGCTCCAGGATCTTCTCCTCACGTAGTTCGACTTGGACTTCTCCCGAAACCTCCTCGCCATCAGCACATGCCAATGGTTCTTCACGGCGTTGTCCGTTCGCCCCGGAAAGAACCGAGAAATCAAAGCCCATTTGTTCCCGTAGACCCTGTGAGCCTCCATCAATCTCACTTCTTCTTCCTCGGTGAAGGCGGTTCTGTTGATCCTCGGGTCCAGCTGGTTGTACCACCGCAATCTACAGCTCTTCCCTTCGAAACCCAAAGGAGATGTTGTTAGAACAAGGTGATGATCGAATTGAACCTAAAGTTCACTGGTATTCATGATATCTACCTGATCTTCCTTGTAGCTTCTCCGCGATGAGATTCCAGTTCTGTGGGCCGTACAAGGCGACGAGTTCCCTAAGTTTGGAGTCCTCCGTCGGCTTCCAGTGTCCACGGGAGCAAAACTTGGCGACCGCCATAGATCCGCGGCGTTGCTGCGAGGTGGGGGGACTCGGAGGAGGGCTTCTGGAGACCTCATCATCATCCGGGTGCGCCTGTCCCGAACCCGATGACGATAGCATGATGCAACCGCGAATGACGGAGAACCCCATGGCCATGTCGTTCAAGCTCTTAACCATGACTGCATGCTCTTCCTACTACAGGCAAGAGATGATGATGATGATGGCAGAGACAAAGTGGGGCTTCTGGGAACACAATCCGAGAAAACCACATGAATGACATTTTCAAGAGAGAGTGGGAGGAGGAGGTGGAGGGGGGGCCTGGCTCCGAGTGGGTGGTGTTTTTTTCTTCGAATTTCTTTCGTGGGGGGCCACGGCCTCTATTTTGACTTATTCGCCCCCACCACCCAACGTAAATGTCTTGTCCTCTGAGCTGAAATGAATCCATCCATCATCAAAACACCTCTCCTTGAAGCACCGGCACAAGAAATATGCATTCCCCAAGGGGCAAAAACTCTCTAGTCCTCTTGCATTTCCATTTTACCCCATTTCGGCTTGTCATTTTCGCCTTCAAGTACGACAGTAACCAAACCATTTCACTATTCACATATCACGTTTCATCAATCATCACATTGTTCTTCTTCTTAGATCAAAGGGGGTGCTCACCATTAGCCTCTACAGTCAAGTAAAGTGTGCACTTTCAGCTACACAACTACAAGACCCCATAGGTAGTAGCAACATGAGAATTGAAGGTTAAAAAAAAAGGGTACACATACCCCTACCCTATGTGATAACAAACAATCTTCCCGAAATGCCCTCGGAGAAAGTGGGGGTAGGGGTATCTAGGTAGGGTGTAAGTGGAATTTTAGAGTGGTGTGGGGGAAGAGAGGAGGAGTGGGAGTAAGTTAGTTAGTTTCAGTTATAGGAGGATTCCCACATGGTTTGGTAGTAATCTCGAAAGCGTTGCAGCCCCATTTCGTTAGTCTTAGTTAAAAACAACCTTTCCAATCACATTACGTGTCCAGTTTAAGAACATAGTTGCCCGTTTCTAACACAACATGCGTGCATGATAATGGGAGTTTATCAAGTTTGGGAAAAAAAAACAATAGAATAATTTTCAATTTGATGATAAACTATTGTTGTTATATTATATTATTTTTGGATAAGAAGAAAAGGAAGTATCATCATCTGGGGGCCTGGGGGGCTGGGTGAGTAGTTCGTAAGGGGCCTGCCCCGGGGGTTTGTACGAACAAGGCCCTATGCCCTAGGTCTGGAAACTAGGGTCTTGGCTGACACTTTGACCCAGTTTAATGAACATTAAGAACGCACACAGTTATGTGTGTGTAAATTAAATATAAACCTGAAAAAAAACATTAAAATCAAATGGCTAGATTTTCCAATTTGATTCATTCTTTCCTTTTCTGAATTAAAAAAATAAATGATTGTAATTTGAAAATAATAAAATACATAAAGTCATGAGTCTCATCATCCCTAGAAGAGGGTAAAGACAATACTTTATTTTTATTAATATATAATGTATTTTAAATTGTGATACAAAATGGGCAGATGTAATACATGGCGTTGAGAAATGGTGGTGGCGTGGTTTGGACAAGACATGATGCTGCGTTCTAGGTTTTGACATTAATTAGCATGGTCCTTCATTGCTAAAACCAGAATTTAATTCATTAAATAAAGTCATATTTTTTTTTATTTAAATATCACCTCGGACTGATGCCACGTACTTCTATATAATTACATAGTTCAATAATAATAATGATAATAATAATAATATATAATAATAATCATCGTAACAATAATAATACAATGTCTATTCCCATTCCTCCTAATAAATTATTTATGTTCGGTGGGGATTGTATTAGTGTTGGTTCGGTTGGGTTCCGGGACTCACTATGGTTTATAAATTTTTAGAAAAACAATTTTTTATATAAAAAATTATAGATTTTCTATTTTATATATACTTTTTTATTCATTATAAATTTGTTATTCTTATGTTATATTATTATTTCAATTTTCTACTTCAATTGCACATTACAATTTCGATCCGAAGATACTACCGAAATTTGTATTTTCTAATGTGAATGGTAATTTATTTTTGTCCATACTTTTTTTCTAATATATTTTTCAAAAAAAAATAGCACGATCTGATTTTGAAAATTATTTTCTTGCTTTTCATTCCATTCATAGAACGAATAAAATTTAACTCTTATTTTTTTAAGATCAGGTTCAAATGAGGATAAAAATGAAAATTAATTAAAAATAATATGCATTTTGATCTGAAATTTTCATATCGTTATTGGTGTACCTACCATAAGTGAGAAATTAACAAAAAAAAATGTTTTTATGAGGAAAATTTTAATATTTTGAACCGGAGATGGTAGAGTTCTCATTCCCATTTTGAACCGAAATCAAAATCAGGGGTTCCCAGGAACCGGGCTGATGAGTCCCAAGATGAGGGGAGGGGTTCCTATTCCTAGACCCTAGTTCTCATGTACAATCATTCATTCATTCCACTTAAATGCGCGATCCCGCTTAACTAACGCATGATTTGGGAGGAATGGATTATGTGACCCGGCCCCTTCATTCCACAAAACACAGAAGGATGCTGCTTTTGCATGGGCCCAGAACTTCATACTTGGTTTTTACACTTCAAAACACACATGTCTCAAGACTTCTCCTTTGCCTGAACTCTCAAGCCATGCCTCCACTACTTGAATCAGAACACACGACCCGACACAAAAGTGATCCTGTATTTCAGAAAGGGAGGGTCCTGGCCTTGGCTATGGTATCATTGATGAATGATGGTGCGATTCTAGCCCATGCCAACGTCTAGCAGAACACACATGTGGCCCAAGCTTAGTTGGTAGAGTTTCTTTATGCATATTATGGATTTTATCACTACGAAAGCAAATTGCAGAACATTTCCATGGCTCAAAGTTAATTAAGGAATTCGATATTGTAGCTATAAAAACAGAGTTTGAGGTAGTAAAAAATGAAGAGTACTGAAAAAATCAACAACTTGTTGAAATTATGGATACAATAGCTAAAAACAAGTATACGTGAAATCAAAATATATAAAAAATATGAATTACAAAAAAAAAATTAAGTTCAATAAAGTAGTAATAATTTATTATATATTTGATTATTAAACTTTAATTTATTAATATGGAATTATTTATTGTAATATCATTGTATCGATTGTCGATAATACATTACTAATCAAATTCATCTTTTTGATGAAAAGTTTGACGATCAACATATTATTTGAAAAATCTTGATGTCTGTCTCTTGATCCAAACCCACCTAAGGCCATTTTTTCTCGAAAACTGATGGTTGGGTTTGTAATATTTTGTATGTAACAAATAGATATAAAACACATTTGAAAAATATTAATATCATAAAATTTATTTATTATTTTAGAAATATTTTATAAACCGAATCAAAATTAAACGGGTTTTGTCCGGATCCGATTCGTGTCATGAATTCATCTCTCATCTTGCGTTTGCATTGTTCATGGCAAGGGAGCATGCAGACAGGACGCTGTTGCCCATTTGGGGTCCCTGTCTCTGCTACACAAGCGGGTCCTAGTTGACCCGAATTTATTGACCCGGCCCCGGGGGAGAGGGGCTCCCGGCCCACGCAGCAATGTCACCGATTAGCCGACCCGTTTAAGGCCCATCTAATCCCAACGCAAGTGTAACAAAGTTGTAGACATGAATATATAGAAATAGAGAGATGAAGTTAATTTTCCAACTCAAAAGAGTACCTTCTCAAAAAATTATCATCCAAAGTTCATCCAAAATATTTTGTCCCGATGCATACACCATCAAACACACTTCAAATCATAGAAAACTTCTATATAAATTGGTGAATTTTTTATGAATGTGGAAGATATATCTATCGAACACATATCAAATCTCTAAACTTACCGGGCATCCCTTGACCCATCGAGTATAATATCATCTTCATCAAATAAGGGTCTTGCTCATCATCCTTGTGTTTTGACAAGAAATTCTTATCTTAATAATTCATGAGATCTGCTTTGGATAGGACGAACCCTAATTACGCGAGATTATCTTGTCCATAAGCTCTCTCTCGGGTGGAGAACGATCTGGATTCTAAACCAGTCGAGGCTCCACCGCGTTTGGATGAAAAGGGAGCGATCTTTACCAGCAAAAAAGAAAGGGTTCATTTAACCCACCTTCCTCTCTGTGTAGTCTGTACATGCAGTTTTTCATCACTGTAACATTTTATTAATGGCATGGAGTGAGTGCCAGCATTGTGGTTGTCTCCATACGCAGGACCACGGCTCTAATTCCAATGGATTAGTGCAATGACAGCATGATTTTCTCCAAGAATCAAATAATCATCATCAGGGAGGAGTCGACGAAAGGGAAGTTGATGCGTTGTTCTCCACAAATTAATTCATCCAATCCAACTTGCACCATCACCCTCCACTGCGTGTTGCATGACATCCACCCCATATGCCATAATGTCCGACCGAGTACATCCTACCCCTCCCTCGCCTTTTCCAACAATCAAATAAAATAATATTGCTCCCTCTCCGGTTCCTACATTTCACAGCAACCGCAGACAGTGATGTAAGAACGACACCCATGCCCTTCTCCTACCCCGACCCGGACAAAAGCCCATTTACATACCATATGCTCTTCCGGTTCCCCAACCCGGACAAAAGCCCATTCACTGGGGAACCGTCTTACAGCCAACGTAAACCGGATTTTTTTAAAATCCCAGATCCCTGTTTTATATATATATTACAACAAAAACAGGATCAGATTTCTAAGACACATGAGTTTGTATGATCACACACTTGTGGTTTCTATTTGTGGGTTACATTAATTAATAAAAGGGATGTCTTTTATTTATTGCAACCCATCAATTTTGTAATAAATTAGTTTGTCTTGTGATGATTAGAAATAAGTTAATAACAGGGCAATTGAGGATCAGCAACACGGATTCGTATGCAATACGTGGAAGACGAAAGCATCTCGAGAAACACGTGGCAGAATGGAAGCTCCAATTTGAATCTTAAACACGATTAGTTATTGACCCTAAACAGGTTTAGTATTCTGATTAAATGTAAATCACGGGGCGGTCGTCCCAGAATTCCATGGATCCGACAAAAGTGTTACAGCAATATGACAATTTTGCCCCCACAGTTGCCACCCCAACGGTCCGGATCAGTACTCAGCATCCTGCCAATTTTACCACCCTTAGATCATTAAACATCAGCCTGTGGTTTTCAGCGTGACCGCGACTCCACATAATTTCCTTCCTGTTTTTTTTTTTATTATTATCTATTTATTTTCCCGTTAAATATCCACTCATTTTCCGGGATACACGTCAATTACTAATTTGTCCCTCATTTACAAACCGGGACCAGCCACTTCAGTACTCTTGTGTTTTAAAATATAATCTGATTTTTTTTTTCTGAGGGAAAATATTAGTATTCTGAAGATAATCTTCTGGACCCACAGTTTACTATTTCAAAAGGAATTAATTAAATACTTCCAGTTCAATAATTGCTAGGGAAAATAATTTAAAATGTTTTTGAAATTGATAAATATTTTTATGTGATTAAAACATAATTCAAATTTAAATCTACAAGCTTTGTTTTTATCTTAAGCCTTGCGCATTCATTTCTTCTCAACCAGACATTTGTGTTGACACTTGACAGCCAGTGACTTATATGATTAATTTATTAAGGACACGAAACTTATATTTGACCAAATTCAACACAATTTCTTTGAACCGGTCAACTTTTGTCACTCCGATTCCGGCGTATGGGAATTAGGGTTTACTCTACCAGGGTAAAAAATTAACCAGAGTTTACAACACGGGATGAACATTTTTCTTTTTTTTTAAGGTTTGTTTATTAAAAAAAATTGTTTTCGATTGGGGTGAAATAATAAAAACAAAATAAATATCAAAATCAGGGCAAGTGGTTACTGGTTAACAAGGACAACCACGAAACGTGTATTTTTAATATCTACAGCGTCGTCATCGACAGAGGAAGCAGTTCTTTCTTTTGTCCCTCCTCTCATCTCGTCTTCTTCCTTCCCTGAATCCTGTTTTCCGTCTCCGTGTTTAGGGGCCTCTTCTGTAGTGTTAATCTGGGGAACTGGAAGAATTGAAATCAAGTGTTGTTTCGTTCCATGTGAGTGAGGATTGTGTTCGGGGTCCATGGATTTGGGAGGTAATTCAACAGTGAAAACACCAGAAGCTGAGACGGCGACTCCGACGGGGATGCTACCGGCGAAGCCCTCCCCTTTCACCAACGGCGTTTTAAAGCGGCACCAACAACCGGCGCCCGTGAACCAAGACAACCACAGCCACCAACCGGTGGTGGTTAACTACAGGGAGTGTCTGAAGAACCACGCCGCGAGCATCGGTGGCCACGCCGTGGATGGATGTGGGGAATTTATGCCGTCCCCGAATTCGAACCCGGCGGAGCCCACCTCTTTGAAATGCGCCGCCTGTGGGTGTCACCGTAACTTTCACCGCCGGGAGCCAGATGACCCGCGGCCGAATGATGTCCCTGCTTTAGAGTACCACCCTCTTCACCGGCATCACCCTCCACCGCCGCAGATTCAAGGGGGGAACAGCAGTGGGAGCCCAGTAAATTCGCCGTCGCCTCCTCCGATTTCATCTTCCTACTACCCATCTGCGACCCATACCCTTCTGGCCCTCAGCCACGGCTTATCCGGCGCACCGCCAGGAAACAGCTCCCTAGCTTCCGCTCCCTGCAACCCCGCCGCCGTAGCGATATTCAGCTCCGGAAGCCGGAAAAGATTCCGCACGAAATTCACCCAGTACCAGAAGGAAAAAATGCTGGAACTCGCGGAGAAAGTGGGGTGGAAAATGCAAAAGAAAGACGAAGATGTGATCAACGAATCTTGCAGTGGCATGGGCGTGGATAAAGGCGTCTTCAAAGTATGGATGCACAATAACAAAAACGCTCTAGGGAGAAAAGACTCCCTCCATCCACCCCCGGAGACCACTCCCCTGCTCCCGCAGCCGCCACCGCCGCCGCTTCCCTCCTCCACCGCCGCAGCATACACCCAAGACGACATCCAACTCAACAGCTACCATTCAGCTCCAGGCACTACAAACGGCTCTCCATCTTCTTCTTAAATCGGCAGAGACAGATAGCTAGCTTCTAGATCCCCGAGTGTCTTAATTCTAATTCATTTCCTTTAGATGTTCCCCACCCAAATCACTTAATCAATCTCTAATCACTCTCTTTAACCAGGCCTCCAACAACCAGAACTCATCTTGTCTCTTTGTAGGATCCCTGAAACAGAACCCATTCCCCTGTCCGAAAACTCAACGGCACCAACGTGGGGTTGGCACTTCCAAGTTAATTATCCTACTCTCGGGTCTGAAGAGAGACACAACAGAAAGAAAACAAATGTAATACGTTATTCTGGATGAGATAATTATTGAGTGATGCGTCATTTCCCTTTACAATCATGGCGGTTGGTGGTTATCCCACGGCAGCATGCGATTAGATTAGATTAGATTAGATTAGATTAGATTGGATTCTGGGCGCAGGCTGGTGACTAATGAATGACAGACAATACCCGATTCATGCAATGACATCATTATTTGCCAAAAAAGAAAAAAAGGAGGAGTTACTTTTCCCCATTATTAAGAGTTTTGACTAGTGGTCTGCTTGCTTGCTTGGTTGGTTGGCTGCTCCTTGGTGAGAAATAAAACAGAACGTAAAGTTACTTTCTTTTCACTTTCATTAGCATCCTATTTCGGGTAGTCTATTTGGTGGTAATTACACACAAGTGGCCCAAAAAAAGTAGAATTTATAATTGATAATAAAACTGATTTTGTAATAACTTTGAAATTATTCAAAAGGGAAGGGAGACAAAGTCTCGTCAATGGACAGCGCGGGCGGAGGCGTGAGCAACATGATTTGTCAGGAGCATGATTTTTACTTTTTAGGAAGAAATAAAACTGAATATTTTGGTAAAATTAAACATAAAAAAAAGGTGATTTATTGGTGGGGCCGCGGACCGGCTCTCGCGTTGAGACTGAATTGATTGAACACGCGGGTCCACTTTTTTCCCTCACATTAACTCTTTCCACAGAGAGTTGGTAAAAATCGGGCGCGTTTTGTCCATAAATTATTTATTTATTTATTGTTATTTTATTTTGGTCTTATTTTGATTGGATGAGTTGAATCCATTAACCATACCCT
The DNA here is from genome assembly GCA_002189035.1 of Utricularia gibba. NCBI lineage: Eukaryota > Viridiplantae > Streptophyta > Magnoliopsida > Lamiales > Lentibulariaceae > Utricularia > Utricularia gibba. The sequence continues at coordinate 176,395 of NEEC01000016.1, read as the reverse complement.
ACCCTTGGTTAATTGAAAATGGTATAATATTTTTCTAATATAAAATAAAACAAAAAAATGAAGAGTACAACTCACATTGAAAAAAGAGCTTGACTGTGAATGAATAAGATGGTTTTCAAGGACCTTCCCCATGGCAATAAGCTTAGAAATAGTAGATGTCTGAGTTGTAGCAATGAAGATATCAATATCCTTAACGTTCATGATATTGTCAATTTAACATATCTAATCCTCACAGTTTAAGTTCTAATTTATAGAAGATTAGAATGATCATTGTATTTAATTATTTGCACTGTCTTCTCCAGCGCTCCGGGATTTCACTGTTTCATCGGAGCTCTTTCCCGTAGTGGCTTTTCTTCCAACGCACTTTGGCATTCCTCTTTTGATGTTCAGGTCGCTATTAGCTCGAAGGTGTGGTTGGTATCGTGAGATGCTAACAATACTTAGAAGGGTTTTCGGGTATGTTAACATATTACGATCCAATGTTCACCTTCTCCGATGAAGACTACATTGATCCTATAAAGGGATTACATAGATGAATGAGGTTTTTCTCCCAACATGACACGTCTATTTTAATACTAACTTTAAATATACAAACACATGCAACATTACAGGAGAATGACATCTTGAGTCTTAACAAAATACTACTTTAAGTTACTTCAATCATGATTAGCACAAAATAAAATATATTTTTGCATATAACATCTGTTTTTGATAAGCATTTCTATTAACAGTATTCGTAATTTTTTTAAAAAATAATGTTTAAATATTTTTATAAAAAGTATAAATTATTTTCAAACAAACCCTCAGTTAAGTGGGGCGCATGTGTAAGTCAGAGAGTGCATGGTGGGCTCCACTCCATTCCTCCACATCAGCGTAGTTAGGAGCAGGTAACGGACACAAATTGCCCTAAATGCTCCTCCATTCCCAATTCATTTTTCACACACAGAGCTGTCTTTACTTGCTTTTATTTTTCAAGAATTAAAAAAAACACAAACAAAAGAGCTTGCTTCTTTTTTTTTTTTTCATGTTTGAAGATGGAAACATAATAAAAGGGGGTGGGGGTGTGGTTTATTGGGGGCCCACATGATTATAAAATTTAGGGGGGGTCTGCTGGCTACGGATGTCAGGCTTCGTCTCATTCTTGCCACATGCTTTCTGCAACCGCATTTACTCACCCCTGCGCCCCTTTCTTTCTTCCCTTCCTCTTCTCCTACAAAACCTCATATTATTACACAATTCTGCTAATGAAGACTATTGACTTGGGGTAGTCAAAACCTCTTTATTCCACCTTGTTACATATTTCTTTACTTATTTCCGGAAATGCTGACATGTATTTGTGGAAATCAATTTTATTTTTATGAAAATCATTTTTATTCTGAATTATATGATGTCGAAAATCATTTTGAGTAAACTGAATTTACTCGTGTAAACTCAATAACGGAAACCACGTCATCATTTCCGTAAATCAATCAATATGATCTTACAAATAGTCCAAGCAAAACTAAATGGACAAGAATCCTAATCCCATCTTCTTCTTGCGGATTGAAGGGTTTTATTGGTCAAAATGCCCAAACAGATAAATTTACCATTTATCAGCATTTTTTGGGTTTATTAGACCAATATTTATTAATGTTCAAAACCTTATGGGCCATGTCAGCCTGGGCTTGACATCTCTGGGCTGCCCGAATTCTGGAGTGGTATCCACCAGCCCACACTCCCGATTGAGCCCGCGGCAATTCAGAAGCGTCGTGGAGTCTGGCCTAATTTAAGGCTATTTTCGGTATCATTCTTATTTTTCTCATTCTAAAAAAAAAAAAAATTTAATACATAATACAGCTATTTTTCATTTTTCATAATAAAAATGAAAAATGAATTATTTTGCTTATCACAATTTATGATTCTCATTCTAACATTTTTTTAATACTATCCGTTTGCCTTATCTATTTCAAATTCATTTCTTCAATTTTCTTTTCTAATTTTTTTACTTCTAGATTGTGAAGGAATCAAAGTTCGCATCTTTGATGTGAATGGTCATTTTCTATATCATTGAAAATTGATTTCTCATATCTTATTACGTAATCTTTTTTTAAAGTTACATGATATTATTTTATTTTATTTATCATTCACATTTTCTGAAAATTTGGTCCTAAAGTGGACCCCAGCGGGTGGCACCCTTTTTCACTTCAATCTGCAAAAAACGTGATTAGCATTAAATTGGGGACTTGTGTATGTTTTATTAGTGAATAATGGAGAGTGTAAATCATTAATTAGGAGTGGGGTGTAGGCTGACTACTAGATTCACAATTATAATTGATGCACACCAAATATTCTTAACTCCCAACACGAGTAGGCCGCCCCGCCACATCCCCCTAGCCCTAGCCCTAGGCTTCTAGTTTTAGTATCAAGATGCATAATTTGGTAGATTAGGGAGGCTCCCTGTTGATGGAGCTGAGCTGAGCTGGGCTGCACCCCGACCCCACTCATACATTTTGATGGCGTCTGCGTTCATGGCTCTGATCCGCCACGCCACTTCACGTGCTTCTTCTGCATTCAAGGAACCGGTGAAATGAAGCAAAAGAGAAGGAAACACTTTGTTGTTCACCGATTATGATAGTGTGCCGTGCAAAATAATGGACTGCGGTGCACCGCAGAGTCAGGCCATTAAAGTTGGGTGTGTGGTGTGGTGATGATGACGATACAAATTTGTCTGGTTTGACTTCTGTGGCGGGGTATTCAAGTCTCTGTTCTGAGTATTGAAAGTTGTTACGTTGCTTTTTGCGAGATGTTAATGAATGCGCCCGCCCGGAGGGAAGCGCTGCTCGGCGGTCGAGGCCATGGCACCCGCCGATGAGCAACTTCGTTCCAGTTGCTGCTGCGCCATGGCAACTTGGACGACTGGGGCTTGCTGAATGCAGCCAGAAACGGACAGAAGCGATGTTGAATGGAGTGGGATTGAGGAGGCAACGCAGTCCTAGTTGTAATAATACATGTAGCATTCAACTTCGAATCAATGTAAAAAGACAACTGGTGAAGTGAAGAGTGTCTTGGTTCAGACAGGGAAGAAGAAAGAAAGAATTGTGATTTGGTTTGAAAATAAGAGGAATTTAAAACAATTCCGTCGCATTCCCATCCAGGGAGAAGTAATCCTTCCCTTGATCCTCGAAAAGCCAGCTTTCGAGCATCGAAAAGGCGGTGGGATCCGGTTTAATATCGACCGGGGAACATGTGGGCCGTAAAATCTCTGACTGATGATGCGGTATGGCGCAGTAGTCTGCGGATGCCGCTTTCTCCGTCTTGATCTTGGTCGGAGTCTCGCCGCTGCAGGAGGAATCCATCGCCGCCGTCGGGTTATTGGATGAATTCTGGGTGCTCGAGCATCGAGAATCCTGGGGCTGAAGCGCTTTGCTTTTCTCCCACTGTTTCAGCAATCTCGATATGTTTTCGGTGCTGGAAGCGTAGCACGGGGTTGTCTTTGAAGTCGCCGCCAGAGGTTTGCACACCTGGGTGTTGTGATTTTCCGATGATAAGGCATCCTCGAGTGCTTGTTTCGCGGTTTTTATATCCGTCTGCAAACGCCGCTCCCATTGCCCCCTTGACAACGACTGGGCCGGCGGCGGCGCCGTGGCGGAAGACGGCTCGTCATCAGTTTTTAGCTTCTTCAGCTTCTTCTTCAGATGCGTGTTCCAGTAGTTTTTAATGTCGTTATCTGTTCTATCCGGAAGATACGAAGCGATGGCTGCCCATCTGCAAAACACCGAAATTCAGAACCATCATCACCGTTAAAACAACACAATTCCACCATCAAAAACCCCCATCTGCATTACTTGTTCCCCAGCAGGGCCTGTAGCTGCACAATCATCTTCTCCTCATGATCGGAGAAGCTCCCTCTTTTAATCCCCGGCCTGAGGTAATTCGTCCATCTCAGTCTGCAGCTTTTGCTGCACCTCCTCAACCCTGCTCCGCCAGAAAACGTTAAACGCCAACATACGGATCAAGACAAACGACATAATGAAAGACACCTGTAGTGTTAGGCACCGCTCTCCAGTTCCCAGGCCCGTGTTCCTGAACATAAGACACCAACATTATATCTTCCTCCGGCGCCCACGGCCCCTTCTTCACCCCCACCTTATCACAGCACGGCGGCCGGCCCATCGATCAATCCCCCACCGTCGATGTCTTCCTTCTCCCTTCGTAGCAGGCTCAGTACCAGTCCGCGATTGCCTGAGTACCCAGCTGGAGACAACGATCTCTCTGACCTGACTAAGGTTGTTCCATGTGCAGCAGCGGGCACACACTCACCCACATATATATACAGATGTGGAAGTGTCAAGAGAATAAGATAAAGCAGAGTTACAGCGGCGTAAATGAAAAACAAAAAAACTGAGGGAGGGGAGGAAATGAGAGTCAAAAGCTGAGAGGAGATGAGGACAGCAGATGCATTAATAGGAAGAGTCAGCTCAGCTGCGTGCGCTCGTTGCAAACGCCTCTTCAGTTTGCTTCCCTTTGGACTTTCTCACCACTGAAGCCGCGTCCTTTTGCTGGGAGCATTCAATGGCGGCTGCTTTTTAACTCTACCCTCTTTCACCAAACCCCATCCCCCATTTGTCTGCGCCTCCCCTTTCCATTTCTTCCACGTCACCATGGTAAAAAATGTGTTTCAAAATAATATTTTATTTTAAAAAATCAGAAAAAAACCAATTTTAAATATATGTTTATTCTTTATATGTAACAAATAAAGATTAGGTGATCATATTTGTAAATGAAATGTACATTAGACATGGTAAATTTTGTAACATCCCCCTCTTTTTTACATGATAACAAAAGAAATTTTTTATGTATTTCAAACACCTATCCCATTCTCTTTTATCTGCATCGTTTTTTTAATTCTTTTTAATATCTAAGGTTTGTATGACTTAAGAATGGGTTCAATAATATAAATTTACAATTATATCTATATGTTTCATAAACAATTAATATCCGATTAATCATTACCTATAAACATATTAAACGAAATTTTAAAATCAATCCTGAAATAGTTGGATGAGAATGATTTCCTATTTAATTCCATGTTTTGAATAATTATACAATCCTTGCCAGTGTTCACATTACTTACAGTGCAATTATTTATTTTTACTTTTTATGGAAAAAACACACAAAATAAGTGGAAGCAAAATTGGAAAATTCCCTGCCCAGTAACTCTGTAACATGGGGCATGACAGCCAAAATGATTATTATCCGAACTTTGTGTTTAGTGGGTGCGCGTAATAAATAATAATTTAGAGGGTATATTATGTGTGAATTATAGAAATGATAATAATAATAAAAAGGGAAGGGAGAGGTCGGGTGGCATGGCATTGATTAAAGTATATGATTTAGCACGTGCCGGGTTGTGGGAATACTTGAAGCGTTGCATGTGGGACAATTAAATGTTGAATCTAAGGGGCGAGGAGAGGGGGGGCGGGGACCCGGACCTATTCGATTATCTCACAATTATGGGAATGGGTACTCTCCTCCTCCTCCTCCTCCTCCTCTTTACTTTCAAAAAGGATATCATGATTATAATTATAGGGTGGTGGTGTATATTTACCAAAAACCCAATGAAGCAACAGCTCCTGTCTTGATTTCGTATGACCAAAAATTATGTTGCTAGCCATTAGGGGGAGGTGTGTTACATGCCATATGGTATGCAAGACTCAATTTATGTTATTTTGTATACTTGATATTGGGGAATGAAAACTTTGGAAATCTATTTTTGTTTTTTTATAAAAGTGAACATGAAAAATATGATAATTGACATAAGTAAAAGTAGATTGTATGTGTTGTGTGAAAATGTAAAGATATACTTTTGATATTGGTAAGTGTTCTGTTTGTAAAGTAGTTTGCTAATTTGATTCAAATATTTTTATTTTTAATGAAACAAAATAGAGAACAAGAAAGAAAAGATATTTGAGAGATGAAAAATAGTTTTGAGATTTTAGTAGTATGGTAGGATAGCATTTTTTACAATTTACTTCAAATACATCATTGTGTTATAATATACGATATTGTTTATTTCAAATATATAATCTTCATATTTTAAGTTCATTTCTTTTGAATAAAATAATTTGTATCCCTCACATAAACTCTATCATGACTAACGAATATAGAATATCACTTACAACTCCCTCCCTTATAAAAACATTCTGGATTGTTCTGCGGTTCGGTTCAACTTGTCCGAAAATCCTCGGGTTTGGAGCGAACAGCGAATGCAATGATATGGGGCTGAGGAGGAGGTGGGGTTGAATATCCGTACGAGTATTTTGGGGATTTGTTGTCCAAAGGCGACAAAAGATTGTTCCTTTGTAGGAGTCAGCGGCTGGAAGAAGTTGCCTGGTGGGTGAAGAACATAACATACACCACTGGCACTGGCGGAGAGTAAAAAGGAGCAGAGTTTTATTCATTTCCATCAAAATGAGGCTCTTTGCCTGAATCCATCTGTTTCACAATTGGAATACATAGAGATAAATGAATATCACATTCCAGAAATAAACAGTTGAGAAGCTGTGAATCACTGGACAATGAAATGAATACAACGAGCAACATCTGGGCTCTCAACATTACGAAACAACCAGATAGATCCAAAGATTGCAACATGATAGGATGAACCAACTGATGCAACTGTCGGGCCAACTTTATTGCTCTGTCCTGCTTCAATTCTTGTACGAAAACCAATCACATCACAGAGGGCCACAACAAGCTAATCAGAACCAGAAAGAACGCACCCATTAGTTAGGCTCTTCATGTTTTTGTTCAAGAAACCTCTCAACTCAAGCTGGGGATACATCAAATGAGGAGGATGATAATCCCTCGACCTGTAATAGTAATGCCCACTCTTCACGCATTACTGCACCATCTTCAAAGAGAAGAATGAATTCTCATTGAATGTGTTTAGTCACTAAATTAAATATATGGAGAAATGTTTTAGTAGGAATATTAAATGAGATAAAACGTATCTTGATGACATGAAATATGCTTCTTTTATTTTCAATATAAATAAAAAATAAGGAATTAAAGACAAAGAATAAAATCAATGTAAAAATACTTGAAAAGGATGGATTCAAATATCCCAAATTGAGAAATATCAAATCCTGACTTAATTACTCGTGAATTTTATCCCACTTAGCAACACACACGATTTTATAAATCATCTACCAAGCACACTCATACTCCTATTCTTCCCACAATAAACAACTCACTGCTAGATACCGGTTTATAAGTAAACCATAAACCGTCAAGTTTTCCGGTTCTCTCCCAAAAACCCGGTTTAAAAACTCATGTCCATTGGGCCACGCTTCTTTCTTATTTCTTAAACTGGACGCTTGTTACGGGCCCTTGTAGGCCCAATAGCCTTTTTCGTATTTCGGATGGGATGGTCGGGAATTTCTTTATTTTTTATTTTTATTTTTTAACCGCAGTGAAACTGAAATGTGAATAAAATAATGTGAACTTTTCCTTCACCAAGAAGGAAGCGGCAGAGCGATGGGTAACTTTTTGCATGAAAAAGTAGACGGTGATCGGAATCAAAATACTCAAAACGAATGTTCATCGAACTTGACACCACGCAATAAATTCATTAATTATCAAATCGGACCACATGGTTTTAAATAATTATATTGCACTCCAGTGAAAATTATATTTTAGCTCCAGGCAATTAATATATCAATTAAGTGGGAGATGTCCAAAGAAGAAAAACAATGCCTTCTTAATAATATAATAACACAAGAGGGGCCGTGGGGAGAAAAGACGAAAGCACTTTTTTTTTTCACCAGGATACTGTTCCTTTACCCCCCTCTATAATTTACCGTCAGTAAAAAAAATGGACAGAATAAGCTCGCGATCTTATTTGATTTTAAAAAACAATAACGAAAACATATTTTTTTTCTTTTTTCGCTGTAAAGGAATAGGAATCATGCTACTTTGTAAAAGGTGGCTTATCCGTGTCAACGTATGAAATAAGCATCTTTAGGCAAAAAAAAAGACATCTTTATGAATAATATAATAATATTCTTAAAATAATAATCCTTTCTTGTTTGTTTCGTAAAGCATGATAAAGAAAAAAAAAGCGTCCTTATCAATAATGTAGCAATATTCTTAAATTTAATTCCAAAAAAATAATCATGTCCATTTCTTTCCATATTCATTATGTTATAGAGAGAAACACCTAATTTTTAACTTATTCAAGTTTGAGATAATTTTAATAAAATAGAAATTGTTGTTTTTAAAATAAGAAATATTTTTATTTTTTTAGAAGCATAAGGTTTTCATATTAATGTTGTTGAAAAATAAGGTATTTGAAAAAGAATAATAATGTAAGGGTGGCTTTTGCATTATTGGAGTTGAGTTGCTGCCTGCTCATGTGTCCATGGGCTCCCCCCCTGCTTTTCTCCAACTTTTTTCATTCCAGAACTGGGGTGCCACGTGGGCTCCAATCGCACGAGCCACAGGGACAGCTTGGTTCGCATAATTGTCACCAAAATAAATTGTCATATTAAATACAAAATCAAACCATGTTACGGACAACTGTGTCGCAAAACAGATGAAGATGAGTTGTTTTATTTGGGTAATAAAGGGAGGAAAAGGGATTTATTGTGGAATAAAAAAGGGTTTAGAGTGGGGGCGGGAGAGATGAATTGAACAAAGTGTGGTGCCCTATTCGTTAATGATTAGATGAAGATGGCAATGCATGTACATGACATAACATGGTGCGTATTTGGGGAGGGGGCCCTGGGGGCACATGGGTGGGTGCGAATACAAACAAACAATCAGGGCAGGCCCAACGGGTAATTACTAAATTAAACTATTCTCCTGTTTGTTATCATTATAACATCTTTATTGATTTTAAAAAATGTTGACATGAGTTTAAATTAAATCAATTTTATTTTTACGAAAATTATTTTTATTCTGAGTTATATGCTACGGAAATCATTTTGAGTAAACTCAATAACGTAAGCCACATCATCGTTTACGTAAATCAATAAAGATGCTATTAGGGATGTTTATAGATTGGGTATTATCTAAGATTCAATAAAACCAAATCGTTTAAGAATTCGACGAACCTATAATAAATAACAATTAGTTGAAACATTTTATAAATGGTTCAGATTCAAATTTGAATTCTTAAAGATCGTTTATTTGAATTCGAATTGATTATTTCTTAATTGTATATAAGTAATTTTGTAGTAAGACTAGTTATGTAATATATTGTATTTTTATTAAAAAATATATAAATTATTTAAAGTTGACAACATAAAATTATCATTGATATACCAACAAAATAAATTAAACTATTGTCCTAATCAACCCTTATCAATTATGATTAGCAATGCCCCCTCATTATTCGAGAATGGACTCCGTCACATTATATGATTCCTTGTTTCATCATGACTTTTAAGCACACCTATTTCTTAAATATTTTCTTAAAATTTTTTTAAAATAATTATCATTGTATATCATAATGTGTGAATATTGGATAGAATAACCGTTGATTAGGTACAAGATGTATTTTGGTTACCACAACATGGTTTTATATATGATATGTATACATTTTTCTATTATATTCTCATTTTATAGTATAAAAATATAAAAATAAAATAAAATATAAATATTTTTTCATTATTCATTCTTACACAATATAAATTCTCATTCTTAAAAATTACACTCTTTAACAAAATACATAAATGACTTCATTCTTCTTTTCCTTATTCTAATTTTTCATAAAATGAGAATGTAAAATAAAGAAAATATCCAGAACATGTCCTTAAATTTTACCTGAAATTTACGTTTTTAGCTCGGTTTCAACTTATTCCGAAACAAAAAAAAATTCCCTGAAATTTGGAACATTGGTTTCGTGTGAGGTGGATATGATATAACATTTTTTGAATTGAGATAGAACACTGTGTGTTCCATTTATTATTATTATTTAGTGAAGGGTAGCTACACACATACTTTTAGGTTATATTTATTGAAGTATGGATGGAAGAGAGGAAAAGCGAAAACAAAAACATTACAAAGGTCACTCGTTTTCAGACACCGGAGCAAAACGTAGACAGCACGAGAGAGAAAATGATACCTACAATTCCACGGGCATTCTCCTCTCCTCGCTGCCCTAATCCCCCCTACTCCTCTGCTGGACCATCACCCCTGATTCCGGTTCGGTTCGGCGCACATGGACCCGTACGCATCAGATAGATTCTACTCCTTTTTAATCTTTTTTTGATCAGTAGACAAATTTTAATTTTATCTCCTAACCGCTGTAATTATATTTACCATTTTGTTAATGTTATATTTTTAGTTATTTATGTTCCATAAATATGTATTAAGTAATTAAGATAAAAAATGTATATTTAACATATAGTTTTTATTATAAATTATTTGATAAATATTTTTAAAATATATAATGGTAAATAATTTTGAAAAATATGGTTTGAGAAATTATGCAACAAAAAATGGTTTATCAATTACATATCTAGACTTGGTTATGTTTACAAAAATTTTTAAAATGATTTTGTCTTAATTATTAAAAATTCTAATCTTTAATTATTAAAAATAGATATTTAGATTCGATAATTAAATTCAGAAATGTTAGTTCTAATATTTAATTTATTAAATTTCATGAAATAGTTTTAAAATCTCAATATTGAATTTATCGCATAATCTGAATCACATTCAAAATATAGAAAATGGCCCTATTAGAATACATGTCTATCGAACAAACGTAATTCTCATTACGTATGTGTTTTCAAATATATGAATACGTCTACCAAATATGATCTTACATAATTATCCTCAGTGCTTTAATAGTAACGAGGATTTATCAAATGCCTTCGAACATGGATCTCATTCATCTCGAATATTTCTGGAAGTTTCTGGAACCATATATTGATTTTAATTATTATAATTCTGGAATATGCATCTCCATTATTCACCAGGAACGAGGGCTCCCAAAATAATTGCGCACAAACTTAAAAAATATTCCTATTTTCAGAGTGGAGTAAAGGATACTAAAAGTGACGGGGCAGCAGTCTCTTTAATAACGATAATGGTAATAATATCGTTCATGTACATTTGAAATGTTGAAAGAACTGACATCGGGTGTAATAAAATAAATAAATTAAAGAAATGTTGGAAAAGCGAGGTATTGTGAAATTACGAAACGCACCCTAAAAAGGTTCTGGAATCGCCATTTATTTGGCATGGGAAGAGGAAGGAAATTGACAGTGAGACTGAGAGTAAATGGCTATGGCGTCCCCTTCATCATCACCATGGCTGTGCTCTCTGTGACTGCGTGCTCTTTTGAGGTCGGAATTGGAAGCCGCACATGAGTTCCGTGTTGGATGTGCAATCAGATCTCACTAATGCACCAAGATCGGCTTGGGCTTGGGCGTGACTCTGTGTTTTACAGAAGCACAGCCATTGGTGGTGGTACTGAAGAGATTCCATTTCATCTCTGACGATGGAAACCCATTAATTTCCCCAAAGCAGCAGAATTGAAATTTATTGCTTCCTTGAGCGCTTCTCTTACCAATGACCATGTGTGCAGTTGCTCCTCCGATCTATAAATACACTGACTCCTACACCAGACCCCCTCTATCTTTCTTCCCTCTCTCTCTCTCTCTCTACTACTGGTCTTCCACGCACTCTTCTCTTCTTCTCTACCCTTTTCCTCAGTTCCCCTGTCGCCATCGGTTTGACCGCTAGTTCTGCACGACAGCCTTTGCTTTTCTTCTTTCTCTTTCGTTCGAACTTTACAACGCTTCCGGGTTTGTTAGCTTCAGTGCTGAACTCTGTTAACTTGTCGATGACCAGCGACAATACTCTATAGTGAGAGAGATAGAGATCCATCTCTCTATCTACCGCTGTCTCAACGAATGCGGAATGGGAGTGCAGGGAGAAGAAGAAGGGGTTGTTTCCATTAAGAAATTGCTGTTTTTTCGAGGTGGGATAGTTTGAAAAGTCATTCGAAGGTAGCAACTTTCTCCTGGTTGAACTTCATTTGGAGCAGTTTTGGTGGGTTCCCGGAAAATGGCGGAGGCTACGGATGGTAAAGCGCCCCCGGAAACAGAGAAGAAGAAGGAGCAGAGTTTGCCGTTCTTCCAGCTTTTCTCATTTGCCGATAAGTACGACTATGTGTTGATGGTCGCGGGAAGCTTAGGGGCCGTCGTTCACGGGTCCTCTATGCCGGTTTTTTTCCTGCTTTTCGGTCAAATGATAAATGGCTTCGGGAAGAATCAAATGGATTTGAACAAGATGACCCATGAAGTTGCCAAGGTTCTTCTTCTTCTTCATGATTACTGCCATTTTTCAGTGTTTTTGTTTCAAAGTGTTCACCAGATCTGATCTTGTTTATTTGTTTGATTTTTTGCAGTATTCTCTCTATTTCGTGTATTTGGGATTAGTAGTCTGCTTTTCTTCTTACGCAGGTGGGGCTTCTGCTCTTTTGTTACTGTGACGCTTATCTTCTCTCAGTATCATGTTCTTGTTTCAGTTTTGTGTAAGAAGCCAGTTAACAAGTCACGTGGTTTCCTGGACCCTCTTCTGCTTATCCGTCTATTTCTTGCAAGCATTCCCATCTTTTTTTAATATTATCCCGTTACGGACATCCTTCAGTTTGAATGCACCAGATTCGATGTTTCCACTGTTGATCATCTCTGTTTGCTGGTCAAATGCTACTCTTTTCAACTATTGAATCTTTGATTTCCGTTATTCTCTAGATGTTAAAGAAGATTGTTTTTGTTTACCCATGTCCAATAAGCAGAGATTGCTTGCTGGATGTACACCGGTGAGAGGCAAGCCGGTGCTCTTAGGAAGAAGTATTTGGAGGCAGTGTTGAAACAAGATGTCGGTTTCTTCGACACGGATGCAAGAACAGGTGACATTGTGTTCAGTGTGTCCACAGATACACTGCTTGTGCAAGATGCCATCAGTGAGAAGGTTTTTGATAGTTTCTTCTTGTTGATTATCTGGTTTCTTTTCAATGATGCCTTTATTGAATTTTTGTGTTTCGATGTTTCAAGGTGGGTAACTTCATTCATTATCTTTCAACGTTCTTGGCTGGATTGGTTGTCGGCTTCGTGTCAGCATGGAGGCTTGCCTTGCTAAGTGTGGCCGTCATTCCTGGTATTGCCTTTTCCGGTGGCTTATATGCATATACCATCAGTGGTATCACTTCGAAAAGCCGGGAATCATATGCGAATGCCGGTATTGTTGCGGAGCAGGTGAGGTTACGGATCACTGGTTTATTTTAGCCACCGCGCTTCAGCTGATGCACGCCACTCATTCGATGAAATGCAGGCGATATCACAAGTTCGGATGGTTTACTCCTATGTTGGTGAGACCAAAGCCCTCAATTCATACACAGAGTTAATACAGAACACACTGAAGTTGGGATACAAGGCTGGAATGGCTAAGGGGCTGGGATTAGGATGCACCTATGGAGTAGCGTGCATGTCATGGGCACTTGTGTTCTGGTATGCTGGTGTTTTTGTAAGAAATGGGCAGACAGATGGAGGGAAGGCATTTACAGCCATATTTTCCGCCATCGTTGGTGGAATGTAAGATCTAGAGCTTAGACTTCTGAACATTTTAGTTGAGAGAATAGGTTCTTATGCATAGAATTCTGCAGGAGTTTGGGCCAGTCGTTCTCAAATCTTGGGGCGTTTAGCAAAGGCAAAGCTGCTGGTTACAAGTTGATGGAAGTCATCAGACAGAAGCCAACCATCATTGATGACGATGTATCAGAAGTGAAGTGCTTAGATGAAGTCAAAGGAAACATTGAGTTCAAGAATGTGACATTCAGCTACCCCTCTCGACCGGATGTCATCATCTTCCGGGATTTCTCCATCTTCTTTCCCGCCGGGAAAACAGTTGCAGTTGTGGGTGGAAGTGGTTCAGGGAAGAGCACTGTTGTTTCTTTGATTGAAAGGTTTTATGATCCCAGTCAAGGTGATCACCTCTTTTATCTGGTTGCTCCGACTAATATGTTGTTCTTTTGACTCTAAGTTGATCATGGGTTTGGAAAATTGACAGGGGAAGTTCTGCTGGATGATGTCAATATAAAGACCTTGCAGCTGAGATGGCTGCGCAATCAGATCGGATTGGTGAACCAAGAACCTGCACTTTTTGCCACCACCATAGTGGAAAATATTCTCTATGGGAAGCCTGATGCTACCATGGCGGAAGTTGAAGCAGCGGCGTCTGCTGCAAATGCTCATAGCTTCATCACGTCGCTTCCGAACGGATACAACACTAATGTCCGATCCTTTTGCGATTCTTGAATCATCGTTCCCGATAGCTGTTTGTGTTTTCAACTTCAGAGATTGTGATTGCAGGTGGGGAACGCGGTGTGCAGTTATCAGGCGGCCAGAAGCAGAGGATAACGATTGCGAGAGCTGTTCTCAGAAACCCGAAAATACTTCTGCTCGACGAAGCCACTAGTGCTCTTGACGCAAGCTCAGAGAGTATTGTCCAGGAAGCTCTGGATAGCCTGATGGTTGGGAGAACGACTGTGGTCATTGCGCACCGTTTGTCGACTATAAAAAATGTGAACTCCATCGCAGTTATACAGCAGGGGAAGGTCGTTGAAACTGGAACACACGATGAACTGATCGCGAAAGCTGGAACCTATGCATCGTTGATCAGATTCCAGGAAATGGTTGGCAATAGAGTGAATCCCGCCACCCGACGTACGCGGTCGACCCGGCTGAGCCACTCGTTGTCGACGAAATCGCTCAGTCTTCGTTCCGGCAGTCTCAGAAACCTTAGCTATTCATACAGCACAGGGGCTGATGGTCGTATCGAGATGATTTCCAATGCTGGGACTGATAGGAGAAACCCAGCAGTGGCTGGTTACTTTTGCAGGCTTCTTAGACTCAATGCTCCGGAATGGCCGTATTCGGTCATGGGAGCAGTGGGATCGATCCTCTCAGGATTCATTGGCCCAACCTTCGCCATTGTAATGAGCAACATGATCGAAGTGTTCTACTTCCGGAATCCAACGATCATGACCCGGAAGACGAAGGAGTATGTCTTTATATACATTGGAGCTGGGCTCTATGCGGTTGTTGCTTATCTTATTCAGCACTACTTCTTCAGCATTATGGGTGAAAATCTTACTACCAGAGTTAGGAGCATGATGCTTGCAGGTAACAAAAGTTTATCCATCTCTTTGTTGCAGCATACATTTGCTCATCTTATCCTTCAACAATGTCAGCCATCTTGAGGAACGAAGTGGGATGGTTCGACGAGGAAGAGAACAATTCCAGTCTTCTCTCTGCCCGTCTCGCTACCGATGCTGCTGATGTGAAATCAGCCATTGCAGAGAGGATATCTGTGATCCTGCAGAACATGACTTCACTTCTAACATCTTTTGTAGTTGCGTTTATAGTTGAATGGAGGGTGTCTCTCCTCATCCTCTCCACCTTCCCTCTCCTCGTGCTTGCAAATTTTGCTCAGGTAAACACACAAATCAAATGCTCTTCCATTCAATTTTTTTCTGTAGCATGATTGATGATGACTTCCATGCGATTCCTTTACATCTTTTTGTACTGAAACCCCTTGAAAACAACACCATGGGAAATTGAACAGTGGTTTGTGATAAACTCTTTCTGTTGTCGGAATGTGGACGAGCTCTGAAAGTACTGGACCCTGAATAGCATTCAAAGTCGTCGTTTTTTGACATGGGTTTCTCTGGTTGTCAGAGATTCTTTTACCCATGACATCATTTCAATTTCCCCTTAACATTTCACTAGCTTTCAATGCCTGCATCTTATTGAATCAGTGGAGATTGACATTATCTTACCCGTAGTTAGTAATAAGTTTTTCTTCCTGAGTTTGATGTATTTTTGGGGTTCTGCAGCAACTGTCGTTGAAAGGTTTCGCCGGAGACACTGCAAAGGCGCATGCGAAAACCAGTATGATCGCCGGTGAAGGAGTGAGCAACATAAGAACGGTTGCAGCCTTCAATGCACAGGAGAAGGTGCTGTCTTTGTTCAACCACGAGCTGCGTGTGCCGCAGAATCGCAGTCTTCGCCGCAGCCAGTGCTCAGGATTCCTTTTTGGCCTCTCCCAGCTCGCCCTCTATGCATCCGAAGCTCTGATTCTTTGGTACGGTGCACGCCTAGTGAGTCAGAGTCTCTCCACTTTCTCCAAAGTGATCAAGGTGTTCGTGGTCCTGGTGATCACGGCTAATTCCGTCGCCGAAACAGTGAGCCTTGCCCCAGAGATCATCAGAGGTGGTGAAGCGATCGGTTCGGTGTTTTCAATCCTCGATCGGGGCACTGAAATCGACCCCGACGACGAAGAAGCAGAGGAGGTCACAGCAGTGCGTGGCGAGATCGATCTGCGCCACGTCGACTTTGCCTACCCATCCCGGCCGGACGTGCTCGTCTTCAAGGACCTCAATCTACGCATCCGGGCCGGCCAGAGCCAGGCATTGGTCGGTGCCAGCGGCTCCGGCAAGAGCTCTGTTATCGCACTCATCGAAAGATTCTACGATCCAACAGCAGGGAAGGTTATGATAGATGGAAAAGACATCAGGCGGCTGAACCTGAAGTCCCTGCGCCTCAAAATCGGCCTTGTCCAGCAAGAGCCAGCCCTTTTCGCAGCAACCATTTTCGACAACATCGCATATGGGAAAGATGGCGCCACCGAGGCCGAAGTGATCGAGGCCGCAAGATCCGCCCATGTTCACACATTCGTCAGCTCATTGCCGGAGGGCTACAAAACCCCCGTCGGCGAAAGAGGCATCCAGCTCTCCGGTGGCCAGAAGCAGCGGATTGCCATCGCTCGTGCCGTTCTAAAAGACCCCTCGATTCTCCTACTGGACGAGGCCACCAGCGCTCTCGATGCAGAGTCAGAATGCATGCTGCAAGAGGCCCTGGAAAGGCTGATGCGGGGACGAACCACGGTGCTGGTTGCCCACCGGCTGTCCACCATACGAGGGGTGGACAGCATCGGCGTGGTTCAGGAGGGGCGCATCGTGGAGCAGGGCAGCCACAGTGAGCTGATCAACCGGCCGGACGGAGCCTACTCCAGACTACTGCAGCTGCAGCAGCACACTGCCTGAGTTTTGGCTGTTAACCATTGGTTTCCACTTGATTTTTCGTTGATGATAACCCATGTAGCAGATGATCATGTGCTGTAGATATTGGGATCCCCCGCTCTATTCTCCTGCTGCACTTGCTCCCAAATTTCGACTGTTCAGTCTATCTGGTCATCCGTACATCTGACCCACCTTATTACAACAACTCGAGTTGGACACGTGACTAAACCCATATTTTGGAACTGGGTGTACGGAAGTATTTGGATTACATGAATTTCTGCCTTCACTTGTAGAATAGCATCAGAAACAACCATTTATACCATTCTCGTTATAAAATATTGAACATATTCTATCATCATCTATGATCAAAGGTAAAAATTGCGAGGTGAAATATTACAATATTAATGTTGTCTTCCTATTTATAATCAGATAGTAACTCGTTGATTTTAAGATCATATATAATAATAAGTTAAGTTCAATTACCAAAATATATCATCTTTTTTTTTTAATATTGCAAAAAAGATACATATGCGTATCCACCAGTAATTACAATAACCTAGTCCGATGATAGTATATCACAGCATCCACATCTTCCACACACATGCTTTCGAATGCAGCATCTGTTGTGGTGGCTCTTAACATCTTGAACCAGTTTTCTTCTTGAGCACAGCATCCACATCCTTCAGAAAGGGAGAACATGCTTTCAGATGCAGCATCTGTTGTGATCTGGGCCGAGCGAGTTCATGCACCGTCATCAATGGAAGAAGGCAAGAGAAGAGACTCTGGGAACACAGTATTTTTCCCTTTCTCCTAACCAGAGTAGCAGGGAGAAGAGCACACAGGAGGACGATGCCTGATTCATGAAAATAGCATTTTGTGGCTATTCGGGTGCGGTGAACCCCTTTACCCAACTCTCTCCATGCCTCATTGTTTCCGGAAATTCTTTGTTCCCATTCAGAATTTCTCATTCCTCTCCTGGATTCCATTTTGACCACGTCTATTCGGGTGCGCTGCCAACCAATGATTTCGAATCGGGGGCATCATTTCTGCTCTCAATCCCTCACATTTCTTGTTCCATTACTCTTTGGGGAAGATGGATGCCTCTTTTTCCTTTGAATCAAAACCCCAATTTCAACTCGAGCAAATCGCATGGTTCAAAAAATTGTTATTAATAATACTCAATTTTTAGTGAAATAGTATTGCGATTATCAATTTAGTTCGTAAATTTCAAATCGATTATCAAATACCTCCCTAGATTGTTAATGAAAAAGAATAGAAAATTTACCTATGATTAGCTATTCTTAACGCTTTGTTAAGATAAATACTTAAATTTACTGAGGTAAAATTTATGCGTCTATATTAATAGCACATTGAGGGGATATAGTTAATGGGTTTGTGGTTTGAGTTTATATAATTTATAGCTATAGAAAAGGGGATTCTTTTTTTTTTTAATTCCAATTCAATTTTTTTTTCAAATGATTAAATTCACACAAATTTACCTCAACTTGGATTTAAACCCATTTAGATGCTGTTGAAGGGTTATTTTATTTAATAATATATTTAAATTATTTATTTAGGTAAATATATGATATATTTATAATTTAAAATATGTTTAATACATATTTTATAAATTTATTTAAAACAGATGAAAATAACTTAATTTAAAAAACTATGTCAAAATTGAAATACAAGTATACAAAAAATATAGATTAATGATTGTTAGTGATCTTTAATTTTTTATATAATTGATTATTTTGTTATAATTTTAGAATGTGAAATTATTTGTTTTTTTCTAAAAAGATGGTTAATAGATTATTTTATATGTATTGAATAACACGTGTATCAAATAGATGTTTGGAGATGTAAATAAATTCATTATATATAGAACAGAAAATCATATAATTTTTTTTGAATAGATTGTAGTTTTTGAATAGTTAGGGGATATTGAAAAGAAAATGAAAAATAATAAATAACTAACAGTTCATGTTCTCCCACACGGTCTCTGTCTCCATCCTAACGGAGATCATCGCTGGCTTACAGACTTGCGACCCCATGTTCTCACCCCTTCAGCAATGCCTTCATAAAATTTGCATCTACATCTTCTTTTCTTGGAGCAAATGAATTAGATTTAACACCAGAAGAAGGAGAGGAATCAAGGGAAGCTCCCCGATATGTTTCAGAGCCGTGAAAACGCATCTCGGCTGCCTTCCTCATCTTCTGCTGTCACTGATTTTCATGGTTTCTTGATGGGGAGATCGGTGTCTTTTTCTGGTGCTGATATGCCCCCGGATGACGAGATGTCGGACGATGGCTCCCAGTTTCACGGCGAGAAGAAGAGGAGGCTCCATGTGGAACAGGTTCGGGCCTTGGAAAAAAGCTTCGAATTGGGTAGCAAACTGGAGCCCGAACGGAAGATGGAGCTTGCCCGGGCTTTAGGCCTCCAGCCGCGTCAAATTGCGATTTGGTTTCAGAACCGCCGTGCGAGGTCCAAGACGAAGCAGCTGGAGAAGGATTACGATGTTCTTAAACGGCAGTTTGACGCCATTAGAGCTGATAACGAGTCACTCAAATCCCAGAACAAGAAGCTCGAGTCGCAGGTCAGTCGGGAAATTTGAAACTCACTTGGTACGCTTAACGGGTTTTCCGATAATATTCATCTAGGTTTTGGTGAATGTTCAGATACTGGCTTTGAGGAAGAGGGAATCATCTGGGGGGACGATAAATCTCAACAGAGAGAAGGAGCATTCTTGGAGCAACGCAACTGATAACACCGGGGCCGCCACCGCCGCCGCAGTGTTGTTCCCTCCGTCGATGGCTCTCGGCGGAGGGTTGACGGAGCTCCTCCACAGCTCAGCAGGAGGAAACCATCCTCCTCCGAGTACGGCCGGAAGCGCAGGCCTCTGCAACCTCCTCGGAAGAATTGAAGAAAACCCTGATCTTTGGCCATGGACAGACCCGCAAAGCTTCCATTAAAAAAAAAAAAAAGAGGAGGTGCAGAGTTTTCCCGATTCCCCACTTCACCCTTTTATTTTCTACTGCAGTTTTCACACGAAAACATGAAAATGGTTAAAAAAATCTTCGGATCTCTGGAAACCAATTCCATGTACATCAGCTTTATAATCAAACTCCTCCTCGTACTCATCATGGAGCCCCTTTACAAAAACACGAAAACAGTTCACTCAGAAATAGGGTTTTTTTTTCTCAATTCATGAAATGGTTCAAGAGCACAAATGGAGACACACAGCAAGCTTTACAAGAGGGCGATCAACTTGGGTTTTGTGGAGCCTGGAAGTGAATAGGGAATGACGGATGGCCCATTTTCCCCATACAGAAATTCCAAGATTCTCTACTGCTGTGATCAACGTTCACCAATCATCCACCCCACCTGGAGCCACATGCATATACAATATAATATGGTACTCATATCATATCATCCCAACAATAGGTACAAGAAAATTATTTGAAAATAAAATAAAATAAAGGAGATGATATATATATTTTTTTGTAAGCATTCCCAATTGGTAACTTAAAAGAGGGAACAAACACATCCCATGTGCTTATTGAACACTTCGTGGACATGATTTTTGGTTGTATGATATTGAAAACATGCAAACTATTCCATCAAAATTCAAACTTTATGTTACTATAGCACCATGGGATTGCCCAATTGAAATGGAGCAGAAAGTTACAAGCCGAGTGGGAGAAATAATAGAAACCGTACTCCAACAGTGAAATTGGACAACTAGCGATGAGAGGTAATTTTTTTCTACATCCGATTATCGAGTGTAGTTATAGGGTGCTATTTTTGTTGAATATGGTGCAAGATGTGGTTGTTGAGTGTGGTGCGAATTTTTCATGTCCACTTTTTCAAATTAGTGTAATAGATTTGTTGTGTTTTATTTCTTCATGAGACGTCACGAAATGTTACTGAATTTCCTTCACATCCATGCGGATTAGGGTTTCATGGGGGGTGGCCGATGGCTCCCCGGCAGAATCCTCACATTCTACTACGGTTTCCGATAGCCAGCAGGATCATTGGTGTTGTCTTCTTGATGTGGGTCGGAGGCCACCGAATACAGGAATAACGATGATGAAGAAGGCAGCGAAACTCACGAGCAATAAAGCAGACGGCTTTTCTTCCATGATTACTGCATTATCCTCGATCAGAACCTTGAATAAATGGAAGCATACCTCCATAGATCTTAGGAGGTAGTAAGCATGTGCGTTTATCAGTGCTTTGTACGAGTCAGATAACAGCAAGCTATCGAAAACTTTTACATTCCGGAAAGAAAAATACCCATCTCCTTATTTCTTGAATCAACCTTATTGCTTCACTCATTCGTTTATTGCTAGACGCCATGGGGACCCGGTGGATATCTAGGGTTTTGTTTTTCATTTTGTGACTTGTTATACCAAGGGCCATTACATGAGACTTTTTCTAGAGCATTTGATAAACAATCTAAAGTTAAACATGTTTGAGGAGATATTTCGAACATGGGTGATCTTTCTGGAAAAGTAAACCAAAGATAGGAAAAAAGTACAATCATAAGAGTTGGATAACTAAAGCAAACGTAAAGTAAGGATAAGTCATTACAAATAATAACTATTTCACGGTCATTTCTTCTGGAAATTGTACTCCATTTACAAATTCAGATCGTATATGTGTGAAAAAATTGGACATCCCCTATATAAAATTTTTGTGTTAATGTATGAGAAAGAGAGTAAAAATGGCATGTCTAGATCAAACCCTATATATGGGAGGAATAAAAAATGCCATATAAATGCCTTGTGTGCTTCTACTTTGAGATAAGGAAAAACAATGAGATCAATTCACAATTAAAAATATTTAAAAAAGTGGCACAATTGAAAATTAAAAATCAAATTATTATAGTATTAAATTTCAAGATTAAATACAGCCTGGAAAATACATTGCTTGTAGTAATTCTTGTAAAAGTGTCAAAAATGTTTTGATGGTCATTAAATTGCAGGGTTAAAAAAAAAAAGGAAAAAGGAACTTATCCAGACGGCGGTGAAGGTTCAGTCAGCCGCAGCTGCGACCCATCCATCCCGCTCCGTTCATTCGCGTGGTCGAGTTTCAAATCCGAAGACGATTTGCATTGCCGCCGCCTTCAATTCAACCCATCATTTTGTCTTTGAGGTAAAAATTGTCTTACGATTATGATTTTCTTCTTCCTGCTCTGTGTTGCAATTTGTTCCTGGGTTATGTATCACTCTTCTTCTTTGCGTTCTCAGTTTCCTGTTTTTGGTGTTTTTCTTACATCTAAGAATTGGTAAATGCTGTTTATTTTTTGGGGCTCGGGTTTGTGTTCAAATTGTTTTGAGTAAGCTGAAATTTTTAGTTCCCTAGTTTGTATGCTGGATTTGATTCGTTCTGTAATACCACGCCATGGAAAATTCCTTTGCATTTGCATCCTTTGTTCCGTAATTTCTTCTCTTCCGGTGTTTTTACCTTTTCATCAAGTGCTTTCTCGAACTATGCACAGGTTGGCGTGCTCCCCATTTTGCGTAGTCCACGGGCTGCACCTCCCTTCGATCCCAGCCCAAAATTCAGTCTTCAGAAACAGAGCTGTAATGCAAGCTGCTATTGCTTCATTCACTGTCCCAGCTTTAGTGAATTCCTCGCACGTTCGCCATGTCTTGAAATCGCCTCTACGAACTTCTCTGTTCTCCGATAACAGAGATAGTTGCAGACCCTTTTCCCCTTCGCCTAAAAAGCTCTCGAGGAAGTTCATATGCAAGCCCCTGGCCGGAAAGTACCTCGCTGATGATTATCTCGTGGTATGCTTGCATTTCCAGTTTGTAAATTGTGTACTCCTGCATGCGAGTAGTGTATGTGTTGCGTCTTTTGGATAGATTTCTTCTTGATATTGTAAGGTTGAACCTGCTAACTTTGGACATGAATTCTGTTCCAATTTCACTAATGGTACAGAAAAAGCTATCTGCAAAGGAAATTCAAGATTTGGTTAGAGGAGAAAGAAATGTGCCATTGATAGTCGATTTCTATGCTACATGGTGTGGTCCATGTATTTTAATGGCACAAGTGTTGGAAACGGTATGATGTGTTTTCTTCAAATCAAGTACTGTTCTTCATTTTTACAATATTGAAGATAGATTGAATAGTACTCAGTAGATTTCAAGCGAGTTCAGTTTGTGAACAAGGTCGATGCCAAGCTAACCCCGCGGGTGTGGTGTTATGCAGCTTGCTGTTGAGTACCAGAATAAGGCATTGATCGTGAAGGTAGATACTGATGATGAATATGAATTTGCTAGGGATATGCAGGTAACAAGCGAACTAAGCCCACAGCACCTGGCCATTGATTTGGTAACAGCCATCATGGTTGCCTGTGATGCAGGTTAGGGGATTGCCCACAGTGTATTTCATAAGTTCCGATCCAAACAAAGATGCCATCAGAACCGAAGGCCTCATTCCGATAGAGATGATGCGATCCATACTTGAGAATGACATGTGAAGGGGGACTTTGTGCCTTTGACTTCCAGTGCCATCTCTAAGCTGACCAATATGGTTACTGTACCCTAAATTCTGCTATGTATGTGATGTTTGAGTTGTGCTATTTTAGTTCATCATATTATTCTTGATAGATGTACTATGAATTTTGTTGCGGCCTTATTCATTTGACTTTCCATGCATGTTATTGTGTATTCATATTGTTTATGGGTATGTTATCTAGTGAAATTGCAATTCCAGAACCCATTAAATAATTTGGACTCACTGTTATGCATAGTTCCAGCTCTGGTTTATTCTTGATGGAGATTCCTAAAAATCAAATGTGGGAACTTGAGAGTGAGATCCATGGATTCCTCGGTATGCTAAGCGAGCAAAGATGTTCCTGTATGGATCCTTTTCTCTCTTCTCCTTGAGAAAACTAAGGCATTTCTCAACTTCTGTTTTCACTTGCAGATACACCAAATCAGCCGTCTCCTTCCTCTTCAGCTCCGCCTCTCTCCCTGAATAAGCAAACACATTATCATCCTTCACTCAGCCTTCTCACAACAAAAAACACACTGCAGTGCACCTTTTGTTTCTATGGGCTTCCCGAAGTAGTAATAGAATCGTCCCGGTACTTTAGGTAGGAGCACTGGAAGGTATAGATCTTGGTTTGAAACTTCCCCTCGTGCCTCAGTCCTGTTGCACATTGTTGCTATGGAAATTCGGAAAGACGTAAATTTAATGCGGGATAGGATTCAAGGTACCTCAACTTGACTGCTTCTTGGGTGAGCTCTTGTATGCTTTGCTTGAAATATGGAATCCTGGAGAGGTCATTGTAGTCCAGGAGGAGCTGTTCAGATTTTTCAAGGAGGGTTCGGTTATTCAGGATATGAACGGCAGGGGCAGAGAAAGTTGCTCAGAAATCTTACTTCGCCAACATCATCTTCTCCAACACAACCAAAAGGAACGATCTTTGCTCCAAACCTTGCCGCTATTCTTACAAACTCCGATTGTTCAGGCCAGAACAGTTTGTATTCCTCCCCCTGATAACGTTATAACATCAGCATGATGCAGGTACTTCTGTCTCCGACAAAGGAATGCTACCTTTCGATGAAGAGCCTCCCGAACTCCCCCTGGATACAAGAGGGCATGGCAGCCTGATGACATGAGTCTGAAGAAATTAGTGCCTGACACTGGAACAGCTCCCACTTTTCTGATAATGTCGAAAGATGAAATGGCAGGAAACAGGCCTTCCTTCTCCTGAACATACATCATTGGGTGTGCAATACCCCGAAGAAGTATACCCCTTTCTTCCCAGAAGCGACCAACCATAGGAACCGCTTCGAGGCCAAGCATCATATGGTAACCAACGCAGAGCACGGGTCCCTGTGAGGGAATCCCACCCAAGTTTCTCACCAGTTTCCCATTGTCCAGAGTCGAGATCATCACCGGATCTGTTATGGTTTCTATCCACCTGGATGGATAAACCAGCAAGTGAAGTGAGTAGCTATGAGGCAGAGGTGAAAATCAAGTCTTCTTCACCTTTGTGGACCGTATAATCTCTGGAATTCATCAGGACTGAGAGGCAAGTAATCTGAGACGTAGTTGTGGCGTAGTCCCCGCCTGTAAAAACTGGCACCAGTCAAAGTCGGAATCAAATCTATGTCCGGATCCTGCAATTCAAGCCAAGGAAGACTGGATTTGGATGTTCAGATACACTATGGGTATCCATGGCAGCAAGAAATACTGTATATTACCAGTAAGAGAGCATGGTTGCTCTCATCAAAGACCCGAACCTCGCATCTTTGGATAACCTTACGAAGCCTTTCAGCTTCCTCTTTACTGGGAAGTAACTGGTCTCTTCCACTGAAAGGTTCAAAAGTCAGTCAGCTGATAAACATAGAATAGATCAAGGAATGGAGATGGGAAACCTGGCAAGAACTAAAGTTTGAGCTTTGACAGAGTTGAGTCTCGAATTCGCGAACGCTGCTGCGGATTTGAGTAGCTCGAGCTTCCACACGAGCGTCTCAATGCTCACAAAATCCGAGAGTGCCTGCCAATCACTCACAATATTCAAGAATCAATAAAAGAATCATGTGTATGTTTCATTTTGCAGTTTACTTTTTCTTTGAAAGCCCAGAGAACATATAGCTACCTAACAGAAGCAAAGCATGTGCTTATTGAAGCTTCTGTTGATTCACTTCGTCAACTATAAGCTTACTGTACTTACGGAAAGGTAAGCTGACAGGGCTTCATTGTCTTGAGAGATCTCTCCAACGACGTGTTCCAAAGGAAGAAACTTCCCAATCTTTTCACCCACCATTTTCAATGGAACACCTGATACCGAAGAACTTGATACCAATCCGATTATTAAACGTACGAATGATGAACATGACAACGCCTTTCTTCTCAAGAACACAAACCTGATAGCACGCTTATGATGAAAAACAGACTAGACGGAAGTTTGCTGGGAATCATCAACGTGGCTGGTAAGAGTGCTTCCGTTTGAAAAGGGTACGCACCATACGAAGTAGCTGTAATAAGAACACGAAATTTGAACAAAGAACCTTGGCATATGACAAAAGTATCTTCCCCAATACAAAGAAAGCTATATTCTTTGCCTGGATTTGATAAGATCAACATGAGGTCGATAGACGGGTTTCGAGCAGCAACGGCAAGAGCCAAGCATCCTCCAAATGATTCTCCAAGTATGTATATGGGCTTGTTCGGGGCACGAGAATGCTCCATTTTAACCACATCTTCAACAAGCGTGACTAGGCCTAGATTCAACATGAAGTACGGAATTGATCTCACATATCCTTACAATTGCATCATAAAACTCCAAATGAAGGAAAGAGGCAGTACCAATGAAAGATCTTCTGTCTGTGAAGGGAACGTGCAGGCACCACGTATCGAACGCCCTCCAAGAGACGAAGATAGTGTGAGTAAAGAAAGTAGCTAACCAATCGCGAGATGGGTTTTGGAGATGGAACATTACTTGCAAAGTCTATGGTGATGCAGCATCAATCCGAGTCCATTACCAGTCAACCCTTTAAACAAACAAAACCAAATCTAGTTGAAGCAGAACATTGAAAGCGGAAACAGCTTGGAGTTTTGAACATTTAAAGTTCAATTGATTCAGCGCACCAGGTAAGTAGAGCAAAACAGGAGCATCTTTTAAGCTCGGCCCGCAATCCAACGGCACCAACCACCGCGGCGGACCGCCCTCTGTTTCTCTAACCAGTGTCGCCGACTGAGCGAAGTAATCTTTCAACGTTGATCGGTGGCTACTTTTCCCTTCAGTCAAGGGGGCATCGAGCGTCGGGTAAGCGGTGGGCCAGGACTGCGTGCTGGCAGGAGACAGATGTTTCTCGGCGGAGACGATAGATGCAGACACGTCCAGTTTACAGGAGGCTCTCCAGCGACGGAGAAATGGAGGCGGAGCAAAGATGCCAGCGGAGGCAGCGGTGGCATAAACGGCCACCATGTTAGCTTCCGCTTAAACCACTCCTGTACCGGCAGTGCAGATAGATTCCGATCCGGGAAGGAGATTGGGCGCCCTGCGCAACGTGGTGGATGTAATTACGTCTAAATAGGAGTTGTGCATTTGAAAAAGAAAGAAAAAGACAGGGTTTTGTCGTACTCGTTTGACTCTTCACACACACATGACAGAGCCGACACGCGCCGCCCATTTCAAAAATTTCATACAAAATATTAAACATAGCTTTTAAATATATATTCATGGCACTATAAAGCTATGTCTAAATTCATTTATATTAAGAAATAAATTTATTTGACAAGTATTGTTATTAACAACTTTAATCGTAATTTTCATGATCAAAAATTTTTTTTCATCTATATTTTTTAAATATAAACGAAATTAAAATATCTAATTCTGATAATAAAATTTAAATAATAACTATCTAACATAATTATTAAATATTTAATAAAACATTTTAAACATATTTTTCAAATGAATCTAATTTTAAATATATATATTTAAGGGCAATTACTTGATTATGATATTTTATATTGGTTATAGATAGGGAAAATATATGTTTAAATACAAAGATCTTCCTAATTTTATACAAAACGTTTTGCTCAAAAGTGAAGAATGTGTAAGTTAAACGTTTGGAACGGACAATATTATACAAGAGTAATGTATATCATAATAGTATAGTTATAAAATATATGTACCAACTATATATTTATCTATAGACAACTATCTCAAACATATAATCAATTAATTATCCTGTAAAACTTCCTCTAGCTATTTAAATATTACATGTATGTAATTATTTTGACCTAAAAAAGTTCATCAGTTTGTCTCCCGGGTAGTTGGTAGTTACAGACTTTGGGGAAATGATGTTCATCAGTTTGTTGGCATTTGGTCATTGTATACCAACTGGTGCTTCCTTGCTTCTGTAACAGGATTTTCGTAACATCAACTAATGGTTGACTAAAACAGAAAAATGGCGAAAAAGAGAAAACACATGCTGCACAGATCACCGGTGCTGCAGGGAAAGAAGGCATTTCTTGCATTAGCCTCTAGGAGCCAGAAGAACAAGTGAGGGAGATAGATAGATAGATGTCCACAGAAGCAAAACTTCATGCATGAATCCTCTCTTTACACCTCTGTTCTCCCATCGCTCCCTTTCTTTCTTTTTCTCTGGAGTCAGGTCTGCCATTGGGCTCTCACAAGTGATGTGCAACCAGTTACTTGCTATTTAAACCATAAAAGTTATCAATGAAGTAGATAGGAATAGGGGAGTCCAATCTACAATTTAGTTCAGTATTATGCAGCCAAGTTTGAGGGGAGGACAGCCTTATTCATCATCTTTTTGAGACAAGAAAATCCCAGGAGACCAAACCATATGGGAGAGGTTTTCCCTTCACGTTTCAAATGGTATTGCAGACTCCAGCTGCAACCGGTTCAATCTGACAGTTCCCAGAAGGTATTCTGGGAGCTCTGTCTCCTCTTTACCCTGCAACCAGTTGAGAAGAAATTTTGAACAAAAGACGACTGCTTCAAGCCTCTGCAACATGTGCTAAAAAATGGAATGGTTAAGCCAATTGTGACACTCCACGGCAGGCTTTTCCAACGATAGTTAAAAGCGTTCATTTCAACCAAGAGTGACATAGTGGGCTGACCTCTATGACTATTGCTAGGTCAATGACAAGGCTCGTGACGTAACCGAGAACAAGGCCGATGACACCCCTTGCGACTGAGGAGGAACCAATGTCAACGTCAATCTGCACAGCATGAGATGATCATTTGCCACAGCCACAAGAGATCTTTGAAGGATCTAATGATGGTTGGAAAGAAGATGACCTCGAGGAAGTTGTCTTGCCTCAGGTACTTGCAAGTTACTGCTTTTCCAAGGAGGCATGCTTTTGTTCCAACTGCACGTTTTACCATCCAGTAACCCTGGCATTAAGACAGAAAAAAAAAAAAAAAAAGAAAAAGATGAACAGAAGATGAGGGAGGAAGTTGATTTATTCTGAGACTAGTGGTAGCAGGAGGAACCTCGACTATGCTTGGAATAAGTTTGAATCTGGAATCACGGAACATGTCGGTGCCCTCAATCCACTTATCCAACAACGAGTTCTTGTTGACCGGTCTATCTGCGGCATAATACATAACAAGGCTGTAGTTCGGTTTGGCTGGAACCTGAAGAAGCAAACAGAACAATAACAAAGTTTAGCAGCCTGTATTGGTAGAAAACCAGAAGACAACTAAGAGAGCAAAGTATGCAATGCTTAATTAACAGCAAATAGTTGATCTAAGTTAATGTGACTAACACAAGTAAAAATTTTGATTGATAAGCTCCTATTTCCTAATGATATTAAGCATTAGTCTGTGAAACAGAATTTCTGCACCAGAAAAGTTATTGCAAAGCTCACACATACTGGCAGACGATCTAAGCTATGTGTATGAAAACCTGAAGATTGATGACAATAATGAATGGCAGCTTTTTTCCAGTATCACTCTGCATTAAGAGAGGAATATGGACAAAAAAAAAGGATTAATAGGCAAGATTTACCATTGGAATTTATCAAACATTGTAATAGTGGATTTAAGAATATCCGAGTAGAAAGTTTCACACAGGATGTTACACTATTCTTTTGTAGGGTACTGAAGTGCATGCATAGAACATGCAGATAATCGCAGGGTAGGTTTTTTGAAGCGTGCTCTTCTCATTACCTGAACGAGGCTTTTGGGATGTGATGCAACTTTCGATGCATAATCTTCCACCTTGAACCAGTCAACAGCAATGAGCTTCAGAAGAGGTTCACCACCCTTCACCTGAAACAATATCATGCACCCTAACTCTTCATATCAGGATGCAATGTGAGCTAGAACCATCTGTACGTTTATTATATGTACCTTCATGTTGTCTTTCAAGTAAGTCTTTCCTCGGATCATGAAACCAGAACCATCTGGACAGGACCAACAATTTTTATCTGCATCATCCTTTGCTCTCCTCAAGGAACCATGGAACTGACCAGGATCAAGACTAATGGGAGGCACATCGGAGTTCAACTCACTAGAATCTGGAGCTTAATGAAAAGGAAAACACATCCTCTGAAAAAAATAAGCCTTCGTGTTTTGTGTTCAGCTATGCAGATGATCAAAATTCTAGAGGCAATGAAGAACAGAGAATAGTGTGAAATAAGGGCAGGAGGCGGAATGAAAAATACCTGAAGTCCTCTTCCTAGTAAAACTTGCTATGGCCCATGAAACATTTTTCAGCCTAATCTTCTTATCCTTTTGAACAGAACTCAACGGGTAAGTACCAAAGCATCTATAATGTAAAACAATGTAGTATTGTAGACAGTAGAAAGATAAGAAAAAAAACAAGACCTTTTCTAGTTCTGTTTCATCATCACTATCCTCATCGTCAGAATCATCAGTTGCATCATAAAACTGATCCACTGTTTCTTCTAGATCCTCAAGCTCACTACTGCTTAGAGAAGCATCAGATACTTTTGACTGGACTAC
This sequence comes from Utricularia gibba, assembly GCA_002189035.1. Lineage (NCBI taxonomy): Eukaryota > Viridiplantae > Streptophyta > Magnoliopsida > Lamiales > Lentibulariaceae > Utricularia > Utricularia gibba. Next base: position 145,846 of record NEEC01000016.1, on the reverse strand, counting down.
TGCAGTAGGTAAATCAGCCACGAGGGTTGGATTTGCTAAAACATACTCCTTCAGTCCTGAGGACCAGAAAATGTGATCCCAATTGAGGAGTGAATGAATGAAATCGTTTTACTTAGGAGAGTGGTCAAGAATCCCCATATAGTATTCCCGTCTTCCACTTCCATTTAGGGATGCATGCCAAAGAACAGGTTAAAGCTACATCAAAAAACATGTCCTTCTTATGGGCCCTTAGTAGCTGAAATTGCAACCATGTTACTACAACATGCCATCACCTGGATGAACACTACTGTAGACCGCATTCTCCATGAAAGTGGGGCAAAAATAGCTTCAAAAAACACTAAAACCATAGCACACCTGATACTTGACTGAGTAAAGCATATGGAATGGTCCTTTCATAATACGGCCAGCGATTATTCCTCCACTTACACCAAGTTTTGAGGTTTATTTCTAGTGTCTGTGTGACAAGGCACCGGGCATTAACTTGGGGGGAAGATGCGGTTATGTTTCTGATCTCCCAGGTGGAAGCTGCATGTGAATATTAATCAAATCAACTAATTAGAAAATTCCAATTCATATCGAGTTAACCTGTATTTCCTTTGCACCATAAAAAATAATCATGTAATAGGCTTCCCTTAATGCAGGTATGTTTGAAATCAAGACAATGATTTCAAAAGAGAAATACCGGGCATGTCTATAACAATAAGACTTTGATGTGAAGAAATATTCAAGACATAATTAAAGGCCATACATCAAGTAACCCATGAACTAAAGAATTCCATTATTTTGTTAAGGTCATCACAGTTCCATAATAACATACACCAAGCACCAAATATACCAATTTATAAAGTCATCATTACTACATTTAAGTTTCTTACGACTAACTCTTGTGCGCTTGTAACCAGATCTGGGAGGCCGCTTGTTGTGTACTGAAGGAAATTGCAAAATTGCTGCAAGAATATGCGTATCAAAATCCAAGCAGTCAATTTTAACCCCAAATATACCAATTGATCAAGGATACAAGCACAATAAAGAATCAATAGATTTCATGTCCTCTATCTTATGGTTTCTACAAAAAATACCATCACCATGAGAAACTTGAGATCATATAATTCAGTGAAGGCAACTGACACTTGAGGCTGTCATAGAATTGATTTTCAGATACTAGTATGACTTTATTTGTCATCTTGAAGTACATACAAAAAATGTCAATTTTGAAAATATGCATCCTTGATTAAAAAAGGTTTTATAAAATGACTCCTCAAGTTTATTCAAGATTCTTTCTGTTAACACGATATCCTTGATCATGGTTCCAGAACACTCAACATTTTATCAGTCATTTTCACGAAAAAATATGCAATATTCTTACTGTAAGTTCCATCCTGTGCTCGGAACCATTGTCTTGAAAACACAAAATCCCTTTTGTATTGTCGCCTGCAAAAAAAAAAAAAAAAAAGGAACCGATTTTCACCTAACAACAATGGACATCAAAAAATGAAATTATTTTGTTTCAAGCTTCATGCAACAATCACCCGAAGGATAAGGAAATGAACTTTTGGATGATAAGTTTCAAAAGAAAGAGAACAGTAAATTCATTAATTGCATGGAAAATAGATCTACAAGCAAAACATTATTCTTCAAGTGGGAGCAAATAATATTTCCCCTTTAGCAACAGCTGCGATGAAACACTTAGAAAGACTTACCAAGTAAGATAACGGGGTTCAAATGTTCCGTACATAACATCATAATGCCCATCTATAGTGTCAACCAACTCCAAGTCACTCGTCATAGTATCCCACCTGTAGATGAACTTGGTAGAGGTAAAAGAGTGCTTATTTTTTGTCCATAAATTTTCGACCCAACTGTGTTATAATATTTTTCGTTTTTCCATAATATACAAAGTAATAATGCAGCGTGATGCAAAATCCTAAATCTAAAATCTAAATGCAACAGATAATCTTAAAGGGTAAACTCACTCATATCTACTTTGTCGATCAGGATTCATCACAACCTCAAACACAGTATCTGCGCTTGCATCAACAACTGCAACAGCTTTAACTACCACATCTTGACCACTCTAGAAAGAAGTTCGAAGAAACCATCGAATGCCAATTTATCAGAAACCACACCAAGTTAACTGATTCAAGTAGATAATGACTATAAAAAATTGGGAAAGGCCTGATAATTAACTGAATCATCAGGCAGAATTCCTATCAACCTACTATCATTCTTTCCCTACCATCTATGGGGTGAAGATGTCATTGATATAAGAAATAAAAGACTACCTTTGAGCTGACAACATCTTCAAATATTCTGACACCTGTGAATCAGAGAGAGTTTTAAAATGAAAAAAAGGTGAAATTACTAATGATTTACTCAGGTGATTTTACGTTCACTATGTTAGACGTTATAAACATGATCACCTATTTGACATACTTTTCAAATAGACTAGAGTCAAAACAATGAGGAATAGAAAATGTAATTTTGTAAGATTAGAAAAGGCAATGGGCACTCAGCAGCCACCCTGTGGTAAACCAATGAGCAAACCTTGATTCAGAGTAAATCCAAGTAATATTAAAAAAAATACCATTTACAGTATGCACACATCTCCAGTCACATGCTTCGATGACATCCCCACCATCTGCATCATAGTATGCATCGCTTGTAGCATCAGCTCCGATGCTTGAAGCTTTCCTCAATAGCAATTCCGGCCCTGCAACCATCATACAACAAACAAGCAGGTAAACTGCGATCTCTTTTCTCCTTAAGATGGAAAACTTAACTCAAAGTAGGGGAAAACATACAAGAAACATAAAATGTGAAAAGATGGAGTCGATATTGGAAACCATGAAAATGGAAAAGAATGTATGAAAAATGACATAGTATTCAGTGACTCTTTTTCAGAAGCCTTCGACAGGAAAATGAACAAAAGCAGCATATTTTTCCTCACTCAAGGAAGCACAGCAGTTGATTAGTAGGAAAGAATGGGATTCCAAAATCGAATTTTGTCAACAAAATAACTATCTAACACAACTCAAATATTTCCGATCACAGCAGCACTCACCTTGTCCTATCCTAATTAAATTTTTGAACCCATGTGCATATCTTCGTACCCTAGGGCGATGGCCCTCCAGGTTAATCCTTCCAATATAAGTGAGAAAAAAGAAATACTCAGGATAACATTTTTTCCAGTTTCAACGTAACATTACAGTTTCAACTCAAATAAAGGGGAAATGTGAGCTGTAATAGTTGAAGCATACTCATCATCATGTTTGTTTCTCAGAACAAGACTTTTTGAGAGATCGTTCTCGGCCTGTCATTGAACAAAGAAATTAGTCAATGCTACTAAAACATGAAAAATCCTGTCAAAGAAAAAATACTTTGGAAAAAAAAAACACTTAAGTAAAAAATCAACTTAATGTGAATTATTTTCCTTCCTGATGAAGAAAATATTAGTATTGGTGTCTTCCAAGCACTCTTAAATGTACAAATAAATAAAAGGCTTTCGAGGAGCAATGGCTAACTCAGATAAAAAATGTACACTTGATGAAGCCATTTTAGGATGCAACAAAAATATTACAACCTATAAAAGACAACATAATTTTCTTTCTATTTAGGTCGACATTTCATTGATACCTGTTGCTTTGCATGATCAAATGCTTCCATCCATTTTCTGGCATCACCAACCGAAGCACAAGCAATCTTAAGAAAATAAAAAGATATGTATGAGACTTGTGTAGCAGGTTTTCTCATGCACTAGCAGTTATACGTAACTAATGATAGATGAACCAAATAATACCAATAATTAAATCTAAATTCAAACATTTGTGATTGATAATGATAATGTTGATAATACTAGAAATGCACAGACACATAGTTCACGTTTTAAAAACCTAATTTCAACTAAGTAAAATATGATCAAGGAATGAAGACTGCAGAATAATCTGACACTAAATAGGTTTTTCTCTTTCAAATTACCCAAAACATCTTCAGAAAATTTATGCAGTGAACTCCAAGAAGTGATGTGTTAATTCGACCATGATATATGACATTCTGGGATATAAATGTAATTTTTGAATTGAAATCACTAAAAAATATCCTTAATTTTACTTGGTATATATCACAGTGAACCAGAGGTGCAACTTCAAAGTAAAAGCATTGCACCCGAAGTGCTTGAACTTCATTACAAAAACACATCTTACTTCACCCTTTTTTGACTCATCCAATCGACTATAGAATCTTAGCACGTACAGATCCTGAAAAATATCACATATTGCAAAGAGAGCAAACTGGGATGTAAATTATCTGAATCAATGTGTAGTAATAGGAAAAAATGTGTCTTAAGGAGGAACCCTTACACCATTTTTCATCTTCCGCCTACCTGCTTCTTCTACCATGAGAGTATGGCTTATTGCACCCCTTCGTATGGGTTTCTGGGGAAAAAAAATACAGTAAGTACACTTCCAGAAAAAAAGGTGAAAGCTGGTGGAGTCAAGATGGCCATGCATAGCGCCAAAGTACAGTCTGCATATTCCTAGGGAGTAGAGATTAGAAAAATCATTTTTCGCCGCAGTCATTTCCTCACAAAGATGGATTTTACTCCCAGAAATCCTGATTCACAAGATTCACAAGGAAATCATGATGACAAGTTTCCTGCAAATATGTGATTTCATTGCTCACACTTCTACATAAACATACTGATTATTTGCCTTGTGAGTTCAGAAAAGGTGAGGCCCAAGGCTTTTCTTGCGCAGTCTTCGCAAAATGACGAGAAAGGTGAAGAGATTCGCTCTCATGTCAATCAATAACCATCAAGCTCAATCTCAATCTTGAAAATTGGAAAAGGTAGTGAAAGACGAAAACTTCACTTACAATCCCAGGATTGTCAGACGGGTCACGTTTATACATCTCCATGCACTTGCCGCGAATGAGAAGAAAGCGAAAATGACAATATTCATGTCCGATCGAATTAACTCCCAAATGATACACCCACCCCGAATACTCAAACTTTTCCGGTCCGAGGCCATTGCTATCGCTCCTGATAGATGTACCTCTCAAATTATTGCTGAGATGAACCAATTCGGGATCCCGGGAGGCATTTTCCGGCGAGTCTCCTTCGCCTCCGAGCTTCCTCCACATCCCTCCGATGAAACTTAGACTTGATGTCAGATTTGTCAATAATATACTAAATTCAGGTGATTCACATTATGATATCATTAATGATATTTTATTGTAATAAATATGAAGTAGAAAATTGTAATAAATACAACTCAATTTTCTACCATTATTAACAATTTAACTTTAAAATTTGAAAATTAAAAAAAAAAACACATTAAGTTATCCTACGATTGTGTTTGCACCAATCCCTAGACCATGGGATGGCCTGGTGCATCATTTGCTATCGATTTGATATCTTCCAAATCGTATTCAGTCATGCAATGAACAGTCTACCGTTTAAAAGTTCGTTCCAAGATGGTTGTGTTTTGTGTTGAAGGAACGTTCATTCGAGAAAGGCTTGAAGCTCAAATGATAACCTTATATTAGTCTTCAACGATCTCACAAAGTGGTCGTGCCATTGGGGACGTTGCGATTTGGGACCTTCGTCTTGATGCGAAAATGGTTTTCGGCTAGCAAAACATGCGATATTGATTGAATGAGGAGAAATTTTTGATTTGTGAGGCAATATCTTGCACTTCTCCAGGAATGTTCGAACCCTAAGGATGTCCCTAGACTAAAAAGTGACATTGTGCAGCCTTCGTTAGCGATACGATATCCTCAAAACCGTGTTGAATCATGCAACGCAGAGCAAACCGTATTGAAGCTCATTCCGGGACGATCATTTATTGGGAGCTCGCTCATCCGAAGAAAGTTTGAAGCTCAAAGAATGGTCTTATATAAGCCTTCAATGGTGTCACAAAATGGCCTAGCCATTGGGGACATTTCCAAAACATGCGTGATTCCCTAATATATGTTAAATTCTTGAATTTCGTGGCATTCTAATGCACTTTTTTAAGGTGTGCTCGGACCCTGGAATTTCATTAACCAAGGGGTGGCCTCAAGCAGCCTTCGCGATCGATGCCATATCTTCCAAACCGTTTGGAGTCACACGACACACAACATACCGTTTCGAAGCTTGCTCAAGGACGGTCGTTCTTTGTGTTGGGAGCTCGCCTATCCAAAGAAAGTTCGAAGCTCAAAGGACGGCCTATATAGGCCTTCAAAGGTGTCAAGAAATGGCCTAGCCATTGGGGACGTTGCGATTCGTCGGTCCGTATTGAGTCGAAAGTCGTTCTCGGCATGCAAAACACGCGTGATTCATAATATATGTTAAATTCTTGAATTTCACAGTATTCTCATGCGCTTTTCCGGGTATGCTCTGACCTTGGATTTCCTAGACAAGGGGTAACCTCACGCAGCCTTCGCGATTGACACCATATCTTCCAAACCGTTTGGACTCATGCGACATACATCATACCGTTTCAAAGCTTGTTCCGAGACATTCGTTTTTTGTGTTGGGAGCTCGCTCATCCGAAAAAATTCGATGCTCGTAGAATGGCCTTCAATGGTGTCACAAAATGGCCTAGACATTGGGGACGTTGCGATTCGTTGGCCCGTTTTGAGAAAAAAGTGGTTCTCAGCTTGCAAAACACACGTGATTCACTAATATATGCCAAAATTCTTGAACTTTGTGGCATTCTCATGTGCTTCTCCTGGTGTGCTTGGACCTTGGGATTTCCTAGACCAAGGGGTGGCCTCGCGCAGCCTTCCGAATTGATGCCATATCTTAAAAGCCGTTTGGACTCATGCAACACACATCATACTGTTTCGAAACTAATTCTGGGACGGTCGTTTTTCGTGTTGGGAGCTCGCCCATCCGAAGATAGTTTGAAGCTCGAAGGATGGCCTTATATAAGCCTTCAATGGTGACACAAAATGGCCTAGCCATTGGGGACGTTGCGGCTCATTTGCTCGTTTTGATGCGAAAGTGGTTCTAGGCTTGCGAAACACCTGTGAGTCGTTAATATATGTAAAAATCTTGAATTTAGCGGCATTCTCATGCGTTTCTCCGGGAGTGCTCTGGCCCTGAGACTTCCTACACCAAGGTGTGGCCTCGCGCAGCCTTCTCAATTGACGCCATATCATCCAAACCCTTTAGTGTCACATGGCACACACTATACTGCTTCGAAGCTCATTCCGAGACAGTCGTTTTTCGTGTTGGGAGCTCGCCCATCCGAACAAAGTTCAAAGCACGAAGGATGGCCTTATATAAGCCTTCAATGGTGACACAAAATGGCCTAGCCATTGGGGACGTTGCGGCTCGTTTGCTCGTTTTGATGCGAAAGTGGTTCTAGGCTTGCGAAACACCTCAGTCGTTAATATATGTAAAAATCTTGAATTTAGCGGCATTCTCATGCGTTTCTCCGGGAGTGCTCTGGCCCTGGGACTTCCTACACCAAGGTGTGGCCTCGCACAGCCTTCTCAATTGACGCCATATCATCCAAACCGTTAAGTGTCACATGACACACAGCATACCGTTTCGAAGCTCATTCCGAGACGGCTGTTTATCGTGTTGGGAGCTCGCCCATACGAGAAAAGTTCGAAGCTCGAAGAATGGCCTTATATAAGCCTTCAAAGGTGACACAAAATGGCCTAGCCATTGGGGACGTTGCGACTCGTTTGCTTGTTTTCATGCGAAAATGGTTCTCGGCTTGCGAAACACGCGTGATTCGTTAATATATGTCAAAATCTTGAATTTCGCGGCATTCTCATGCGTTTCTCCGGGTGTGCTCGGGCCTGGGACATCCTAGACAATGGGTGGCCTCGCGCAGCCTTCGCAATTGACGCCATATCTTCCAAACCGTTTAGAGTCACGTGACACACAGCATACCATTTCGAAGCTCATTGCGAGACGGTTGTTTATCGTGTTGGGAGCTCACCCATCCGAACAAAGTTCGAAGCTCGAAGGATGGCCTTATATAAGCCTTCAAAGGTGACACAAAATGACCTAGCCATTGGGGACGTTGCGACTCGTTTGCTCGTTTTGATGCGAAAGTGGTTCTAGGCTTGCGAAACACGCGTGATTCGTTAAGATATGCCAAAATCTTCAATTTCGCGGCTTTCTCATGCGTTTCGCCGGGTGTGCTCGGGCCCTGGGACTTCCTACACCAAGGAGTGGCCTCGCGCAACCTTCGCAATTGACGCCATATCTTCCAAACCGTTTAGAGTCATGCGATACAAAGCATACCGTTTTGAAGCCCATTCCAAGACTGTAGTTTTTCGTGTTGGGAGCTCGCCCATCCGAAAAAAGTTCGAAGTTGGAAGGATGGCCTTTCATAGGCCTTCAATGGTGACACAAAATGGCCTTGCCATTGGGTACGTCGCGACTCCTTTGCTCGTTTTGTGACACCATTTCTAAGCTCATTCCAAGACGGTCGTTTTTCGTGTTGAAAGCTCGCCCATCCGAACAATGTTTTGATGCGAAAATGGTTCTCGGCTTACGAAACACGCTTGATTCGATAATATATGTCAAAATCTTGAATTTCGCGGCATTCACATGTGTTTCTCCGGGTGTGCTCGGGCCCTGGGACTTCCTACACCAAGGGGTGGCCTCGCGCAGCCTTCTCAATTGACACCATATATTCCAAACCGTTTAGAGTCACGCGACACACAACATACGGTTCCGAAACTCATTCCGAGATGGTCGTTTTTCGTGTTGAAAGCTCGCCCATCCGATTAAATTTTTGATGCAAAAGTGGTTCACGACTGGCGAAACACGCGTGATTCGTTAATATATTTCAAAATCATGAATTTCGCGGCATTCTCATGCGTTTCTCCGGGTGTGCTCAAGCACTGGGACTTCCTACACCAAGGGGTAGCCTCGCACAACCTTCGCAATTGACGCCATATCTTCAAAACCGTTTAGAGTCATGCGATACAAAGCATACCGTTTAGAAGCTCATTGCGAGAGGTCGTTTTTCGTGTTGAAAGCTCCCTCATCCGAACAACGTTTTGATGCGAAAGTGGTTCACGGCTTGCGAAACACGCGTGATTCGTTAATATATGTCAAATTCTTGAATTTCGCGGCATTCTCATGCGTTTCTCCGGGTGTGCTCGGGCCCAAGGACTTCCTACACCAAGGGTTGGCCTCGCGCAGCCTTCGGAATTCTGGCCATATCCTCCAAACCGTTTAGAGTCACGCGACACACAGAATACCGTTTCGAAGCTCATTCCGAGACGGTCGTTTTTCGTGTTGGGAGCTCTCCATCCGAACACACTTCGAAGGAAGAAGGATGGCCTTATATAAGCCTTCAATGGTGACACAAAATGACCTAGCCATTGGAGACGTTGCGACTCGTTTGCTTGTTTTGATGCGAAAATGGTTCTCGGCTTGCGAAACACGCGTGATTCGTTAATATATGTCAAAATCTTGAATTTCGCGGCATTAAAATGCGTTTCTCTGGGTGTACTCGGGCCCTGAGACTTCCTACACAAAGGGGTGGCCTTGCGCAGCCTTCGCCATTGACGCCACATCGTCCAAACCGTTTAGAGTCACGCGACACACAGCATACCGTTTCGAAGCTCATTCCGAGACGATCGTTTTTCGTGTTGGGAGCTTGCCCATCCGAGGAAAGTTCGAAGCTCGACGGATGGCCCTATATAAGCCTTGAATGGTGTCACAAAATGGCCTAGCCATTGGGGACGTTGGGACTCGTTTGCTCGTTTTTATGCGATAACTAATCTCGGCTTGCGAAACACGCGTGATTCGTTAATATATGTCAAAATCTTGAATTTCGCGGCATTCTCATGCGTTTCTCAAGGTGTGCTCGGGCCCTGGGACTTCCTACACCAAGGGGTGGCCTTGCGCAACCTTCGCAATTGACGCCATATCTTAAACCGTTTAGAGTCACACGACACACAGCATACCGTTTCGAAGCTCATTCCGAGATGGTCGTTTTTTGTGTTGAAAGCTTGCCCATCCAAACAAAGTTCGAAGCACCAAGGATGGCCCTACATAAGCCTTGAATGGTGTCACAAAATGGCCTAGCCATTGGGGACGTTGGGACTCGTTTGCTCGTTTTTATGCGAAAATTGTTCTCGGCTTGCGAAACACGCGTGATTCGTTAATATATGTCAAAATCTTGAATTTCGCGGCATTCTCATGCGTTTCTCCGAGTGTGCTCGGGCCCTGGGAATTCCTACATTAAGGGGTGGCCTCGCGCAGCCTTCGCCATTGACGCCACATCGTCCAAACCGTTTAGAGTCACGCGACACACAGCATACCGTTTCGAAGCTCATTCCGAGACGATCGTTTTTCGTGTTGGGAGCTTGCCCATCCGAGGAAAGTTCGAAGCTCGAAGGATGGCCTTATATTAGCCTTCAATAGTGTCCAAAATGGTCTAGCCATTGGGGACATCGCGACTCCTTTGCTCGTTTTTATGCGAAAATTATTCTCGGATTGCGAAACACGCGCGTGATTCGTTAATATATGTAAAATCCTGAATTTCGCGGCATTCTCATGCGTTTCTACGGGCGTGCTCGGGCCCCGGGACTTCCTACACCAAGGGGTGGCCTCGCGCAGCCTTCGCCATTGACGCCACATCGTCCAAACCGTTTAGAGTCACGCGACACACAGCATACCGTTTCGAAGCTCATTCTGAGACGATCGTTTTTCGTGTTGGGAGGTCGCCCATCCGAGGAAAGTTCGAAGCTCGACGGATGGCCTTATATTAGCCTTGAATGGTTTCACAAAATGGTCTAGCCATTGGGGACATCGCGACTCCTTTGCTCGTTTTTATGCGAAATTATTCTCGGATTGCGAAACACGCGTGATTCGTTAATATATGTCAAAATCTTGAATTTCGCGGCATTCTCATGCATTTCTCCGAGTGTGCTCGGGGCCTGGGAATTCCTACACCAAGGGGGGGCCTCGCGCAGCCTTCGCCATTGACGCCACATCGTCCAAACCGTTTAGAGTCACGCGACACACAGCATACCGTTTCGAAGCTCATTCTGAGACGATCGTTTTTCGTGTTGGGAAATCGCCCATCCGAGGAAAGTTCGAAGCTCGACGGATGGCCTATATAAGCCTTGAATGGTGTCACAAAATGGCCTAGCCATTGGGGACGTTGGGATTCGTTTGCTCGTTTTTATGCGAAAACTAATCTCGGCTTGGGAAACACGCGAGATTCGTTAATATATGTAAAATCCTAATTTTCGCGGCATTCTCATGCGTTTCTACGGTGTGCTCGGGCCCGGGACTTCCTACACCAAGGGGTGGCCTCGCGCAACCTTCGCAATTGACGCATATCTTAAAAACCGTTTAGAGTCACGCGACACACAGCATACCGTTTCGAAGCTCATTCCGAGATGGTCGTTTTTTGTGTTGAAAGCTTGCCCATCCAAACAAAGTTCGAAGCACCAAGGATGGCCCTACATAAGCCTTGAATGGTGTCACAAAATGGCCTAGCCATTGGGGACGTTGGGACTCGTTTGCTCGTTTTTATGCGAAAATTGTTCTCGGCTTGCGAAACACGCGTGATTCGTTAATATATGTCAAAATCTTGAATTTCGCGGCATTCTCATGCGTTTCTCCGAGTGTGCTCGGGCCCTGGGAATTCCTACATTAAGGGGTGGCCTCGCGCAGCCTTCGCCATTGACGCCACATCGTCCAAACCGTTTAGAGTCACGCGACACACAGCATACCGTTTCGAAGCTCATTCCGAGACGATCGTTTTTCGTGTTGGGAGCTTGCCCATCCGAGGAAAGTTCGAAGCTCGACGGATGGCCTATATAAGCCTTGAATGGTGTCACAAAATGGCCTAGCCATTGGGGACGTTGGGACTCGTTTGCTCGTTTTTATGCGAAAATTGTTCTCGGCTTGCGAAACACGCGTGATTCGTTAATATATGTCAAAATCTTGAATTTCGCGGCATTCTCATGCGTTTCTACGGGTGTGCTCGGGCCCCGGGACTTCCTACACCAAGGGGTGGCCTCGCGCAGCCTTCGCCATTGACGCCACATCGTCCAAACCGTTTAGAGTCACGCAACACACAGCATACCGTTTCGAAGCTCATTCTGAGACGATCGTTTTTCGTGTTGGGAGGTCGCCCATCCGAACAAGTTCGAAGCTCAAAGGATGCCTATATTAGCCTTGAATGGTTTCACAAAATGGTCTAGCCATTGGGGACGTTGCGACTCCTTTGCTCGTTTTTATGCGAAAATTTTTTCGGATTGCGAAACACGCGTGATTCGTTAATATATGTAAAATCTGAATTTCGCAGCATTCTCATGCGTTTCTATGGGTGTGCTCGGGCCTGGGACTTCCTACACCAAGGGGTGGCCTCGCGCAGCCTTCGCCATTGACGCCACATCGTCCAAACCGTTTAGAGTCACGCGACACACAGCATACCGTTTCGAAGCTCATTCTGAGACGATCGTTTTTCGTGTTGGGAGCTTCGCCCATCCGAGGAAAGTTCGAAGCTCGAAGGATGGCCTTATATTAGCCTTGAATGGTTTCACAAAATGGTCTAGCCATTGGGGACATCGCGACTCCTTTGCTCGTTTTTATGCGAAAATTATTCTCGGATTGCGAAACACGCGTGATTCGTTAATATATGTCAAAATCTTGAATTTCGCGGCATTCTCATGCGTTTCTCCGAGTGTGCTCGGGCCCTTGGAATTCCTACATTAAGGGGTGGCCTCGCGCAGCCTTCGCCATGACGCCACATCGTCCAAACCGTTTAGAGTCACGCGACACACAGCCCGTTTCGAAGCTCATTCTAAGACGATCGTTTTTCGTGTTGGGAAATCGCCCATCCGAGGAAAGTTCGAAGCTTGACGGATGGCCCTATATAAGCCTTGAATGGTGTCACAAAATGGCCTAGCCATTGGGGATTGCGACTCCTTTGCTCGTTTTTATGCGAAAATTGTTCTCGGATTGCGAAACACGCGTGATTCGTTAATATATGTAAAATCCTGAATTTCGCGGCATTCTCATGCGTTTTCTATGTGTGCTCGGGCCGGGACTTCCTACACCAAGGGGTGGCCTCGCGCAGCCTTCGCCATTGACGCCACATCGTCCAACCGTTTAGAGTCACGCGACACACTGCATACCGTTTCGAAGCTCATTCTAAGACGATCGTTTTTCGTGTTGGGAGTTCGCCCATCCGAGGAAAGTTCGAAGCTCGACGGATGGCCCTATATAAGCCTTGAATGGTGTCACAAAATGGCCTAGCCATTGGGGACGTTGCGACTCCTTTGCTCGTTTTTATGCGAAAATTGTTCTCGGATTGCGAAACACGCGTGATTCGTTAATATATGTAAAAATCCTGAATTTCGCGGCATTCTCATGCGTTTCTATGGGTGTGCTCGGGCCGGGACTTCCTACACCAAGGGGTGGCCTCGCGCAGCCTTCGCCATTGACGCCACATCGTCCAAACCCGTTTAGAGTCACGCGACACACAGCATACCGTTTCGAAGCTCATTCTGAGACGATCGTTTTTCGTGTTGGGAAATCGCCCATCCGAGGAAAGTTCGAAGCTCGACGGATGGCCCTACATAAGCCTTGAATGGTGTCACAAAATGGCCTAGCCATTGGGGACGTTGGGACTCGTTTGCTCGTTTTTATGCGAAAATTGTTCTCGGCTTGCGAAACACGCGTGATTCGTTAATATATGTCAAAATCTTGAATTTCGCGGCATTCTCATGCGTTTCTCGGGTGTGCTCGGGCCCGGGACTTCCTACACCAAGGGGTGGCCTCGCGCAGCCTTCGCCATTGACGCCACATCGTCCAAACCGTTTAGAGTCACGCGACACACAGCATACCGTTTCGAAGCTCATTCCGAGACGGTCGTTTTTCGTGTTGGGAGCTTGCCCATCCGAGGAAAGTTCGAAGCTCGAAGGATGGCCTTATATAGCCTTCAATGGTGTCCCAAAATGGTCTAGCCATTGGGGACATCGCGACTCCTTTGCTCGTTTTTATGCGAAAATTATTCTCGGCTTGCGAAACACGCGTGATTCGTTAATATATGTCAAAATCTTGAATTTCGCGGCATTCTCATGCGTTTCTACGGGTGTGCTCGGGCCCGGACTTCCTACACCAAGGGGTGGCCTCGCGCAGCCTTCGCCATTGACGCCACATCGTCCAAACCGTTTAGAGTCACGCGACACACAGCATACCGTTTCGAAGCTCATTCTGAGACGATCGTTTTTCGTGTTGGGAGTTCGCCCATCCGAGGAAAGTTCGAAGCTCGACGGATGGCCCTATATAAGCCTTGAATGGTGTCCCAAAATGGTCTAGCCATTGGGACATCGCGACTCCTTTGCTCTTTTTTATGCGAAAATTATTCTCGGATTGCGAAACACGCGTGATTCGTTAATATATGTCAAAATCTTGAATTTCGCGGCATTCTCATGCGTTTCTCTCAGTGTGCTCGGGCTTGGGAATTCCTACATTAAGGGGTGGCCTCGCGCAGCCTTCGCCATTGACGCCACATCGTCCAAACCGTTTAGAGTCACGCGACACACAGCATACCGTTTCGAAGCTCATTCTGAGACGGTCGTTTTTTCGTGTTGGGAGTTCGCCCATCCGAGGAAAGTTCGAAGCTCGACGGATGGCCCTATATAAGCCTTGAATGGTGTCACAAAATGGCCTAGCCATTGGGGACGTTGGACTCGTTTGCTCGTTTTTATGCGAAAACTAATCTCGGCTTGCGAAACACGCGTGATTCGTTAATATATGTCAAAATCTTGAATTTCGCGGCATTCTCATGCGTTTCTCAAGGTGTGCTCGGGCCCTGGGACTTCCTACACCAAGGGGTGGCCTTGCGCAACCTTCGCAATTGACGCCACATCTTCCAAACCGTTTAGAGTCACGCGACACACAGCATACCGTTTCGAAGCTCATTCCGAGACGGTCGTTTTTCGTGTTGAAAGCTTGCCCATCCAAACAAAGTTCGAAGCACAAGGATGGCCTTATAAGCTTGAATGGTGTCACAAAATGGCCTAGCCATTGGGGACGTTGGGACTCGTTTGCTCGTTTTTATGCGAAAACTAATCTCGGCTTGCGAAACACGCGTGATTCGTTAATATATGTCAAAATCTTGAATTTCGCGGCATTCTCATGCGTTTCTACGGGTGTGCTCGGGCCCCGGGACTTCCTACACCAAGGGGTGGCCTCGCGCAGCCTTCGCCATTGACGCCACATCGTCCAAACCGTTTAGAGTCACGCGACACACAGCATACCGTTTCGAAGCTCATTCTGAGACGATCGTTTTTCGTGTTGGGAGTCGCCCATCCGAGGAAAGTTCGAAGCTCGACGGATGGCCTATATTAGCCTTGAATGGTGTCACAAAATGGTCTAGCCATTGGGGACATTGCGACTCCTTTGCTCGTTTTTATGCGAAAATTATTCTCGGATTGCGAAACACGCGTGATTCGTTAATATATGTCAAAATCTTGAATTTCGCGGCATTCTCATGCGTTTCTAGGGTGTGCTCGGGCCGGGAATTCCTACACAAGGGTGGCCTCGCGCAGCCTTCGCCATTGACGCCACATCGTCCAAACCGTTTAGAGTCACGCGACACACAGCATACCGTTTCGAAGCTCATTCTGAGACGATCGTTTTTCGTGTTGGGAGTCGCCCATCCGAGGAAAGTTCGAAGCTCGAAGGATGGCCTATATTAGCCTTGAATGGTGTCACAAAATGGTCTAGCCATTGGGGACGTTGCGACTCCTTTGCTCGTTTTTATGCGAAAATTATTCTCGGATTGCGAAACACGCGTGATTCGTTAATATATGTCAAAATCTTGAATTTCGCGGCATTCTCATGCGTTTTCTATGGGTGTGCTCGGGCCCGGGAATTCCTACACCAAGGGGTGGCCTCGCGCAGCCTTCGCCATTGACGCCACATCGTCCAAACCGTTTAGAGTCACGCGACACACAGCATACCGTTTCGAAGCTCATTCTGAGACGATCGTTTTTCGTGTTGGGACGCCCATCCGAGGAAAGTTCGAAGCTCGAAGGATGGCCCTATATAAGCCTTGAATGGTGTCACAAAATGGCTAGCCATTGGGGACGTTGGGACTCGTTTGCTCGTTTTTATGCGAAAATTGTTCTCGGCTTGCGAAACACGCGTGATTCGTTAATATATGTCAAAATCTTGAATTTCGCGGCATTCTCATGCGTTTCTACGGGTGTGCTCGGGCCCTGGGACTTCCTACACCAAGGGGTGGCCTCGCGCAGCCTTCGCCATTGACGCCACATCGTCCAAACCGTTTAGAGTCACGCGACACACAGCATACCGTTTCGAAGCTCATTCTGAGACGGTCGTTTTTCGTGTTGGGAGTTGCCCATCCGAGGAAAGTTCGAAGCTCGAAGGATGGCCTTATATATAGCCTTCAATGGTGTCACAAAATGGTCTAGCCATTGGGGACATTGCGACTCCTTTGCTCGTTTTTATGCGAAAATTATTCTCGGCTTGCGAAACACGCGTGATTCGTTAATATATGTCAAAATCTTGAATTTCGCGGCATTCTCATGCGTTTCTACGGGTGTGCTCGGGCCCGGGATTCCTACACCAAGGGGTGGCCTCGCGCAGCCTTCGCCATTGACGCCATCGTCCAAACCGTTTAGAGTCACGCGACACACAGCATACCGTTTCGAAGCTCATTCTGAGACGATCGTTTTTCGTGTTGGGAGTTCGCCCATCCGAGGAAAGTTCGAAGCTCGACGGATGGCCTATATAAGCCTTGAATGGTGTCACAAAATGGCTAGCCATTGGGGACGTTGCGACTCCTTTGCTCGTTTTTATGCGAAAATTATTCTCGGATTGCGAAACACGCGTGATTCGTTAATATATGTCAAAATCTTGAATTTCGCGGCATTCTCATGCGTTTCTTGTGCTCGGGCCCTGGGAATTCCTACACCAAGGGGTGGCCTCGCGCAGCCTTCGCCATTGACGCCACATCGTCCAAACCGTTTAGAGTCACGCGACACACAGCATACCGTTTCGAAGCTCATTCTGAGACGATCGTTTTTCGTGTTGGGAGTTCGCCCATCCGAGGAAAGTTCGAAGCTCGACGGATGGCCCTATATAAGCCTTGAATGGTGTCACAAAATGGCCTAGCCATTGGGGACGTTGGGACTCGTTTGCTCGTTTTTATGCGAAAATAATTCTCGGCTTGCGAAACACGCGTGATTCGTTAATATATGTCAAAATCTTGAATTTCGGCATTCTCATGCGTTTCTCGTGTGCTCGGGCCCTGGGAATTCCTACACCAAGGGGTGGCCTCGCGCAGCCTTCGCATTGACGCCACATCGTCCAAACCGTTTAGAGTCACGCGACACACAGCATACCGTTTCGAAGCTCATTCTGAGACGGTCGTTTTTCGTGTTGGAAGTTGCCCATCCGAGGAAAGTTCGAAGCTCGAAGGATGGCCCTATATAAGCCTTGAATGGTGTCACAAAATGGCCTAGCCATTGGGGACGTTGCGACTCGTTTGCTCGTTTTTATGCGAAAATTGTTTCTCGGCTTGCGAAACACGCGTGATTCGTTAATATATGTCAAAATCTTGAATTTCGCGGCATTCTCATGCGTTTCTCCGAGTGTGCTCGGGCCCTGGGAATTCCTACATTAAGGGGTGGCCTCGCGCAGCCTTCGCCATTGACGCCACATCGTCCAAACCGTTTAGAGTCACGCGACACACAGCATACCGTTTCGAAGCTCATTCCGAGACGGTCGTTTTTCGTGTTGGGAGCTTGCCCATCCGAGGAAAGTTCGAAGCTCGAAGGATGGCCCTATATAGCCTTCAATGGTGTCACAAAATGGTCTAGCCATTGGGGACGTTGCGACTCCTTTGCTCGTTTTTATGCGAAAATTATTCTCGGCTTGCGAAACACGCGTGATTCGTTAATATATGTCAAAATCTTGAATTTCGCGGCATTCTCATGCGTTTCTCGGGTGTGCTCGGGCCCGGGACTTCCTACACCAAGGGGTGGCCTCGCGCAGCCTTCGCCATTGACGCCACATCGTCCAAACCGTTTAGAGTCACGCGACACACAGCATACCGTTTCGAAGCTCATTCTGAGACGATCGTTTTTCGTGTTGGAGTGCCATCCGAAAAGTTCGAAGCTCGAAGGATGGCCTTATATAGCCTTGAATGGTGTCACAAAATGGCTAGCCATTGGGGACGTTGCGACTCCTTTGCTCGTTTTTATGCGAAAATTTTTCTCGGCTTGCGAAACACGCGTGATTCGTTAATATATGTAAAATCTTGAATTTCGCGCATTCTCATGCGTTTCTCGGTGTGCTCGGGCCTGGGAATTCCTACACCAAGGGGTGGCCTCGCGCAGCCTCGCCATTGACGCCACATCGTCCAAACCGTTTAGAGTCACGCGACACACAGCATACCGTTTCGAAGCTCATTCTGAGACGGTCGTTTTTCGTGTTGGGAGTTCGCCCATCCGAGAAAGTTCGAAGCTCGACGGATGGCCTATATAAGCCTTGAATGGTGTCACAAAAATGGCCTAGCCATTGGGGACGTTGCGACTCCTTTGCTCGTTTTTATGCGAAAATAATTCTCGGCTTGCGAAACACGCGTGATTCGTTAATATATGTCAAAATCTTGAATTTCGCGGCATTCTCATGCGTTTCTCGTGTGCTCGGGC
Source organism: Utricularia gibba (assembly GCA_002189035.1). Classification (NCBI taxonomy): domain Eukaryota; kingdom Viridiplantae; phylum Streptophyta; class Magnoliopsida; order Lamiales; family Lentibulariaceae; genus Utricularia; species Utricularia gibba. The sequence continues at coordinate 127,183 of NEEC01000016.1, read as the reverse complement.
CCTGGGACTTCCTACACCAAGGGGTGGCCTCGCGCAGCCTTCGCCATTGACGCCACATCTCCAAACCGTTTAGAGTCACGCGACACACAGCATACCGTTTCGAAGCTCATTCCGAGACGGTCGTTTTTCGTGTTGGGAGTTGCCCATCCGAGGAAAGTTCGAAGCGGATGGCCCTATAAGCCTTGAATGGTGTCACAAAATGGCCTAGCCATTGGGGACGTTGGGACTCGTTTGCTCGTTTTTATGCGAAAATTGTTCTCGGCTTGCGAAACACGCGTGATTCGTTAATATATGTCAAAATCTTGAATTTCGCGGCATTCTCATGCGTTTCTCCGAGTGTGCTCGGGCCCTGGGAATTCCTACATTAAGGGGTGGCCTCGCGCAGCCTTCGCCATTGACGCCACATCGTCCAAACCGTTTAGAGTCACGCGACACACAGCATACCGTTTCGAAGCTCATTCCGAGACGGTCGTTTTTCGTGTTGGGAGCTTGCCCATCCGAGGAAAGTTCGAAGCTCGAAGGATGGCCTTATATTAGCCTTCAATGGTGTCAAAATGGTCTAGCCATTGGGGACATTGCGACTCCTTTGCTCGTTTTTATGCGAAAATTATTCTCGGCTTGCGAAACACGCGTGATTCGTTAATATATGTCAAAATCTTGAATTTCGCGGCATTCTCATGCGTTTCTCAGTGTGCTCGGGCCTGGGAATTCCTACATTAAGGGGTGGCCTCGCGCAGCCTTCGCCATTGACGCCACATCGTCCAAACCGTTTAGAGTCACGCGACACACAGCATACCGTTTCGAAGCTCATTCTGAGACGGTCGTTTTTCGTGTTGGGAGTTCGCCCATCCGAGGAAAGTTCGAAGCTCGACGGATGGCCCTATATAAGCCTTGAATGGTGTCACAAATGGCCTAGCCATTGGGGACGTTGGGACTCGTTTGCTCGTTTTTATGCGAAAATAATCTCGGCTTGCGAAACACGCGTGATTCGTTAATATATGTCAAAATCTTGAATTTCGCGGCATTCTCATGCGTTTCTGGTGTGCTCGGGCCCTGGGACTTCCTACACCAAGGGGTGGCCTCGCGCAGCCTTCGCCATTGACGCCACATCGTCCAAAACCGTTTAGAGTCACGCGACACACAGCATACCGTTTCGAAGCTCATTCCGAGACGGTCGTTTTTCGTGTTGGGAGTTGCCCATCCGAGGAAAGTTCGAAGCTCGAAGGATGGCCCTATATAAGCCTTGAATGGTGTCACAAAATGGCCTAGCCATTGGGGACGTTGGGACTCGTTTGCTCGTTTTTATGCGAAAATTATTCTCGGCTTGCGAAACACGCGTGATTCGTTAATATATGTCAAAATCTTGAATTTCGCGGCATTCTCATGCGTTTCTCCGAGTGTGCTCGGGCCCTGGGAATTCCTACATTAAGGGGTGGCCTCGCGCGCAGCCTTCGCCATTGACGCCACATCGTCCAAACCGTTTAGAGTCACGCGACACACAGCATACCGTTTCGAAGCTCATTCCGAGACGGTTTTTCGTGTTGGGAGCTTGCCCATCCGAGGAAAGTTCGAAGCTCGAAGGATGGCCTTATATTAGCCTTCAATGGTGTCCAAAAATGGTCTAGCCATTGGGGACGTTGCGACTCCTTTGCTCGTTTTTATGCGAAAATTATTCTCGGCTTGCGAAACACGCGTGATTCGTTAATATATGTCAAAATCTTGAATTTCGCGGCATTCTCATGCGTTTCTCGAGTGTGCTCGGGCCCTGGACTTCCACAAAGGGGTGGCCTCGCGCAGCCTTCGCCATTGACGCCACATCGTCCAAACCGTTTAGAGTCACGCGACACACAGCATACCGTTTCGAAGCTCATTCTGAGACGGTCGTTTTTCGTGTTGGGAGCTCGCCCATCCGAGGAAAGTTCGAAGCTCGAAGGATGGCCTATATTAGCCTTGAATGGTGTCACAAAATGGTCTAGCCATTGGGGACGTTGCGACTCCTTTGCTCGTTTTTATGCGAAAATTATTCTCGGCTTGCGAAACACGCGTGATTCGTTAATATATGTCAAAATCTGAATTTCGCGGCATTCTCATGCGTTTCTCGGGTGTGCTCGGGCCCTGGGAATTCCTACACCAAGGGGTGGCCTCGCGCAGCCTTCGCCATTGACGCCACATCGTCCAAACCGTTTAGAGTCACGCGACACACAGCATACCGTTTCGAAGCTCATTCCGAGACGGTCGTTTTTCGTGTTGGGAGTTCGCCCATCCGAGGAAAGTTCGAAGCTCGACGGATGGCCCTATATAAGCCTTGAATGGTGTCACAAAATGGTCTAGCCATTGGGGACGTTGGACTCGTTTGCTCGTTTTTATGCGAAAATATTCTCGGCTTGCGAAACACGCGTGATTCGTTAATATATGTCAAAATCTTGAATTTCGCGGCATTCTCATGCGTTTCTCGGTGTGCTCGGGCCCTGGGACTTCCTACACCAAGGGGTGGCCTCGCGCAGCCTTCGCAATTGACGCCACATCAAAACCGTTTAGAGTCACGCGACACACAGCATACCGTTTCGAAGCTCATTCTGAGACGGTCGTTTTTCGTGTTGGGAGCGCCCATCCGAGGAAAGTTCGAAGCTCGAAGGATGGCCCTATATAAGCCTTGAATGGTGTCACAAAATGGCCTAGCCATTGGGGACGTTGGGACTCGTTTGCTCGTTTTTATGCGAAAATTTTCTCGGCTTGCGAAACACGCGTGATTCGTTAATATATGTCAAAATCTTGAATTTCGCGGCATTCTCATGCGTTTCTCCGAGTGTGCTCGGGCCCTGGGAATTCCTACATTAAGGGGTGGCCTCGCGCAGCCTTCGCCATTGACGCCACATCGTCCAAACCGTTTAGAGTCACGCGACACACAGCATACCGTTTCGAAGCTCATTCCGAGACGGTCGTTTTTCGTGTTGGGAGTTGCCCATCCGAGGAAAGTTCGAAGCTCGAAGGATGGCCTTATATAAGCCTTCAATGGTGTCACAAAATGGCTAGCCATTGGGGACGTTGCGACTCCTTTGCTCGTTTTTATGCGAAAATTAATTCTCGGCTTGCGAAACACGCGTGATTCGTTAATATATGTCAAAATCTTGAATTTCGCGGCATTCTCATGCGTTTCTACGGGTGTGCTCGGGCCCCGGGACTTCCTACACCAAGGGGTGGCCTCGCGCAGCCTTCGCCATTGACGCCACATCGTCCAAACCGTTTAGAGTCACGCGACACACAGCATACCGTTTCGAAGCTCATTCTGAGACGGTCGTTTTTCGTGTTGGGAGTCGCCCATCCGAGGAAAGTTCGAAGCTCGAAGGATGGCCTATATTAGCCTTGAATGGTGTCACAAAATGGTCTAGCCATTGGGGACGTTGCGACTCCTTTGCTCGTTTTTATGCGAAAATTTTTCTCGGATTGCGAAACACGCGTGATTCGTTAATATATGTCAAAATCTTGAATTTCGCGGCATTCTCATGCGTTTCTCGGGTGTGCTCGGGCCCTGGGAATTCCTACACCAAGGGGTGGCCTCGCGCAGCCTTCGCCATTGACGCCACATCGTCCAAACCGTTTAGAGTCACGCGACACACAGCATACCGTTTCGAAGCTCATTCCGAGACGGTCGTTTTTCGTGTTGGGAGTTCGCCCATCCGAGGAAAGTTCGAAGCTCGACGGATGGCCCTATATAAGCCTTGAATGGTGTCACAAAATGGCCTAGCCATTGGGGACGTTGGGACTCGTTTGCTCGTTTTTATGCGAAAATATTCTCGGCTTGCGAAACACGCGTGATTCGTTAATATATGTCAAAATCTTGAATTTCGCGGCATTCTCATGCGTTTCTCGTGTGCTCGGGCCCTGGGACTTCCTACACCAAGGGGTGGCCTCGCGCAGCCTTCGCAATTGACGCCACATCGTCCAAACCGTTTAGAGTCACGCGACACACAGCATACCGTTTCGAAGCTCATTCTGAGACGGTCGTTTTTCGTGTTGGAAGTTGCCCATCCGAGGAAAGTTCGAAGCTCGAAGGATGGCCCTATATAAGCCTTGAATGGTGTCACAAAATGGCCTAGCCATTGGGGACGTTGGGACTCGTTTGCTCGTTTTTATGCGAAAATTGTTCTCGGCTTGCGAAACACGCGTGATTCGTTAATATATGTCAAAATCTTGAATTTCGCGGCATTCTCATGCGTTTCTCCGAGTGTGCTCGGGCCCTGGGAATTCCTACATTAAGGGGTGGCCTCGCGCAGCCTTCGCCATTGACGCCACATCGTCCAAACCGTTTAGAGTCACGCGACACACAGCATACCGTTTCGAAGCTCATTCCGAGACGGTCGTTTTTCGTGTTGGGAGCTTGCCCATCCGAGGAAAGTTCGAAGCTCGAAGGATGGCCTTATATTAGCCTTCAATGGTGTCACAAAATGGTCTAGCCATTGGGGACATTGCGACTCCTTTGCTCGTTTTTATGCGAAAATTATTCTCGGCTTGCGAAACACGCGTGATTCGTTAATATATGTCAAAATCTTGAATTTCGCGGCATTCTCATGCGTTTCTACGGGTGTGCTCGGGCCCCGGGACTTCCTACACCAAGGGGTGGCCTCGCGCAGCCTTCGCCATTGACGCCACATCGTCCAAACCGTTTAGAGTCACGCGACACACAGCATACCGTTTCGAAGCTCATTCTGAGACGATCGTTTTTCGTGTTGGGAGTCGCCCATCCGAGGAAAGTTCGAAGCTCGACGGATGCCTATATTAGCCTTGAATGGTGTCACAAAATGGTCTAGCCATTGGGGACGTTGCGACTCCTTTGCTCGTTTTTATGCGAAAATTTTCTCGGATTGCGAAACACGCGTGATTCGTTAATATATGTAAAATCTTGAATTTCGCGGCATTCTCATGCGTTTCTCCGGTGTGCTCGGGCCCTGGGACTTCCTACACCAAGGGGTGGCCTCGCGCAGCCTTCGCCATTGACGCCACATCGTCCAAACCGTTTAGAGTCACGCGACACACAGCATACCGTTTCGAAGCTCATTCTGAGACGGTCGTTTTTCGTGTTGGGAGCTTCGCCATCCGAGGAAAGTTCGAAGCTCGAAGGATGGCCTTATATTAGCCTTGAATGGTGTCACAAAATGGCTAGCCATTGGGGACATTGCGACTCCTTTGCTCGTTTTTATGCGAAAATTATTCTCGGATTGCGAAACACGCGTGATTCGTTAATATATGTCAAAATCTTGAATTTCGCGGCATTCTCATGCGTTTCTCCGAGTGTGCTCGGGCCCGGGAATTCCTACATTAAGGGGTGGCCTCGCGCAGCCTTCGCCATTGACGCCACATCGTCCAAACCGTTTAGAGTCACGCGACACACAGCATACCGTTTCGAAGCTCATTCTGAGACGATCGTTTTTCGTGTTGGGAGCCCATCCGAGGAAAGTTCGAAGCTCGACGGATGGCCCTATATAAGCCTTGAATGGTGTCACAAAATGGCCTAGCCATTGGGGACGTTGCGACTCCTTTGCTCGTTTTTATGCGAAAATTGTTCTCGGATTGCGAAACACGCGTGATTCGTTAATATATGTCAAAAATCTTGAATTTCGCGGCATTCTCATGCGTTTCTCCGTGTGCTCGGGCCTGGGAATTCCTACACCAAGGGTGGCCTCGCGCAGCCTTCGCCATTGACGCCACATCGTCCAAACCGTTTAGAGTCACGCGACACACAGCATACCGTTTCGAAGCTCATTCTGAGACGATCGTTTTTCGTGTTGGGATCGCCCATCCGAGGAAAGTTCGAAGCTCGACGGATGGCCCTATATAAGCCTTGAATGGTGTCACAAAATGGCCTAGCCATTGGGGACGTTGCGACTCGTTTGCTCGTTTTTATGCGAAAATAATTCTCGGCTTGCGAAACACGCGTGATTCGTTAATATATGTCAAAATCTTGAATTTCGCGGCATTCTCATGCGTTTCTACGGGTGTGCTCGGGCCCCGGGACTTCCTACACCAAGGGGTGGCCTCGCGCAGCCTTCGCCATTGACGCCACATCGTCCAAACCGTTTAGAGTCACGCGACACACAGCATACCGTTTCGAAGCTCATTCTGAGACGATCGTTTTTCGTGTTGGAAGTTCGCCCATCCGAGGAAAGTTCGAAGCTCGACGGATGGCCCTATAAGCCTTGAATGGTGTCACAAAATGGCCTAGCCATTGGGGACGTTGGGACTCGTTTGCTCGTTTTTATGCGAAAATTGTTCTCGGCTTGCGAAACACGCGTGATTCGTTAATATATGTCAAAATCTTGAATTTCGCGGCATTCTCATGCGTTTCTCCGAGTGTGCTCGGGCCCTGGGAATTCCTACATTAAGGGGTGGCCTCGCGCAGCCTTCGCCATTGACGCCACATCGTCCAAACCGTTTAGAGTCACGCGACACACAGCATACCGTTTCGAAGCTCATTCCGAGACGGTCGTTTTTCGTGTTGGGAGCTTGCCCATCCGAGGAAAGTTCGAAGCTCGAAGGATGGCCTTATATTAGCCTTCAATGGTGTCACAAAATGGTCTAGCCATTGGGGACATTGCGACTCCTTTGCTCGTTTTTATGCGAAAATTATTCTCGGCTTGCGAAACACGCGTGATTCGTTAATATATGTCAAAATCTTGAATTTCGCGGCATTCTCATGCGTTTCTCGGGTGTGCTCGGGCCCTGGACTTCCTACACCAAGGGGTGGCCTCGCGCAGCCTTCGCCATTGACGCCACATCGTCCAAACCGTTTAGAGTCACGCGACACAAGCATACCGTTTCGAAGCTCATTCTGAGACGATCGTTTTTCGTGTTGGGAGTTCGCCCATCCGAGGAAAGTTCGAAGCTCGACGGATGGCCCTATATAAGCCTTGAATGGTGTCACAAAATGGTCTAGCCATTGGGGACGTCTCCTTTGCTCGTTTTTATGCGAAAATTATTCTCGGATTGCGAAACACGCGTGATTCGTTAATATATGTCAAAATCTTGAATTTCGCGGCATTCTCATGCGTTTCTCCGAGTGTGCTCGGGCCCTGGGAATTCCTACATTAAGGGGTGGCCTCGCGCAGCCTTCGCCATTGACGCCACATCGTCCAAACCGTTTAGAGTCACGCGACACACAGCATACCGTTTCGAAGCTCATTCCGAGACGGTCGTTTTTCGTGTTGGGAGTTCGCCCATCCGAGGAAAGTTCGAAGCTCGACGGATGGCCCTATATAAGCCTTGAATGGTGTCACAAAATGGCTAGCCATTGGGGACGTTGGGACTCGTTTGCTCGTTTTTATGCGAAAATAATCTCGGCTTGCGAAACACGCGTGATTCGTTAATATATGTCAAAATCTTGAATTTCGCGGCATTCTCATGCGTTTCTCCGAGTGTGCTCGGGCCCTGGGACTTCCTACACCAAGGGGTGGCCTCGCGCAGCCTTCGCAATTGACGCCACATCAAAAACCGTTTAGAGTCACGCGACACACAGCATACCGTTTCGAAGCTCATTCCGAGACGGTCGTTTTTCGTGTTGGAAGGCCCATCCGAGGAAAGTTCGAAGCTCGAGGATGGCCCTATATAAGCCTTGAATGGTGTCACAAAATGGCCTAGCCATTGGGGACGTTGGACTCGTTTGCTCGTTTTTATGCGAAAATTTTCTCGGCTTGCGAAACACGCGTGATTCGTTAATATATGTCAAAATCTTGAATTTCGGCATTCTCATGCGTTTCTCGTGTGCTCGGGCCCTGGGAATTCCTACATTAAGGGGTGGCCTCGCGCAGCCTTCGCCATTGACGCCACATCGTCCAAACCGTTTAGAGTCACGCGACACACAGCATACCGTTTCGAAGCTCATTCCGAGACGGTCGTTTTTCGTGTTGGGAGTTCGCCCATCCGAGGAAAGTTCGAAGCTCGAAGGATGGCCTATATTAGCCTTGAATGGTGTCACAAAATGGTCTAGCCATTGGGGACGTTGCGACTCCTTTGCTCGTTTTTATGCGAAAATATTCTCGGCTTGCGAAACACGCGTGATTCGTTAATATATGTCAAAATCTTGAATTTCGCGGCATTCTCATGCGTTTCTATGTGCTCGGGCCCTGGGACTTCCTACACCAAGGGGTGCCTCGCGCAGCCTTCGCCATTGACGCCACATCGTCCAAACCGTTTAGAGTCACGCGACACACAGCATACCGTTTCGAAGCTCATTCTGAGACGGTCGTTTTTCGTGTTGTGCCCATCCGAGGAAAGTTCGAAGCTCGAAGGATGGCCTATATAAGCCTTGAATGGTGTCACAAAATGGCCTAGCCATTGGGGACGTTGCGACTCGTTTTGCTCGTTTTTATGCGAAAATCTCGGCTTGCGAAACACGCGTGATTCGTTAATATATGTCAAAATCTTGAATTTCGCGGCATTCTCATGCGTTTCTCCAGTGTGCTCGGGCCCTGGGAATTCCTACATTAAGGGTGGCCTCGCGCAGCCTTCGCCATTGACGCCACATCGTCCAAACCGTTTAGAGTCACGCGACACACAGCATACCGTTTCGAAGCTCATTCTGAGACGGTCGTTTTTCGTGTTGGGAGTTCGCCCATCCGAGGAAAGTTCGAAGCTCGACGGATGGCCCTATATAAGCCTTGAATGGTGTCACAAAATGGCCTAGCCATTGGGGACGTTGGGACTCGTTTGCTCGTTTTTATGCGAAAATAATTCTCGGCTTGCGAAACACGCGTGATTCGTTAATATATGTCAAAATCTTGAATTTCGCGGCATTCTCATGCGTTTCTCGGTGTGCTCGGGCCCTGGGACTTCCTACACCAAGGGGTGGCCTCGCGCAGCCTTCGCAATTGACGCCACATCTCCAAACCGTTTAGAGTCACGCGACACACAGCATACCGTTTCGAAGCTCATTCGAGACGGTCGTTTTTTTGTTTGGGCCCATCCAAAGTTCGAAGCTCGAAGGATGGCCCTATATAAGCCTTGAATGGTGTCACAAAATGGCCTAGCCATTGGGGACGTTGGGACTCGTTTGCTCGTTTTTATGCGAAAATTATTCTCGGCTTGCGAAACACGCGTGATTCGTTAATATATGTCAAAATCTTGAATTTCGCGGCATTCTCATGCGTTTCTCCGAGTGTGCTCGGCCCTGGGAATTCCTACATTAAGGGGTGGCCTCGCGCAGCCTTCGCCATTGACGCCACATCGTCCAAACCGTTTAGAGTCACGCGACACACAGCATACCGTTTCGAAGCTCATTCTGAGACGATCGTTTTTCGTGTTGGGAGTCGCCCATCCGAGGAAAGTTCGAAGCTCGACGGATGGCCCTATATAAGCCTTGAATGGTGTCACAAAATGGCCTAGCCATTGGGGACGTTGCGACTCCTTTGCTCGTTTTTATGCGAAAATAATCTCGGATTGCGAAACACGCGTGATTCGTTAATATATGTAAAAATCTTGAATTTCGCGGCATTCTCATGCGTTTCTCCGAGTGTGCTCGGGCCCTGGAAATTCCTACATTAAGGGGTGGCCTCGCGCAGCCTTCGCCATTGACGCCACATCGTCCAAACCGTTTAGAGTCACGCGACACACAGCATACCGTTTCGAAGCTCATTCCGAGACGGTCGTTTTTCGTGTTGGGAGCTTGCCCATCCGAGGAAAGTTCGAAGCTCGAAGGATGGCCTTATATAGCCTTCAATGGTGTCACAAAATGGTCTAGCCATTGGGACGCGACTCCTTTGCTCGTTTTTATGCGAAAATTATTCTCGGCTTGCGAAACACGCGTGATTCGTTAATATATGTCAAAATCTTGAATTTCGCGGCATTCTCATGCGTTTCTCGGGTGTGCTCGGGCCCTGGGAATTCCTACACCAAGGGGTGGCCTCGCGCAGCCTTCGCCATTGACGCCACATCGTCCAAACCGTTTAGAGTCACGCGACACAAGCATACCGTTTCGAAGCTCATTCCGAGACGGTCGTTTTTCGTGTTGGGAGTTCGCCCATCCGAGGAAAGTTCGAAGCTCGACGGATGGCCCTATATAAGCCTTGAATGGTGTCACAAAATGGCTAGCCATTGGGGACGTTGCGACTCCTTTGCTCGTTTTTATGCGAAAATTATTCTCGGATTGCGAAACACGCGTGATTCGTTAATATATGTCAAAATCTTGAATTTCGCGGCATTCTCATGCGTTTCTAGTGTGCTCGGGCCCTGGGAATTCCTACACCAAGGGGTGGCCTCGCGCAGCCTTCGCCATTGACGCCACATCGTCCAAACCGTTTAGAGTCACGCGACACACAGCATACCGTTTCGAAGCTCATTCTGAGACGGTCGTTTTTTCGTGTTGGGAGTTGCCCATCCGAGGAAAGTTCGAAGCTCGAAGGATGGCCTTATATTAGCCTTGAATGGTGTCACAAAATGGTCTAGCCATTGGGGACGTTGCGACTCCTTTGCTCGTTTTTATGCGAAAATAATCTCGGCTTGCGAAACACGCGTGATTCGTTAATATATGTCAAAATCTTGAATTTCGCGGCATTCTCATGCGTTTCTCCGAGTGTGCTCGGGCCCTGGAATTCCTACATTAAGGGGTGGCCTCGCAGCCTTCGCCATTGACGCCACATCGTCCAAACCGTTTAGAGTCACGCGACACACAGCATACCGTTTCGAAGCTCATTCTGAGACGGTCGTTTTTCGTGTTGGGAGCGCCCATCCGAGGAAAGTTCGAAGCTCGACGGATGGCCCTATATAAGCCTTGAATGGTGTCACAAAATGGCCTAGCCATTGGGGACGTTGCGACTCCTTTGCTCGTTTTTATGCGAAAATTATTCTCGGCTTGCGAAACACGCGTGATTCGTTAATATATGTCAAAATCTTGAATTTCGCGGCATTCTCATGCGTTTCTAGGTGTGCTCGGGCCGGGAATTCCTACACCAAGGGGTGGCCTCGCGCAGCCTTCGCCATTGACGCCACATCGTCCAAACCGTTTAGAGTCACGCGACACACAGCATACCGTTTCGAAGCTCATTCTGAGACGATCGTTTTTCGTGTTGGGAGTCGCCCATCCGAGGAAAGTTCGAAGCTCGACGGATGGCCCTATATAGCCTTGAATGGTGTCACAAAATGGCCTAGCCATTGGGGACGTTGGGACTCCTTTGCTCGTTTTTATGCGAAAACTAATCTCGGCTTGCGAAACACGCGTGATTCGTTAATATATGTCAAAAATCTTGAATTTCGCGGCATTCTCATGCGTTTCTCGGGTGTGCTCGGCCCTGGGACTTCCTACACCAAGGGGTGGCCTCGCGCAGCCTTCGCCATTGACGCCACATCGTCCAAACCGTTTAGAGTCACGCGACACACAGCATACCGTTTCGAAGCTCATTCTGAGACGATCGTTTTTCGTGTTGGGAGTTCGCCCATCCGAGGAAAGTTCGAAGCTCGAAGGATGGCCTATATAAGCCTTGAATGGTGTCACAAAATGGCCTAGCCATTGGGGACGTTGCGACTCCTTTGCTCGTTTTTATGCGAAAATTATTCTCGGCTTGCGAAACACGCGTGATTCGTTAATATATGTCAAAATCTTGAATTTCGCGGCATTCTCATGCGTTTCTCCGAGTGTGCTCGGGCCCTGGGAATTCCTACATTAAGGGGTGGCCTCGCGCAGCCTTCGCCATTGACGCCACATCGTCCAAACCGTTTAGAGTCACGCGACACACAGCATACCGTTTCGAAGCTCATTCGAGACGGTCGTTTTTCGTGTTGGGAGTTCGCCCATCCGAGGAAAGTTCGAAGCTCGACGGATGGCCCTATATAAGCCTTGAATGGTGTCACAAAATGGCCTAGCCATTGGGGACGTTGGGACTCGTTTGCTCGTTTTTATGCGAAAATAATCTCGGCTTGCGAAACACGCGTGATTCGTTAATATATGTCAAAATCTTGAATTTCGCGGCATTCTCATGCGTTTCTCGTGTGCTCGGGCCCGGGAATTCCTACATTAAGGGGTGGCCTCGCGCAGCCTTCGCCATTGACGCCACATCGTCCAAACCGTTTAGAGTCACGCGACACACAGCATACCGTTTCGAAGCTCATTCTGAGACGATCGTTTTTCGTGTTGGGAGTTCGCCCATCCGAGGAAAGTTCGAAGCTCGACGGATGGCCCTATATAAAGCCTTGAATGGTGTCACAAAATGGCCTAGCCATTGGGGACGTTGCGACTCCTTTGCTCGTTTTTATGAAAATTGTTCTCGGATTGCGAAACGCGTGATTCGTTAATATATGTCAAAATCTTGAATTTCGCGGCATTCTCATGCGTTTCTCCGGTGTGCTCGGGCCCTGGGAATTCCTACATTAAGGGGTGGCCTCGCGCAGCCTTCGCCATTGACGCCACATCGTCCAAACCGTTTAGAGTCACGCGACACACAGCATACCGTTTCGAAGCTCATTCCGAGACGGTCGTTTTTCGTGTTGGAGCTTGCCCATCCGAGGAAAGTTCGAAGCTCGAAGGATGGCCTTATATTAGCCTTGAATGGTGTCACAAAATGGCTAGCCATTGGGGACGTTGGACTCCTTTGCTCGTTTTTATGCGAAAAAATTCTCGGCTTGCGAAACACGCGTGATTCGTTAATATATGTCAAAATCTTGAATTTCGCGGCATTCTCATGCGTTTCTCGTGTGCTCGGGCCCTGGGAATTCCTACATTAAGGGGTGGCCTCGCGCAGCCTTCGCCATTGACGCCACATCGTCCAAACCGTTTAGAGTCACGCGACACACAGCATACCGTTTCGAAGCTCATTCCGACGGTCGTTTTTCGTGTTGGGAGTTCGCCCATCCGAGGAAAGTTCGAAGCTCGACGGATGGCCTATATAAGCCTTGAATGGTGTCACAAAATGGCCTAGCCATTGGGGACGTTGGGACTCGTTTGCTCGTTTTTATGCGAAAATTATTCTCGGCTTGCGAAACACGCGTGATTCGTTAATATATGTCAAAATCTTGAATTTCGCGGCATTCTCATGCGTTTCTCGAGTGTGCTCGGGCCCTGGGAATTCCTACATTAAGGGGTGGCCTCGCGCAGCCTTCGCCATTGACGCCACATCGTCCAAACCGTTTAGAGTCACGCGACACACAGCATACCGTTTCGAAGCTCATTCTGAGACGATCGTTTTTCGTGTTGGGAGTTCGCCCATCCGAGGAAAGTTCGAAGCTCGACGGATGGCCCTATATAAGCCTTGAATGGTGTCACAAAATGGCCTAGCCATTGGGGACGTTGCGACTCCTTTGCTCGTTTTTATGCGAAAATTATTCTCGGATTGCGAAACACGCGTGATTCGTTAATATATGTCAAAATCTTGAATTTCGCGGCATTCTCATGCGTTTCTGGGTGTGCTCGGGCCGGGAATTCCTACACCAAGGGGTGGCCTCGCGCAGCCTTCGCCATTGACGCCACATCGTCCAAACCGTTTAGAGTCACGCGACACACAGCATACCGTTTCGAAGCTCATTCTGAGACGATCGTTTTTCGTGTTGGGAGTTCGCCCATCCGAGGAAAGTTCGAAGCTCGACGGATGGCCCTATATAAGCCTTGAATGGTGTCACAAAATGGCCTAGCCATTGGGGACGTTGGACTCCTTTGCTCGTTTTTATGCGAAAATAATTCGGCTTGCGAAACACGCGTGATTCGTTAATATATGTCAAAATCTGAATTTCGCGGCATTCTCATGCGTTTCTCGAGTGTGCGGGCCCTGGGAATTCCTACACCAAGGGGTGGCCTCGCGCAGCCCTTCGCCATTGACGCCACATCGTCCAAACCGTTTAGAGTCACGCGACACACAGCATACCGTTTCGAAGCTCATTCCGAGACGGTCGTTTTTCGTGTTGGAAGTTGCCCATCCGAGGAAAGTTCGAAGCTCGAAGGATGGCCTATATAAGCCTTGAATGGTGTCACAAAATGGCCTAGCCATTGGGGACGTTGGGACTCGTTTGCTCGTTTTTATGCGAAAATTATTCTCGGCTTGCGAAACACGCGTGATTCGTTAATATATGTCAAAATCTTGAATTTCGCGGCATTCTCATGCGTTTCTCCGAGTGTGCTCGGGCCCTGGGAATTCCTACATTAAGGGGTGGCCTCGCGCAGCCTTCGCCATTGACGCCACATCGTCCAAACCGTTTAGAGTCACGCGACACACAGCATACCGTTTCGAAGCTCATTCTGACGATCGTTTTTCGTGTTGGGAGTTCGCCCATCCGAGGAAAGTTCGAAGCTCGACGGATGGCCTATATAAGCCTTGAATGGTGTCACAAAATGGCCTAGCCATTGGGGACGTTGCGACTCCTTTGCTCGTTTTTATGCGAAAATTATTCTCGGATTGCGAAACACGCGTGATTCGTTAATATATGTCAAAATCTTGAATTTCGCGGCATTCTCATGCGTTTCTCCGGTGTGCTCGGGCCCTGGGAATTCCTACACCAAGGGGTGGCCTCGCGCAGCCTTCGCCATTGACGCCACATCGTCCAAACCGTTTAGAGTCACGCGACACACAGCATACCGTTTCGAAGCTCATTCTGAGACGGTCGTTTTTCGTGTTGGGAGTTGCCCATCCGAGGAAAGTTCGAAGCTCGAAGGATGGCCTTATATTAGCCTTGAATGGTGTCAAAATGGCCTAGCCATTGGGGACGTTGCGACTCCTTTGCTCGTTTTTATGCGAAAATTATCTCGGCTTGCGAAACACGCGTGATTCGTTAATATATGTCAAAATCTTGAATTTCGCGGCATTCTCATGCGTTTCTCGGGTGTGCTCGGGCCCGGGACCCTACACCAAGGGGTGGCCTCGCGCAGCCTTCGCCATTGACGCCACATCGTCCAAACCGTTTAGAGTCACGCGACACACAGCATACCGTTTCGAAGCTCATTCTGAGACGATCGTTTTTCGTGTTGGGAGTTCGCCCATCCGAGGAAAGTTCGAAGCTCGACGGATGGCCTATATAAGCCTTGAATGGTGTCACAAAATGGCTAGCCATTGGGGACGTTGCGACTCGTTTGCTCGTTTTTATGCGAAAATTATTCTCGGCTTGCGAAACACGCGTGATTCGTTAATATATGTCAAAATCTTGAATTTCGCGGCATTCTCATGCGTTTCTCAGTGTGCTCGGGCCCTGGGAATTCCTACATTAAGGGTGGCCTCGCGCAGCCTTCGCCATTGACGCCACATCGTCCAAACCGTTTAGAGTCACGCGACACACAGCATACGTTTCGAAGCTCATTCTGAGACGGTCGTTTTTCGTGTTGGGAGCTTGCCCATCCGAGGAAAGTTCGAAGCTCGAAGGATGGCCCTATATAGCCTTCAATGGTGTCACAAAATGGCTAGCCATTGGGGACGTTGCGACTCCTTTGCTCGTTTTTATGCGAAAATATTCTCGGCTTGCGAAACACGCGTGATTCGTTAATATATGTCAAAATCTTGAATTTCGCGGCATTCTCATGCGTTTCTCCGAGTGTGCTCGGGCCCTGGGAATTCCTACACCAAGGGGTGGCCTCGCGCAGCCTTCGCCATTGACGCCACATCGTCCAAACCGTTTAGAGTCACGCGACACACAGCATACCGTTTCGAAGCTCATTCTGAGACGATCGTTTTTCGTGTTGGGAGTCGCCCATCCGAGGAAAGTTCGAAGCTCGACGGATGGCCCTATATAAGCCTTGAATGGTGTCACAAAATGGCCTAGCCATTGGGGACGTTGGACTCGTTTGCTCGTTTTTATGCGAAAATTGTTCTCGGCTTGCGAAACACGCGTGATTCGTTAATATATGTCAAAATCTTGAATTTCGCGGCATTCTCATGCGTTTCTAGTGTGCTCGGGCCCTGGGAATTCCTACACAAGGGGTGGCCTCGCGCAGCCTTCGCCATTGACGCCACATCGTCCAAACCGTTTAGAGTCACGCGACACACAGCATACCGTTTCGAAGCTCATTCTGAGACGGTCGTTTTCGTGTTGGAAGTTCGCCCATCCGAGGAAAGTTCGAAGCTCGACGGATGGCCCTAATAAAGCCTTGAATGGTGTCACAAAATGGCCTAGCCATTGGGGACGTTGCGACTCGTTTGCTCGTTTTTATGCGAAAATTGTTCTCGGATTGCGAAACACGCGTGATTCGTTAATATATGTCAAAATCTTGAATTTCGCGGCATTCTCATGCGTTTCTCCGGTGTGCTCGGGCCCTGGGAATTCCTACATTAAGGGGTGGCCTCGCGCAGCCTTCGCCATTGACGCCACATCGTCCAAACCGTTTAGAGTCACGCGACACACAGCATACCGTTTCGAAGCTCATTCCGAGACGGTCGTTTTTCGTGTTGGGAGTTCGCCCATCCGGAAAGTTCGAAGCTCGAAGGATGGCCCTATATAGCCTTCAATGGTGTCCAAAATGGTCTAGCCATTGGGGACGTTGCGACTCCTTTGCTCGTTTTTATGCGAAAATTATTCTCGGCTTGCGAAACACGCGTGATTCGTTAATATATGTCAAAATCTTGAATTTCGCGGCATTCTCATGCGTTTCTCCGAGTGTGCTCGGGCCCTGGGAATTCCTACACCAAGGGGTGGCCTCGCGCAGCCTTCGCCATTGACGCCACATCGTCCAAACCGTTTAGAGTCACGCGACACACAGCATACCGTTTCGAAGCTCATTCCGAGACGGTCGTTTTTCGTGTTGGGAGTCGCCCATCCGAGGAAAGTTCGAAGCTCGACGGATGGCCCTATATAAGCCTTCAATGGTGTCACAAAATGGCCTAGCCATTGGGGACGTTGCGACTCCTTTGCTCGTTTTTATGCGAAAATTATTCTCGGATTGCGAAACACGCGTGATTCGTTAATATATGTCAAAATCTTGAATTTCGCGGCATTCTCATGCGTTTCTCCGAGTGTGCTCGGGCCCTGGGAATTCCTACACCAAGGGGTGGCCTCGCGCAGCCTTCGCCATTGACGCCACATCGTCCAAACCGTTTAGAGTCACGCGACACACAGCATACCGTTTCGAAGCTCATTCTGAGACGGTCGTTTTTCGTGTTGGAAGTTCGCCCATCCGAGGAAAGTTCGAAGCTCGACGGATGGCCCTATATAAGCCTTGAATGGTGTCACAAAATGGCCTAGCCATTGGGGACGTTGGACTCCTTTGCTCGTTTTTATGCGAAAATTTTCTCGGCTTGCGAAACACGCGTGATTCGTTAATATATGTCAAAATCTTGAATTTCGCGGCATTCTCATGCGTTTCTCCGAGTGTGCTCGGGCCCTGGGAATTCCTACATTAAGGGGTGGCCTCGCGCAGCCTTCGCCATTGACGCCACATCGTCCAAACCGTTTAGAGTCACGCGACACACAGCATACCGTTTCGAAGCTCATTCTGAGACGGTCGTTTTTCGTGTTGGGAGTTGCCCATCCGAGGAAAGTTCGAAGCTCGAAGGATGGCCTTATATAGCCTTCAATGGTGTCACAAAATGGTCTAGCCATTGGGACATTGCGACTCCTTTGCTCGTTTTTATGCGAAAATTATTCTCGGCTTGCGAAACACGCGTGATTCGTTAATATATGTCAAATCTTGAATTTCGCGGCATTCTCATGCGTTTCTCGGGTGTGCTCGGGCCCGGGACTTCCTACACCAAGGGGTGGCCTCGCGCAGCCTTCGCCATTGACGCCACATCGTCCAAACCGTTTAGAGTCACGCGACACACAGCATACCGTTTCGAAGCTCATTCTGAGACGATCGTTTTTCGTGTTGGGAGTTCGCCCATCCGAGGAAAGTTCGAAGCTCGACGGATGGCCCTATATAGCCTTGAATGGTGTCACAAAATGGTCTAGCCATTGGGGACGTTGCGACTCCTTTGCTCGTTTTTATGCGAAAATTTTTCTCGGCTTGCGAAACACGCGTGATTCGTTAATATATGTCAAAATCTTGAATTTCGCGGCATTCTCATGCGTTTCTAGGGTGTGCTCGGGCCCTGGGAATTCCTACACCAAGGGGTGGCCTCGCGCAGCCTTCGCCATTGACGCCACATCGTCCAAACCGTTTAGAGTCACGCGACACACAGCATACCGTTTCGAAGCTCATTCTGAGACGATCGTTTTTCGTGTTGGGAGTTGCCCATCCGAGGAAAGTTCGAAGCTCGAAGGATGGCCTTATATTAGCCTTGAATGGTGTCACAAAATGGCTAGCCATTGGGGACGTTGCGACTCCTTTGCTCGTTTTTATGCGAAAATTATTCTCGGATTGCGAAACACGCGTGATTCGTTAATATATGTCAAAATCTTGAATTTCGCGGCATTCTCATGCGTTTCTCCGAGTGTGCTCGGGCCCTGGGAATTCCTACATTAAGGGGTGGCCTCGCGCAGCCTTCGCCATTGACGCCACATCGTCCAAACCGTTTAGAGTCACGCGACACACAGCATACCGTTTCGAAGCTCATTCTGAGACGATCGTTTTTCGTGTTGGGAGTCGCCCATCCGAGGAAAGTTCGAAGCTCGACGGATGGCCCTATATAAGCCTTGAATGGTGTCACAAAATGGCCTAGCCATTGGGGACGTTGCGACTCC
Source organism: Utricularia gibba (assembly GCA_002189035.1). Taxonomy (NCBI): domain Eukaryota; kingdom Viridiplantae; phylum Streptophyta; class Magnoliopsida; order Lamiales; family Lentibulariaceae; genus Utricularia; species Utricularia gibba. Next base: position 108,610 of record NEEC01000016.1, on the reverse strand, counting down.
TTTGCTCGTTTTTATGCGAAAATTGTTCTCGGCTTGCGAAACACGCGTGATTCGTTAATATATGTCAAAATCTTGAATTTCGCGGCATTCTCATGCGTTTCTCCGAGTGTGCTCGGGCCCTGGGAATTCCTACATTAAGGGGTGGCCTCGCGCAGCCTTCGCCATTGACGCCACATCGTCCAAACCGTTTAGAGTCACGCGCACACAGCATACCGTTTCGAAGCTCATTCCGAGACGGTCGTTTTTCGTGTTGGGAGTTCGCCCATCCGAGGAAAGTTCGAAGCTCGACGGATGGCCCTATATAAGCCTTGAATGGTGTCACAAAATGGCCTAGCCATTGGGGACGTTGGGACTCGTTTGCTCGTTTTTATGCGAAAACTTCTCGGCTTGCGAAACACGCGTGATTCGTTAATATATGTCAAAATCTTGAATTTCGCGGCATTCTCATGCGTTTCTCCGAGTGTGCTCGGGCCCTGGGAATTCCTACAAAGGGGTGGCCTCGCGCAGCCTTCGCCATTGACGCCACATCGTCCAAACCGTTTAGAGTCACGCGACACACAGCATACCGTTTCGAAGCTCATTCTGAGACGGTCGTTTTTCGTGTTGGGAGTTGCCCATCCGAGGAAAGTTCGAAGCTCGACGGATGGCCCTATATAAGCCTTGAATGGTGTCACAAAATGGCTAGCCATTGGGGACGTTGCGACTCCTTTGCTCGTTTTTATGCGAAAATTATTCTCGGCTTGCGAAACACGCGTGATTCGTTAATATATGTCAAAATCTTGAATTTCGCGGCATTCTCATGCGTTTCTCGGGTGTGCTCGGGCCCGGGACTTCCTACACCAAGGGGTGGCCTCGCGCAGCCTTCGCCATTGACGCCACATCGTCCAAACCGTTTAGAGTCACGCGACACACAGCATACCGTTTCGAAGCTCATTCTGAGACGGTCGTTTTTCGTGTTGGGAGTTCGCCCATCCGAGGAAAGTTCGAAGCTCGAAGGATGGCCTTATATAGCCTTGAATGGTCACAAAATGGTCTAGCCATTGGGGACGTTGGACTCCTTTGCTCGTTTTTATGCGAAAATTTTCTCGGCTTGCGAAACACGCGTGATTCGTTAATATATGTCAAAATCTTGAATTTCGCGGCATTCTCATGCGTTTCTAGGGTGTGCTCGGGCGGGACTTCCTACACCAAGGGGTGGCCTCGCGCAGCCTTCGCCATTGACGCCACATCGTCCAAACCGTTTAGAGTCACGCGACACACAGCATACCGTTTCGAAGCTCATTCTGAGACGGTCGTTTTTCGTGTTGGGAGTTCGCCCATCCGAGGAAAGTTCGAAGCTCGAAGGATGGCCTTATATTAGCCTTGAATGGTGTCACAAAATGGTCTAGCCATTGGGGACATTGCGACTCCTTTGCTCGTTTTTATGCGAAAATTATTCTCGGATTGCGAAACACGCGTGATTCGTTAATATATGTCAAAATCTTGAATTTCGCGGCATTCTCATGCGTTTCTCGAGTGTGCTCGGGCCCTGGGAATTCCTACATTAAGGGGTGGCCTCGCGCAGCCTTCGCCATTGACGCCACATCGTCCAAACCGTTTAGAGTCACGCGAACACAGCATACCGTTTCGAAGCTCATTCTGAGACGATCGTTTTTCGTGTTGGGAGTCGCCCATCCGAGGAAAGTTCGAAGCTCGACGGATGGCCCTATATAAGCCTTGAATGGTGTCACAAAATGGCCTAGCCATTGGGGACGTTGCGACTCCTTTGCTCGTTTTTATGCGAAAATTTCTCGGCTTGCGAAACACGCGTGATTCGTTAATATATGTCAAAATCTTGAATTTCGCGGCATTCTCATGCGTTTCTCCGGGTGTGCTCGGGCCTGGGACTTCCTACACCAAGGGGTGGCCTCGCGCAGCCTTCGCCATTGACGCCACATCGTCCAAACCGTTTAGAGTCACGCGACACAGCATACCGTTTCGAAGCTCATTCTGAGACGATCGTTTTTCGTGTTGGGGTCGCCCATCCGAGGAAAGTTCGAAGCTCGACGGATGGCCTATATAAGCCTTGAATGGTGTCACAAAATGGCCTAGCCATTGGGGACGTTGGGACTCGTTTGCTCGTTTTTATGCGAAAATAATTCTCGGCTTGCGAAAACGCGTGATTCGTTAATATATGTCAAAATCTTGAATTTCGCGGCATTCTCATGCGTTTCTCGAGTGTGCTCGGGCCCTGGGAATTCCTACATTAAGGGTGGCCTCGCGCAGCCTTCGCCATTGACGCCACATCGTCCAAACCGTTTAGAGTCACGCGACACACAGCATACCGTTTCGAAGCTCATTCTGAGACGGTCGTTTTTCGTGTTGGGTTCGCCCATCCGAGGAAAGTTCGAAGCTCGACGGATGGCCCTATATAAGCCTTGAATGGTGTCACAAAATGGCCTAGCCATTGGGGACGTTGCGACTCGTTGCTCGTTTTTATGCGAAAATTGTTCTCGGATTGCGAAACACGCGTGATTCGTTAATATATGTCAAAATCTTGAATTTCGCGGCATTCTCATGCGTTTCTCCGAGTGTGCTCGGGCCCTGGGAATTCCTACATTAAGGGGTGGCCTCGCGCAGCCTTCGCCATTGACGCCACATCGTCCAAACCGTTTAGAGTCACGCGACACACAGCATACCGTTTCGAAGCTCATTCTGAGACGATCGTTTTTCGTGTTGGGAGTTGCCCATCCGAGGAAAGTTCGAAGCTCGACGGATGGCCCTATATAAGCCTTGAATGGTGTCACAAAATGGGCCATTGGGGACGTTGCGACTCCTTTGCTCGTTTTTATGCGAAAATTATTCTCGGCTTGCGAAACACGCGTGATTCGTTAATATATGTCAAAATCTTGAATTTCGCGGCATTCTCATGCGTTTCTCCGTGTGCTCGGGCCTGGGAATTCCTACACCAAGGGGTGGCCTCGCGCAGCCTTCGCCATTGACGCCACATCGTCCAAACCGTTTAGAGTCACGCGACACACAGCATACCGTTTCGAAGCTCATTCCGAGACGGTCGTTTTTCGTGTTGGGAGTTCGCCCATCCGAGGAAAGTTCGAAGCTCGAAGGATGGCCTATATTAGCCTTCAATGGTGTCCAAAAATGGTCTAGCCATTGGGGACATTGCGACTCCTTTGCTCGTTTTTATGCGAAAATTATTCTCGGATTGCGAAACACGCGTGATTCGTTAATATATGTCAAAATCTTGAATTTCGCGGCATTCTCATGCGTTTCTCCGAGTGTGCTCGGGCCCTGGGAATTCCTACATTAAGGGGTGGCCTCGCGCAGCCTTCGCCATTGACGCCACATCGTCCAAACCGTTTAGAGTCACGCGACACACAGCATACCGTTTCGAAGCTCATTCTGAGACGGTCGTTTTTCGTGTTGGGAGCTTGCCCATCCGAGGAAAGTTCGAAGCTCGAAGGATGGCCTATATTAGCCTTCAATGGTGTCACAAAATGGTCTAGCCATTGGGGACATTGCGACTCCTTTTGCTCGTTTTTATGCGAAAATAATTCTCGGCTTGCGAAACACGCGTGATTCGTTAATATATGTCAAAATCTTGAATTTCGCGGCATTCTCATGCGTTTCTCCGAGTGTGCTCGGGCCCTGGGAATTCCTACACCAAGGGGTGGCCTCGCGCAGCCTTCGCCATTGACGCCACATCGTCCAAAGTTTAGAGTCACGCGACACACAGCATACCGTTTCGAAGCTCATTCTGAGACGATCGTTTTTCGTGTTGGGAGCCCATCCGAGGAAAGTTCGAAGCTCAACGGATGGCCCTATATAAGCCTTGAATGGTGTCACAAAATGGCCTAGCCATTGGGGACGTTGGGACTCGTTTGCTCGTTTTTATGCGAAAATAATTCTCGGCTTGCGAAACACGCGTGATTCGTTAATATATGTCAAAATCTTGAATTTCGCGGCATTCTCATGCGTTTCTCGAGTGTGCTCGGGCCCTGGGAATTCCTACATTAAGGGGTGGCCTCGCGCAGCCTTCGCCATTGACGCCACATCGTCCAAACCGTTTAGAGTCACGCGACACACAGCATACCGTTTCGAAGCTCATTCTGAGACGGTCGTTTTTCGTGTTGGGAGTTCGCCCATCCGAGGAAAGTTCGAAGCTCGACGGATGGCCTATATAAGCCTTGAATGGTGTCACAAATGGCCTAGCCATTGGGGACGTTGGGACTCGTTTGCTCGTTTTTATGCGAAAATTTCTCGGCTTGCGAAACACGCGTGATTCGTTAATATATGTCAAAATCTTGAATTTCGCGGCATTCTCATGCGTTTCTCCGAGTGTGCTCGGGCCCTGGGAATTCCTACATTAAGGGGTGGCCTCGCGCAGCCTTCGCCATTGACGCCACATCGTCCAAACCGTTTAGAGTCACGCGACACACAGCATACCGTTTCGAAGCTCATTCTGAGACGGTCGTTTTTCGTGTTGGGAGTCGCCCATCCGAGGAAAGTTCGAAGCTCGACGGATGGCCTATATAAGCCTTCAATGGTGTCACAAAATGGTCTAGCCATTGGGGACGTTGCGACTCCTTTGCTCGTTTTTATGCGAAAATTATTCTCGGCTTGCGAAACACGCGTGATTCGTTAATATATGTCAAAATCTTGAATTTCGCGGCATTCTCATGCGTTTCTAGGGTGTGCTCGGGCCCCGGGACTTCCTACACCAAGGGGTGGCCTCGCGCAGCCTTCGCCATTGACGCCACATCGTCCAAACCGTTTAGAGTCACGCGACACACAGCATACCGTTTCGAAGCTCATTCTGAGACGATCGTTTTTCGTGTTGGGAGTTCGCCCATCCGAGGAAAGTTCGAAGCTCGAAGGATGGCCTTATATAGCCTTGAATGGTGTCACAAAATGGTCTAGCCATTGGGGACGTTGCGACTCCTTTGCTCGTTTTTATGCGAAAATTTTCTCGGCTTGCGAAACACGCGTGATTCGTTAATATATGTCAAAATCTTGAATTTCGCGGCATTCTCATGCGTTTCTCGGGTGTGCTCGGGCCTGGAATTCCTACACCAAGGGGTGGCCTCGCGCAGCCTTCGCCATTGACGCCACATCGTCCAAACCGTTTAGAGTCACGCGACACACAGCATACCGTTTCGAAGCTCATTCTGAGACGATCGTTTTTCGTGTTGGGAGCTCGCCCATCCGAGGAAAGTTCGAAGCTCGAAGGATGGCCTTATATAGCCTTGAATGGTCACAAAATGGTCTAGCCATTGGGGACATCGCGACTCCTTTGCTCGTTTTTATGCGAAAATTATTCTCGGCTTGCGAAACACGCGTGATTCGTTAATATATGTCAAAATCTTGAATTTCGCGGCATTCTCATGCGTTTCTCCGAGTGTGCTCGGGCCCTGGGAATTCCTACATTAAGGGGTGGCCTCGCGCAGCCTTCGCCAATTGACGCCACATTCCAAACCGTTTAGAGTCACGCGACACACAGCATACCGTTTCGAAGCTCATTCTGAGACGATCGTTTTTCGTGTTGGGAGTTCGCCCATCCGAGGAAAGTTCGAAGCTCGACGGATGGCCCTATATAAGCCTTGAATGGTGTCAAAATGGCCTAGCCATTGGGGACGTTGGCTCGTTTGCTCGTTTTTATGCGAAAATTGTTCTCGGCTTGCGAAACACGCGTGATTCGTTAATATATGTCAAAATCTTGAATTTCGCGGCATTCTCATGCGTTTCTAGTGTGCTCGGCCCTGGGACTTCCTACATTAAGGGGTGCCTCGCGCAGCCTTCGCCATTGACGCCACATCGTCCAAACCGTTTAGAGTCACGCGACACACAGCATACCGTTTCGAAGCTCATTCTGAGACGATCGTTTTTCGTGTTGGGAGTTCGCCCATCCGAGGAAAGTTCGAAGCTCGACGGATGGCCCTATATAAGCTTGAATGGTGTCCCAAAATGGCTAGCCATTGGGGACATCGCGACTCCTTTGCTCGTTTTTATGCGAAAATTATTCTCGGATTGCGAAACACGCGTGATTCGTTAATATATGTCAAAATCTTGAATTTCGCGGCATTCTCATGCGTTTCTAGTGTGCTCGGGCCCTGGGAATTCCTACATTAAGGGGTGGCCTCGCGCAGCCTTCGCATTGACGCCACATCGTCCAAACCGTTTAGAGTCACGCGACACACAGCATACGTTTCGAAGCTCATTCTGAGACGATCGTTTTTCGTGTTGGAAGTTCGCCCATCCGAGGAAAGTTCGAAGCTCGACGGATGGCCCTATATAAGCCTTGAATGGTGTCACAAAATGGCCTAGCCATTGGGGACGTTGGGACTCGTTTGCTCGTTTTTATGCGAAAATTGTTTCTCGGCTTGCGAAACACGCGTGATTCGTTAATATATGTCAAAATCTTGAATTTCGCGGCATTCTCATGCGTTTCTCCGAGTGTGCTCGGGCCCTGGGAATTCCTACATTAAGGGGTGGCCTCGCGCAGCCTTCGCCATTGACGCCACATCGTCCAAACCGTTTAGAGTCACGCGACACACAGCATACCGTTTCGAAGCTCATTCCGAGACGGTCGTTTTTCGTGTTGGGAGCTCGCCCATCCGAGGAAAGTTCGAAGCTCGACGGATGGCCCTATATAAGCCTTCAATGGTGTCACAAAATGGTCTAGCCATTGGGGACGTTGCGACTCCTTTGCTCGTTTTTATGCGAAAATTGTTCTCGGCTTGCGAAACACGCGTGATTCGTTAATATATGTCAAAATCTTGAATTTCGCGGCATTCTCATGCGTTTCTCGGTGTGCTCGGGCCCGGGACTTCCTACACAAGGGGTGGCCTCGCGCAGCCTTCGCCATTGACGCCACATCGTCCAAACCGTTTAGAGTCACGCGACACACAGCATACCGTTTCGAAGCTCATTCTGAGACGATCGTTTTTTCGTGTTGGAAGTTCGCCCATCCGAGGAAAGTTCGAAGCTCGAAGGATGGCCCTATATAAGCCTTGAATGGTGTCACAAAATGGTCTAGCCATTGGGGACGCGACTCCTTTTGCTCGTTTTTATGCGAAAATTTTTCTCGGCTTGCGAAACGCGTGATTCGTTAATATATGTCAAAATCTGAATTTCGCGGCATTCTCATGCGTTTCTCGGGTGTGCTCGGGCTGGGACTTCCTACACCAAGGGTGGCCTCGCGCAGCCTTCGCCATTGACGCCACATCGTCCAAACCGTTTAGAGTCACGCGACAACACAGCATACCGTTTCGAAGCTCATTCTGAGACGATCGTTTTTCGTGTTGGGAGCTCGCCCATCCGAGGAAAGTTCGAAGCTCGAAGGATGGCCTTATATTAGCCTTGAATGGTGTCACAAATGGTCTAGCCATTGGGGACATCGCGACTCCTTTGCTCGTTTTTATGCGAAAATTATTCTCGGATTGCGAAACACGCGTGATTCGTTAATATATGTCAAAATCTTGAATTTCGCGGCATTCTCATGCGTTTCTCCGAGTGTGCTCGGGCCCTGGAATTCCTACATTAAGGGGTGGCCTCGCGCAGCCTTCGCAATTGACGCCACATCGTCCAAACCGTTTAGAGTCACGCGACACACAGCATACCGTTTCGAAGCTCATTCTGAGACGATCGTTTTTCGTGTTGGGAGTTCGCCATCCGAGGAAAGTTCGAAGCTCGACGGATGGCCCTATATAAGCCTTGAATGGTGTCACAAAATGGCCTAGCCATTGGGGACGTTGGGACTCGTTTGCTCGTTTTTATGCGAAAATTGTTCTCGGCTTGCGAAACACGCGTGATTCGTTAATATATGTCAAAATCTTGAATTTCGCGGCATTCTCATGCGTTTCTCCGAGTGTGCTCGGGCCCTGGAATTCCTACATTAAGGGGTGGCCTCGCGCAGCCTTCGCCATTGACGCCACATTCCAACCGTTTAGAGTCACGCGACACACAGCATACCGTTTCGAAGCTCATTCTGAGACGATCGTTTTCGTGTTGGGAGTTCGCCATCCGAGGAAAGTTCGAAGCTCGACGGATGGCCTATATAAGCCTTCAATGGTGTCACAAATGGCCTAGCCATTGGGGACGTTGCGACTCGTTTGCTCGTTTTTATGCGAAAATTATTCTCGGCTTGCGAAACACGCGTGATTCGTTAATATATGTCAAAATCTTGAATTTCGCGGCATTCTCATGCGTTTCTCCTAGTGTGCTCGGGCGGAATTCCTACACCAAGGGGTGGCCTCGCGCAGCCTTCGCCATTGACGCCACATCGTCCAAACCGTTTAGAGTCACGCGACACACAGCATACCGTTTCGAAGCTCATTCCGAGACGGTCGTTTTTCGTGTTGGGAGTCGCCCATCCGAGGAAAGTTCGAAGCTCGACGGATGGCCCTATATAAGCCTTGAATGGTGTCACAAAATGGCCTAGCCATTGGGGACGTTGCGACTCTTTGCTCGTTTTTATGCGAAAATTTTCTCGGCTTGCGAAACACGCGTGATTCGTTAATATATGTCAAAATCTTGAATTTCGCGGCATTCTCATGCGTTTCTCCGAGTGTGCTCGGGCCCTGGGAATTCCTACACCAAGGGGTGGCCTCGCGCAGCCTTCGCCATTGACGCCACATCGTCCAAACCGTTTAGAGTCACGCGACACACAGCATACCGTTTCGAAGCTCATTCTGAGACGATCGTTTTTCGTGTTGGGAGTTCGCCCATCCGAGGAAAGTTCGAAGCTCGACGGATGGCCTATATAAGCCTTGAATGGTGTCAAAATGGTCTAGCCATTGGGGACATCGCGACTCCTTTGCTCGTTTTTATGCGAAAATTATTCTCGGATTGCGAAACACGCGTGATTCGTTAATATATGTCAAAATCTTGAATTTCGCGGCATTCTCATGCGTTTCTCAGTGTGCTCGGGCCCTGGGAATTCCTACATTAAGGGGTGGCCTCGCGCAGCCTTCGCCATTGACGCCACATCGTCCAAACCGTTTAGAGTCACGCGACACAGCATACCGTTTCGAAGCTCATTCCGAGACGGTCGTTTTTCGTGTTGGGAGTTCGCCCATCCGAGGAAAGTTCGAAGCTCGACGGATGGCCTTATATTAGCCTTCAATGTGTCCCAAAATGGTCTAGCCATTGGGGACATCGCGACTCCTTTGCTCGTTTTTATGCGAAAATTATTCTCGGATTGCGAAACACGCGTGATTCGTTAATATATGTCAAAATCTTGAATTTCGCGGCATTCTCATGCGTTTCTCCGAGTGTGCTCGGGCCCTGGGAATTCCTACATTAAGGGGTGGCCTCGCGCAGCCTTCGCAATTGACGCCACATCTTCCAAACGTTTAGAGTCACGCGACACAAAGCATACGTTTCGAAGCTCATTCTGAGACGGTCGTTTTTCGTGTTGGGAGCTTGCCCATCCGAGGAAAGTTCGAAGCTCGAAGGATGGCCTTATATTAGCCTTGAATGGTGTCACAAAATGGTCTAGCCATTGGGGACGTTGCGACTCCTTTGCTCGTTTTTATGCGAAAATTCTCGGCTTGCGAAACACGCGTGATTCGTTAATATATGTCAAAATCTTGAATTTCGCGGCATTCTCATGCGTTTCTCCGAGTGTGCTCGGGCCCTGGGAATTCCTACACCAAGGGGTGGCCTCGCGCAGCCTTCGCCATTGACGCCACATCGTCCAAACCGTTTAGAGTCACGCGACACACAGCATACCGTTTCGAAGCTCATTCTGAGACGATCGTTTTTCGTGTTGGGAAGCCCATCCGAGGAAAGTTCGAAGCTCGACGGATGGCCTATATTAAGCCTTGAATGGTGTCACAAAATGGCCTAGCCATTGGGGACGTTGGGACTCGTTTGCTCGTTTTTATGCGAAAATAATTCTCGGCTTGCGAAACACGCGTGATTCGTTAATATATGTCAAAATCTTGAATTTCGCGGCATTCTCATGCGTTTCTCCGAGTGTGCTCGGGCCCTGGGAATTCCTACATTAAGGGGTGGCCTCGCGCAGCTTCGCCATTGACGCCACATCGTCCAAACCGTTTAGAGTCACGCGACACACAGCATACCGTTTCGAAGCTCATTCTGAGACGGTCGTTTTTCGTGTTGGGAGCTTGCCCATCCGAGGAAAGTTCGAAGCTCGAAGGATGGCCTTATATTAGCCTTGAATGGTGTCAAAAAATGGTCTAGCCATTGGGGACATTGCGACTCCTTTGCTCGTTTTTATGCGAAAATTATTCTCGGCTTGCGAAACACGCGTGATTCGTTAATATATGTCAAAATCTTGAATTTCGCGGCATTCTCATGCGTTTCTCGGGTGCTCGGGCCCCGGGACTTCCTACACCAAGGGGTGGCCTCGCGCAGCCTTCGCCATTGACGCCACATCGTCCAAACCGTTTAGAGTCACGCGACACACAGCATACCGTTTCGAAGCTCATTCTGAGACGATCGTTTTTCGTGTTGGAAGTTCGCCCATCCGAGGAAAGTTCGAAGCTCGAAGGATGGCCTTATATTAGCCTTGAATGGTGTCACAAAATGGTCCTAGCCATTGGGGACGTTGCGACTCCTTTGGCGTTTTATGCGAAAATTTTCTCGGATTGCGAAACACGCGTGATTCGTTAATATATGTAAAATCCTGAATTTCGCGCATTCTCATGCGTTTCTATGGGTGTGCTCGGCCTGGGACTTCCTACACCAAGGGGTGGCCTCGCGCAGCCTTCGCCATTGACGCCACATCGTCCAAACCGTTTAGAGTCACGCGACACAGCATACCGTTTCGAAGCTCATTCTGAGACGATCGTTTTTCGTGTTGGGAGCTTCGCCCATCCGAGGAAAGTTCGAAGTCGAAGGATGGCCTTATATTAGCCTTGAATGGTGTCACAAAATGGTCTAGCCATTGGGGGACATGCGACTCCTTTGCTCGTTTTTTTATGCGAAAATTATTCTCGGATTGCGAAACACGCGTGATTCGTTAATATATGTCAAAATCTTGAATTTCGCGGCATTCTCATGCGTTTCTCCGAGTGTGCTCGGGCCCTGGAATTCCTACATTAAGGGGTGGCCTCGCGCAGCCTTCGCCATTGACGCCACATCGTCCAAACCGTTTAGAGTCACGCGACACACAGCATACCGTTTCGAAGCTCATTCTGAGACGATCGTTTTTCGTGTTGGGAAGCCCATCCGAGGAAAGTTCGAAGCTCGACGGATGGCCCTATATAAGCCTTGAATGGTGTCACAAAATGGCCTAGCCATTGGGGACGTTGCGACTCCTTTGCTCGTTTTTATGCGAAAATTCTCGGATTGCGAAAACGCGTGATTCGTTAATATATGTCAAAATCTTGAATTTCGCGGCATTCTCATGCGTTTCTATGGGTGTGCTCGGGCCCGGGACTTCCTACACCAAGGGGTGGCCTCGCGCAGCCTTCGCCATTGACGCCACATCGTCCAAACCGTTTAGAGTCACGCGACACACAGCATACCGTTTCGAAGCTCATTCTGAGACGATCGTTTTTCGTGTTGGGAAATCGCCCATCCGGAAAGTTCGAAGCTCGACGGATGGCCCTATATAAGCCTTCAATGTGTCCCAAAATGGTCTAGCCATTGGGGACATCGCGACTCCTTTGCTCGTTTTTATGCGAAAATTATTCTCGGCTTGCGAAACACGCGTGATTCGTTAATATATGTCAAAATCTTGAATTTCGCGGCATTCTCATGCGTTTCTCTCAGTGTGCTCGGGCCCTGGGAATTCCCACATTAAGGGGTGGCCTCGCGCAGCCTTCGCCATTGACGCCACATCGTCCAAACCGTTTAGAGTCACGCGACACACAGCATACCGTTTCGAAGCTCATTCCGAGACGGTCGTTTTTCGTGTTGGGAGTTCGCCCATCCGAGGAAAGTTCGAAGCTCGACGGATGGCCTTATATAGCCTTCAATGTGTCACAAAATGGTCTAGCCATTGGGGACATTGCGACTCCTTTGCTCGTTTTTATGCGAAAATTATTCTCGGATTGCGAAACACGCGTGATTCGTTAATATATGTCAAAATCTTGAATTTCGCGGCATTCTCATGCGTTTCTCCGAGTGTGCTCGGGCCCTGGGAATTCCTACACCAAGGGGTGGCCTCGCGCAGCCTTCGCCATTGACGCCACATCGTCCAAACCGTTTAGAGTCACGCGACACACAGCATACCGTTTCGAAGCTCATTCTGAGACGATCGTTTTTCGTGTTGGGAACGCCCATCCGAGGAAAGTTCGAAGCTCGAACGGATGGCCCTATATAAGCCTTGAATGGTGTCACAAAATGGCCTAGCCATTGGGACGTTGACTCCTTTGCTCGTTTTTATGCGAAAACTAATCTCGGCTTGCGAAACACGCGTGATTCGTTAATATATGTAAAATCTTGAATTTCGCGGCATTCTCATGCGTTTCTCCGAGTGTGCTCGGGCCCTGGGAATTCCTACATTAAGGGGTGGCCTCGCGCAGCCTTCGCCATTGACGCCACATCGTCCAAACCGTTTAGAGTCACGCGACACACAGCATACCGTTTCGAAGCTCATTCTGAGACGATCGTTTTTCGTGTTGGAGTTCGCCCATCCGAGGAAAGTTCGAAGCTCGAATGGGCCGCCCACCCAACCCCGGGCTCGTTTTTGCTCGTTTTTATGCGAAAATTGTTCTCGCTTGCGAAACACGCGTGATTCGTTAATATATGTCAAAATCTTGAATTTCGCGGCATTCTCATGCGTTTCTCCGAGTGTGCTCGGGCCCTGGGAATTCCTACATTAAGGGGGCCTCGCGCAGCCTTCGCCATTGACGCCACATCGTCCAAACCGTTTAGAGTCACGCGACACACAGCATACCGTTTCGAAGCTCATTCCGAGACGGTCGTTTTCGTGTTGGGAGTTCGCCCATCCGAGGAAAGTTCGAAGCTCGACGGATGGCCTTATATTAGCCTTCAATAGTGTCCCAAAATGGTCTAGCCATTGGGGACATCGCGACTCCTTTGCTCGTTTTTATGCGAAAATTATTCTCGGATTGCGAAACACGCGTGATTCGTTAATATATGTCAAAATCTTGAATTTCGCGGCATTCTCATGCGTTTCTCCGAGTGTGCTCGGGCCTGGGAATTCCTACATTAAGGGTGGCCTCGCGCAGCCTTCGCAATTGACGCCACAACTTCCAAACCGTTTAGAGTCACGTGGCACAAAGCATTTCGTTTCGAAGCTCATTCTGAGACGGTCTTTTTTCGTGTTGGGAGCTTGCCCATCCGAGGAAAGTTCGAAGCTCGAAGGATGGCCTATATTAGCCTTCAATGGTTTCAGAAATGGTCTAGCCATTGGGGACATTGCGACTCCTTTGCTCGTTTTTATGCGAAAACTAATCTCGGCTTGCGAAACACGCGTGATTCGTTAATATATGTCAAAATCTTGAATTTCGCGGCATTCTCATGCGTTTCTCCGAGTGTGCTCGGGCCCTGGGAATTCCTACACCAAGGGGTGGCCTCGCGCAGCCTTCGCCATTGACGCCACATCGTCCAACCGTTTAGAGTCACGCGACACACAGCATACCGTTTCGAAGCTCATTCTGAGACGATCGTTTTTCGTGTTGGGAAATCGCCCATCCGAGGAAAGTTCGAAGCTCGAAGGATGGCCCTATATAAGCCTTGAATGGTGTCACAAATGGCCTAGCCATTGGGACGTTGCGACTCTTTGCTCGTTTTTATGCGAAAACTATCTCGGCTTGCGAAACACGCGTGATTCGTTAATATATGTCAAAATCTTGAATTTCGCGGCATTCTCATGCGTTTTTCCGGTGTGCTCGGGCCCTGGGAATTCCTACACAAGGGGTGGCCTCGCGCAGCCTTCGCCATTGACGCCACATCGTCCAAACCGTTTAGAGTCACGCGACACACAGCATACCGTTTCGAAGCTCATTCTGAGACGGTCGTTTTTCGTGTTGGGAGTTGCCCATCCGAGGAAAGTTCGAAGCTCGAGGATGGCCTTATATTAGCCTTCAATGGTTTCAAAATGGTCTAGCCATTGGGGACATTGCGACTCCTTTGCTCGTTTTTATGCGAAAACTAATCTCGGCTTGCGAAACACGCGTGATTCGTTAATATATGTCAAAATCTTGAATTTCGCGGCATTCTCATGCGTTTCTAGTGTGCTCGGGCCCTGGGAATTCCTACACCAAGGGGTGGCCTCGCGCAGCCTTCGCCATTGACGCCACATCGTCCAAACCGTTTAGAGTCACGCGACACACAGCATACCGTTTCGAAGCTCATTCTGAGACGATCGTTTTTCGTGTTGGGAAATCGCCCATCCGAGGAAAGTTCGAAGCTCGACGGATGGCCCTATATAAGCCTTGAATGGTGTCACAAAATGGCCTAGCCATTGGGGACGTTGCGACTCTTTGCTCGTTTTTATGCGAAAACTAATCTCGGCTTGCGAAACACGCGTGATTCGTTAATATATGTCAAAATCTGAATTTCGCGGCATTCTCATGCGTTTCTCCGAGTGTGCTCGGGCCCTGGGAATTCCTACATTAAGGGGTGGCCTCGCGCAGCCTTCGCATTGACGCCACATCGTCCAAACCGTTTAGAGTCACGCGACACACAGCATACCGTTTCGAAGCTCATTCTGAGACGATCGTTTTTTTGTGTTGGAGTTCGCCCATCCGAGGAAAGTTCGAAGCTCGAGGATGGCCTATATAAGCCTTGAATGGTGTCACAAAATGGCCTAGCCATTGGGGACGTTGGACTCTTTGCTCGTTTTTTATGCGAAAATTGTTCTCGGCTTGCGAAACACGCGTGATTCGTTAATATATGTCAAAATCTTGAATTTCGCGGCATTCTCATGCGTTTCTCCGAGTGTGCTCGGGCCCTGGGAATTCCTACATTAAGGGGTGGCCTCGCGCAGCCTTCGCCATTGACGCCACATCGTCCAAACCGTTTAGAGTCACGCGACACACAGCATACCGTTTCGAAGCTCATTCCGAGACGGTCGTTTTTCGTGTTGGGAGCTTGCCCATCCGAGGAAAGTTCGAAGCTCGAAGGATGGCCTATATTAGCCTTCAATGGTGTCAAAATGGTCTAGCCATTGGGGACATGCGACTCCTTTGCTCGTTTTTATGCGAAAATTTTCTCGGCTTGCGAAACACGCGTGATTCGTTAATATATGTCAAAATCTTGAATTTCGCGGCATTCTCATGCGTTTCTACGGGTGTGCTCGGGCCCCGGGATTCCTACACCAAGGGGTGGCCTCGCGCAGCCTTCGCCATTGACGCCACATCGTCCAAACCGTTTAGAGTCACGCGACACACAGCATACCGTTTCGAAGCTCATTCTGAGACGATCGTTTTTCGTGTTGGAGTTCGCCCATCCGAGGAAAGTTCGAAGCTCGAAGGATGGCCTATATTAGCCTTGAATGGTGTCACAAAATGGTCTAGCCATTGGGGACGTTGCGACTCCTTTGCTCGTTTTTATGCGAAAATCGGCTTGCGAAACACGCGTGATTCGTTAATATATGTCAAAATCTTGAATTTCGCGGCATTCTCATGCGTTTCTAGTGTGCTCGGGCCCTGGGATTCCTACAGGGGGTGGCCTCGCGCAGCCTTCGCCATTGACGCCACATCGTCCAAACCGTTTAGAGTCACGCGACACACAGCATACCGTTTCGAAGCTCATTCTGAGACGATCGTTTTTCGTGTTGGGAGCTTGCCCATCCGAGGAAAGTTCGAAGCTCGAAGGATGGCCTTATATTAGCCTTGAATGGTGTCACAAAATGGTCTAGCCATTGGGGACATCGCGACTCCTTTGCTCGTTTTTATGCGAAAATTATTCTCGGATTGCGAAACACGCGTGATTCGTTAATATATGTCAAAATCTTGAATTTCGCGGCATTCTCATGCGTTTCTCCGAGTGTGCTCGGGCCCTGGGAATTCCTACATTAAGGGGTGGCCTCGCGCAGCCTTCGCCATTGACGCCACATCGTCCAAACCGTTTAGAGTCACGCGCACAACAGCATACCGTTTCGAAGCTCATTCTGAGACGGTCGTTTTTCGTGTTGGAGTTGCCCATCCGAGGAAAGTTCGAAGCTCGAAGGATGGCCTATATTAGCCTTCAATGGTGTCAAAATGGCCTAGCCATTGGGGACATGCGACTCCTTTGCTCGTTTTTATGCGAAAATTATTCTCGGATTGCGAAACACGCGTGATTCGTTAATATATGTCAAAATCTTGAATTTCGCGGCATTCTCATGCGTTTCTCCGAGTGTGCTCGGGCCCTGGGAATTCCTACATTAAGGGGTGGCCTCGCGCAGCCTTCGCCATTGACGCCACATCGTCCAAACCGTTTAGAGTCACGCGACACACAGCATACCGTTTCGAAGCTCATTCTGAGACGATCGTTTTTCGTGTTGGGAGTTCGCCCATCCGAGGAAAGTTCGAAGCTCGACGGATGGCCCTATATAAGCCTTGAATGGTGTCACAAAATGGCCTAGCCATTGGGGACGTTGCGACTCGTTTGCTCGTTTTTATGCGAAAATTGTTCTCGGCTTGCGAAACACGCGTGATTCGTTAATATATGTCAAAATCTTGAATTTCGCGGCATTCTCATGCGTTTCTAGTGTGCTCGGGCCTGGGATTCCTACACCAAGGGGTGGCCTCGCGCAGCCTTCGCCATTGACGCCACATCGTCCAAACCGTTTAGAGTCACGCGACACACAGCATACCGTTTCGAAGCTCATTCCGAGACGGTCGTTTTTCGTGTTGGGAGTTGCCCATCCGAGGAAAGTTCGAAGCTCGAAGGATGGCCTATATTAGCCTTCAATGGTGTCACAAAATGGTCTAGCCATTGGGGACGTTGCGACTCCTTTGCTCGTTTTTATGCGAAAATTATTCTCGGCTTGCGAAACACGCGTGATTCGTTAATATATGTCAAAATCTTGAATTTCGCGGCATTCTCATGCGTTTCTCCGAGTGTGCTCGGGCCCTGGGAATTCCTACATTAAGGGGTGGCCTCGCGCAGCCTTCGCCATTGACGCCACATCGTCCAAACCGTTTAGAGTCACGCGACACACAGCAACCGTTTCGAAGCTCATTCTGAGACGGTCGTTTTTCGTGTTGGATTCGCCCATCCGAGGAAAGTTCGAAGCTCGAAGGATGGCCTTATATTAGCCTTCAATGGTGTCACAAAATGGTCTAGCCATTGGGGACGTTGCGACTCCTTTGCTCGTTTTTATGCGAAAATTGTTCTCGGCTTGCGAAACGCGTGATTCGTTAATATATGTCAAAATCTTGAATTTCGCGGCATTCTCATGCGTTTCTACGGGTGTGCTCGGGCCCGGGACTTCCTACACCAAGGGGTGGCCTCGCGCAGCCTTCGCCATTGACGCCACATCGTCCAAACCGTTTAGAGTCACGCGACACACAGCATACCGTTTCGAAGCTCATTCCGAGACGGTCGTTTTTCGTGTTGGGAGCTCGCCCATCCGAGGAAAGTTCGAAGCTCGACGGATGGCCCTATATAAGCCTTGAATGGTGTCACAAAATGGTCTAGCCATTGGGGACGTTGCGACTCCTTTGCTCGTTTTTATGCGAAAATTATTCTCGGCTTGCGAAACACGCGTGATTCGTTAATATATGTCAAAATCTTGAATTTCGCGGCATTCTCATGCGTTTCTCCGGTGTGCTCGGGCCCTGGGAATTCCTACATTAAGGGGTGGCCTCGCGCAGCCTTCGCAATTGACGCCACATCGTCCAAACCGTTTAGAGTCACGCGACACACAGCAACCGTTTCGAAGCTCATTCTGAGACGGTCGTTTTTCGTGTTGGAGTTCGCCCATCCGAGGAAAGTTCGAAGCTCGAAGGATGGCCTATATTAGCCTTCAATGGTGTCACAAAATGGTCTAGCCATTGGGGACGTTGCGACTCCTTTGCTCGTTTTTATGCGAAAATTGTTCTCGGCTTGCGAAACACGCGTGATTCGTTAAATATGTCAAAATCTTGAATTTCGCGGCATTCTCATGCGTTTCTACGGGTGTGCTCGGGCCCTGGGATTCCTACACCAAGGGGTGGCCTCGCGCAGCCTTCGCCATTGACGCCACATCGTCCAAACCGTTTAGAGTCACGCGACACACAGCATACCGTTTCGAAGCTCATTCGAGACGGTCGTTTTTCGTGTTGGGAGTTCCCATCCGAGGAAAGTTCGAAGCTCGACGGATGGCCCTATATAAGCCTTCAATGGTGTCACAAAATGGCCTAGCCATTGGGGACGTTGCGACTCCTTTGCTCGTTTTTATGCGAAAATTGTTCTCGGCTTGCGAAACACGCGTGATTCGTTAATATATGTCAAAATCTTGAATTTCGCGGCATTCTCATGCGTTTCTACGAGTGTGCTCGGGCCCGGGATTCCTACACCAAGGGGTGGCCTCGCGCAGCCTTCGCCATTGACGCCACATCGTCCAAACCGTTTAGAGTCACGCGACACACAGCATACCGTTTCGAAGCTCATTCTGAGACGGTCGTTTTTCGTGTTGGGAGCTCGCCCATCCGAGGAAAGTTCGAAGCTCGACGGATGGCCCTATATAAGCCTTCAATGGTGTCACAAAATGGCCTAGCCATTGGGGACGTTGGGACTCGTTTGCTCGTTTTTATGCGAAATTATTCTCGGCTTGCGAAACACGCGTGATTCGTTAATATATGTCAAAATCTTGAATTTCGCGGCATTCTCATGCGTTTCTCCGTGTGCTCGGGCCCTGGGAATTCCTACACCAAGGGGTGGCCTCGCGCAGCCTTCGCCATTGACGCCACATCGTCCAAACCGTTTAGAGTCACGCGACACACAGCATACCGTTTCGAAGCTCATTCGAGACGTCGTTTTTCGTGTTGGGAGTTCGCCCATCCGAGGAAAGTTCGAAGCTCGACGGATGGCCCTATATAAGCCTTGAATGGTGTCACAAAATGGCCTAGCCATTGGGGACGTTGCGACTCCTTTGCTCGTTTTTATGCGAAAATTGTTCTCGGCTTGCGAAACACGCGTGATTCGTTAATATATGTCAAAATCTTGAATTTCGCGGCATTCTCATGCGTTTCTCCGAGTGTGCTCGGGCCCTGGGATTCCTACACCAAGGGGTGGCCTCGCGCAGCCTTCGCCATTGACGCCACATCGTCCAAACCGTTTAGAGTCACGCGACACACAGCATACCGTTTCGAAGCTCATTCTGAGACGATCGTTTTTCGTGTTGGGAGTTCGCCCATCCGAGGAAAGTTCGAAGCTCGACGGATGGCCCTATATAAGCCTTGAATGGTGTCACAAAATGGTCTAGCCATTGGGGACGTTGCGACTCCTTTGCTCGTTTTTATGCGAAAATTTTCTCGGCTTGCGAAACACGCGTGATTCGTTAATATATGTCAAAATCTTGAATTTCGCGGCATTCTCATGCGTTTCTCGAGTGTGCTCGGGCCCTGGGATTCCTACACCAAGGGGTGGCTCGCGCAGCCTTCGCCATTGACGCCACATCGTCCAAACCGTTTAGAGTCACGCGACACACAGCATACCGTTTCGAAGCTCATTCCGAGACGGTCGTTTTTCGTGTTGGGAGTTCGCCCATCCGAGGAAAGTTCGAAGCTCGAGGATGGCCTTATATTAGCCTTCAATGGTGTCACAAAATGGTCTAGCCATTGGGGACGTTGCGACTCCTTTGCTCGTTTTATGCGAAAATTATTCTCGGCTTGCGAAACACGCGTGATTCGTTAATATATGTCAAAATCTTGAATTTCGCGGCATTCTCATGCGTTTCTACGGGTGTGCTCGGGCCCTGGGATTCCTACATTAAGGGGTGGCCTCGCGCAGCCTTCGCCATTGACGCCACATCGTCCAAACCGTTTAGAGTCACGCGACACACAGCATACCGTTTCGAAGCTCATTCTGAGACGTCGTTTTTCGTGTTGGGAGTTCGCCCATCCGAGGAAAGTTCGAAGCTCGACGGATGGCCTTATATTAGCCTTCAATGGTGTCACAAAATGGTCTAGCCATTGGGGACATCGCGACTCCTTTGCTCGTTTTTATGCGAAAATTATCTCGGATTGCGAAACACGCGTGATTCGTTAATATATGTCAAAATCTTGAATTTCGCGGCATTCTCATGCGTTTCTCCGAGTGTGCTCGGGCCCTGGGAATTCCTACATTAAGGGGTGGCCTCGCGCAGCCTTCGCATTGACGCCACATCGTCCAAACCGTTTAGAGTCACGCGACACACAGCATACCGTTTCGAAGCTCATTCGAGACGGTCGTTTTTCGTGTTGGAGCTTGCCCATCCGAGGAAAGTTCGAAGCTCGAAGGATGGCCTATATTAGCCTTCAATGGTGTCAAAATGGTCTAGCCATTGGGGACGTTGCGACTCCTTTGCTCGTTTTTATGCGAAAATTAATCTCGGCTTGCGAAACACGCGTGATTCGTTAATATATGTCAAAATCTTGAATTTCGCGGCATTCTCATGCGTTTCTCCGAGTGTGCTCGGGCCCTGGGAATTCCTACATTAAGGGGTGGCCTCGCGCAGCCTTCGCCATTGACGCCACATCGTCCAAACCGTTTAGAGTCACGCGACACACAGCATACCGTTTCGAAGCTCATTCCGAGACGGTCGTTTTTCGTGTTGGGAGTTGCCCATCCGAGGAAAGTTCGAAGCTCGACGGATGGCCCTATATAAGCCTTCAATGGTGTCACAAAATGGCCTAGCCATTGGGGACGGGACTCGTTTGCTCGTTTTTATGCGAAAATTGTTCTCGGCTTGCGAAACACGCGTGATTCGTTAATATATGTCAAAATCTTGAATTTCGCGGCATTCTCATGCGTTTCTCCGAGTGTGCTCGGGCCCTGGGAATTCCTACACCAAGGGGGGCCTCGCGCAGCCTTCGCATTGACGCCACAACTCCAAACCGTTTAGAGTCACGCGACACACAGCACCGTTTCGAAGCTCATTCTGAGACGTCGTTTTTCGTGTTGGAATCGCCCATCCGAGGAAAGTTCGAAGCTCGAAGGATGGCCCTATATAAGCCTTGAATGGTGTCACAAAATGGCCTAGCCATTGGGGACGTTGCGACTCCTTTGCTCGTTTTTATGCGAAAATTGTTCTCGGCTTGCGAAACACGCGTGATTCGTTAATATATGTCAAAATCTTGAATTTCGCGGCATTCTCATGCGTTTCTACGGTGTGCTCGGGCCCCGGGACTTCCTACACAAGGGGTGGCCTCGCGCAGCCTTCGCCATTGACGCCACATCGTCCAAACCGTTTAGAGTCACGCGACACACAGCATACCGTTTCGAAGCTCATTCTGAGACGATCGTTTTTCGTGTTGGGAGTTCGCCCATCCGAGGAAAGTTCGAAGCTCGACGGATGGCCCTATATAAGCCTTGAATGGTGTCAAAATGGTCTAGCCATTGGGGACATTGCGACTCCTTTGCTCGTTTTTATGCGAAAAAAATTCTCGGCTTGCGAAACACGCGTGATTCGTTAATATATGTCAAAATCTTGAATTTCGCGGCATTCTCATGCGTTTCTCCGAGTGTGCTCGGGCCCTGGGAATTCCTACATTAAGGGGTGGCCTCGCGCAGCCTTCGCCATTGACGCCACATCTCCAAACCGTTTAGAGTCACGCGACACACAGCATACCGTTTCGAAGCTCATTCTGAGACGATCGTTTTTCGTGTTGGGAGTTCGCCCATCCGAGGAAAGTTCGAAGCTCGACGGATGGCCCTATATTAGCCTTGAATGGTGTCACAAAATCTAGCCATTGGGGACATCGCGACTCCTTTGCTCGTTTTTATGCGAAAATTATTCTCGGATTGCGAAACACGCGTGATTCGTTAATATATGTCAAAATCTTGAATTTCGCGGCATTCTCATGCGTTTCTCCGAGTGTGCTCGGGCCCTGGGAATTCCTACATTAAGGGGTGGCCTCGCGCAGCCTTCGCCATTGACGCCACATCGTCCAAACCGTTTAGAGTCACGCGACACACAGCATACCGTTTCGAAGCTCATTCTGAGACGGTCGTTTTTCGTGTTGGGAGCTTGCCCATCCGAGGAAAGTTCGAAGCTCGAAGGATGGCCTTATATTAGCCTTCAATGGTGTCAAAATGGTCTAGCCATTGGGGACATTGCGACTCCTTTGCTCGTTTTTATGCGAAAACTTCTCGGCTTGCGAAACACGCGTGATTCGTTAATATATGTCAAAATCTTGAATTTCGCGGCATTCTCATGCGTTTCTCCGAGTGTGCTCGGGCCCTGGGAATTCTACACCAAGGGGTGGCCTCGCGCAGCCTTCGCCATTGACGCCACATCGTCCAACCGTTTAGAGTCACGCGACACACAGCATACCGTTTCGAAGCTCATTCTGAGACGATCGTTTTTCGTGTTGGGTTCGCCCATCCGAGGAAAGTTCGAAGCTCGACGGATGGCCCTATATAAGCCTTGAATGGTGTCACAAAATGGCCTAGCCATTGGGGACGTTGCGACTCTTTGCTCGTTTTTATGCGAAAAATTATTCTCGGCTTGCGAAACACGCGTGATTCGTTAATATATGTCAAAATCTTGAATTTCGCGGCATTCTCATGCGTTTCTCCGTGTGCTCGGGCCCTGGGAATTCCTACATTAAGGGGTGGCCTCGCGCAGCCTTCGCCATTGACGCCACATCGTCCAAACCGTTTAGAGTCACGCGACACAGCATACCGTTTCGAAGCTCATTCTGAGACGATCGTTTTTCGTGTTGGAGTTCGCCCATCCGAGGAAAGTTCGAAGCTCGACGGATGGCCCTATATAAGCCTTGAATGGTGTCACAAAATGGCCTAGCCATTGGGGACGTTGGGACTCGTTTGCTCGTTTTTATGCGAAAATTATTCTCGGCTTGCGAAACACGCGTGATTCGTTAATATATGTCAAAATCTTGAATTTCGCGGCATTCTCATGCGTTTCTCGAGTGTGCTCGGGCCCTGGGATTCCTACATTAAGGGGTGGCCTCGCGCAGCCTTCGCCATTGACGCCACATCGTCCAAACCGTTTAGAGTCACGCGACACACAGCATACCGTTTCGAAGCTCATTCTGAGACGATCGTTTTTCGTGTTGGGAGTTCGCCCATCCGAGAAAGTTCGAAGCTCGACGGATGGCCTATATTAGCCTTGAATGGTGTCAAAATGGTCTAGCCATTGGGGACGTTGCGACTCCTTTGCTCGTTTTTATGCGAAAACTAATCTCGGCTTGCGAAACACGCGTGATTCGTTAATATATGTCAAAATCTTGAATTTCGCGGCATTCTCATGCGTTTCTCCGGGTGTGCTCGGGCCCTGGGAATTCCTACACCAAGGGGTGGCCTCGCGCAGCCTTCGCCATTGACGCCACATCGTCCAAACCGTTTAGAGTCACGCGACACACAGCATACCGTTTCGAAGCTCATTCTGAGACGATCGTTTTTCGTGTTGGGAGTTCGCCCATCCGAGGAAAGTTCGAAGCTCGACGGATGGCCCTATATAAGCCTTGAATGGTGTCACAAAATGGCCTAGCCATTGGGGACGTTGCGACTCCTTTGCTCGTTTTTATGCGAAAATTAATCTCGGCTTGCGAAACACGCGTGATTCGTTAATATATGTCAAAATCTTGAATTTCGCGGCATTCTCATGCGTTTCTACGGGTGTGCTCGGGCCCCGGGACTTCCTACACCAAGGGGTGGCCTCGCGCAGCCTTCGCCATTGACGCCACATCGTCCAAACCGTTTAGAGTCACGCGACACACAGCATACCGTTTCGAAGCTCATTCCGAGACGGTCGTTTTTCGTGTTGGGAGTTCGCCCATCCGAGGAAAGTTCGAAGCTCGACGGATGGCCCTATATAAGCCTTGAATGGTGTCACAAAATGGCCTAGCCATTGGGGACGTTGCGACTCTTTGCTCGTTTTTATGCGAAAATTATTCTCGGCTTGCGAAACACGCGTGATTCGTTAATATATGTCAAAATCTTGAATTTCGCGGCATTCTCATGCGTTTCTACGAGTGTGCTCGGGCCCTGGGACTTCCTACACAAGGGGTGGCCTCGCGCAGCCTTCGCCATTGACGCCACATCGTCCAAACCGTTTAGAGTCACGCGACACACAGCATACCGTTTCGAAGCTCATTCTGAGACGATCGTTTTTCGTGTTGGGAGTTCGCCCATCCGAGGAAAGTTCGAAGCTCGACGGATGGCCCTATATAAGCCTTGAATGGTGTCACAAAATGGCCTAGCCATTGGGGACGTTGCGACTCTTTGCTCGTTTTTATGCGAAAATTATTCTCGGCTTGCGAAACACGCGTGATTCGTTAATATATGTCAAAATCTTGAATTTCGCGGCATTCTCATGCGTTTCTCCGAGTGTGCTCGGGCCTGGGAATTCCTACATTAAGGGGTGGCCTCGCGCAGCCTTCGCCATTGACGCCACATCGTCCAAACCGTTTAGAGTCACGCGACACACAGCATACCGTTTCGAAGCTCATTCCGAGACGATCGTTTTTCGTGTTGGGAGTTCGCCCATCCGAGGAAAGTTCGAAGCTCGACGGATGGCCCTATATAAGCCTTGAATGGTGTCACAAAATGGCCTAGCCATTGGGGACGTTGGACTCTTTGCTCGTTTTTTATGCGAAAATTATTCTCGGCTTGCGAAACACGCGTGATTCGTTAATATATGTCAAAATCTTGAATTTCGCGGCATTCTCATGCGTTTCTCCGAGTGTGCTCGGGCCCTGGGAATTCCTACACCAAGGGGTGGCCTCGCGCAGCCTTCGCATTGACGCCACATCGTCCAAACCGTTTAGAGTCACGCGACACACAGCACCGTTTCGAAGCTCATTCTGAGACGGTCGTTTTTCGTGTTGGGAGTTCGCCCATCCGAGGAAAGTTCGAAGCTCGACGGATGGCCCTATATAAGCCTTGAATGGTGTCACAAAATGGTCTAGCCATTGGGGACGTTGCGACTCCTTTGCTCGTTTTTATGCGAAAAAATTGTTCTCGGCTTGCGAAACACGCGTGATTCGTTAATATATGTCAAAATCTTGAATTTCGCGGCATTCTCATGCGTTTCTCGGGTGTGCTCGGGCCCTGGGAATTCCTACACCAAGGGGTGGCCTCGCGCAGCCTTCGCCATTGACGCCACATCGTCCAAACCGTTTAGAGTCACGCGACACACAGCATACCGTTTCGAAGCTCATTCTGAGACGTCGTTTTTCGTGTTGGGAGCCCATCCGAGGAAAGTTCGAAGCTCGAAGGATGGCCCTATATAAGCCTTCAATGGTGTCACAAAATGGCCTAGCCATTGGGGACGTTGGGACTCTTTGCTCGTTTTTATGCGAAAATTGTTCTCGGCTTGCGAAACACGCGTGATTCGTTAATATATGTCAAAATCTTGAATTTCGCGGCATTCTCATGCGTTTCTCCGGTGTGCTCGGGCCCTGGGAATTCCTACACCAAGGGGTGGCCTCGCGCAGCCTTCGCCATTGACGCCACATCGTCCAAACCGTTTAGAGTCACGCGACACACAGCACCGTTTCGAAGCTCATTCTGAGACGGTCGTTTTTCGTGTTGGAATCGCCCATCCGAGGAAAGTTCGAAGCTCGAAGGATGGCCTATTAAGCCTTGAATGGTGTCACAAAATGGCCTAGCCATTGGGGACGTTGGGACTCCTTTGCTCGTTTTTATGCGAAAATTGTTCTCGATTGCGAAACACGCGTGATTCGTTAATATATGTCAAAATCTTGAATTTCGCGGCATTCTCATGCGTTTCTCGAGTGTGCTCGGGCCCTGGGAATTCCTACA
Organism: Utricularia gibba; assembly: GCA_002189035.1. NCBI lineage: Eukaryota > Viridiplantae > Streptophyta > Magnoliopsida > Lamiales > Lentibulariaceae > Utricularia > Utricularia gibba. Next base: position 82,771 of record NEEC01000016.1, on the reverse strand, counting down.
TTAAGGGGTGGCCTCGCGCAGCCTTCGCCATTGACGCCACATCGTCCAAACCGTTTAGAGTCACGCGACACACAGCATACCGTTTCGAAGCTCATTCTGAGACGATCGTTTTTCGTGTTGGGAGTTCGCCCATCCGAGGAAAGTTCGAAGCTCGACGGATGGCCCTATATAAGCCTTGAATGGTGTCACAAAATGGCCTAGCCATTGGGGACATCGCGACTCCTTTGCTCGTTTTTATGCGAAAATTATTCTCGGATTGCGAAACACGCGTGATTCGTTAATATATGTCAAAATCTTGAATTTCGCGGCATTCTCATGCGTTTCTCCGAGTGTGCTCGGCCCTGGGAATTCCTACATTAAGGGGTGGCCTCGCGCAGCCTTCGCCATTGACGCCACATCGTCCAAACCGTTTAGAGTCACGCGACACACAGCATACCGTTTCGAAGCTCATTCTGAGACGGTCGTTTTTCGTGTTGGAGTTCGCCCATCCGAGGAAAGTTCGAAGCTCGACGGATGGCCCTATATAAGCCTTGAATGGTGTCACAAAATGGCCTAGCCATTGGGGACGTTGCGACTCTTTGCTCGTTTTTATGCGAAAATTATTCTCGGCTTGCGAAACACGCGTGATTCGTTAATATATGTCAAAATCTTGAATTTCGCGGGCATTCTCATGCGTTTCTCCGGGTGTGCTCGGGCCCTGGGAATTCCTACACCAAGGGGTGGCCTCGCGCAGCCTTCGCCATTGACGCCACATCGTCCAAACCGTTTAGAGTCACGCGACACACAGCATACCGTTTCGAAGCTCATTCTGAGACGTCGTTTTTCGTGTTTGGAGTTCGCCCATCCGAGGAAAGTTCGAAGCTCGACGGATGGCCCTATATAAGCCTTGAATGGTGTCACAAAATGGCCTAGCCATTGGGGACGTTGCGACTCCTTTGCTCGTTTTTATGCGAAAATTAATCTCGGCTTGCGAAACACGCGTGATTCGTTAATATATGTCAAAATCTTTGAATTTCGCGGCATTCTCATGCGTTTTCCGAGTGTGCTCGGGCCCTGGGATTCCTACACCAAGGGGTGGCCTCGCGCAGCCTTCGCCATTGACGCCACATCGTCCAAACCGTTTAGAGTCACGCGACACACAGCATACCGTTTCGAAGCTCATTCTGAGACGGTCGTTTTTCGTGTTGGAGTTCGCCCATCCGAGGAAAGTTCGAAGCTCGACGGATGGCCCTATATAAGCCTTGAATGGTGTCACAAATGGCCTAGCCATTGGGGACGTTGCGACTCCTTTGCTCGTTTTTATGCGAAAATTATTCTCGGATTGCGAAACACGCGTGATTCGTTAATATATGTCAAAATCTTGAATTTCGCGGCATTCTCATGCGTTTCTCCGAGTGTGCTCGGGCCCTGGGAATTCCTACATTAAGGGGTGGCCTCGCGCAGCCTTCGCCATTGACGCCACATCGTCCAAACCGTTTAGAGTCACGCGACACAGCATACCGTTTCGAAGCTCATTCTGAGACGGTCGTTTTTCGTGTTGGGAGTTCGCCCATCCGAGGAAAGTTCGAAGCTCGAAGGATGGCCCTATATTAGCCTTGAATGGTGTCAAAATGGCCTAGCCATTGGGGACGTTGCGACTCCTTTGCTCGTTTTTATGCGAAAATTAATCTCGGCTTGCGAAACACGCGTGATTCGTTAATATATGTCAAAATCTTGAATTTCGCGGCATTCTCATGCGTTTCTCCGAGTGTGCTCGGGCCCTGGGAATTCCTACATTAAGGGGTGGCCTCGCGCAGCCTTCGCCATTGACGCCACATCGTCCAAACCGTTTAGAGTCACGCGACACACAGCATACCGTTTCGAAGCTCATTCTGAGACGGTCGTTTTTCGTGTTGGGAGTTCGCCCATCCGAGGAAAGTTCGAAGCTCGAAGGATGGCCTATATTAGCCTTCAATGGTGTCAAAATGGTCTAGCCATTGGGGACGTTGCGACTCCTTTGCTCGTTTTTATGCGAAAATTATTCTCGGATTGCGAAACACGCGTGATTCGTTAATATATGTCAAAATCTTGAATTTCGCGGCATTCTCATGCGTTTCTCCGAGTGTGCTCGGGCCCTGGGAATTCCTACATTAAGGGGTGGCCTCGCGCAGCCTTCGCAATTGACGCCACATCGTCCAAACCGTTTAGAGTCACGACACACAGCATACCGTTTCGAAGCTCATTCTGAGACGGTCGTTTTTCGTGTTGGGAATCGCCCATCCGAGGAAAGTTCGAAGCTCGAAGGATGGCCTATATTAGCCTTCAATGGTGTCACAAATGGTCTAGCCATTGGGGACGTTGCGACTCCTTTGCTCGTTTTTATGCGAAAATTTTCTCGGCTTGCGAAACACGCGTGATTCGTTAATATATGTCAAAATCTTGAATTTCGCGGCATTCTCATGCGTTTCTCCGGTGTGCTCGGGCCCTGGGACTTCCTACACCAAGGGGTGGCCTCGCGCAGCCTTCGCCATTGACGCCACATCGTCCAAACCGTTTAGAGTCACGCGACACACAGCATACCGTTTCGAAGCTCATTCTGAGACGATCGTTTTTCGTGTTGGGAGTTCGCCCATCCGAGGAAAGTTCGAAGCTCGACGGATGGCCCTATATAAGCCTTGAATGGTGTCACAAAATGGTCTAGCCATTGGGGACTTGGACTCCTTTGCTCGTTTTTATGCGAAAATTATTCTCGGCTTGCGAAACACGCGTGATTCGTTAATATATGTCAAAATCTTGAATTTCGCGGCATTCTCATGCGTTTCTCGAGTGTGCTCGGGCCCTGGGAATTCCTACACCAAGGGGTGGCCTCGCGCAGCCTTCGCATTGACGCCACATCGTCCAAACCGTTTAGAGTCACGCGACACACAGCATACCGTTTCGAAGCTCATTCTGAGACGTCGTTTTTCGTTTGGAGTTCGCCCATCCGAGGAAAGTTCGAAGCTCGAGGATGGCCCTATATAAGCCTTGAATGGTGTCACAAAATGGCCTAGCCATTGGGGACGTTGCGACTCCTTTGCTCGTTTTTATGCGAAAACTAATCTCGGCTTGCGAAACACGCGTGATTCGTTAATATATGTCAAAATCTTGAATTTCGCGGCATTCTCATGCGTTTCTCCGAGTGTGCTCGGGCCCGGGAATTCCTACATTAAGGGGTGGCCTCGCGCAGCCTTCGCATTGACGCCACATCGTCCAAACCGTTTAGAGTCACGCGACACACAGCACCGTTTCGAAGCTCATTCTGAGACGGTCGTTTTTCGTGTTTCGCCCATCCGAGGAAAGTTCGAAGCTCGAAGGATGGCCCTATATAAGCCTTCAATGGTGTCACAAAATGGCTAGCCATTGGGGACGTTGCGACTCCTTTGCTCGTTTTTATGCGAAAATTGTTCTCGGCTTGCGAAACACGCGTGATTCGTTAATATATGTCAAAATCTTGAATTTCGCGGCATTCTCATGCGTTTCTACGGGTGTGCTCGGGCCCGGGACTTCCTACACCAAGGGGTGGCCTCGCGCAGCCTTCGCCATTGACGCCACATCGTCCAAACCGTTTAGAGTCACGACACAGCATACCGTTTCGAAGCTCATTCCGAGACGGTCGTTTTTCGTGTTGGGAGTTCGCCCATCCGAGGAAAGTTCGAAGCTCGACGGATGGCCCTATATAAGCCTTCAATGGTGTCACAAAATGGCCTAGCCATTGGGGACGTTGGGACTCGTTTGCTCGTTTTTATGCGAAAAATTCTCGGCTTGCGAAACACGCGTGATTCGTTTATATATGTCAAAATCTTGAATTTCGCGGCATTCTCATGCGTTTCTCCAGTGTGCTCGGGCCCTGGGGCAAGGGGTGGCCTCGCGCAGCCTTCGCCATTGACGCCACATCGTCCAAACCGTTTAGAGTCACGCGACACACAGCATACCGTTTCGAAGCTCATTCTGAGACGATCGTTTTTCGTGTTGGGAGCGCCCATCCGAGGAAAGTTCGAAGCTCGACGGGCCCTATATAAGCCTTGAATGGTGTCACAAAATGGTCTAGCCATTGGGGACGTTGCGACTCCTTTGCTCGTTTTTATGCGAAAATTATTCTCGGCTTGCGAAACACGCGTGATTCGTTAATATATGTCAAAATCTTGAATTTCGCGGCATTCTCAACGGGTGTGCTCGGGTACTGGGACTTCCTACACCAAGGGGTGGCCTCGCGCAGCCATCGCCAATGACGCCACATCGTCCAAAACCGTTTAGAGTCACGCGACAAACAGCATACCGTTTCGAAGCTCATTCCGAGACGGTCGTTTTTCGTGTTGGGAGCTTGCCCATCCGAGGAAAGTTCGAAGCTCGAAGGATGGCCTATATTAGCCTTCAATGGTTTTAGAAAATGGTCTAGCCATTGGGGACATCGCGACTCCTTTGCTCGTTTTTTACGCGAAAACTAATCTCAGCTTGCGAAACACGCGTGATTCGTTAATATATGTCAAAATCTTGAATTTCGCATCATTCTCATGCGTTTCTCCGAGTGTGCTCGGGCCCTGGGAATTCCTACACCAAGGGGTGCCTCGCGCAGCCTTCGCCATTGACGCCACATCGTCCAAACCGTTTAGAGTCACGCGACACACAGCATACCGTTTCGAAGCTCATTCCGAGACGATCGTTTTTCGTGTTGGGAAATCGCCCATCCGAGGAAAGTTCGAAGCTCGACGGATGGCCCTATATAAGCCTTGAATGGTGTCACAAAATGGCCTAGCCATTGGGGACGTTGCGACTCCTTTGCTCGTTTTTATGCGAAAATTGTTCTCGGATTGCGAAACACGCGAGATTCGTTAATATATGTCAAAATCTTGAATTTCGCGGCATTCTCATGCGTTTCTCCGAGTGTGCTCGGGCCCTGGGAATTCCTACACCAAGGGTGGGCCTCGCGCAGCCTTCGCAATTGACGCCACAACTCCAAACCGTTTAGAGTCACGTGCACAAAATTTCGTTTCGAAGCTCATTCTGACGGTCGTTTTTCGTGTTGGGAACTCGCCCATCCGAGGAAAGTTCGAAGCTCGAAGGATGGCCCTATATTAGCCTTCAATGGTGTCACAAAATGGTCTAGCCATTGGGGACGTTGCGACTCCTTTGCTCGTTTTTATGCGAAAACTAATCTCGGCTTGCGAAACACGCGTGATTCGTTAATATATGTCAAAATCTTGAATTTCGCGGCATTCTCATGCGTTTCTCCGAGTGTGCTCGGGCCCTGGGAATTCCTACGTGGCCTCGCGCAGCCTTCGCCATTGACGCCACATCGTCCAAACCGTTTAGAGTCACGCGACACACAATCGTTTCGAAGCACGGTCGTTTTTCGTGTTCGCCCATCCGAGGAAAGTTTCGTTTCGTCACGAGTACGGACCGTGCGAAAATAATCTCGGATTCGCGTGATTCCAAAATCTTGAATTTCGCGGCATTCTCATGCGTTTCTCGGTGTGCTCGGGCCCGGGACTTCCTGGCCTCGCGCAGCCTTCGCCATTGACGCCACATCGTCCAAACCGTTTAGAGTCACGCGACACACAGCATACCGTTTCGAAGCTCATTCTGAGACGATCGTTTTTCGTGTTGGGAGTTCGCCCATCCGAGGAAAGTTCGAAGCTCGACGGATGGCCCTATATAAGCCTTGAATGGTGTCACAAAATGGTCTAGCCATTGGGGACGTTGCGACTCCTTTGCTCGTTTTTATGCGAAAATTTTCTCGGATTGCGAAACACGCGTGATTCGTTAATATATGTCAAAATCTTGAATTTCGCGCATTCTCATGCGTTTCTCCGGTGTGCTCGGGCCTGGGAATTCCTACACCAAGGGTGGCCTCGCGCAGCCTTCGCCATTGACGCCACATCGTCCAAACCGTTTAGAGTCACGCGACACACAGCATACCGTTTCGAAGCTCATTCTGAGACGATCGTTTTTCGTGTTGGGAGTTCGCCCATCCGAGGAAAGTTCGAAGCTCGACGGATGGCCCTATATAAGCCTTGAATGGTGTCACAAAATGGCCTAGCCATTGGGGACATTGCGACTCCTTTGCTCGTTTTTATGCGAAAATTATTCTCGGATTGCGAAACACGCGTGATTCGTTAATATATGTCAAAATCTTGAATTTCGCGGCATTCTCATGCGTTTCTACGGTGTGCTCGGGCCCTGGGACTTCCTACACCAAGGGGTGGCCTCGCGCAGCCTTCGCCATTGACGCCACATCGTCCAAACCGTTTAGAGTCACGCGACACACAGCATACCGTTTCGAAGCTCATTCCGAGACGGTCGTTTTTCGTGTTGGGAGTTGCCCATCCGAGGAAAGTTCGAAGCTCGAAGGATGGCCTTATATTAGCCTTCAATGGTGTCACAAAATGGTCTAGCCATTGGGGACGTTGCGACTCCTTTGCTCGTTTTTATGCGAAAATTATTCTCGGATTGCGAAACACGCGTGATTCGTTAATATATGTCAAAATCTTGAATTTCGCGGCATTCTCATGCGTTTCTCGGTGTGCTCGGGCCCTGGGAATTCCTACATTAAGGGGTGGCCTCGCGCAGCCTTCGCCATTGACGCCACATCGTCCAAACCGTTTAGAGTCACGCGACACACAGCATACCGTTTCGAAGCTCATTCTGAGACGATCGTTTTTCGTGTTGGGAGTTGCCCATCCGAGGAAAGTTCGAAGCTCGACGGATGGCCCTATATAAGCCTTGAATGGTGTCACAAAATGGCTAGCCATTGGGGACGTTGGACTCGTTTGCTCGTTTTTATGCGAAAACTAATCTCGGCTTGCGAAACACGCGTGATTCGTTAATATATGTCAAAATCTTGAATTTCGCGGCATTCTCATGCGTTTCTCCGAGTGTGCTCGGGCCCTGGGAATTCCTACATTAAGGGGTGGCCTCGCGCAGCCTTCGCCATTGACGCCACATCGTCCAAACCGTTTAGAGTCACGCGACACACAGCATACCGTTTCGAAGCTCATTCTGAGACGGTCGTTTTTCGTGTTGGAGTTCGCCCATCCGAGGAAAGTTCGAAGCTCGACGGATGGCCCTATATAAGCCTTGAATGGTGTCACAAAATGGCCTAGCCATTGGGGACGTTGGGACTCGTTTGCTCGTTTTTATGCGAAAACTAATCTCGGCTTGCGAAACACGCGTGATTCGTTAATATATGTCAAAATCTTGAATTTCGCGGCATTCTCATGCGTTTCTCCGAGTGTGCTCGGGCCCTGGGAATTCCTACATTAAGGGGTGGCCTCGCGCAGCCTTCGCCATTGACGCCACATCGTCCAAACCGTTTAGAGTCACGCGACACACAGCATACCGTTTCGAAGCTCATTCTGAGACGATCGTTTTTCGTGTTGGGAGTTCGCCCATCCGAGGAAAGTTCGAAGCTCGACGGATGGCCCTATATAAGCCTTGAATGGTGTCACAAATGGCCTAGCCATTGGGGACATGCGACTCCTTTGCTCGTTTTTATGCGAAAATTATTCTCGGATTGCGAAACACGCGTGATTCGTTAATATATGTCAAAATCTTGAATTTCGCGGCATTCTCATGCGTTTCTCCGAGTGTGCTCGGGCCCTGGGAATTCCTACACCAAGGGGTGGCCTCGCGCAGCCTTCGCCATTGACGCCACAACTCCAAACCGTTTAGAGTCACGCGACACACAGCACCGTTTCGAAGCTCATTCTGACGGTCGTTTTTCGTGTTGGGACTCGCCCATCCGAGGAAAGTTCGAAGCTCGAAGGATGGCCCTATATTAGCCTTCAATGGTGTCACAAAATGGTCTAGCCATTGGGGACATTGCGACTCCTTTGCTCGTTTTTATGCGAAAACTAATCTCGGCTTGCGAAACACGCGTGATTCGTTAATATATGTCAAAATCTTGAATTTCGCGGCATTCTCATGCGTTTCTACGGTGTGCTCGGGCCCTGGGACTTCCTACACCAAGGGGTGGCCTCGCGGGTGACGCCACATCGTCCAAACCGTTTAGAGTCACGCGACACACAGCATACCGTTTCGAAGCTCATTCCGAGACGTTTTTCGTGTTGGGAGTTTGCCCATCCGAGGAAAGTTCGAAGCTCGAAGGATGGCCTTATATTAGCCAATGGTGTCCCAAAATGGTCTAGCCATTGGGGACATGCGACTCCTTTGCTCGTTTTTATGCGAAAATTATTCTCGGATTGCGAAACACGCGTGATTCGTTAATATATGTCAAAATCTTGAATTTCGGCATTCTCATGCGTTTCTCCGAGTGTGCTCGGCCTGGGAATTCCTACATTAAGGGGTGGCCTCGCGCAGCCTTCGCCATTGACGCCACATCGTCCAAACCGTTTAGAGTCACGCGACACACAGCATACGTTTCGAAGCTCATTCTGAGACGGTCGTTTTTCGTGTTGGGAGTTCGCCCATCCGAGGAAAGTTCGAAGCTCGACGGATGGCCTTATATAGCCTTGAATGGTGTCACAAAATGGCCTAGCCATTGGGGACGTTGCGACTCCTTTGCTCGTTTTTATGCGAAAATTATTCTCGGATTGCGAAACACGCGTGATTCGTTATATATGTCAAAATCTTGAATTTCGCGGCATTCTCATGCGTTTCTCCGAGTGTGCTCGGGCCCTGGGAATTCCTACATTAAGGGGTGGCCTCGCGCAGCCTTCGCAATTGACGCCACAACTTCCAAACCGTTTAGAGTCACACAAGCATACGTTTCGAAGCTCATTCTGAGACGGTCGTTTTTCGTGTTGGAGCTTCGCCCATCCGAGGAAAGTTCGAAGCTCGAAGGATGGCCTTATATTAGCCTTCAATGGTGTCAAAATGGCCTAGCCATTGGGGACGTTGGACTCCTTTGCTCGTTTTTATGCGAAAACTAATTCGGCTTGCGAAACACGCGTGATTCGTTAATATATGTCAAAATCTTGAATTTCGCGGCATTCTCATGCGTTTCTCGGTGTGCTCGGGGCCCTGGGAATTCCTACACCAAGGGGTGGCCTCGCGCAGCCTTCGCCATTGACGCCACATCGTCCAAACCGTTTAGAGTCACGCGACACACAGCATACCGTTTCGAAGCTCATTCTGAGACGGTCGTTTTTTGTGTTGGGAGTGCCCATCCGAGGAAAGTTCGAAGCTCGAAGGATGGCCCTATATAAGCCTTGAATGGTGTCACAAAATGGCCTAGCCATTGGGGACGTTGGGACTCGTTTGCTCGTTTTTATGCGAAAATTCTCGGCTTGCGAAACACGCGTGATTCGTTAATATATGTCAAAATCTTGAATTTCGCGGCATTCTCATGCGTTTCTCCGAGTGTGCTCGGCCCTGGGAATTCCTACATTAAGGGGTGGCCTCGCGCAGCCTTCGCCATTGACGCCACATCGTCCAAACCGTTTAGAGTCACGCGACACACACAGCATACCGTTTCGAAGCTCATTCCGAGACGGTCGTTTTTCGTGTTGGGAGTTGCCCATCCGAGGAAAGTTCGAAGCTCGGATGGCCCTTATATTAGCCTTCAATGGTGTCCAAAATGGTCTAGCCATTGGGGACGTTGCGACTCCTTTGCTCGTTTTATGCGAAAATTATTCTCGGCTTGCGAAACACGCGTGATTCGTTAATATATGTCAAAATCTTGAATTTCGCGGCATTCTCATGCGTTTCTCGGGTGTGCTCGGGCCCTGGGAATTCCTACACAAGGGGTGGCCTCGCGCAGCCTTCGCCATTGACGCCACATCGTCCAAACCGTTTAGAGTCACGCGACACACAGCATACCGTTTCGAAGCTCATTCTGAGACGATCGTTTTTCGTGTTGGGAGTTCGCCCATCCGAGGAAAGTTCGAAGCTCGAAGGATGGCCTATATTAGCCTTGAATGGTGTCACAAAATGGCCTAGCCATTGGGGACGTTGCGACTCCTTTGCTCGTTTTTATGCGAAAATTATTCTCGGATTGCGAAACACGCGTGATTCGTTAATATATGTCAAAATCTTGAATTTCGCGGCATTCTCATGCGTTTCTACGGGTGTGCTCGGGCCCTGGGAATTCCTACACCAAGGGGTGGCCTCGCGCAGCCTTCGCCATTGACGCCACATCGTCCAAACCGTTTAGAGTCACGCGACACACAGCATACCGTTTCGAAGCTCATTCTGAGACGATCGTTTTTCGTGTTGGGAAATCGCCCATCCGAGGAAAGTTCGAAGCTCGAGGATGGCCCTATATAAGCCTTGAATGGTGTCACAAAATGGCCTAGCCATTGGGGACGTTGGGACTCGTTTGCTCGTTTTTATGCGAAAAATGCGAAACACGCGTGATTCGTTAATATATGTCAAAATCTTGAATTTCGCGGCATTCTCATGCGTTTCTCGCTCGGGCATTCCTACAGGGGTGGCCTCGCGCAGCCTTCGCCATTGACGCCACATCGTCCAAACCTCACGCGACACACAGCATACCGTTTCGAAGCTCATTGCTCGAGGCCCATCCGAGGAAAGTTCGAAGCTCGACGGAATTCCTCACATGGCTAGCCATTGGGGAGCGACTCCTTTGCTCGTTTTTATGCGGCCTGCGAAACACGCGTGATTCGTTAATATATGTCAAAATCTTGAATTTCGCGGCATTCTCATGCGTTTCTCGGGTGTGCTGAGGGGTGGCCTCGCGCAGCCTTCGCCATTGACGTCCAAACCGTTTAGAGTCACGCGACACACAGCATACCGTTTCGAAGCTCATTCTGAGACGATCGTTTTTCGTGTTGGGAGTCGCCCATCCGAGGAAAGTTCGAAGCTCGGATGGCCCTATATAAGCCTTGAATGGTGTCACAAAATGGCCTAGCCATTGGGGACGTTGCGAATGCGCGGCTTGCGAAACACGCGTGATTCGTTAATATATGTCAAAATCTTGAAGGCATTCTCATGCGTTTCTCTACTGGGAATTCCTACACCAAGGGGTGGCCTCGCGCAGCCTTCGCCATTGACGCCACATCGTCCAAACCGTTTAGAGTCACGCGACACACAGCATATCACCATTAATCCGTTTCGAACAAGCCATAGCTAGCCATTGGGGACGTTGGGACTCGTTTGCTCGTTTTTATGCGAAAATTATTCTCGGCTTGCGAAACACGCGTGATTCGTTAATATATGTCAAAATCTTGAATTTCGCGGCATTCTCATGCGTTTCTCCGAGTGTGCTCGGGCCCTGGGAATTCCTACATTAAAGTTCGCCAGACGATCGCGGAGTGTATTCGGAGAAATCCGAGGAAAGTGTCGGACAGTGGTCCCTAGCCATTTCGCGACTCCTTTGCTCGTTTTTATGCGAAAATTATTCTCGGCTTGCGAAACACGCGTGATTCGTTAATATATGTCAAAATCTTGAATTTCGCGGCATTCTCAAGTGTGCTCGGGCCCTGGGAATTCCTACACCAAGGGGTGGCCTCGCGCAGCCTTCGCCATTGACGCCACATCGTCCAAACCGTTTAGAGTCACGCGACACACAGCATACCGTTTCGAAGGAGACGATCGTTTTTTGGGGTTCGCCCATCCGAGGAAAGTTCGAAGCTCGACGGATGGCCTATATAAGCCTTGAATGGTGTCACAAAACTAGCCATTGGGGAACTTTTGCTCGTTTTATGCGAAAATTAATTCTCGGCTTGCGAAACACGCGTGATTCGTTAATATATGTCAAAATCTTGAATTTCGCGGCATTCTCATGCGTTTCTCCGAGTGTGCTCGGGCCCTGGGAATTCCTACACCAAGGGGTGGCCTCGCGCAGCCTTCGCCATTGACGCCACATCGTCCAAACCGTTTAGAGTCACGCGACACACAGCATACCGTTTCGAAGCTCATTCTGAGACGATCGTTTTTCGTGTTGGGAGTTCGCGAGGAAAGTTCGAAGCTCGACGGATGGCCTATATAAGCCTTGAATGGTGTCACAAAATGGCCTAGCCATTGGGGACGTTGGGACTCGTTTGCTCGTTTTATGCGATCTCGGATTGCGAAACACGCGTGATTCGTTAATATATGTCAAAATCTTGAATTTCGCGGCATTCTCAGCTCGGGTGTTTTCGGGGTCCGTTTAGAGTCACGCGACACACAGCATACCGTTTCGAAGTGATCGTTTTTTGCCGGAATTTGCCCCACATGCATTCTCATGCTTGTTTCTCATGGGACTTCCTACACCAAGGGGTGGCCTCGCGCAGCCTTCGCCATTGACGCCACATCGTCCAAACCGTTTAGAGTCACGCGACACACAGCATACCGTTTCGAAGCTCATTCTGAGACGATCGTTTTTCGTGTTGGGAAGTTCGCCCATCCGAGGAAAGTTCGAAGCTCGATCCGAGGATGGCCCTATATAAGCCTTGAATGGTGTCACAAAATGGTCTAGCCATTGGGGACGTTGCGACTCCTTTGCTCGTTTTTATGCGAAAATTATTCTCGGTCCAAACCTTGCGAAACACGCGTGATTCGTTAATATATGTCAAAATCTTGAATTTCGCGGCATTCTCATGCGTTTCTATGCTCGGGCCCTGGGACTTCCTACACAAGGGGTGGCCTCGCGCAGCCTTCGCCATTGACGCCACATCGTCCAAACCGTTTAGAGTCACGCGACACACAGCATACCGTTTCGAAGCTCATTCTGAGACGATCGTTTTTCGTGTTGGGAGTTCGCCCATCCGAGGAAAGTTCGAAGCTCGACGGATGGCCTATATAAGCCTTGAATGGTGTCACAAAATGGCCTAGCCATTGGGGACATGCGACTCCTTTGCTCGTTTTTATGCGAAAATTATTCTCGGATTGCGAAACACGCGTGATTCGTTAATATATGTCAAAATCTTGAATTTCGCGGCATTCTCATGCGTTTCTCCGGTGTGCTCGGGCCCTGGGAATTCCTACATTAAGGGGTGGCCTCGCGCAGCCTTCGCCATTGACGCCACATCGTCCAAACCGTTTAGAGTCACGCGACACACAGCATACCGTTTCGAAGCTCATTCTGAGACGATCGTTTTTCGTGTTGGGAGTTCGCCCATCCGAGGAAAGTTCGAAGCTCGACGGATGGCCCTATATAAGCCTTGAATGGTGTCACAAAATGGCCTAGCCATTGGGGACGTTGCTCGTTTGCTCTTTCTCTGTTAAAATGGGACTTCCTACACCAAGGGGTGGCCTCGCGCAGCCTTCATTGACGCCACATCGTCCAAACCGTTTAGAGTCACGCGACACACAGCATACCGTTTCGAAGCGTCGTTTTTCGTGTTGGGAAGACAGCGGATTGCGAAACACGCGTGATTCGTTAATATAACGGTGGGAATTCCTACATTAGGGGTGGCCTCGCGCATACGCCATCGTCCAAACCGTTTAGAGTCACGCGACACACAGCATACCGTTTGTCTGAGACGATCGTTTTTCGTGTTGGGAATCCGAGGGTTCGAAGCTCGACGGATGGCCCTATATAAGCCTTGAATGGGACTAGCCATTGGGGATTGCTCGTTTTTATGCGAAAAGCAGATTCTCATTTCGCGAACTCGTTTGTGTGCTCTTGGCCCGGGATTTCGCGGCATTCTTCCTACATTCCCATTAAGGGGTGGCCTCGCGCAGCCTTCGCCATTGACGCCACATCGTCCAAACCGTTTAGAGTCACGCGACACACAGCATACCGTTTCGAAGCTCATTCTGAGACGATCGTTTTTCGTGTTGGGAGTTCGCCCATCCGAGGAAAGTTCGAAGCTCGACGGATGGCCCTATATAAGCCTTGAATGGTGTCACAAAATGGCCTAGCCATTGGGGACGACTCCTTTGCTCGTTTTTATGCGAAAATTCTCGGCTTGCGAAACACGCGTGATTCGTTAATATATGTCAAAATCTTGAATTTCGCGGCATTCTCATGCGTTTCTGTGTGCTCGGGCCCTGGGAATTCCTACATTAAGGGGTGGCCTCGCGCAGCCTTCGCCATTGACGCCACATCGTCCAAACCGTTTAGAGTCACGCGACACACAGCATACCGTTTCGAAGCTCATGAGACTCGTTTTTCGTGTTTCGCCGAGGAAAGTTCAGCTCCGGATGGCCCTATATAAAATGGTGTCACGCCTAGCCAGACGTTTGGCCCGTGATTCGTTATATATGCCTTGAATTTCGCGGCAATGGTGTCACAAAATGGCCTAGCCATTAGAGTCACGCGACACACAGACGTTGCGATTGCTCGCGTTCTCGGCTTGCGAAACACGCGTGATTCGTTAATATATGTCAAAATCTTGAATTTCGCGGCATTCTCGGTCAAAATCTTGAATTTCGCGGCATTCTCATGCGTTTCTCCGAGTGTGCTCGGGCCCTGGGAATTCCTACATTAAGGGGTGGCCTCGCGCAGCCTTCGCCATTGACGCCACATCGTCCAAACCGTTTAGAGTCACACAGCCGTTTCGCACGTCGCTTCGCCAGTTTCGACGCCATAACCTCACGCCTAGCCATTGGGGACGTTGGACTCTTTGCTCGTTTTTATGCCTCGGATTGCGAAACACGCGTGATTCGTTAATATATGTCAAAATCTTGAATTTCGCGGCATTCTCATGCGTTTCTCCGAGTGTGCTCGGGCCCTGGGAATTCCTACATTAAGGGGTGGCCTCGCGCAGCCTTCGCCATTGACGCCACATCGTCCAAACCGTTTAGAGTCACGCGACACACAGCATACCGTTTCGAAGCTCATTCTGAGACGTCGTTTTTCGTGTTGGGAGTTCGCCCATCCGAGGAAAGTTCGAAGCTCGACGGATGGCCCTATATAAGCCTTGAATGGTGTCACAAAATGGCCTAGCCATTGGGGACGTTGCGAGCTCGTTTTTATGCGCGGCTTGCGAAACACGCGTGATTCGTTAATATATGTCAAAATCTTGAATTTCGCGGCATTCTCATCGGGCCCTGGGTCCTACAAAGGGGTGGCCTCGCGCAGCCTTCGCCATTGACGCCACATCGTCCAAACCGTTTAGAGTCACGCGACACACAGCATACCGTTTCGAAGCTCATTCTGAGACGATCGTTTTTCGTGTTGGGAGTTCGCCCATCCGAGGAAAGTTCGAAGCTCGACGGATGGCCCTATATAAGCCTTGAATGGTGTCACAAAATGGCCTAGCCATTGGGGACGTTGCGACTCTTTGCTCGGCTTCTCGGCTTGCGAAACACGTGATTCGTTAATATATGTCAAAATCTTGAATTTCGCGGCATTCTCATGCGTTTCTCCGAGTGTGCTCGGGCCCTGGGCTCCTGCGCCATTACACGCGTGATTCGTTAATCTTATGTTCACGCCACAATTTCGCCGGCGATTGCTCGTTTATGCGTTCTCTGCGAAACACGCGTGATTCGTTAATATATGTCAAAATCTTGAATTTCGCGGCATTCTCATGCGTTTCTCCGTGTGCTCGGGCCTGGGAATTCCTACATTAAGGGGTGGCCTCGCGCAGCCTTCGCCATTGACGCCACATCGTCCAAACCGTTTAGAGTCACGCGCAGCCGTTTCGAAGCGGTCGTTTTTCGTTGTTTCCAGTTCATCCCAACCGAAAGTTAGCCAGTGCGACGCGACGGACACAGATATATACCGTTTCGAAGTGTGCTCGGCCCTGGGATTCCTACAAAGGGGTGGCCTCGCGCAGCCTTCGCCTGACGCCACATCGTCCAAACCGTTTAGAGTCACGCGACACACAGCATACCGTTTCGAAGCTCATTCTGAGACGATCGTTTTTCGTGTTCGCCCATCCGAGGAAAGTTCGAAGCTCGACGGATGGCCCTATATAAGCCTTGAATGGTGTCACAAAATGGCCTAGCCATTGGGGACGTTGCGACTCCTTTGCTCGTTTTTATGCGAAAATTATTCTCGGATTGCGAAACACGCGTGATTCGTTAATATATGTCAAAATCTTGAATTTCGCGGCATTCTCATGCGTTTCTAGTGTGCTCGGGCCCTGGGATTCCTACATTAAGGGGTGGCCTCGCGCAGCCTTCGCCATTGACGCCACATCGTCCAAACCGTTTAGAGTCACGCGACACACAGCATACCGTTTCGAAGCTCATTCTGAGACGATCGTTTTTCGTGTTGGGAGTTCGCCCATCCGAGGAAAGTTCGAAGCTCGACGGATGGCCTATATAAGCCTTGAATGGTGTCACAAAATGGCCTAGCCATTGGGGACGTTGCGACTCCTTTGCTCGTTTTTATGCGTCGGCTGCGAAACACGCGTGATTCGTTAATATATGTCAAAATCTTGAATTTCGCGGATGCTCGGGCCCTGGGATTCCTTGGCCTCGCGCAGCCTTCGCCATTGACGCCACATCGTCCAAACCGTTTAGAGTCACGCGACACACAGCATACCGTTTCGAAGCAGACCGTTTTTCGCCCATCCGAGGAAAGTTCGAAGCTCGCCCACATGGTGTCACAAAATGGTCTAGCCATTGGGGAAACTCGTTTTTATGCGAAAAGCTTGCGAAACACGCGTGATTCGTTAATATATGTCAAAATCTTGAATTTCGCGGCATTCTCATGCGTTTCTACGTGTGCTCGGGCCCTGGGAGGGGTGGCCTCGCGCAGCCTTCGCCATTGACGCCACATCGTCCAAACCGTTTAGAGTCACGCGACACACAGCATACCGTTTCGAAGCTCATTCTGAGACGATCGTTTTTCGTGTTGGAGTTCGCCCATCCGAGGAAAGTTCGAAGCTCGACGGATGGTTAAGCCTTGAATGGTGTCACAAAATGGCCTAGCCATTGGGGACGTTGGGACGTTTTTATGCGATGCGAAACACGCGTGATTCGTTAATATATGTCAAAATCTTGAATTTCGCGGCATTCTCATGCGTTTCTGTGTGCTCGGGCCCATTCCAAAAGGGGTGGCCTCGCGCAGCCTTCGCCATTGACGCCACATCGTCCAAACCGTTTAGAGTGCATACCGTTTCGAAGCTCATTCTAAGTTCGCCCATCCGAGGAAAGTTCGAAGCTCGACGGATGGCCCGCTTGAATATTCGTTGCGATTCTCATGCGCTGCGAAACACGCGTGATTCGTTAATATATGTCAAAATCGAAAATTTCGCCCTGGGCGTTACATTTTCGTCAATTCGCATTTCTTCGCATTGGGATATCCTTGAATTCTCCAAGGACTCGTGCGAGCTCGCGCGACACACAATTCCTACATTCGAAGTCCAAACCGTTTAGAGTCATACCGTTTCGAAGCTCATTGAGACGGTCGTTTTTCGCCCATCCGACGTTCGAAGCCTCATCCGATCACGTTCGTAAGCTTGACGGATACCGTTTCGCCGAGGTCATGCTCGACGATCGTTTTTCGTGTTGGGAATTTCTAGGAAATGGTGTCACAAAACTAGCCATTGGGGACATGCGACTCCTTTGCTCGTTTTTATGCGAAAATTATTCTCGGCTTGCGAAACACGCGTGATTCGTTAATATATGTCAAAATCTTGAATTTCGCGGCATTCTCATGCGCGCTGATTCCTACACCAAGGGGTGGCCTCGCGCAGCCTTCGCCATTGACGCCACATCGTCCAAACCGTTTAGAGTCACGCGACACACAGCATACCGTTTCGAAGCTCATTCTGAGACGATCGTTTTTCGTGTTGGGAGTTCGCCCATCCGAGGAAAGTTCGAAGCTCGACGGATGGCCCTATATAAGCCTTGAATGGTGTCACAAAATGGCCTAGCCATTGGGGACGTTGGACTCTTTGCTCGTTTTTATGCGTCTCGGCTGCGAAACACGCGTGATTCGTTAATATATGTCAAAATCTTGAATTTCGCGGCATTCTCATGCGTTTCTAATTCCTACCAAGGGTGGCCTCGCGCAGCCTTCGCCATTGACGCCACATCGTCCAAACCGTTTAGAGTCACGCGACACACAGCATACCGTTTCGAAGCTCATTCTGAGAGTCGTTTTTCTTCGCCCATCCGAGGAAAGTTCGAAGCTCGACGCCTATATAGCCGTCACAAAATGGTCTAGCCATTGGGGACCGTGCTCGTTTTTATGCGAGCTTGCGAAACACGCGTGATTCGTTAATATATGTCAAAATCTTGAATTTCGCGGCATTCTCAGCCCTGGGATACACCAAGGGGTGGCCTCGCGCAGCCTTCGCCATTGCCACATCGTCCAAACCGTTTAGAGTCACGCGACACACAGCATACCGTTTCGAAGCTCATTCGAGAGTCGTTTTTCGTGTTGGGAGTTCGCCCATCCGAGGAAAGTTCGAAGCTCGAAGGATGGCCTATATTAGCCTTGAATGGTGTCACAAAATGGTCTAGCCATTGGGGACGTTGCGACTCCTTTGCTCGTTTTTATGCGAAAATTTTTCTCGGCTTGCGAAACACGCGTGATTCGTTAATATATGTCAAAATCTTGAATTTCGCGGCATTCTCATGCGTTTCTCCGGGTGTGCTCGGGCCCTGGGATTCCTACATTAAGGGGTGGCCTCGCGCAGCCTTCGCCATTGACGCCACATCGTCCAAACCGTTTAGAGTCACGCGACACACAGCATACCGTTTCGAAGCTCATTCTGAGACGATCGTTTTTCGTGTTGGGAGTTCGCCCATCCGAGGAAAGTTCGAAGCTCGACGGATGGCCCTATATAAGCCTTGAATGGTGTCACAAAATGGCCTAGCCATTGGGGACGTTGGGACTCTTTGCTCGTTTTTATGCGAAAATTATTCTCGGCTTGCGAAACACGCGTGATTCGTTAATATATGTCAAAATCTTGAATTTCGCGGCATTCTCATGCGTTTCTACGGTGTGCTCGGGCCCTGGGAACTTCCTACACCAAGGGGTGGCCTCGCGCAGCCTTCGCCATTGACGCCACATCGTCCAAACCGTTTAGAGTCACGCGACACACAGCATACCGTTTCGAAGCTCATTCGAGACGGTCGTTTTTCGTGTTGGGAGTTCTAGCCCATCCGAGGAAAGTTCGAAGCTCGAAGGATGGCCTTATATTAGCCTTCAATGGTGTCACAAAATGGTCTAGCCATTGGGGACGTTGCGACTCCTTTGCTCGTTTTTATGCGAAAATTTTCTCGGCTTGCGAAACACGCGTGATTCGTTAATATATGTCAAAATCTTGAATTTCGCGGCATTCTCATGCGTTTCTACGGGTGTGCTCGGGCCCCTGGGATTCCTACACCAAGGGGTGGCCTCGCGCAGCCTTCGCCATTGACGCCACATCGTCCAAACCGTTTAGAGTCACGCGACACACAGCATACCGTTTCGAAGCTCATTCTCGAGACGGATCGTTTTTCGTTGGGAGTTCGCCCATCCGAGGAAAGTTCGAAGCTCGACGGATGGCCCTATATTAGGGGTGGCCTCGCGCAGCCTTGACGCCAATGGTGTCACAAAATGGTCTAGCCATTGGGGACGTTGCGACTCCTTTGCTCGTTTTTATGCGAAAATTTTTCTCGGCTTGCGAAACACGCGTGATTCGTTAATATATGTCAAAATCTTGAATTTCGCGGCATTCTCATGCGTTTCTCCGATGGGATTCCTACATTAAGGGGTGGCCTCGCGCAGCCTTCGCCATTGACGCCACATCGTCCAAACCGTTTAGAGTCACGCGACACACAGCATACCGTTTCGAAGTCCGAGACGTCGTTTTCGTGTTGGGAGTTCGCCCATCCGAGGAAAGTTCGAAGCTCGACGTTTTTATGGATGGCCTATATATAGCCTTCAATGGTGTCACAAAATGGCCTAGCCATTGGGGACGTTGCGACTCCTTTGCTCGTTTTTATGCGAAAAAATTCTCGGCTTGCGAAACACGCGTGATTCGTTAATATATGTCAAAATCTTGAATTTCGCGGCATTCTCATGCGTTTCTCGGTGTGCTCGGGCCCTGGGACTTCCTACACCAAGGGGTGGCCTCGCGCAGCCTTCGCCATTGACGCCACATCGTCCAAACCGTTTAGAGTCACGCGACACACAGCATACCGTTTCGAAGCTCATTCTGAGACGGTCGTTTTTCGTGTTGGGAGCTTGCCCATCCGAGGAAAGTTCGAAGCTCGAAGGATGGCCTATATAAGCCTTGAATGGTGTCACAAAATGGTCTAGCCATTGGGGACGTTGCGACTCCTTTGCTCGTTTTTATGCGAAAATTATTCTCGGATTGCGAAACACGCGTGATTCGTTAATATATGTCAAAATCTTGAATTTCGCGGCATTCTCATGCGTTTCTCCGAGTGTGCTCGGGCCCTGGGAATTCCTACATTAAGGGGTGGCCTCGCGCAGCCTTCGCCATTGACGCCACATCGTCCAAACCGTTTAGAGTCACGCGACACACAGCATACCGTTTCGAAGCTCATTCTGAGACGGTCGTTTTTCGTGTTGGGAGTTGCCCATCCGAGGAAAGTTCGAAGCTCGAAGGATGGCCTATATAGCCTTCAATGGTGTCACAAAATGGTCTAGCCATTGGGGACACGCGACTCCTTTGCTCGTTTTTATGCGAAAATTATTCTCGGCTTGCGAAACACGCGTGATTCGTTAATATATGTCAAAATCTTGAATTTCGCGGCATTCTCATGCGTTTCTCCGAGTGTGCTCGGGCCCTGGGAATTCCTACACCAAGGGGTGGCCTCGCGCAGCCTTCGCCATTGACGCCACATCGTCCAAACCGTTTAGAGTCACGCGACACACAGCATACCGTTTCGAAGCTCATTCTGAGACGTCGTTTTTCGTGTTGGGAGTCGCCCATCCGAGGAAAGTTCGAAGCTCGACGGATGGCCTATATTAGCCTTGAATGGTGTCACAAAATGGTCTAGCCATTGGGGACGTTGCGACTCCTTTGCTCGTTTTTATGCGAAAAATTCTCGGCTTGCGAAACGCGTGATTCGTTAATATATGTCAAAATCTTGAATTTCGCGGCATTCTCATGCGTTTCTACGGGTGTGCTCGGGCCCTGGGAATTCCTACACCAAGGGTGGCCTCGCGCAGCCTTCGCCATTGACCACATCGTCCAAACCGTTTAGAGTCACGCGACACACAGCATACCGTTTCGAAGCTCATTCGAGACGGTCGTTTTTCGTGTTGGGAGTTCGCCCATCCGAGGAAAGTTCGAAGCTCGACGGATGGCCCTATAAGCCTTGAATGGTGTCACAAAATGGCCTAGCCATTGGGGACGTTGCGACTCTTTGCTCGTTTTTATGCGAAAATTTCTCGGCTTGCGAAACACGCGTGATTCGTTAATATATGTCAAAATCTTGAATTTCGCGGCATTCTCATGCGTTTCTCGTGTGCTCGGGCCCTGGGATTCCTACACCAAGGGGTGGCCTCGCGCAGCCTTCGCCATTGACGCCACATCCCAAACCGTTTAGAGTCACGCGACACACAGCATACCGTTTCGAAGCTCATTCTGAGACGTCGTTTTTCGTGTTTTGCCCATCCGAGGAAAGTTCGAAGCTCGAAGGATGGCCTTATTAAGCCTTCAATGGTGTCACAAAATGGTCTAGCCATTGGGGACGACTCCTTTGCTCGTTTTTATGCGAAAATTATTCTCCTTGCGAAACACGCGTGATTCGTTAATATATGTCAAAATCTTGAATTTCGCGGCATTCTCATGCGTTTCTGTGTGCTATTCCTACACCAAAGCGAGACGGTCGTTTTTCGTGTTGGAATCGCCCATCCGAGGAAAGTTCGAAGCTCGAAGGATGGCCCTATATTAGCCTTCAATGGTGTCACAAAATGGTCTAGCCATTGGGGACGACTCTTTGCTCGTTTTTATGCGAAAACTAATCTCGGCTTGCGAAACACGCGTGATTCGTTAATATATGTCAAAATCTTGAATTTCGCGGCATTCTCATGCGTTTCTCCGAGTGTGCTCGGGCCCTGGGAATTCCTCAAGGGTGGCCTCGCGCAGCCTTCGCATTGACGCCACAATCCAAACCGTTTAGAGTCACGCGAGCGTTTCGAAGCTCATTCTGACGGTCGTTTTTCGTGTTGGAATCGCCCATCCGAGGAAAGTTCGAAGCTCGAAGGATGGCCCTATATTAGCCTTGAATGGTGTCACAAAATGGCCTAGCCATTGGGGACGTTGCGACTCCTTTGCTCGTTTTTATGCGTCGGATTGCGAAACACGCGTGATTCGTTAATATATGTCAAAATCTTGAATTTCGCGGCATTCTCATGCGTTTCTATGGGATTCCTACACCAAGGGGTGGCCTCGCGCAGCCTTCGCCATTGACGCCACATCTCCAAACCGTTTAGAGTCACGCGACACACAGCCGTTTCGAAGCTCATTCGAGATTGGGACGCCCATCCGAGGAAAGTTCGAAGCTCGACGGATGGCCCTATATTAGCCTTCAATGGTGTCACAAAATGGTCTAGCCATTGGGGGGACTCGTTTGCTCGTTTTTATGCGACGGCTTGCGAAACACGCGTGATTCGTTAATATATGTCAAAATCTTGAATTTCGCGGCATTCTCATGCGTTTCTCAGTGTGCTCGGGCCCTGGGAATTCCTACACCAAGGGGTGGCCTCGCGCAGCCTTCGCATTGACGCCACATCGTCCAAACCGTTTAGAGTCACGCGACACACAGCATCGTTTCGAAGGAGACGGTCGTTTTTCGTGTTGGGTTCGCCCATCCGAGGAAAGTTCGAAGCTCGAAGGATGGCCCTATATTAGCCTTCAATGGTGTCACAAAATGGTCTAGCCATTGGGGACGTTGCGACTCCTTTGCTCGTTTTTATGCGAAAACTAATCTCGGCTTGCGAAACACGCGTGATTCGTTAATATATGTCAAAATCTTGAATTTCGCGGCATTCTCATGCGTTTCTCCGGTGTGCTCGGGCCCTGGGAATTCCTACACCAAGGGGTGGCCTCGCGCAGCCTTCGCCATTGACGCCACATCGTCCAAACCGTTTAGAGTCACGCGACACACAGCATACCGTTTCGAAGCTCATTCGAGACGGTCGTTTTTCGTGTTGGGAGCTTGCCCATCCGAGGAAAGTTCGAAGCTCGAAGGATGGCCCTATATAGCCTTGAATGGTGTCACAAAATGGCCTAGCCATTGGGGACGTTGCGACTCCTTTGCTCGTTTTTATGCGAAAATTATTCTCGGCTTGCGAAACACGCGTGATTCGTTAATATATGTCAAAATCTTGAATTTCGCGGCATTCTCATGCGTTTCTCCGAGTGTGCTCGGGCCCTGGGAATTCCTACACAAGGGGTGGCCTCGCGCAGCCTTCGCCATTGACGCCACATCGTCCAAACCGTTTAGAGTCACGCGACACACAGCATACCGTTTCGAAGCTCATTCTGAGACGATCGTTTTTCGTGTTGGGAGTTCGCCCATCCGAGGAAAGTTCGAAGCTCGAATTCTCGGATGGCCTATATAAGCCTTCAATGGTGTCACAAAATGGTCTAGCCATTGGGGACGTCGCGACTCCTTTGCTCGTTTTTATGCGAAAATTAATTCTCGGCTTGCGAAACACGCGTGATTCGTTAATATATGTCAAAATCTTGAATTTCGCGGCATTCTCATGCGTTTCTACGGGTGTGCTCGGGCCCTGGGATTCCTACACCAAGGGGTGGCCTCGCGCAGCCTTCGCCATTGACGCCACATCGTCCAAACCGTTTAGAGTCACGCGACACACAGCATACCGTTTCGAAGCTCATTCTGAGACGGTCGTTTTTCGTGTTGGGAGTTGCCCATCCGAGGAAAGTTCGAAGCTCGAAAATTTTCTCGGATGGCCCTATATTAGCCTTCAATGGTGTCACAAAATGGTCTAGCCATTGGGGACGTTTGCGACTCCTTTGCTCGTTTTTATGCGAAAATTATTCTCGGAAAACTAATCTCGGCTTGCGAAACACGCGTGATTCGTTAATATATGTCAAAATCTTGAATTTCGCGGCATTCTCATGCGTTTCTCCGCGCAGTGTGCTCGGGCCCTGGGATTCCTACACGAAAGTTCAAGGGTGGCCTCGCGCAGCCTTCGCCATTGACGCCACATCTTGTCGGCAATGCGTTTCTACCCTGGGATTTACACCAAGAGCCTTCATTGACGCGAGGATGGCCCTATAAAGCCTTGAATGGTGTCACAAAATGGCCTAGCCATTGGGGACGTTGGGACTCTTTGCTCGTTTTTATGCGAAAATTCCTAAGCCTTCTCGGCTTGCGAAACACGCGTGATTCGTTAATATATGTCAAAATCTTGAATTTCGCGGCATTCTCATGCGTTTCTCATGCGGGTGTGCTCGGGCCCTGGGATTCCTACACCAAGGGGTGGCCTCGCGCAGCCTTCGCCATTGACGCCACATCGTCCAAACCGTTTAGAGTCACGCGACACACAGCATACCGTTTCGAAGCTCATTCTGAGACGATCGTTTTTCGTGTTGGAGTCGCCCATCCGAGGAAAGTTCGAAGCTCGACGGATGGCCCTATATAGCCTTGAATGGTGTCACAAAATGGCCTAGCCATTGGGGACGTTGCGACTCTTTGCTCGTTTTTATGCGAAAACTAATCTCGGCTTGCGAAACACGCGTGATTCGTTAATATATGTCAAAATCTTGAATTTCGCGGCATTCTCATGCGTTTCTACGGGTGTGCTCGGGCCCTGGGATTCCTACACCAAGGGGTGGCCTCGCGCAGCCTTCGCCATTGACGCCACATCGTCCAAACCGTTTAGAGTCACGCGACACACAGCATACCGTTTCGAAGCTCATTCTGAGACGATCGTTTTTCGTGTTGGGAGTTCGCCCATCCGAGGAAAGTTCGAAGCTCGAAGGATGGCCTATATTAGCCTTGAATGGTGTCACAAAATGGTCTAGCCATTGGGGACGTTGCGACTCCTTTGCTCGTTTTTATGCGAAAATTTTCTCGGATTGCGAAACACGCGTGATTCGTTAATATATGTCAAAATCTTGAATTTCGCGGCATTCTCATGCGTTTCTCGGTGTGCTCGGGGGGATTCCTACACCAAGGGGTGGCCTCGCGCAGCCTTCGCCATTGACGCCACATCGTCCAAACCGTTTAGAGTCACGCGACACACAGCATACCGTTTCGAAGCTCATTCGAGACGTCGTTTTTCGTGTTGGGAGTTCGCCCATCCGAGGAAAGTTCGAAGCTCGAAGGATGGCCTATATTAGCCTTGAATGGTGTCAAATGGTCTAGCCATTGGGGACGTTGCGACTCCTTTGCTCGTTTTTATGCGAAAATTTTTCTCGGATTGCGAAAACGCGTGATTCGTTAATATATGTCAAAATCTTGAATTTCGCGGCATTCTCATGCGTTTCTAGTGTGCTCGGGCCGGGATTCCTACACCAAGGGGTGGCCTCGCGCAGCCTTCGCCATTGACGCCACATCGTCCAAACCGTTTAGAGTCACGCGACACACAGCATACCGTTTCGAAGCTCATTCTGAGACGATCGTTTTTCGTGTTGGGAATCGCCCATCCGAGGAAAGTTCGAAGCTCGACGGATGGCCCTATATAAGCCTTGAATGGTGTCACAAAATGGCCTAGCCATTGGGGACGTTGGGACTCTTTGCTCGTTTTTATGCGAAAATTGTTCTCGGCTTGCGAAACACGCGTGATTCGTTAATATATGTCAAAATCTTGAATTTCGCGGCATTCTCATGCGTTTCTACGGGTGTGCTCGGGCCCTGGGACTTCCTACACCAAGGGGTGGCCTCGCGCAGCCTTCGCCATTGACGCCACATCGTCCAAACCGTTTAGAGTCACGCGACACACAGCATACCGTTTCGAAGCTCATTCGAGACGGTCGTTTTTCGTGTTGGGAGCTTGCCCATCCGAGGAAAGTTCGAAGCTCGAAGGATGGCCTATATTAGCCTTCAATGGTGTCACAAAATGGTCTAGCCATTGGGGACATGCGACTCCTTTGCTCGTTTTTATGCGAAAATTATTCTCGGCTTGCGAAACACGCGTGATTCGTTAATATATGTCAAAATCTTGAATTTCGCGGCATTCTCATGCGTTTCTACGGGTGTGCTCGGGCCCGGGATTCCTACACCAAGGGGTGGCCTCGCGCAGCCTTCGCCATTGACGCCACATCGTCCAAACCGTTTAGAGTCACGCGACACACAGCATACCGTTTCGAAGCTCATTCTGAGACGATCGTTTTTCGTGTTGGGAGTTCGCCCATCCGAGGAAAGTTCGAAGCTCGACGGATGGCCCTATATAAGCCTTGAATGGTGTCCAAAATGGTCTAGCCATTGGGGACATTGCGACTCCTTTGCTCGTTTTTATGCGAAAATTATTCTCGGCTTGCGAAACACGCGTGATTCGTTAATATATGTCAAAATCTTGAATTTCGCGGCATTCTCATGCGTTTCTCCGAGTGTGCTCGGGCCTGGGAATTCCTACATTAAGGGGTGGCCTCGCGCAGCCTTCGCCATTGACGCCACATCGTCCAAACCGTTTAGAGTCACGCGACACACAGCATACCGTTTCGAAGCTCATTCCGAGACGGTCGTTTTTCGTGTTGGGAGTTCGCCCATCCGAGGAAAGTTCGAAGCTCGACGGATGGCCCTATATAAGCCTTGAATGGTGTCACAAAATGGCCTAGCCATTGGGGACGTTGCGACTCTTTGCTCGTTTTTATGCGAAAATTAATCTCGGCTTGCGAAACACGCGTGATTCGTTAATATATGTCAAAATCTTGAATTTCGCGGCATTCTCATGCGTTTCTCGGTGTGCTCGGGCCCTGGGACTTCCTACACCAAGGGGTGGCCTCGCGCAGCCTTCGCATTGACGCCATCGTCCAAACCGTTTAGAGTCACGCGACACACAGCATACCGTTTCGAAGCTCATTCCGAGACGGTCGTTTTTCGTGTTGGAAGCTTGCCCATCCGAGGAAAGTTCGAAGCTCGAAGGATGGCCCTATATAAGCCTTGAATGGTGTCACAAAATGGCCTAGCCATTGGGGACGTTGGGACTCGTTTGCTCGTTTTTATGCGAAAATTGTTCTCGGCTTGCGAAACACGCGTGATTCGTTAATATATGTCAAAATCTTGAATTTCGCGGCATTCTCATGCGTTTCTCCGAGTGTGCTCGGGCCCTGGGAATTCCTACATTAAGGGGTGGCCTCGCGCAGCCTTCGCCATTGACGCCACATCGTCCAAACCGTTTAGAGTCACGCGACACACAGCATACCGTTTCGAAGCTCATTCCGAGACGGTCGTTTTTCGTGTTGGGAGCTTGCCCATCCGAGGAAAGTTCGAAGCTCGAAGGATGGCCTATATTAGCCTTCAATGGTGTCCAAAATGGTCTAGCCATTGGGGACATGCGACTCCTTTGCTCGTTTTTATGCGAAAATTATTCTCGGCTTGCGAAACACGCGTGATTCGTTAATATATGTCAAAATCTTGAATTTCGCGGCATTCTCATGCGTTTCTACGGGTGTGCTCGGGCCCTGGGACTTCCTACACCAAGGGGTGGCCTCGCGCAGCCTTCGCCATTGACGCCACATCGTCCAAACCGTTTAGAGTCACGCGACACACAGCATACCGTTTCGAAGCTCATTCTGAGACGATCGTTTTTCGTGTTGGGAGTTCGCCCATCCGAGGAAAGTTCGAAGCTCGAAGGATGGCCTATATTAGCCTTGAATGGTGTCACAAAATGGTCTAGCCATTGGGGACGTTGCGACTCCTTTGCTCGTTTTTATGCGAAAATTTTTCTCGGATTGCGAAACACGCGTGATTCGTTAATATATGTAAAATCTTGAATTTCGCGGCATTCTCATGCGTTTCTACGGGTGTGCTCGGGCCCTGGGATTCCTACACCAAGGGGTGGCCTCGCGCAGCCTTCGCCATTGACGCCACATCGTCCAAACCGTTTAGAGTCACGCGACACACAGCATACCGTTTCGAAGCTCATTCGAGACGTCGTTTTTCGTGTTGGAGTTCGCCCATCCGAGGAAAGTTCGAAGCTCGACGGATGGCCCTTATAAGCCTTGAATGGTGTCACAAAATGGCCTAGCCATTGGGACGTTGGGACTCGTTTGCTCGTTTTTATGCGAAAACTAATCTCGGCTTGCGAAACACGCGTGATTCGTTAATATATGTCAAAATCTTGAATTTCGCGGCATTCTCATGCGTTTCTCCGGTGTGCTCGGGCCCTGGGATTCCTACACCAAGGGGTGGCCTCGCGCAGCCTTCGCAATTGACGCCACATCAAACCGTTTAGAGTCACGCGACACACAGCATACCGTTTCGAAGCTCATTCCGAGACGGTCGTTTTTCGTGTTGGAGCTTGCCCATCCGAGGAAAGTTCGAAGAAGGATGGCCCTATATAAGCCTTGAATGGTGTCACAAAATGGCCTAGCCATTGGGGACGTTGGGACTCGTTTGCTCGTTTTTATGCGAAAATTGTTCTCGGCTTGCGAAACACGCGTGATTCGTTAATATATGTCAAAATCTTGAATTTCGCGGCATTCTCATGCGTTTCTCCGAGTGTGCTCGGGCCCTGGGAATTCCTACATTAAGGGGTGGCCTCGCGCAGCCTTCGCCATTGACGCCACATCGTCCAAACCGTTTAGAGTCACGCGACACACAGCATACCGTTTCGAAGCTCATTCCGAGACGGTCGTTTTTCGTGTTGGGAGCTTGCCCATCCGAGGAAAGTTCGAAGCTCGAAGGATGGCCTTATATTAGCCTTGAATGGTGTCCACAAAATGGTCTAGCCATTGGGGACATCGCGACTCCTTTGCTCGTTTTTATGCGAAAATTATTCTCGGCTTGCGAAACACGCGTGATTCGTTAATATATGTCAAAATCTTGAATTTCGCGGCATTCTCATGCGTTTCTCTCAGTGTGCTCGGGCCTGGGAATTCCTACATTAAGGGGTGGCCTCGCGCAGCCTTCGCCATTGACGCCACATCGTCCAAACCGTTTAGAGTCACGCGACACACAGCATACCGTTTCGAAGCTCATTCCGAGACGGTCGTTTTTCGTGTTGGGAGTTCGCCCATCCGAGGAAAGTTCGAAGCTCGACGGATGGCCCTATATAAGCCTTGAATGGTGTCACAAAATGGCCTAGCCATTGGGGACGTTGGGACTCGTTTGCTCGTTTTTATGCGAAAACTAATCTCGGCTTGCGAAACACGCGTGATTCGTTAATATATGTCAAAATCTTGAATTTCGCGGCATTCTCATGCGTTTCTCGGTGTGCTCGGGCCCTGGGACTTCCTACACCAAGGGGTGGCCTCGCGCAGCCTTCGCAATTGACGCCACATCAAACCGTTTAGAGTCACGCGACACACAGCATACCGTTTCGAAGCTCATTCCGAGACGGTCGTTTTTCGTGTTGAAAGCTTGCCCATCCGAAAGTTCGAAGCTCGGATGGCCCTATATAAGCCTTGAATGGTGTCACAAAATGGCCTAGCCATTGGGGACGTTGGGACTCGTTTGCTCGTTTTTATGCGAAAATTGTTCTCGGCTTGCGAAACACGCGTGATTCGTTAATATATGTCAAAATCTTGAATTTCGCGGCATTCTCATGCGTTTCTCCGAGTGTGCTCGGGCCCTGGGAATTCCTACATTAAGGGGTGGCCTCGCGCAGCCTTCGCCATTGACGCCACATCGTCCAAACCGTTTAGAGTCACGCGACACACAGCATACCGTTTCGAAGCTCATTCCGAGACGGTCGTTTTTCGTGTTGGGAGCTTGCCCATCCGAGGAAAGTTCGAAGCTCGAGGATGGCCTATATAGCCTTCAATGTGTCACAAAATGGTCTAGCCATTGGGGACATCGCGACTCCTTTGCTCGTTTTTATGCGAAAATTATTCTCGGCTTGCGAAACACGCGTGATTCGTTAATATATGTCAAAATCTTGAATTTCGCGGCATTCTCATGCGTTTCTACGGTGTGCTCGGGCCCTGGGACTTCCTACACCAAGGGGTGGCCTCGCGCAGCCTTCGCCATTGACGCCACATCGTCCAAACCGTTTAGAGTCACGCGACACACAGCATACCGTTTCGAAGCTCATTCTGAGACGATCGTTTTTCGTGTTGGGAGTCGCCCATCCGAGGAAAGTTCGAAGCTCGAAGGATGGCCTATATTAGCCTTGAATGGTGTCACAAAATGGTCTAGCCATTGGGGACGTTGCGACTCCTTTGCTCGTTTTTATGCGAAAATTTTTCTCGGATTGCGAAACACGCGTGATTCGTTAATATATGTCAAAATCTTGAATTTCGCGGCATTCTCATGCGTTTCTAGGTGTGCTCGGGCCTGGGACTTCCTACACCAAGGGGTGGCCTCGCGCAGCCTTCGCCATTGACGCCACATCGTCCAAACCGTTTAGAGTCACGCGACACACAGCATACCGTTTCGAAGCTCATTCCGAGACGGTCGTTTTTCGTGTTGGGAGTTCGCCCATCCGAGGAAAGTTCGAAGCTCGACGGATGGCCCTATATAAGCCTTGAATGGTGTCACAAAATGGCCTAGCCATTGGGGACGTTGGGACTCTTTGCTCGTTTTTATGCGAAAACTAATCTCGGCTTGCGAAACACGCGTGATTCGTTAATATATGTCAAAATCTTGAATTTCGCGGCATTCTCATGCGTTTCTCGGTGTGCTCGGGCCCTGGGACTTCCTACACCAAGGGGTGGCCTCGCGCAGCCTTCGCATTGACGCCACATCAAACCGTTTAGAGTCACGCGACACACAGCATACCGTTTCGAAGCTCATTCCGAGACGTCGTTTTTCGTGTTTCGCCCATCCGAGGAAAGTTCGAAGCTCGAAGGATGGCCCTATATAAGCCTTGAATGGTGTCACAAAATGGCCTAGCCATTGGGGACGTTGGACTCGTTTGCTCGTTTTTATGCGAAAATTGTTCTCGGCTTGCGAAACACGCGTGATTCGTTAATATATGTCAAAATCTTGAATTTCGCGGCATTCTCATGCGTTTCTCCGAGTGTGCTCGGGCCCTGGGAATTCCTACATTAAGGGGTGGCCTCGCGCAGCCTTCGCCATTGACGCCACATCGTCCAAACCGTTTAGAGTCACGCGACACACAGCATACCGTTTCGAAGCTCATTCCGAGACGGTCGTTTTTCGTGTTGGGAGCTTGCCCATCCGAGGAAAGTTCGAAGCTCGAAGGATGGCCTTATATTAGCCTTCAATGTGTCACAAAATGGTCTAGCCATTGGGGACATCGCGACTCCTTTGCTCGTTTTTATGCGAAAATTATTCTCGGCTTGCGAAACACGCGTGATTCGTTAATATATGTCAAAATCTTGAATTTCGCGGCATTCTCATGCGTTTCTACGGGTGTGCTCGGGCCCGGGACTTCCTACACCAAGGGGTGGCCTCGCGCAGCCTTCGCCATTGACGCCACATCGTCCAAACCGTTTAGAGTCACGCGACACACAGCATACCGTTTCGAAGCTCATTCTGAGACGATCGTTTTTCGTGTTGGGAGTTCGCCCATCCGAGGAAAGTTCGAAGCTCAAAGGATGGCCTATATTAGCCTTGAATGGTGTCACAAAATGGTCTAGCCATTGGGGACGTTGCGACTCCTTTGCTCGTTTTTATGCGAAAATTTTCTCGGATTGCGAAACACGCGTGATTCGTTAATATATGTAAAATCTTGAATTTCGCGGCATTCTCATGCGTTTCTATGGGTGTGCTCGGGCCCTGGGACTTCCTACACCAAGGGGTGGCCTCGCGCAGCCTTCGCCATTGACGCCACATCGTCCAAACCGTTTAGAGTCACGCGACACACAGCATACCGTTTCGAAGCTCATTCGAGACGGTCGTTTTTCGTGTTGGGAGTTCGCCCATCCGAGGAAAGTTCGAAGCTCGACGGATGGCCCTATATAAGCCTTGAATGGTGTCACAAAATGGCCTAGCCATTGGGGACGTTGGGACTCGTTTGCTCGTTTTTATGCGAAAACTAATCTCGGCTTGCGAAACACGCGTGATTCGTTAATATATGTCAAAATCTTGAATTTCGCGGCATTCTCATGCGTTTCTCAAGGTGTGCTCGGGCCCTGGGATTCCTACACCAAGGGGTGGCCTCGCGCAGCCTTCGCCATTGACGCCACATCCCAAACCGTTTAGAGTCACGCGACACACAGCATACCGTTTCGAAGCTCATTCCGAGATGGTCGTTTTTCGTGTTGAAAGTTGCCCATCCGAGGAAAGTTCGAAGCTCGAAGGATGGCCCTATATAAGCCTTGAATGGTGTCACAAAATGGCCTAGCCATTGGGGACGTTGGACTCGTTTGCTCGTTTTTATGCGAAAATTGTTCTCGGCTTGCGAAACACGCGTGATTCGTTAATATATGTCAAAATCTTGAATTTCGCGGCATTCTCATGCGTTTCTCCGAGTGTGCTCGGGCCCTGGGAATTCCTACATTAAGGGGTGGCCTCGCGCAGCCTTCGCCATTGACGCCACATCGTCCAAACCGTTTAGAGTCACGCGACACACAGCATACCGTTTCGAAGCTCATTCCGAGACGGTCGTTTTTCGTGTTGGGAGCTTGCCCATCCGAGGAAAGTTCGAAGCTCGAAGGATGGCCTATATTAGCCTTGAATGGTGTCCCAAAATGGTCTAGCCATTGGGGACATGCGACTCCTTTGCTCGTTTTTATGCGAAAATTATTCTCGGCTTGCGAAACACGCGTGATTCGTTAATATATGTCAAAATCTTGAATTTCGCGGCATTCTCATGCGTTTCTACGGGTGTGCTCGGGCCCCGGGACTTCCTACACCAAGGGGTGGCCTCGCGCAGCCTTCGCCATTGACGCCACATCGTCCAAACCGTTTAGAGTCACGCGACACACAGCATACCGTTTCGAAGCTCATTCTGAGACGATCGTTTTTCGTGTTGGGAGTTCGCCCATCCGAGGAAAGTTCGAAGCTCGAAGGATGGCCTATATTAGCCTTGAATGGTGTCACAAAATGGTCTAGCCATTGGGGACGTTGCGACTCCTTTGCTCGTTTTTATGCGAAAATTTTTCTCGGATTGCGAAACACGCGTGATTCGTTAATATATGTAAAATCTTGAATTTCGCGGCATTCTCATGCGTTTCTATGGGTGTGCTCGGGTGGGACTTCCTACACCAAGGGGTGGCCTCGCGCAGCCTTCGCCATTGACGCCACATCGTCCAAACCGTTTAGAGTCACGCGACACACAGCATACCGTTTCGAAGCTCATTCTGAGACGATCGTTTTTCGTGTTGGGAGCTCGCCCATCCGAGGAAAGTTCGAAGCTCGAAGGATGGCCTATATTAGCCTTGAATGGTGTCACAAAATGGTCTAGCCATTGGGGACATCGCGACTCCTTTGCTCGTTTTTATGCGAAAATTATTCTCGGATTGCGAAACACGCGTGATTCGTTAATATATGTCAAAATCTTGAATTTCGCGGCATTCTCATGCGTTTCTCCGAGTGTGCTCGGGCCCTGGGAATTCCTACATTAAGGGGTGGCCTCGCGCAGCCTTCGCCATTGACGCCACATCGTCCAAACCGTTTAGAGTCACGCGACACACAGCATACCGTTTCGAAGCTCATTCTGAGACGATCGTTTTTCGTGTTGGGAATTCGCCCATCCGAGGAAAGTTCGAAGCTCGACGGATGGCCCTATATAAGCCTTGAATGGTGTCACAAAATGGCCTAGCCATTGGGGACGTTGCGACTCCTTTGCTCGTTTTTATGCGAAAATTGTTCTCGGATTGCGAAACACGCGTGATTCGTTAATATATGTAAAAATCTGAATTTCGCGGCATTCTCATGCGTTTCTATGGGTGTGCTCGGGCCGGGACTTCCTACAAGGGGTGGCCTCGCGCAGCCTTCGCCATTGACGCCACATCGTCCAAACCGTTTAGAGTCACGCGACACACAGCATACCGTTTCGAAGCTCATTCTGAGACGATCGTTTTTCGTGTTGGGAAATCGCCCATCCGAGGAAAGTTCGAAGCTCGACGGATGGCCCTATATAAGCCTTGAATGGTGTCACAAAATGGCCTAGCCATTGGGGACGTTGGGACTCGTTTGCTCGTTTTTATGCGAAAATAATCTCGGCTTGCGAAACACGCGTGATTCGTTAATATATGTAAAAATCTTGAATTTCGCGGCATTCTCATGCGTTTCTACGGGTGTGCTTTCCTACACCAAGGGGTGGCCTCGCGCAGCCTTCGCCATTGACGCCACATCGTCCAAACCGTTTAGAGTTACCGTTTCGAAGCTCATTCTGAGACGATCGTTTTTCGTGTTGGAGTTCGCCCATCCGAGGAAAGTTCGAAGCTCGACGGATGGCCCTATATAAGCCTTGAATGGTGTCACAAAATGGCCTAGCCATTGGGGACGTTGGGAATGCGCCTTCTCGGGGGAAACACGCGTTTTGGTTGTTAACATCCCAAAATCTTGAATGAAAAGCGGCGATTCTCATAATTGCGAAACACGCGTGATTCGTTAATATATGTCAAAATCTTGAATTTCGCGGATTCTCCTGGCCCATTCCTACATTAAGGGGTGGCCTCGCGCAGCCTTCGCCATTGACGCCACATCGTCCAAACCGTTTAGAGTCACGCGACACACAGCATACCGTTTCGAAGCTCATTTCGTTTTTCGTGTTGGGAGTTGCCCATCCGAGGAAAGTTCGAAGCTCGACGGATGGGACAAAATGGTCTAGCCATTGGGGCGCGACTCCTTTGCTCGTTTTTATGCGAAAATTATTCTCGGATTGCGAAACACGCGTGATTCGTTAATATATGTCAAAATCTTGAATTTCGCGGCATTCTCAACTCGATTGAAGGGGTGGCCTCGCGCAGCCTTCGCCATTCATCGTCCAACCGTTTAGAGTCACGCGACACAGCATACCGTTTCGAAGCTCATTCTGAGACGATCGGTGTTTCGGCCCTGGGAATCCCCGACCGGGTTCTCGATGGAATGGCCTTCGGATGGGGAAATCGCCTTAAAACCGTTTAGTCACAAACATGAAAATATGTTTAGCCGCTGTTCCAAACGTTTTTATGATTCGTTAATATATGAAAATTGATCCTTGCGAAACACGCGTCGATTCGCTCGTAATATATGTCAAAATCTTGAATTTCGCGGCATTCTCATGCGTCTTTCTCCGGGTGTGCTCGGGCCCTTGAATTTCGCGGTTTTCATGCGATACATTCGTCCAAACCGTTTAGAGTCACGCGACACACAGCATACCGTTTCGAAGCTCATTCTTCGTCGTTTTTCGGGTGGGGTCTCAAATCCGATTTGCCATCGAACACACAGCGCAAAGCGCATTGACGCCACATCGTCCAAACCGTTTAGAATCACGCGACACACAGCATACCGTTTCGAAGCTCATTCTGAGACGATCGTTTTTCGTGTTGGGAGTCGCCCATCCGAGGAAAGTTCCCGCCTTGAATGGAAATGGTCTAGCCATTGGGGACATCGACTCCTTTGCTGCGAAAATTATTCTCGGATTGCGAAACACGCGTGATTCGTTAATATATGTCAAAATCTTGAATTTCGCGGCATTCTCATGCGTTTCTGTGTGCTCGGGCCCTGGGAATTCCTACATTAAGGGGTGGCCTCGCGCAGCCTTCGCCATTGACGCCATCGTCCAAACCGTTTAGAGTCACGCGGCATACCGTTTCGAAGCTCATTCCGAGACGTCGTTTTTCGTGTTGGGAGTGCCCATCCGAGGAAAGTTCGAAGCTTGACGGATGGCCCTATATAAGCCTTGAATGGTGTCACAAAATGGCCTAGCCATTTATGCGAAAATTCTCGGATTGCGAAACACGCGTGATTCGTTAATATATGCTGAATTTCGCGGCATTCTCATGCGTTTCCTCCGGGACTTCCTACACCAAGGGGTGGCCTCGCGCAGCCTTCGCCATTGACGCCACATCGCGTTTAGAGTCACGCGCACACATACCGTTTCGAAGTTCGTTTTTCCGCCCATCCGAGGAAAGTTCGAAGCTCGAGGATGGCCCTATATAAGCTTGAATGGTGTCACAAAATGGCCTAGCCATTGGGGACGTTGGGACGTTTTTATGCGCCCCGCGGCATTCTCATGCGTTTCTAGCTACAAGGGGTGGCCTCGCGCAGCCTTCGCCATTGACGCCACATCGTCCAAACCGTTTAGAGTCACGCGACACACAGCATACCGTTTCGAAGCTCATTCTGAGACGATCGTTTTTCGTGTTGGAGTTCGCCCATCCGAGGAAAGTTCGAAGCTCGACGGATGGCCCTATATAAGCCTTGAATGGTGTCACAAAATGGCCTAGCCATTGGGGACGTTGGACTCCTTTGCTCGTTTTTATGCGAAAATTGTTCTCGGATTGCGAAACACGCGTGATTCGTTAATATATGTCAAAATCTTGAATTTCGCGGCATTCTCATGCGTTTCTCGGTGTGCTCGGGCCCTGGGATTCCTACATTAAGGGGTGGCCTCGCGCAGCCTTCGCCATTGACGCCACATCGTCCAAACCGTTTAGAGTCACGCGACACACAGCATACCGTTTCGAAGCTCATTCCGAGACGTCGTTTTTCGTGTTGGGAGTTGCCCATCCGAGGAAAGTTCGAAGCTCGACGGATGGCCCTATATAAGCCTTGAATGGTGTCACAAAATGGCCTAGCCATTGGGGACGTTGGACTCGTTTGCTCGTTTTTATGCGAAAATAATTCTCGGCTTGCGAAACACGCGTGATTCGTTAATATATGTCAAAATCTTGAATTTCGCGGCATTCTCATGCGTTTCTCGAGTGTGCTCGGGCCCTGGGAATTCCTACACCAAGGGGTGGCCTCGCGCAGCCTTCGCCATTGACGCCACATCGTCCAAACCGTTTAGAGTCACGCGACACACAGCATACCGTTTCGAAGCTCATTCTGAGACGATCGTTTTTCGTGTTGGAGTTCGCCCATCCGAGGAAAGTTCGAAGCTCGACGGATGGCCCTATATAAGCCTTGAATGGTGTCACAAAATGGCCTAGCCAAATTGGGGACGTTGGACTCTTTGCTCGTTTTTATGCGAAAATTTTCTCGGATTGCGAAACACGCGTGATTCGTTAATATATGTCAAAATCTTGAATTTCGCGGCATTCTCATGCGTTTCTAGTGTGCTCGGGCCTGGGAATTCCTACACCAAGGGGTGGCCTCGCGCAGCCTTCGCCATTGACGCCACATCGTCCAAACCGTTTAGAGTCACGCGACACACAGCATACCGTTTCGAAGCTCATTCTGAGACGTCGTTTTTCGTGTTAGTTCGCCCATCCGAGGAAAGTTCGAAGCTCGAGGATGGCCCTATATAAGCCTTGAATGGTGTCACAAAATGGCCTAGCCATTGGGGACGTTGGCGACTCCTTTGCTCGTTTTTATGCGAAAATTTTCTCGGCTTGCGAAACACGCGTGATTCGTTAATATATGTCAAAATCTTGAATTTCGCGGCATTCTCATGCGTTTCTGTGTGCTCGGGCCTGGGAATTCCTACATAAGGGGTGGCCTCGCGCAGCCTTCGCCATTGACGCCACATCGTCCAAACCGTTTAGAGTCACGCGACACACAGCATACCGTTTCGCAGTTCGCCCATCCGAGGAAAGTTCGTATTCGCGTTCGAAAATTCTCGATTGACGCCACATCGTCCAAACCGTTTAGAGTCACGCGACACACAGCATACCGTTTCGAAGCTCATTCTGAGACGGTCGTTTTTCGTGTTGGGAGTTCGCCCATCCGAGGAAAGTTCGAAGCTCGAGGATGGCCCTATATAAGCCTTGAATGGTGTCACAAAATGGTCTAGCCATTGGGGACATCGCGACTCCTTTGCTCGTTTTTATGCGAAAATTTCTCGGATTGCGAAACACGCGTGATTCGTTAATATATGTCAAAATCTTGAATTTCGCGGCATTCTCATGCGTTTCTCCGAGTGTGCTCGGGCCCTGGGAATTCCTACATTAAGGGGTGGCCTCGCGCAGCCTTCGCCATTGACGCCACATCGTCCAAACCGTTTAGAGTCACGCGACACACAGCATACCGTTTCGAAGCTCATTCTGAGACGATCGTTTTTCGTGTTGGGATCGCCCATCCGAGGAAAGTTCGAAGCTCGACGGATGGCCCTATATAAGCCTTGAATGGTGTCAAAATGGTCTAGCCATTGGGGACGTTGACTCTTTGCTCGTTTTTATGCGAAAATTATTCTCGGCTTGCGAAACACGCGTGATTCGTTAATATATGTCAAAATCTTGAATTTCGCGGCATTCTCATGCGTTTCTCGAGTGTGCTCGGGCCCTGGGAATTCCTACATTAAGGGGTGGCCTCGCGCAGCCTTCGCCATTGACGCCACATCGTCCAAACCGTTTAGAGTCACGCGACACACAGCATACCGTTTCGAAGCTCATTCCGAGACGGTCGTTTTTCGTGTTGGAAGTTCGCCCATCCGAGGAAAGTTCGAAGCTCGACGGATGGCCCTATATAAGCCTTGAATGGTGTCACAAAATGGCCTAGCCATTGGGGACGTTGGACTCTTTGCTCGTTTTTATGCGAAAACTAATCTCGGCTTGCGAAACACGCGTGATTCGTTAATATATGTCAAAATCTTGAATTTCGCGGCATTCTCATGCGTTTCTCCGAGTGTGCTCGGGCCCTGGGAATTCCTACACCAAGGGGTGGCCTCGCGCAGCCTTCGCCATTGACGCCACATCGCAAACCGTTTGACGCCAGCATCTCCAAGAAGTTTTCGAGATGGGCCACAAAGCAGCTTACCGTTTCGATGTCAAAATCTTGAATTCGCGGAACGGTCGTTTTTCGTGTTGGAAGTTCGCCCATCCGAGGAAAGTTCGAAGCTCGACGGATGGCCCTATATAAGCCTTGAATGGTGTCACAAAATGGCCTAGCCATTGGGGACGTTGGGACTCGTTTGCTCGTTTTTATGCGAAAATTGTTCTCGGCTTGCGAAACACGCGTGATTCGTTAATATATGTCAAAATCTTGAATTTCGCGGCATTCTCATGCGTTTCTCCGAGTGTGCTCGGGCCCTGGGAATTCCTACATTAAGGGGTGGCCTCGCGCAGCCTTCGCCATTGACGCCACATCGTCCAAACCGTTTAGAGTCACGCGACACACAGCATACCGTTTCGAAGCTCATTCCGAGACGGTCGTTTTTCGTGTTGGGAGCTTGCCCATCCGAGGAAAGTTCGAAGCTCGAAGGATGGCCTTATATTAGCCTTCAATGGTGTCACAAAATGGTCTAGCCATTGGGGACATCGCGACTCCTTTGCTCGTTTTTATGCGAAAATTATTCTCGGCTTGCGAAACACGCGTGATTCGTTAATATATGTCAAAATCTTGAATTTCGCGGCATTCTCATGCGTTTCTAGTGTGCTCGGGCCCTGGGATTCCTACACCAAGGGGTGGCCTCGCGCAGCCTTCGCCATTGACGCCACATCGTCCAAACCGTTTAGAGTCACGCGACACACAGCATACCGTTTCGAAGCTCATTCTGAGACGATCGTTTTTCGTGTTGGGAGTTCGCCCATCCGAGGAAAGTTCGAAGCTCGAAGGATGGCCTATATTAGCCTTGAATGGTTTCACAAAATGGTCTAGCCATTGGGGACGTTGCGACTCCTTTGCTCGTTTTTATGCGAAAATTTTTCTCGGATTGCGAAACACGCGTGATTCGTTAATATATGTAAAATCTGAATTTCGCGGCATTCTCATGCGTTTCTATGGGTGTGCTCGGGCCTGGGACTTCCTACACCAAG
The DNA here is from genome assembly GCA_002189035.1 of Utricularia gibba. NCBI lineage: Eukaryota > Viridiplantae > Streptophyta > Magnoliopsida > Lamiales > Lentibulariaceae > Utricularia > Utricularia gibba. The sequence goes on along the minus strand of NEEC01000016.1, from coordinate 43,100 downwards.
GGGTGGCCTCGCGCAGCCTTCGCCATTGACGCCACATCGTCCAAACCGTTTAGAGTCACGCGACACACAGCATACCGTTTCGAAGCTCATTCTGAGACGATCGTTTTTCGTGTTGGGAGCTCGCCCATCCGAGGAAAGTTCGAAGCTCGAAGGATGGCCTATATTAGCCTTGAATGGTTTCACAAAATGGTCTAGCCATTGGGGACATCGCGACTCCTTTGCTCGTTTTTATGCGAAAATTATTCTCGGATTGCGAAACACGCGTGATTCGTTAATATATGTCAAAATCTTGAATTTCGCGGCATTCTCATGCGTTTCTCCGAGTGTGCTCGGGCCCTGGGAATTCCTACATTAAGGGGTGGCCTCGCGCAGCCTTCGCCATTGACGCCACATCGTCCAAACCGTTTAGAGTCACGCGACACACAGCATACCGTTTCGAAGCTCATTCTGAGACGATCGTTTTTCGTGTTGGGAAATCGCCCATCCGAGGAAAGTTCGAAGCTCGACGGATGGCCCTATATTAGCCTTGAATGGTGTCACAAAATGGCCTAGCCATTGGGGACGTTGCGACTCCTTTGCTCGTTTTTATGCGAAAATTGTTCTCGGATTGCGAAACACGCGTGATTCGTTAATATATGTAAAAATCCTGAATTTCGCGGCATTCTCATGCGTTTCTATGGGTGTGCTCGGGCCGGGACTTCCTACACCAAGGGGTGGCCTCGCGCAGCCTTCGCCATTGACGCCACATCGTCCAAACCGTTTAGAGTCACGCGACACACAGCATACCGTTTCGAAGCTCATTCTGAGACGATCGTTTTTCGTGTTGGGAATCGCCCATCCGAGGAAAGTTCGAAGCTCGACGGATGGCCCTATATAAGCCTTGAATGGTGTCACAAAATGGCCTAGCCATTGGGGACGTTGGGACTCGTTTGCTCGTTTTTATGCGAAAACTAATCTCGGCTTGCGAAACACGCGTGATTCGTTAATATACAAAATCTTGAATTTCGCGGCATTCTCATGCGTTTCTACGGGTGTGCTCGGGCCCGGGACTTCCTACACCAAGGGGTGGCCTCGCGCAGCCTTCGCCATTGACGCCACATCGTCCAAACCGTTTAGAGTCACGCGACACACAGCATACCGTTTCGAAGCTCATTCTGAGACGATCGTTTTTCGTGTTGGAAGTTCGCCCATCCGAGGAAAGTTCGAAGCTCGACGGATGGCCCTATATAAGCCTTGAATGGTGTCACAAAATGGCCTAGCCATTGGGGACGTTGGGACTCGTTTGCTCGTTTTTATGCGAAAATTGTTCTCGGCTTGCGAAACACGCGTGATTCGTTAATATATGTCAAAATCTTGAATTTCGCGGCATTCTCATGCGTTTCTCCGAGTGTGCTCGGGCCCTGGGAATTCCTACATTAAGGGGTGGCCTCGCGCAGCCTTCGCCATTGACGCCACATCGTCCAAACCGTTTAGAGTCACGCGACACACAGCATACCGTTTCGAAGCTCATTCTGAGACGATCGTTTTTCGTGTTGGGAGTTCGCCCATCCGAGGAAAGTTCGAAGCTCGACGGATGGCCCTATATAAGCCTTGAATGGTGTCACAAAATGGTCTAGCCATTGGGGACATGCGACTCCTTTGCTCGTTTTTATGCGAAAATTATTCTCGGATTGCGAAACACGCGTGATTCGTTAATATATGTCAAAATCTTGAATTTCGCGGCATTCTCATGCGTTTCTCGAGTGTGCTCGGGCCTGGGAATTCCTACATTAAGGGGTGGCCTCGCGCAGCCTTCGCCATTGACGCCACATCGTCCAAACCGTTTAGAGTCACGCGACACACAGCATACCGTTTCGAAGCTCATTCCGAGACGGTCGTTTTTCGTGTTGGGAGTTCGCCCATCCGAGGAAAGTTCGAAGCTCGACGGATGGCCTTATATTAGCCTTCAATGGTGTCCAAAATGGTCTAGCCATTGGGGACATCGCGACTCCTTTGCTCGTTTTTATGCGAAAATTATTCTCGGATTGCGAAACACGCGTGATTCGTTAATATATGTCAAAATCTTGAATTTCGCGGCATTCTCATGCGTTTCTCCGAGTGTGCTCGGGCCCTGGGAATTCCTACACCAAGGGGTGGCCTCGCGCAGCCTTCGCCATTGACGCCACATCGTCCAAACCGTTTAGAGTCACGCGACACACAGCATACCGTTTCGAAGCTCATTCTGAGACGATCGTTTTTCGTGTTGGGAGTTCGCCCATCCGAGGAAAGTTCGAAGCTCAACGGATGGCCCTATATAAGCCTTGAATGGTGTCACAAAATGGCCTAGCCATTGGGGACGTTGGGACTCGTTTGCTCGTTTTTATGCGAAAACTAATCTCGGCTTGCGAAACACGCGTGATTCGTTAATATATGTCAAAATCTTGAATTTCGCGGCATTCTCATGCGTTTCTCCGAGTGTGCTCGGGCCCTGGGAATTCCTACATTAAGGGGTGGCCTCGCGCAGCCTTCGCCATTGACGCCACATCGTCCAAACCGTTTAGAGTCACGCGACACACAGCATACCGTTTCGAAGCTCATTCTGAGACGATCGTTTTTCGTGTTGGGAGTTGCCCATCCGAGGAAAGTTCGAAGCTCGACGGATGGCCCTATATAAGCCTTGAATGGTGTCACAAAATGGCCTAGCCATTGGGGACGTTGGACTCGTTTGCTCGTTTTTATGCGAAAATCTCGGCTTGCGAAACACGCGTGATTCGTTAATATATGTCAAAATCTTGAATTTCGCGGCATTCTCATGCGTTTCTCCGAGTGTGCTCGGGCCCTGGGAATTCCTACATTAAGGGGTGGCCTCGCGCAGCCTTCGCCATTGACGCCACATCGTCCAAACCGTTTAGAGTCACGCGACACACAGCATACCGTTTCGAAGCTCATTCCGAGACGGTCGTTTTTCGTGTTGGGAGCTCGCCCATCCGAGGAAAGTTCGAAGCTCGACGGATGGCCCTATATAGCCTTCAATGGTGTCACAAAATGGTCTAGCCATTGGGGACGTTGCGACTCCTTTGCTCGTTTTTATGCGAAAATTGTTCTCGGCTTGCGAAACACGCGTGATTCGTTAATATATGTCAAAATCTTGAATTTCGCGGCATTCTCATGCGTTTCTCGAGTGTGCTCGGGCCCTGGGAATTCCTACACCAAGGGGTGGCCTCGCGCAGCCTTCGCCATTGACGCCACATCGTCCAAACCGTTTAGAGTCACGCGACACACAGCATACCGTTTCGAAGCTCATTCTGAGACGATCGTTTTTCGTGTTGGAAGTTCGCCCATCCGAGGAAAGTTCGAAGCTCGAAGGATGGCCTATATTAGCCTTGAATGGTGTCACAAAATGGTCTAGCCATTGGGGACGTTGCGACTCCTTTGCTCGTTTTTATGCGAAAATTCTCGGATTGCGAAACACGCGTGATTCGTTAATATATGTCAAAATCTTGAATTTCGCGGCATTCTCATGCGTTTCTAGGGTGTGCTCGGGCCCTGGGACTTCCTACACCAAGGGGTGGCCTCGCGCAGCCTTCGCCATTGACGCCACATCGTCCAAACCGTTTAGAGTCACGCGACACACAGCATACCGTTTCGAAGCTCATTCTGAGACGATCGTTTTTCGTGTTGGGAGTTCGCCCATCCGAGGAAAGTTCGAAGCTCGAAGGATGGCCTTATATTAGCCTTGAATGGTGTCACAAAATGGTCTAGCCATTGGGGACATCGCGACTCCTTTGCTCGTTTTTATGCGAAAATTATTCTCGGATTGCGAAACACGCGTGATTCGTTAATATATGTCAAAATCTTGAATTTCGCGGCATTCTCATGCGTTTCTCCGAGTGTGCTCGGGCCCTGGGATTCCTACATTAAGGGGTGGCCTCGCGCAGCCTTCGCCATTGACGCCACATCGTCCAAACCGTTTAGAGTCACGCGACACACAGCATACCGTTTCGAAGCTCATTCTGAGACGATCGTTTTTCGTGTTGGGAGTTCGCCCATCCGAGGAAAGTTCGAAGCTCGACGGATGGCCCTATATAAGCCTTGAATGGTGTCACAAAATGGCCTAGCCATTGGGGACGTTGGGACTCGTTTGCTCGTTTTTATGCGAAAATTGTTCTCGGCTTGCGAAACACGCGTGATTCGTTAATATATGTCAAAATCTTGAATTTCGCGGCATTCTCATGCGTTTCTCGGTGTGCTCGGGCCCTGGGAATTCCTACATTAAGGGGTGGCCTCGCGCAGCCTTCGCCATTGACGCCACATCGTCCAAACCGTTTAGAGTCACGCGACACACAGCATACCGTTTCGAAGCTCATTCCGAGACGTCGTTTTTCGTGTTGGGAGTTGCCCATCCGAGGAAAGTTCGAAGCTCGAAGGATGGCCCTATATAAGCCTTGAATGGTGTCACAAAATGGCCTAGCCATTGGGGACGTTGCGACTCCTTTGCTCGTTTTTATGCGAAAATTGTTCTCGGCTTGCGAAACACGCGTGATTCGTTAATATATGTCAAAATCTTGAATTTCGCGGCATTCTCATGCGTTTCTACGGGTGTGCTCGGGCCCTGGGACTTCCTACACCAAGGGGTGGCCTCGCGCAGCCTTCGCCATTGACGCCACATCGTCCAAACCGTTTAGAGTCACGCGACACAAGCATACCGTTTCGAAGCTCATTCCGAGACGGTCGTTTTTCGTGTTGGGAGCTCGCCCATCCGAGGAAAGTTCGAAGCTCGACGGATGGCCCTATATAAGCCTTGAATGGTGTCACAAAATGGCCTAGCCATTGGGACGTTGGGACTCGTTTGCTCGTTTTTATGCGAAAATTGTTCTCGGCTTGCGAAACACGCGTGATTCGTTAATATATGTCAAAATCTTGAATTTCGCGGCATTCTCATGCGTTTCTCCGAGTGTGCTCGGGCCCTGGGAATTCCTACATTAAGGGGTGGCCTCGCGCAGCCTTCGCCATTGACGCCACATCGTCCAAACCGTTTAGAGTCACGCGACACACAGCATACCGTTTCGAAGCTCATTCCGAGACGGTCGTTTTTCGTGTTGGGAGTTCGCCCATCCGAGGAAAGTTCGAAGCTCGACGGATGGCCCTATATAAGCCTTGAATGGTGTCACAAAATGGCCTAGCCATTGGGGACGTTGCGACTCCTTTGCTCGTTTTTATGCGAAAATTGTTCTCGGATTGCGAAACACGCGTGATTCGTTAATATATGTCAAAATCTTGAATTTCGCGGCATTCTCATGCGTTTCTAGGTGTGCTCGGGCCCTGGGACTTCCTACACCAAGGGGTGGCCTCGCGCAGCCTTCGCCATTGACGCCACATCGTCCAAACCGTTTAGAGTCACGCGACACACAGCATACCGTTTCGAAGCTCATTCGAGACGGTCGTTTTTCGTGTTGGGAGCTCGCCCATCCGAGGAAAGTTCGAAGCTCGACGGATGGCCCTATATAAGCCTTCAATGGTTGTCAAAATGGTCTAGCCATTGGGGACGTTGGACTCTTTGCTCGTTTTTATGCGAAAATTTTCTCGGCTTGCGAAACACGCGTGATTCGTTAATATATGTCAAAATCTTGAATTTCGCGGCATTCTCATGCGTTTCTCCGAGTGTGCTCGGGCCCTGGGAATTCCTACATTAAGGGGTGGCCTCGCGCAGCCTTCGCCATTGACGCCACATCGTCCAAACCGTTTAGAGTCACGCGACACACAGCATACCGTTTCGAAGCTCATTCGAGACGGTCGTTTTTCGTGTTGGGAGTTCGCCCATCCGAGGAAAGTTCGAAGCTCGACGGATGGCCTATATAAGCCTTGAATGGTGTCACAAAATGGTCTAGCCATTGGGGACATGCGACTCCTTTGCTCGTTTTTATGCGAAAATTATTCTCGGCTTGCGAAACACGCGTGATTCGTTAATATATGTCAAAATCTTGAATTTCGCGGCATTCTCATGCGTTTCTCCGAGTGTGCTCGGGCCCTGGGAATTCCTACACCAAGGGGTGGCCTCGCGCAGCCTTCGCCATTGACGCCACATCGTCCAAACCGTTTAGAGTCACGCGACACACAGCATACCGTTTCGAAGCTCATTCCGAGACGTCGTTTTTCGTGTTGGGAGTTCGCCCATCCGAGGAAAGTTCGAAGCTCGACGGATGGCCTTATATTAGCCTTCAATGGTGTCAAAATGGTCTAGCCATTGGGGACGTTGCGACTCCTTTGCTCGTTTTTATGCGAAAACTAATCTCGGCTTGCGAAACACGCGTGATTCGTTAATATATGTCAAAATCTTGAATTTCGCGGCATTCTCATGCGTTTCTCCGAGTGTGCTCGGGCCCTGGGAATTCCTACACCAAGGGGTGGCCTCGCGCAGCCTTCGCCATTGACGCCACATCGTCCAAACCGTTTAGAGTCACGCGACACACAGCATACCGTTTCGAAGCTCATTCTGAGACGATCGTTTTTCGTGTTGGGTTCGCCCATCCGAGGAAAGTTCGAAGCTCGACGGATGGCCCTATATAAGCCTTGAATGGTGTCACAAATGGCCTAGCCATTGGGGACGTTGCGACTCTTTGCTCGTTTTTATGCGATCTCGGCTTGCGAAACACGCGTGATTCGTTAATATATGTCAAAATCTTGAATTTCGCGGCATTCTCATGCGTTTCTCCGAGTGTGCTCGGGCCCTGGGAATTCCTACACCAAGGGGTGGCCTCGCGCAGCCTTCGCCATTGACGCCACATCGTCCAAACCGTTTAGAGTCACGCGACACACAGCATACCGTTTCGAAGCTCATTCTGAGACGGTCGTTTTTCGTGTTGGGAGCTTGCCCATCCGAGGAAAGTTCGAAGCTCGAAGGATGGCCTATATTAGCCTTGAATGGTGTCCAAAATGGTCTAGCCATTGGGGACGTTGCGACTCCTTTGCTCGTTTTTATGCGAAAATTAATCTCGGCTTGCGAAACACGCGTGATTCGTTAATATATGTCAAAATCTTGAATTTCGCGGCATTCTCATGCGTTTCTCCGAGTGTGCTCGGGCCCTGGGAATTCCTACACCAAGGGGTGGCCTCGCGCAGCCTTCGCCATTGACGCCACATCGTCCAAACCGTTTAGAGTCACGCGACACACAGCATACCGTTTCGAAGCTCATTCTGAGACGATCGTTTTTCGTGTTGGGAGTTCGCCCATCCGAGGAAAGTTCGAAGCTCGACGGATGGCCCTATATAAGCCTTGAATGGTGTCACAAAATGGCCTAGCCATTGGGGACGTTGGACTCGTTTGCTCGTTTTTATGCGAAAATTTCTCGGATTGCGAAACACGCGTGATTCGTTAATATATGTCAAAATCTTGAATTTCGCGGCATTCTCATGCGTTTCTGCGAAACACGGGTGTGCTCGGGCCCTGGGATTCCTACACCAAGGGGTGGCCTCGCGCAGCCTTCGCCATTGACGCCACATCGTCCAAACCGTTTAGAGTCACGCGACACAGCATACCGTTTCGAAGCTCATTCTGAGACGTCGTTTTTCGTGTTGGGAGCTCGCCCATCCGAGGAAAGTTCGAAGCTCGAAGGATGGCCCTATATTAGCCTTGAATGGTGTCACAAAATGGTCTAGCCATTGGGGACATCGCGACTCCTTTGCTCGTTTTTATGCGAAAATTATTCTCGGCTTGCGAAACACGCGTGATTCGTTAATATATGTCAAAATCTTGAATTTCGCGGCATTCTCATGCGTTTCTCCGAGTGTGCTCGGGCCCTGGGAATTCCTACATTAAGGGGTGGCCTCGCGCAGCCTTCGCCATTGACGCCACATCGTCCAAACCGTTTAGAGTCACGCGACACACAGCATACCGTTTCGAAGCTCATTCTGAGACGATCGTTTTTCGTGTTGGGAAATCGCCCATCCGAGGAAAGTTCGAAGCTCGACGGATGGCCCTATATAAGCCTTGAATGGTGTCACAAAATGGCCTAGCCATTGGGGACATGCGACTCCTTTGCTCGTTTTTATGCGAAAATTGTTCTCGGATTGCGAAACACGCGTGATTCGTTAATATATGTCAAAATCTTGAATTTCGCGGCATTCTCATGCGTTTCTAGGGTGTGCTCCGGGACTTCCTACACCAAGGGGTGGCCTCGCGCAGCCTTCGCCATTGACGCCACATCGTCCAAACCGTTTAGAGTCACGCGACACACAGCATACCGTTTCGAAGCTCATTCTGAGACGATCGTTTTTCGTGTTGGGAATCGCCCATCCGAGGAAAGTTCGAAGCTCGACGGATGGCCCTATATAAGCCTTGAATGGTGTCACAAAATGGCCTAGCCATTGGGGACGTTGGGACTCGTTTGCTCGTTTTTATGCGAAAACTTTCTCGGCTTGCGAAACACGCGTGATTCGTTAATATATGTCAAAATCTTGAATTTCGCGGCATTCTCATGCGTTTCTACGGGTGTGCTCGGGCCCCGGGACTTCCTACACCAAGGGGTGGCCTCGCGCAGCCTTCGCCATTGACGCCACATCGTCCAAACCGTTTAGAGTCACGCGACACACAGCATACCGTTTCGAAGCTCATTCTGAGACGATCGTTTTTCGTGTTGGAGTTCGCCCATCCGAGGAAAGTTCGAAGCTCGACGGATGGCCCTATATAAGCCTTGAATGGTGTCACAAAATGGCCTAGCCATTGGGGACGTTGGACTCGTTTGCTCGTTTTTATGCGAAAATTGTTCTCGGCTTGCGAAACACGCGTGATTCGTTAATATATGTCAAAATCTTGAATTTCGCGGCATTCTCATGCGTTTCTCCGAGTGTGCTCGGGCCCTGGGAATTCCTACATTAAGGGGTGGCCTCGCGCAGCCTTCGCCATTGACGCCACATCGTCCAAACCGTTTAGAGTCACGCGACACACAGCATACCGTTTCGAAGCTCATTCCGAGACGGTCGTTTTTCGTGTTGGGAGCTCGCCCATCCGAAAGTTCGAAGCTCGACGGATGGCCCTATATAAGCCTTCAATGGTGTCACAAAATGGTCTAGCCATTGGGGACGTTGCGACTCCTTTGCTCGTTTTTATGCGAAAATTTTCTCGGCTTGCGAAACACGCGTGATTCGTTAATATATGTCAAAATCTTGAATTTCGCGGCATTCTCATGCGTTTCTACGGGTGTGCTCGGGCCCCGGGACTTCCTACACCAAGGGGTGGCCTCGCGCAGCCTTCGCCATTGACGCCACATCGTCCAAACCGTTTAGAGTCACGCGACACACAGCATACCGTTTCGAAGCTCATTCTGAGACGATCGTTTTTCGTGTTGGAGTTCGCCCATCCGAGGAAAGTTCGAAGCTCGAAGGATGGCCTTATATTAGCCTTGAATGGTGTCACAAAATGGTCTAGCCATTGGGGACGTTGCGACTCCTTTGCTCGTTTTTATGCGAAAATTTTCTCGGATTGCGAAACACGCGTGATTCGTTAATATATGTAAAATCTTGAATTTCGCGGCATTCTCATGCGTTTCTACGGGTGTGCTCGGGCCCTGGGATTCCTACACCAAGGGGTGGCCTCGCGCAGCCTTCGCCATTGACGCCACATCGTCCAAACCGTTTAGAGTCACGCGACACACAGCATACCGTTTCGAAGCTCATTCTGAGACGATCGTTTTTCGTGTTGGGAGTTCGCCCATCCGAGGAAAGTTCGAAGCTCGAAGGATGGCCTATATTAGCCTTGAATGGTGTCACAAAATGGTCTAGCCATTGGGGACATGCGACTCCTTTGCTCGTTTTTATGCGAAAATTATTCTCGGATTGCGAAACACGCGTGATTCGTTAATATATGTCAAAATCTTGAATTTCGCGGCATTCTCATGCGTTTCTCCGAGTGTGCTCGGGCCCTGGGAATTCCTACACCAAGGGGTGGCCTCGCGCAGCCTTCGCCATTGACGCCACATCGTCCAAACCGTTTAGAGTCACGCGACACACAGCATACCGTTTCGAAGCTCATTCTGAGACGATCGTTTTTCGTGTTGGGAGTTCGCCCATCCGAGGAAAGTTCGAAGCTCGACGGATGGCCCTATATAAGCCTTGAATGGTGTCACAAAATGGTCTAGCCATTGGGGACATGCGACTCCTTTGCTCGTTTTTATGCGAAAATTATTCTCGGATTGCGAAACACGCGTGATTCGTTAATATATGTCAAAATCTTGAATTTCGCGGCATTCTCATGCGTTTCTCCGAGTGTGCTCGGGCCCTGGGAATTCCTACATTAAGGGGTGGCCTCGCGCAGCCTTCGCCATTGACGCCACATCGTCCAAACCGTTTAGAGTCACGCGACACACAGCATACCGTTTCGAAGCTCATTCCGAGACGGTCGTTTTTCGTGTTGGGAGTTCGCCCATCCGAGGAAAGTTCGAAGCTCGACGGATGGCCTTATATTAGCCTTCAATGGTGTCCAAAATGGTCTAGCCATTGGGGACATCGCGACTCCTTTGCTCGTTTTTATGCGAAAATTATTCTCGGATTGCGAAACACGCGTGATTCGTTAATATATGTCAAAATCTTGAATTTCGCGGCATTCTCATGCGTTTCTCCGAGTGTGCTCGGGCCCTGGGAATTCCTACATTAAGGGGTGGCCTCGCGCAGCCTTCGCATTGACGCCACATCGTCCAAACCGTTTAGAGTCACGCGACACAAGCATACCGTTTCGAAGCTCATTCTGAGACGGTCGTTTTTCGTGTTGGGAGCTTGCCCATCCGAGGAAAGTTCGAAGCTCGAAGGATGGCCTATATTAGCCTTCAATGGTGTCAAAATGGTCTAGCCATTGGGGACATTGCGACTCCTTTGCTCGTTTTTATGCGAAAACTAATCTCGGCTTGCGAAACACGCGTGATTCGTTAATATATGTCAAAATCTTGAATTTCGCGGCATTCTCATGCGTTTCTCCGAGTGTGCTCGGGCCCTGGGAATTCTACACCAAGGGGTGGCCTCGCGCAGCCTTCGCCATTGACGCCACATCGTCCAAACCGTTTAGAGTCACGCGACACACAGCATACCGTTTCGAAGCTCATTCCGAGACGGTCGTTTTTCGTGTTGGGAGTTGCCCATCCGAGGAAAGTTCGAAGCTCGAAGGATGGCCCTATATAAGCCTTGAATGGTGTCACAAAATGGCCTAGCCATTGGGGACGTTGGACTCTTTGCTCGTTTTTATGCGAAAATTTTCTCGGCTTGCGAAACACGCGTGATTCGTTAATATATGTCAAAATCTTGAATTTCGCGGCATTCTCATGCGTTTCTCCGAGTGTGCTCGGGCCCTGGGAATTCCTACATTAAGGGGTGGCCTCGCGCAGCCTTCGCCATTGACGCCACATCGTCCAAACCGTTTAGAGTCACGCGACACACAGCATACCGTTTCGAAGCTCATTCCGAGACGGTCGTTTTTCGTGTTGGGAGCTTGCCCATCCGAGGAAAGTTCGAAGCTCGAAGGATGGCCTTATATTAGCCTTCAATGTGTCCCAAAATGGTCTAGCCATTGGGGACATCGCGACTCCTTTGCTCGTTTTTATGCGAAAATTATTCTCGGCTTGCGAAACACGCGTGATTCGTTAATATATGTCAAAATCTTGAATTTCGCGGCATTCTCATGCGTTTCTACGGGTGTGCTCGGGCCCGGGATTCCTACACCAAGGGGTGGCCTCGCGCAGCCTTCGCCATTGACGCCACATCGTCCAAACCGTTTAGAGTCACGCGACACACAGCATACCGTTTCGAAGCTCATTCTGAGACGATCGTTTTTCGTGTTGGGAGTTCGCCCATCCGAGGAAAGTTCGAAGCTCGAAGGATGGCCTATATTAGCCTTGAATGGTGTCACAAAATGGTCTAGCCATTGGGGACGTTGCGACTCCTTTGCTCGTTTTTATGCGAAAATTTTTCTCGGATTGCGAAACACGCGTGATTCGGAAATCTTGAATTTCGAATTTCGGCATTCTCATGCGTTTCTATGGGTGTGCTCGGGCCTGGGACTTCCTACACCAAGGGGTGGCCTCGCGCAGCCTTCGCCATTGACGCCACATCGTCCAAACCGTTTAGAGTCACGCGACACACAGCATACCGTTTCGAAGCTCATTCTGAGACGATCGTTTTTCGTGTTGGGAGTCGCCCATCCGAGGAAAGTTCGAAGCTCGAAGGATGGCCTATATTAGCCTTGAATGGTGTCACAAAATGGTCTAGCCATTGGGGACATGCGACTCCTTTGCTCGTTTTTATGCGAAAATTATTCTCGGATTGCGAAACACGCGTGATTCGTTAATATATGTCAAAATCTTGAATTTCGCGGCATTCTCATGCGTTTCTCCGAGTGTGCTCGGGCCCTGGGAATTCCTACATTAAGGGGTGGCCTCGCGCAGCCTTCGCCATTGACGCCACATCGTCCAAACCGTTTAGAGTCACGCGACACACAGCATACCGTTTCGAAGCTCATTCTAAGACGATCGTTTTTCGTGTTGGGATTCGCCCATCCGAGGAAAGTTCGAAGCCGGATGGCCCTATACCTTGAATGGTGTCACAAAATGGCCTAGCCATTGGGGACGTTGCGACTCCTTTGCTCGTTTTTATGCGAAAATTGTTCTCGGATTGCGAAACACGCGTGATTCATGAATTTCGCGGCATTCTCATGCGTTTCTAAGACTTCCTACACCAAGGGGTGGCCTCGCGCAGCCTTCGCCATTGACGCCAATCGTCGTTTAGAGTCACGCGACACACATACCGTTTCGAAGTCTGAGACGATCGTTTTTCGTGTTGGGAATCGCCCATCCGAGGAAAGTTCGAAGCTCGACGGATGGCCCTATATAAGCCTTGAATGGTGTCACAAAATGGCCTAGCCATTGGGGACGTTGGGACTTTGCTCGTTTTTATGCGAAAACTTCTCGGCTTGCGAAACACGCGAGATTCGTTAATATATGGAATTTCGCGGCATTCTCATGCGTTTCTACGGGTGTGATCGGGCCCGGGACTTCCTACACCAAGGGGTGGCCTCGCGCAGCCTTCGCATTGACGCCACATCGTCCAAACCGTTTAGAGTCACGCGACACACAGCATACCGTTTCGAAGCTCATTCTGAGACGATCGTTTTTCGTGTTGGAGTTCGCCCATCCGAGGAAAGTTCGAAGCTCGACGGATGGCCCTTAAGCCTTGAATGGTGTCACAAAATGGCCTAGCCATTGGGACGTTGGGACTCGTTTGCTCGTTTTTATGCGAAAATTTCTCGGCTTGCGAAACACGCGTGATTCGTTAATATATGTCAAAATCTTGAATTTCGCGGCATTCTCATGCGTTTCTCCGAGTGTGCTCGGGCCCTGGGAATTCCTACATTAAGGGGTGGCCTCGCGCAGCCTTCGCCATTGACGCCACATCGTCCAAACCGTTTAGAGTCACGCGACACACAGCATACCGTTTCGAAGCTCATTCTGAGACGATCGTTTTTCGTGTTGGGAGTTCGCCCATCCGAGGAAAGTTCGAAGCTCGACGGATGGCCCTATATAAGCCTTGAATGGTGTCACAAAATGGTCTAGCCATTGGGGACACGACTCCTTTGCTCGTTTTTATGCGAAAATTATTCTCGGATTGCGAAACACGCGTGATTCGTTAATATATGTCAAAATCTTGAATTTCGCGGCATTCTCATGCGTTTCTCTGTGTGCTCGGGCCTGGGAATTCCTACATTAAGGGGTGGCCTCGCGCAGCCTTCGCCATTGACGCCACATCGTCCAAACCGTTTAGAGTCACGCGACACACAGCATACCGTTTCGAAGCTCATTCCGAGACGGTCGTTTTTCGTGTTGGGAGTTCGCCCATCCGAGGAAAGTTCGAAGCTCGACGGATGGCCTTATATTAGCCTTCAATGGTGTCCCAAAATGGTCTAGCCATTGGGGACATCGCGACTCCTTTGCTCGTTTTTATGCGAAAATTATTCTCGGATTGCGAAACACGCGTGATTCGTTAATATATGTCAAAATCTTGAATTTCGCGGCATTCTCATGCGTTTCTCCGAGTGTGCTCGGGCCCTGGGAATTCCTACACCAAGGGGTGGCCTCGCGCAGCCTTCGCCATTGACGCCACATCGTCCAAACCGTTTAGAGTCACGCGACACACAGCATACCGTTTCGAAGCTCATTCTGAGACGATCGTTTTTCGTGTTGGGAAATCGCCCATCCGAGGAAAGTTCGAAGCTCAACGGATGGCCCTATATAAGCCTTGAATGGTGTCACAAAATGGCCTAGCCATTGGGACGTTGGGACTCGTTTGCTCGTTTTTATGCGAAAACTAATCTCGGCTTGCGAAACACGCGTGATTCGTTAATATATGTCAAAATCTTGAATTTCGCGGCATTCTCATGCGTTTCTCCGAGTGTGCTCGGGCCCTGGGAATTCCTACATTAAGGGGTGGCCTCGCGCAGCCTTCGCCATTGACGCCACATCGTCCAAACCGTTTAGAGTCACGCGACACACAGCATACCGTTTCGAAGCTCATTCTGAGACGATCGTTTTTCGTGTTGGAGTTCGCCCATCCGAGGAAAGTTCGAAGCTCGACGGATGGCCCTATATAAGCCTTGAATGGTGTCACAAAATGGCCTAGCCATTGGGGACGTTGGACTCGTTTGCTCGTTTTTATGCGAAAATTGTTCTCGGCTTGCGAAACACGCGTGATTCGTTAATATATGTCAAAATCTTGAATTTCGCGGCATTCTCATGCGTTTCTCCGAGTGTGCTCGGGCCCTGGGAATTCCTACATTAAGGGGTGGCCTCGCGCAGCCTTCGCCATTGACGCCACATCGTCCAAACCGTTTAGAGTCACGCGACACACAGCATACCGTTTCGAAGCTCATTCCGAGACGGTCGTTTTTCGTGTTGGGAGTTCGCCCATCCGAGGAAAGTTCGAAGCTCGACGGATGGCCCTATATAAGCCTTCAATGGTGTCACAAAATGGTCTAGCCATTGGGGACGTTGCGACTCCTTTGCTCGTTTTTATGCGAAAATTGTTCTCGGCTTGCGAAACACGCGTGATTCGTTAATATATGTCAAAATCTTGAATTTCGCGGCATTCTCATGCGTTTCTCGGGTGTGCTCGGGCCCGGGACTTCCTACACCAAGGGGTGGCCTCGCGCAGCCTTCGCCATTGACGCCACATCGTCCAAACCGTTTAGAGTCACGCGACACACAGCATACCGTTTCGAAGCTCATTCTGAGACGATCGTTTTTCGTGTTGGAAGTTCGCCCATCCGAGGAAAGTTCGAAGCTCGAAGGATGGCCTATATTAGCCTTGAATGGTGTCACAAAATGGTCTAGCCATTGGGGACGTTGCGACTCCTTTGCTCGTTTTTATGCGAAAATTTTTCTCGGATTGCGAAACACGCGTGATTCGTTAATA
The DNA here is from genome assembly GCA_002189035.1 of Utricularia gibba. Taxonomy (NCBI): domain Eukaryota; kingdom Viridiplantae; phylum Streptophyta; class Magnoliopsida; order Lamiales; family Lentibulariaceae; genus Utricularia; species Utricularia gibba. Next base: position 27,677 of record NEEC01000016.1, on the reverse strand, counting down.
TATGTCAAAATCTTGAATTTCGCGGCATTCTCATGCGTTTCTAGGTGTGCTCGGGCCCTGGGACTTCCTACACCAAGGGGTGGCCTCGCGCAGCCTTCGCCATTGACGCCACATCGTCCAAACCGTTTAGAGTCACGCGACACACAGCATACCGTTTCGAAGCTCATTCTGAGACGATCGTTTTTCGTGTTGGGAGCTCGCCCATCCGAGGAAAGTTCGAAGCTCGAAGGATGGCCTTATATTAGCCTTGAATGGTGTCACAAAATGGTCTAGCCATTGGGGACATCGCGACTCCTTTGCTCGTTTTTATGCGAAAATTATTCTCGGATTGCGAAACACGCGTGATTCGTTAATATATGTCAAAATCTTGAATTTCGCGGCATTCTCATGCGTTTCTCCGAGTGTGCTCGGGCCCTGGAATTCCTACATTAAGGGGTGGCCTCGCGCAGCCTTCGCAATTGACGCCACATCGTCCAAACCGTTTAGAGTCACGCGACACACAGCATACCGTTTCGAAGCTCATTCTGAGACGATCGTTTTTCGTGTTGGGAGTTCGCCCATCCGAGGAAAGTTCGAAGCTCGACGGATGGCCCTATATAAGCCTTGAATGGTGTCACAAAATGGCCTAGCCATTGGGGACGTTGGGACTCGTTTGCTCGTTTTTATGCGAAAATTGTTCTCGGCTTGCGAAACACGCGTGATTCGTTAATATATGTCAAAATCTTGAATTTCGCGGCATTCTCATGCGTTTCTCCGAGTGTGCTCGGGCCCTGGGAATTCCTACATTAAGGGGTGGCCTCGCGCAGCCTTCGCCATTGACGCCACATCGTCCAAACCGTTTAGAGTCACGCGACACACAGCATACCGTTTCGAAGCTCATTCCGAGACGGTCGTTTTTCGTGTTGGAGCTTGCCCATCCGAGAAAGTTCGAAGCTCGAAGGATGGCCCTATATAAGCCTTGAATGGTGTCACAAAATGGCCTAGCCATTGGGGACGTTGCGACTCCTTTGCTCGTTTTTATGCGAAAATTGTTCTCGGCTTGCGAAACACGCGTGATTCGTTAATATATGTCAAAATCTTGAATTTCGCGGCATTCTCATGCGTTTCTACGGGTGTGCTCGGGCCCGGGACTTCCTACACCAAGGGGTGGCCTCGCGCAGCCTTCGCCATTGACGCCACATCTCCAAACCGTTTAGAGTCACGCGCACAAAGCATACCGTTTCGAAGCTCATTCCGAGACGGTCGTTTTTCGTGTTGGGAGCTTCCCATCCGAGGAAAGTTCGAAGCTCAATGGTGTCACAAAAGCCTAGCCATTGGGACGTTGGGACTCGTTTGCTCGTTTTTATGCGAAAATTCTCGGCTTGCGAAACACGCGTGATTCGTTAATATATGTCAAAATCTTGAATTTCGCGGCATTCTCATGCGTTTCTCCGAGTGTGCTCGGGCCCTGGGAATTCCTACATTAAGGGGTGGCCTCGCGCAGCCTTCGCCATTGACGCCACATCGTCCAAACCGTTTAGAGTCACGCGACACACAGCATACCGTTTCGAAGCTCATTCCGAGACGGTCGTTTTTCGTGTTGGGAGTTCGCCCATCCGAGGAAAGTTCGAAGCTCGACGGATGGCCCTATATAAGCCTTGAATGGTGTCACAAAATGGCCTAGCCATTGGGGACGTTGCGACTCCTTTGCTCGTTTTTATGCGAAAATTGTTCTCGGATTGCGAAACACGCGTGATTCGTTAATATATGTAAAAATCTTGAATTTCGCGGCATTCTCATGCGTTTCTAGTGTGCTCGGGCCGGGACTTCCTACACCAAGGGGTGGCCTCGCGCAGCCTTCGCCATTGACGCCACATCGTCCAAACCGTTTAGAGTCACGCGACACACAGCATACCGTTTCGAAGCTCATTCCGAGACGGTCGTTTTTCGTGTTGGGAGCTCGCCCATCCGAGGAAAGTTCGAAGCTCGACGGATGGCCCTATATAAGCCTTCAATGGTGTCACAAAATGGTCTAGCCATTGGGGACGTTGCGACTCGTTTGCTCGTTTTTATGCGAAAATTGTTCTCGGCTTGCGAAACACGCGTGATTCGTTAATATATGTCAAAATCTTGAATTTCGCGGCATTCTCATGCGTTTCTCCGAGTGTGCTCGGGCCCTGGGAATTCCTACATTAAGGGGTGGCCTCGCGCAGCCTTCGCCATTGACGCCACATCGTCCAAACCGTTTAGAGTCACGCGACACACAGCATACCGTTTCGAAGCTCATTCCGAGACGGTCGTTTTTCGTGTTGGGAGTTCGCCCATCCGAGGAAAGTTCGAAGCTCGACGGATGGCCTTATATTAGCCTTCAATGGTGTCCAAAATGGTCTAGCCATTGGGACATGCGACTCCTTTGCTCGTTTTTATGCGAAAATTATTCTCGGATTGCGAAACACGCGTGATTCGTTAATATATGTCAAAATCTTGAATTTCGCGGCATTCTCATGCGTTTCTCCGAGTGTGCTCGGGCCCTGGGAATTCCTACACCAAGGGGTGGCCTCGCGCAGCCTTCGCCATTGACGCCACATCGTCCAAACCGTTTAGAGTCACGCGACACACAGCATACCGTTTCGAAGCTCATTCTGAGACGATCGTTTTTCGTGTTGGGAATCGCCCATCCGAGGAAAGTTCGAAGCTCGACGGATGGCCTTATATTAGCCTTCAATGGTGTCAAAATGGTCTAGCCATTGGGGACGTTGCGACTCCTTTGCTCGTTTTTATGCGAAAACTAATCTCGGCTTGCGAAACACGCGTGATTCGTTAATATATGTCAAAATCTTGAATTTCGCGGCATTCTCATGCGTTTCTCCGAGTGTGCTCGGGCCCTGGGAATTCCTACACCAAGGGGTGGCCTCGCGCAGCCTTCGCCATTGACGCCACATCGTCCAAACCGTTTAGAGTCACGCGACACACAGCATACCGTTTCGAAGCTCATTCTGAGACGATCGTTTTTCGTGTTGGGATTCGCCCATCCGAGGAAAGTTCGAAGCTCGACGGATGGCCCTATATAAGCCTTGAATGGTGTCACAAAATGGCCTAGCCATTGGGGACGTTGGGACTCGTTTGCTCGTTTTTATGCGAAAATTAATCTCGGCTTGCGAAACACGCGTGATTCGTTAATATATGTCAAAATCTTGAATTTCGCGGCATTCTCATGCGTTTCTCCGAGTGTGCTCGGGCCCTGGGAATTCCTACATTAAGGGGTGGCCTCGCGCAGCCTTCGCCATTGACGCCACATCGTCCAAACCGTTTAGAGTCACGCGACACACAGCATACCGTTTCGAAGCTCATTCCGAGACGGTCGTTTTTCGTGTTGGGAGCTTGCCCATCCGAGGAAAGTTCGAAGCTCGAAGGATGGCCTATATTAGCCTTCAATGTGTCAAAAATGGTCTAGCCATTGGGGACATCGCGACTCCTTTGCTCGTTTTTATGCGAAAATTAATCTCGGCTTGCGAAACACGCGTGATTCGTTAATATATGTCAAAATCTTGAATTTCGCGGCATTCTCATGCGTTTCTCGGGTGTGCTCGGGCCCGGGACTTCCTACACCAAGGGGTGGCCTCGCGCAGCCTTCGCCATTGACGCCACATCGTCCAAACCGTTTAGAGTCACGCGACACACAGCATACCGTTTCGAAGCTCATTCTGAGACGATCGTTTTTCGTGTTGGGAGTTCGCCCATCCGAGGAAAGTTCGAAGCTCGAAGGATGGCCTTATATTAGCCTTGAATGGTGTCACAAAATGGTCTAGCCATTGGGGACGTTGCGACTCCTTTGCTCGTTTTTATGCGAAAATTTTTCTCGGATTGCGAAACACGCGTGATTCGTTAATATATGTAAAATCTTGAATTTCGCGGCATTCTCATGCGTTTCTAGTGTGCTCGGGCCTGGGACTTCCTACACCAAGGGGTGGCCTCGCGCAGCCTTCGCCATTGACGCCACATCGTCCAAACCGTTTAGAGTCACGCGACACACAGCATACCGTTTCGAAGCTCATTCTGAGACGATCGTTTTTCGTGTTGGGAGCTCGCCCATCCGAGGAAAGTTCGAAGCTCGAAGGATGGCCTTATATTAGCCTTGAATGGTTTCACAAAATGGTCTAGCCATTGGGGACATGCGACTCCTTTGCTCGTTTTTATGCGAAAATTATTCTCGGATTGCGAAACACGCGTGATTCGTTAATATATGTCAAAATCTTGAATTTCGCGGCATTCTCATGCGTTTCTCCGAGTGTGCTCGGGCCCTGGGAATTCCTACATTAAGGGGTGGCCTCGCGCAGCCTTCGCCAATTGACGCCACATCGTCCAAACCGTTTAGAGTCACGCGACACACAGCATACCGTTTCGAAGCTCATTCGAGACGATCGTTTTTCGTGTTGGGATCGCCCATCCGAGGAAAGTTCGAAGCTCGACGGATGGCCCTATATAAGCCTTGAATGGTGTCACAAAATGGCCTAGCCATTGGGGACATGCGACTCCTTTGCTCGTTTTTATGCGAAAATTGTTCTCGGATTGCGAAACACGCGTGATTCGTTAATATATGTCAAAATCTTGAATTTCGCGGCATTCTCATGCGTTTCTAGGTGTGCTCGGGTGGGACTTCCTACACCAAGGGGTGGCCTCGCGCAGCCTTCGCCATTGACGCCACATCGTCCAAACCGTTTAGAGTCACGCGACACACAGCATACCGTTTCGAAGCTCATTCTGAGACGATCGTTTTTCGTGTTGGGGTCGCCCATCCGAGGAAAGTTCGAAGCTCGACGGATGGCCCTATATAAGCCTTGAATGGTGTCACAAAATGGCCTAGCCATTGGGGACGTTGGGACTCGTTTGCTCGTTTTTATGCGAAAACTAATCTCGGCTTGCGAAACACGCGTGATTCGTTAATATATGTCAAAATCTTGAATTTCGCGGCATTCTCATGCGTTTCTACGGGTGTGCTCGGGCCCGGGACTTCCTACACCAAGGGGTGGCCTCGCGCAGCCTTCGCCATTGACGCCACATCGTCCAAACCGTTTAGAGTCACGCGACACACAGCATACCGTTTCGAAGCTCATTCTGAGACGATCGTTTTTCGTGTTGGAAGTTCGCCCATCCGAGGAAAGTTCGAAGCTCGACGGATGGCCCTATATAAGCCTTGAATGGTGTCACAAAATGGCCTAGCCATTGGGGACGTTGGACTCGTTTGCTCGTTTTTATGCGAAAATTGTTCTCGGCTTGCGAAACACGCGTGATTCGTTAATATATGTCAAAATCTTGAATTTCGCGGCATTCTCATGCGTTTCTCGAGTGTGCTCGGGCCCTGGGAATTCCTACATTAAGGGGTGGCCTCGCGCAGCCTTCGCCATTGACGCCACATCGTCCAAACCGTTTAGAGTCACGCGACACACAGCATACCGTTTCGAAGCTCATTCCGAGACGGTCGTTTTTCGTGTTGGGAGCTTCGCCCATCCGAGGAAAGTTCGAAGCTCGACGGATGGCCCTATATAAGCCTTCAATGGTGTCACAAAATGGTCTAGCCATTGGGGACGTTGCGACTCCTTTGCTCGTTTTTATGCGAAAATTGTTCTCGGCTTGCGAAACACGCGTGATTCGTTAATATATGTCAAAATCTTGAATTTCGCGGCATTCTCATGCGTTTCTCGGGTGTGCTCGGGCCCGGGACTTCCTACACCAAGGGGTGGCCTCGCGCAGCCTTCGCCATTGACGCCACATCGTCCAAACCGTTTAGAGTCACGCGACACACAGCATACCGTTTCGAAGCTCATTCTGAGACGATCGTTTTTCGTGTTGGAGTTCGCCCATCCGAGGAAAGTTCGAAGCTCGAAGGATGGCCTTATATTAGCCTTGAATGTGTCACAAAATGGTCTAGCCATTGGGGACGTTGCGACTCCTTTGCTCGTTTTTATGCGAAAATTTCTCGGATTGCGAAACACGCGTGATTCGTTAATATATGTCAAAATCTGAATTTCGCGGCATTCTCATGCGTTTCTATGGGTGTGCTCGGGCCCTGGGACTTCCTACACCAAGGGGTGGCCTCGCGCAGCCTTCGCCATTGACGCCACATCGTCCAAACCGTTTAGAGTCACGCGACACACAGCATACCGTTTCGAAGCTCATTCTGAGACGATCGTTTTTCGTGTTGGGAGCTCGCCCATCCGAGGAAAGTTCGAAGCTCGAAGGATGGCCTTATATTAGCCTTGAATGGTGTCACAAAATGGTCTAGCCATTGGGGACATCGCGACTCCTTTGCTCGTTTTTATGCGAAAATTATTCTCGGATTGCGAAACACGCGTGATTCGTTAATATATGTCAAAATCTTGAATTTCGCGGCATTCTCATGCGTTTCTCCGAGTGTGCTCGGGCCCTGGGAATTCCTACATTAAGGGGTGGCCTCGCGCAGCCTTCGCCATTGACGCCACATCGTCCAAACCGTTTAGAGTCACGCGACACACAGCATACCGTTTCGAAGCTCATTCTGAGACGATCGTTTTTCGTGTTGGGAGTTCGCCCATCCGAGGAAAGTTCGAAGCTCGACGGATGGCCCTATATAAGCCTTGAATGGTGTCACAAAATGGTCTAGCCATTGGGGACATCGCGACTCCTTTGCTCGTTTTTATGCGAAAATTATTCTCGGATTGCGAAACACGCGTGATTCGTTAATATATGTCAAAATCTTGAATTTCGCGGCATTCTCATGCGTTTCTCAGTGTGCTCGGGGGGAATTCCTACATTAAGGGGTGGCCTCGCGCAGCCTTCGCCATTGACGCCACATCGTCCAAACCGTTTAGAGTCACGCGACACACAGCATACCGTTTCGAAGCTCATTCCGAGACGGTCGTTTTTCGTGTTGGGAGTTCGCCCATCCGAGGAAAGTTCGAAGCTCGACGGATGGCCTATATTAGCCTTCAATGGTGTCACAAAATGGTCTAGCCATTGGGGACATCGCGACTCCTTTGCTCGTTTTTATGCGAAAATTATTCTCGGATTGCGAAACACGCGTGATTCGTTAATATATGTCAAAATCTTGAATTTCGCGGCATTCTCATGCGTTTCTCCGAGTGTGCTCGGGCCCTGGGAATTCCTACATTAAGGGGTGGCCTCGCGCAGCCTTCGCAATTGACGCCACATCTTCCAAACCGTTTAGAGTCACGCACACAAGCATACGTTTCGAAGCTCATTCTGAGACGGTCGTTTTTCGTGTTGGGAGCTTGCCCATCCGAGGAAAGTTCGAAGCTCGAAGGATGGCCTATATTAGCCTTCAATGGTGTCAAAATGGTCTAGCCATTGGGGACATTGCGACTCCTTTGCTCGTTTTTATGCGAAAACTAATCTCGGCTTGCGAAACACGCGTGATTCGTTAATATATGTCAAAATCTTGAATTTCGCGGCATTCTCATGCGTTTCTCCGAGTGTGCTCGGGCCCTGGGAATTCCTACACCAAGGGGTGGCCTCGCGCAGCCTTCGCCATTGACGCCACATCGTCCAAACCGTTTAGAGTCACGCGACACACAGCATACCGTTTCGAAGCTCATTCGAGACGGTCGTTTTTCGTGTTGGGAGTTGCCCATCCGAGGAAAGTTCGAAGCTCGAAGGATGGCCCTATATAAGCCTTGAATGGTGTCACAAAATGGCCTAGCCATTGGGGACGTTGGGACTCGTTTGCTCGTTTTTATGCGAAAATTGTTCTCGGCTTGCGAAACACGCGTGATTCGTTAATATATGTCAAAATCTTGAATTTCGCGGCATTCTCATGCGTTTCTCCGAGTGTGCTCGGGCCCTGGGAATTCCTACATTAAGGGGTGGCCTCGCGCAGCCTTCGCCATTGACGCCACATCGTCCAAACCGTTTAGAGTCACGCGACACACAGCATACCGTTTCGAAGCTCATTCCGAGACGGTCGTTTTTCGTGTTGGGAGCTTGCCCATCCGAGGAAAGTTCGAAGCTCGAAGGATGGCCTTATATTAGCCTTCAATGGTGTCACAAAATGGCTAGCCATTGGGGACATCGCGACTCCTTTGCTCGTTTTTATGCGAAAATTATTCTCGGCTTGCGAAACACGCGTGATTCGTTAATATATGTCAAAATCTTGAATTTCGCGGCATTCTCATGCGTTTCTACGGGTGTGCTCGGGCCCGGGAATTCCTACACCAAGGGGTGGCCTCGCGCAGCCTTCGCCATTGACGCCACATCGTCCAAACCGTTTAGAGTCACGCGACACACAGCATACCGTTTCGAAGCTCATTCTGAGACGATCGTTTTTCGTGTTTCGCCCATCCGAGGAAAGTTCGAAGCTCGGATGGCCTATATTAGCCTTGAATGGTGTCACAAAATGGTCTAGCCATTGGGGACGTTGCGACTCCTTTGCTCGTTTTTATGCGAAAATTTTTCTCGGATTGCGAAACACGCGTGATTCGTTAATATATGTAAAATCTTGAATTTCGCGGCATTCTCATGCGTTTCTAGGGTGTGCTCGGGCCCTGGGACTTCCTACACCAAGGGGTGGCCTCGCGCAGCCTTCGCCATTGACGCCACATCGTCCAAACCGTTTAGAGTCACGCGACACACAGCATACCGTTTCGAAGCTCATTCTGAGACGATCGTTTTTCGTGTTGGGAGTCGCCCATCCGAGGAAAGTTCGAAGCTCGACGGATGGCCCTATATAAGCCTTGAATGGTGTCACAAAATGGCCTAGCCATTGGGGACGTTGGGACTCGTTTGCTCGTTTTTATGCGAAAATAATTCTCGGCTTGCGAAACACGCGTGATTCGTTAATATATGTCAAAATCTTGAATTTCGCGGCATTCTCATGCGTTTCTCCGAGTGTGCTCGGGCCCTGGGAATTCCTACATTAAGGGGTGGCCTCGCGCAGCCTTCGCCATTGACGCCACATCGTCCAAACCGTTTAGAGTCACGCGACACACAGCATACCGTTTCGAAGCTCATTCCGAGACGGTCGTTTTTCGTGTTGGGAGTCGCCCATCCGAGGAAAGTTCGAAGCTCGACGGATGGCCCTATATAAGCCTTGAATGGTGTCACAAAATGGCTAGCCATTGGGGACGTTGCGACTCCTTTGCTCGTTTTTATGCGAAAATTGTTCTCGGCTTGCGAAACACGCGTGATTCGTTAATATATGTCAAAATCTTGAATTTCGCGGCATTCTCATGCGTTTCTCGGGTGTGCTCGGGCCCGGGACTTCCTACACCAAGGGGTGGCCTCGCGCAGCCTTCGCCATTGACGCCACATCGTCCAAACCGTTTAGAGTCACGCGACACACAGCATACCGTTTCGAAGCTCATTCCGAGACGGTCGTTTTTCGTGTTGGGAGCTCGCCCATCCGAGGAAAGTTCGAAGCTCGACGGATGGCCCTATATAAGCCTTGAATGGTGTCACAAAATGGCCTAGCCATTGGGGACGTTGGGACTCGTTTGCTCGTTTTTATGCGAAAAATTCTCGGCTTGCGAAACACGCGTGATTCGTTAATATATGTCAAAATCTTGAATTTCGCGGCATTCTCATGCGTTTCTAGTGTGCTCGGGCCCGGGAATTCCTACACCAAGGGGTGGCCTCGCGCAGCCTTCGCCATTGACGCCACATCGTCCAAACCGTTTAGAGTCACGCGACACACAGCATACCGTTTCGAAGCTCATTCCGAGACGGTCGTTTTTCGTGTTGGGAGTTCGCCCATCCGAGGAAAGTTCGAAGCTCGACGGATGGCCCTATATAAGCCTTGAATGGTGTCACAAAATGGCTAGCCATTGGGGACGTTGGGACTCGTTTGCTCGTTTTTATGCGAAAATTGTTCTCGGCTTGCGAAACACGCGTGATTCGTTAATATATGTCAAAATCTTGAATTTCGCGGCATTCTCATGCGTTTCTCCGAGTGTGCTCGGGCCCTGGGAATTCCTACATTAAGGGGTGGCCTCGCGCAGCCTTCGCCATTGACGCCACATCGTCCAAACCGTTTAGAGTCACGCGACACACAGCATACCGTTTCGAAGCTCATTCCGAGACGGTCGTTTTTCGTGTTGGGAGTTCGCCCATCCGAGGAAAGTTCGAAGCTCGACGGATGGCCTTATATTAGCCTTCAATGGTGTCACAAAATGGTCTAGCCATTGGGGACATTGCGACTCCTTTGCTCGTTTTTATGCGAAAATTATTCTCGGATTGCGAAACACGCGTGATTCGTTAATATATGTCAAAATCTTGAATTTCGCGGCATTCTCATGCGTTTCTCCGAGTGTGCTCGGGCCCTGGGATTCCTACACCAAGGGGTGGCCTCGCGCAGCCTTCGCCATTGACGCCACATCGTCCAACCGTTTAGAGTCACGCGACACACAGCATACCGTTTCGAAGCTCATTCTGAGACGATCGTTTTTCGTGTTGGGAAATCGCCCATCCGAGGAAAGTTCGAAGCTCGACGGATGGCCTTATATTAGCCTTCAATGGTTTCAAAATGGTCTAGCCATTGGGGACATTGCGACTCCTTTGCTCGTTTTTATGCGAAAACTAATTCGGCTTGCGAAACACGCGTGATTCGTTAATATATGTCAAAATCTTGAATTTCGCGGCATTCTCATGCGTTTCTCCGAGTGTGCTCGGGCCCTGGGAATTCCTACACCAAGGGGTGGCCTCGCGCAGCCTTCGCCATTGACGCCACATCGTCCAAACCGTTTAGAGTCACGCGACACACAGCATACCGTTTCGAAGCTCATTCTGAGACGATCGTTTTTCGTGTTGGGAAATCGCCCATCCGAGGAAAGTTCGAAGCTCAACGGATGGCCCTATATAAGCCTTGAATGGTGTCACAAAATGGCCTAGCCATTGGGGACGTTGGGACTCGTTTGCTCGTTTTTATGCGAAAACTAATCTCGGCTTGCGAAACACGCGTGATTCGTTAATATATGTCAAAATCTTGAATTTCGCGGCATTCTCATGCGTTTCTCCGAGTGTGCTCGGGCCCTGGGAATTCCTACATTAAGGGGTGGCCTCGCGCAGCCTTCGCCATTGACGCCACATCGTCCAAACCGTTTAGAGTCACGCGACACACAGCATACCGTTTCGAAGCTCATTCCGAGACGGTCGTTTTTCGTGTTGGGAGCTTGCCCATCCGAGGAAAGTTCGAAGCTCGAAGGATGGCCTTATATTAGCCTTCAATGGTGTCAAAAATGGTCTAGCCATTGGGGACGCGACTCCTTTGCTCGTTTTTATGCGAAAATTAATCTCGGCTTGCGAAACACGCGTGATTCGTTAATATATGTCAAAATCTTGAATTTCGCGGCATTCTCATGCGTTTCTACGGGTGTGCTCGGGCCCCGGGACTTCCTACACCAAGGGGTGGCCTCGCGCAGCCTTCGCCATTGACGCCACATCGTCCAAACCGTTTAGAGTCACGCGACACACAGCATACCGTTTCGAAGCTCATTCTGAGACGATCGTTTTTCGTGTTGGAAGTTCGCCCATCCGAGGAAAGTTCGAAGCTCGAAGGATGCCTTATATTAGCCTTGAATGGTTTCACAAAATGGTCTAGCCATTGGGGACGTTGCGACTCCTTTGCTCGTTTTTATGCGAAAATTTTTGTCGGATTGCGAAACACGCGTGATTCGTTAATATATGTAAAATCTGAATTTCGCGGCATTCTCATGCGTTTCTATGGGTGTGCTCGGGTACTGGGACTTCCTACACCAAGGGGTGGCCTCGCGCAGCCTTCGCCATTGACGCCACATCGTCCAAACCGTTTAGAGTCACGCGACACACAGCATACCGTTTCGAAGCTCATTCTGAGACGATCGTTTTTCGTGTTGGGAGCTCGCCCATCCGAGGAAAGTTCGAAGCTCGAAGGATGGCCTTATATTAGCCTTGAATGGTGTCACAAAATGGTCTAGCCATTGGGGACATCGCGACTCCTTTGCTCCTTTTTATGCGAAAATTATTCTCGGATTGCGAAACACGCGTGATTCGTTAATATATGTCAAAATCTTGAATTTCGCATCATTCTCATGCGTTTCTCCGAGTGTGCTCGGGCCCTGGGAATTCCTACATTAAGGGGTGGCCTCGCGCAGCCTTCGCCATTGACGCCACATCGTCCAAACCGTTTAGAGTCACGCGACACACAGCATACCGTTTCGAAGCTCATTCTAAGACGATCGTTTTTCGTGTTGGGAAATTCGCCCATCCGAGGAAAGTTCGAAGCTCGACGGATGGCCCTATATAAGCCTTGAATGGTGTCACAAAATGGCCTAGCCATTGGGGACATCGCGACTCCTTTGCTCGTTTTTATGCGAAAATTGTTCTCGGATTGCGAAACACGCGTGATTCGTTAATATATGTCAAAATCTTGAATTTCGCGGCATTCTCATGCGTTTCTATGGGTGTGCTCGGGGGGACTTCCTACACCAAGGGGTGGCCTCGCGCAGCCTTCGCCATTGACGCCACATCGTCCAAACCGTTTAGAGTCACGCGACACACAGCATACCGTTTCGAAGCTCATTCTGAGACGATCGTTTTTCGTGTTGGGAAGCCCATCCGAGGAAAGTTCGAAGCTCGACGGATGGCCCTATATAAGCCTTGAATGGTGTCACAAAATGGCCTAGCCATTGGGGACGTTGGGACTCGTTTGCTCGTTTTTATGCGAAAATAATCTCGGCTTGCGAAACACGCGTGATTCGTTAATATATGTAAAAATCTTGAATTTCGCGGCATTCTCATGCGTTTCTACGGGTGTGCTCGGGCCCGGGACTTCCTACACCAAGGGGTGGCCTCGCGCAGCCTTCGCCATTGACGCCACATCGTCCAAACCGTTTAGAGTCACGCGACACACAGCATACCGTTTCGAAGCTCATTCTGAGACGATCGTTTTTCGTGTTGGAAGTTCGCCCATCCGAGGAAAGTTCGAAGCTCGACGGATGGCCCTATATAAGCCTTGAATGGTGTCACAAAATGGCCTAGCCATTGGGGACGTTGGACTCGTTTGCTCGTTTTTATGCGAAAATTGTTCTCGGCTTGCGAAACACGCGTGATTCGTTAATATATGTCAAAATCTTGAATTTCGCGGCATTCTCATGCGTTTCTCCGAGTGTGCTCGGGCCCTGGGAATTCCTACATTAAGGGGTGGCCTCGCGCAGCCTTCGCCATTGACGCCACATCGTCCAAACCGTTTAGAGTCACGCGACACACAGCATACCGTTTCGAAGCTCATTCCGAGACGGTCGTTTTTCGTGTTGGGAGCTCGCCCATCCGAGGAAAGTTCGAAGCTCGACGGATGGCCCTATATAAGCCTTCAATGGTGTCACAAAATGGTCTAGCCATTGGGGACGTTGCGACTCCTTTGCTCGTTTTTATGCGAAAATTGTTCTCGGCTTGCGAAACACGCGTGATTCGTTAATATATGTCAAAATCTTGAATTTCGCGGCATTCTCATGCGTTTCTACGGTGTGCTCGGGCCCCGGGACTTCCTACACCAAGGGGTGGCCTCGCGCAGCCTTCGCCATTGACGCCACATCGTCCAAACCGTTTAGAGTCACGCGACACACAGCATACCGTTTCGAAGCTCATTCTGAGACGATCGTTTTTCGTGTTGGAAGTTCGCCCATCCGAGGAAAGTTCGAAGCTCGAAGGATGGCCTTATATTAGCCTTGAATGGTGTCACAAAATGGTCTAGCCATTGGGGACGTTGCGACTCCTTTGCTCGTTTTTATGCGAAAATTTTTCTCGGATTGCGAAACACGCGTGATTCGTTAATATATGTCAAAATCTTGAATTTCGCGGCATTCTCATGCGTTTCTATGGGTGTGCTCGGGCCTGGGACTTCCTACACCAGGGGTGGCCTCGCGCAGCCTTCGCCATTGACGCCACATCGTCCAAACCGTTTAGAGTCACGCGACACACAGCATACCGTTTCGAAGCTCATTCTGAGACGATCGTTTTTCGTGTTGGGAGCTCGCCCATCCGAGGAAAGTTCGAAGCTCGAAGGATGGCCTTATATAGCCTTGAATGGTGTCACAAAATGGTCTAGCCATTGGGGACGTCGCGACTCCTTTGCTCGTTTTTATGCGAAAATTATTCTCGGATTGCGAAACACGCGTGATTCGTTAATATATGTCAAAATCTTGAATTTCGCGGCATTCTCATGCGTTTCTCCGAGTGTGCTCGGGCCCTGGGAATTCCTACATTAAGGGGTGGCCTCGCGCAGCCTTCGCCATTGACGCCACATCGTCCAAACCGTTTAGAGTCACGCGACACACAGCATACCGTTTCGAAGCTCATTCTGAGACGATCGTTTTTCGTGTTGGGAGTTCGCCCATCCGAGGAAAGTTCGAAGCTCGACGGATGGCCCTATATAAGCCTTGAATGGTGTCACAAAATGGTCTAGCCATTGGGGACATCGCGACTCCTTTGCTCGTTTTTATGCGAAAATTATTCTCGGATTGCGAAACACGCGTGATTCGTTAATATATGTCAAAATCTTGAATTTCGCGGCATTCTCATGCGTTTCTCAGTGTGCTCGGGCCCTGGGAATTCCTACATTAAGGGGTGGCCTCGCGCAGCCTTCGCCATTGACGCCACATCGTCCAAACCGTTTAGAGTCACGCGACACACAGCATACCGTTTCGAAGCTCATTCTGAGACGGTCGTTTTTCGTGTTGGGAGTTCGCCCATCCGAGGAAAGTTCGAAGCTCGACGGATGGCCTTATATTAGCCTTGAATGGTGTCACAAAATGGTCTAGCCATTGGGGACATTGCGACTCCTTTGCTCGTTTTTATGCGAAAATTATTCTCGGATTGCGAAACACGCGTGATTCGTTAATATATGTCAAAATCTTGAATTTCGCGGCATTCTCATGCGTTTCTCGAGTGTGCTCGGGCCCTGGGAATTCCTACATTAAGGGGTGGCCTCGCGCAGCCTTCGCCATTGACGCCACATCGTCCAAACCGTTTAGAGTCACGCGACACAAGCATACGTTTCGAAGCTCATTCTGAGACGGTCTTTTTTCGTGTTGGGAGCTTGCCCATCCGAGGAAAGTTCGAAGCTCGAAGGATGGCCTTATATAGCCTTCAATGGTGTCACAAAATGGTCTAGCCATTGGGGACATTGCGACTCCTTTGCTCGTTTTTATGCGAAAACTAATCTCGGCTTGCGAAACACGCGTGATTCGTTAATATATGTCAAAATCTTGAATTTCGCGGCATTCTCATGCGTTTCTCGAGTGTGCTCGGGCCCTGGGAATTCCTACACCAAGGGGTGGCCTCGCGCAGCCTTCGCCATTGACGCCACATCGTCCAAACCGTTTAGAGTCACGCGACACACAGCATACCGTTTCGAAGCTCATTCCGAGACGGTCGTTTTTCGTGTTGGCTTGCCCATCCGAAAAGTTCGAAGCTCGAAGGATGGCCCTATATAAGCCTTGAATGGTGTCACAAAATGGCCTAGCCATTGGGGACGTTGGGACTCGTTTGCTCGTTTTTATGCGAAAATTGTTCTCGGCTTGCGAAACACGCGTGATTCGTTAATATATGTCAAAATCTTGAATTTCGCGGCATTCTCATGCGTTTCTCGAGTGTGCTCGGGCCCTGGGAATTCCTACATTAAGGGGTGGCCTCGCGCAGCCTTCGCCATTGACGCCACATCGTCCAAACCGTTTAGAGTCACGCGACACACAGCATACCGTTTCGAAGCTCATTCCGAGACGGTCGTTTTTCGTGTTGGGAGCTTGCCCATCCGAGGAAAGTTCGAAGCTCGAAGGATGGCCTTATATTAGCCTTCAATGTGTCACAAAATGGTCTAGCCATTGGGGACATCGCGACTCCTTTGCTCGTTTTTATGCGAAAATTATTCTCGGCTTGCGAAACACGCGTGATTCGTTAATATATGTCAAAATCTTGAATTTCGCGGCATTCTCATGCGTTTCTACGGGTGTGCTCGGGCCCGGGACTTCCTACACAAGGGGTGGCCTCGCGCAGCCTTCGCCATTGACGCCACATCGTCCAAACCGTTTAGAGTCACGCGACACACAGCATACCGTTTCGAAGCTCATTCTGAGACGATCGTTTTTCGTGTTGGGAGTCGCCCATCCGAGGAAAGTTCGAAGCTCAAAGGATGGCCTATATTAGCCTTGAATGGTTTCACAAAATGGCTAGCCATTGGGGACGTTGCGACTCCTTTGCTCGTTTTTATGCGAAAATTTTTCTCGGATTGCGAAACACGCGTGATTCGTTAATATATGTAAAATCTTGAATTTCGCGGCATTCTCATGCGTTTCTATGGGTGTGCTCGGGCCTGGGACTTCCTACACCAAGGGGTGGCCTCGCGCAGCCTTCGCCATTGACGCCACATCGTCCAAACCGTTTAGAGTCACGCGACACACAGCATACCGTTTCGAAGCTCATTCTGAGACGATCGTTTTTCGTGTTGGGAGTCGCCCATCCGAGGAAAGTTCGAAGCTCAACGGATGGCCCTATATAAGCCTTGAATGGTGTCACAAAATGGCCTAGCCATTGGGGACGTTGGGACTCGTTTGCTCGTTTTTATGCGAAAATAATCTCGGCTTGCGAAACACGCGTGATTCGTTAATATATGTCAAAATCTTGAATTTCGCGGCATTCTCATGCGTTTCTCCGAGTGTGCTCGGGCCCTGGGAATTCCTACATTAAGGGGTGGCCTCGCGCAGCCTTCGCCATTGACGCCACATCGTCCAAACCGTTTAGAGTCACGCGACACACAGCATACCGTTTCGAAGCTCATTCTGAGACGATCGTTTTTCGTGTTGGGAGTCGCCCATCCGAGGAAAGTTCGAAGCTCGACGGATGGCCCTATATAAGCCTTCAATGGTGTCACAAAATGGCTAGCCATTGGGGACGTTGCGACTCCTTTGCTCGTTTTTATGCGAAAATTGTTCTCGGCTTGCGAAACACGCGTGATTCGTTAATATATGTCAAAATCTTGAATTTCGCGGCATTCTCATGCGTTTCTCGGGTGTGCTCGGGCCCGGGACTTCCTACACCAAGGGGTGGCCTCGCGCAGCCTTCGCCATTGACGCCACATCGTCCAAACCGTTTAGAGTCACGCGACACACAGCATACCGTTTCGAAGCTCATTCTGAGACGGTCGTTTTTCGTGTTGGGAGTTCCCATCCGAGGAAAGTTCGAAGCTCGACGGATGGCCCTATATAAGCCTTGAATGGTGTCACAAAATGGCCTAGCCATTGGGACGTTGGGACTCGTTTGCTCGTTTTTATGCGAAAATATTCTCGGCTTGCGAAACACGCGTGATTCGTTAATATATGTCAAAATCTTGAATTTCGCGGCATTCTCATGCGTTTCTCCGAGTGTGCTCGGGCCCGGAATTCCTACACCAAGGGGTGGCCTCGCGCAGCCTTCGCCATTGACGCCACATCGTCCAAACCGTTTAGAGTCACGCGACACACAGCATACCGTTTCGAAGCTCATTCTGAGACGGTCGTTTTTCGTGTTGGGTTCGCCCATCCGAGGAAAGTTCGAAGCTCGACGGATGGCCCTATATAAGCCTTGAATGGTGTCACAAAATGGCCTAGCCATTGGGGACGTTGCGACTCCTTTGCTCGTTTTTATGCGAAAATTGTTCTCGGCTTGCGAAACACGCGTGATTCGTTAATATATGTCAAAATCTTGAATTTCGCGGCATTCTCATGCGTTTCTCCGAGTGTGCTCGGGCCCTGGGAATTCCTACATTAAGGGGTGGCCTCGCGCAGCCTTCGCCATTGACGCCACATCGTCCAAACCGTTTAGAGTCACGCGACACACAGCATACCGTTTCGAAGCTCATTCTGAGACGATCGTTTTTCGTGTTGGGAGTTCGCCCATCCGAGGAAAGTTCGAAGCTCGACGGATGGCCCTATATAAGCCTTGAATGGTGTCCCAAAATGGTCTAGCCATTGGGGACATCGCGACTCCTTTGCTCGTTTTTATGCGAAAATTATTCTCGGCTTGCGAAACACGCGTGATTCGTTAATATATGTCAAAATCTTGAATTTCGCGGCATTCTCATGCGTTTCTCGGGTGTGCTCGGGCCCGGGACTTCCTACACCAAGGGGTGGCCTCGCGCAGCCTTCGCCATTGACGCCACATCGTCCAAACCGTTTAGAGTCACGCGACACACAGCATACCGTTTCGAAGCTCATTCTGAGACGGTCGTTTTTCGTGTTGGGAGTCGCCCATCCGAGGAAAGTTCGAAGCTCGACGGATGGCCTATATAAGCCTTCAATGGTGTCACAAATGGCCTAGCCATTGGGGACGTTGGGACTCCTTTGCTCGTTTTTATGCGAAAAATTCTCGGCTTGCGAAACACGCGTGATTCGTTATATATGTCAAAATCTTGAATTTCGCGGCATTCTCATGCGTTTCTCCGAGTGTGCTCGGGCCGGAACACAAAGGGGTGGCCTCGCGCAGCCTTCGCCATTGACGCCACATCGTCCAAACCGTTTAGAGTCACGCGACACACAGCATACCGTTTCGAAGCTCATTCTGAGACGGTCGTTTTTCGTGTTGGGAGTCGCCCATCCGAGGAAAGTTCGAAGCTCGACGGATGGCCCTATATAAGCCTTGAATGGTGTCACAAAATGGCCTAGCCATTGGGGACGTTGCGACTCCTTTGCTCGTTTTTATGCGAAAATTGTTCTCATTGCGAAACACGCGTGATTCGTTAATATATGTCAAAATCTTGAATTTCGCGGCATTCTCATGCGTTTCTCCGAGTGTGCTCGGGCCCTGGGAATTCCTACATTAAGGGGTGGCCTCGCGCAGCCTTCGCCATTGACGCCACATCGTCCAAACCGTTTAGAGTCACGCGACACACAGCATACCGTTTCGAAGCTCATTCCGAGACGGTCGTTTTTCGTGTTGGGAGTTGCCCATCCGAGGAAAGTTCGAAGCTCGAAGGATGGCCTTATATTAGCCTTCAATGGTGTCACAAAATGGTCTAGCCATTGGGGACGTTGGACTCCTTTGCTCGTTTTTATGCGAAAATTATTCTCGGCTTGCGAAACACGCGTGATTCGTTAATATATGTCAAAATCTTGAATTTCGCGGCATTCTCATGCGTTTCTCGGGTGTGCTCGGGCCCCGGGACTTCCTACACCAAGGGGTGGCCTCGCGCAGCCTTCGCCATTGACGCCACATCGTCCAAACCGTTTAGAGTCACACACACAGCATACCGTTTCGAAGCTCATTCCGAGACGGTCGTTTTTCGTGTTGGGAGTTCGCCCATCCGAGGAAAGTTCGAAGCTCGACGGATGGCCCTATATAAGCCTTGAATGGTGTCACAAAATGGCTAGCCATTGGGGACGTTGCGACTCCTTTGCTCGTTTTTATGCGAAAATTATTCTCGGATTGCGAAACACGCGTGATTCGTTAATATATGTCAAAATCTTGAATTTCGCGGCATTCTCATGCGTTTCTCGTGTGCTCGGGCCCTGGGAATTCCTACATTAAGGGGTGGCCTCGCGCAGCCTTCGCCATTGACGCCACACGTCCAAACCGTTTAGAGTCACGCGACACACAGCATACCGTTTCGAAGCTCATTCTGAGACGGTCGTTTTTCGTGTTGGGAGCTTGCCCATCCGAGGAAAGTTCGAAGCTCGAAGGATGGCCTTATATTAGCCTTCAATGGTGTCACAAATGGTCTAGCCATTGGGGACATTGCGACTCCTTTGCTCGTTTTTATGCGAAAATTTCTCGGCTTGCGAAACACGCGTGATTCGTTAATATATGTCAAAATCTTGAATTTCGCGGCATTCTCATGCGTTTCTCCGAGTGTGCTCGGGCCCTGGAATTCCTACATTAAGGGGTGGCCTCGCGCAGCCTTCGCCATTGACGCCACATCGTCCAAACCGTTTAGAGTCACGCGACACACAGCATACCGTTTCGAAGCTCATTCTGAGACGATCGTTTTTCGTGTTGGGAGCCCATCCGAGGAAAGTTCGAAGCTCGACGGATGGCCTATATAAGCCTTGAATGGTGTCAAAATGGCCTAGCCATTGGGGACGTTGCGACTCCTTTGCTCGTTTTTATGCGAAAATTATTCTCGGATTGCGAAACACGCGTGATTCGTTAATATATGTCAAAATCTTGAATTTCGCGGCATTCTCATGCGTTTCTGGGTGTGCTCGGGCCGGGACTTCCTACACAAGGGGTGGCCTCGCGCAGCCTTCGCCATTGACGCCACATCGTCCAAACCGTTTAGAGTCACGCGACACACAGCATACCGTTTCGAAGCTCATTCTGAGACGATCGTTTTTCGTGTTGGGAGTCGCCCATCCGAGGAAAGTTCGAAGCTCGACGGATGGCCCTATATAAGCCTTGAATGGTGTCACAAAATGGCCTAGCCATTGGGGACGTTGGGACTCGTTTGCTCGTTTTTATGCGAAAATAATCTCGGCTTGCGAAACACGCGTGATTCGTTAATATATGTCAAAATCTTGAATTTCGCGGCATTCTCATGCGTTTCTCGGGTGTGCTCGGGCCCGGGACTTCCTACACCAAGGGGTGGCCTCGCGCAGCCTTCGCCATTGACGCCACATCGTCCAAACCGTTTAGAGTCACGCGACACACAGCATACCGTTTCGAAGCTCATTCCGAGACGCGTTTTTCGTGTTGGAAGTTCGCCCATCCGAGGAAAGTTCGAAGCTCGACGGATGGCCCTATATAAGCCTTGAATGGTGTCACAAAATGGCCTAGCCATTGGGGACGTTGGGACTCGTTTGCTCGTTTTTATGCGAAAATTGTTCTCGGCTTGCGAAACACGCGTGATTCGTTAATATATGTCAAAATCTTGAATTTCGCGGCATTCTCATGCGTTTCTCCGAGTGTGCTCGGGCCCTGGGAATTCCTACATTAAGGGGTGGCCTCGCGCAGCCTTCGCCATTGACGCCACATCGTCCAAACCGTTTAGAGTCACGCGACACACAGCATACCGTTTCGAAGCTCATTCTGAGACGGTCGTTTTTCGTGTTGGGAGCTTGCCCATCCGAGGAAAGTTCGAAGCTCGAAGGATGGCCTATATTAGCCTTCAATGGTGTCACAAAATGGTCTAGCCATTGGGGACATTGCGACTCCTTTGCTCGTTTTTATGCGAAAATATTTCGGCTTGCGAAACACGCGTGATTCGTTAATATATGTCAAAATCTTGAATTTCGCGGCATTCTCATGCGTTTCTCGGGTGTGCTCGGGCCCTGGGAATTCCTACAAGGGGTGGCCTCGCGCAGCTTCGCCATTGACGCCACATCGTCCAAACCGTTTAGAGTCACGCGACACACAGCATACCGTTTCGAAGCTCATTCCGAGACGGTCGTTTTTCGTGTTGGGAGTTCGCCATCCGAGGAAAGTTCGAAGCTCGACGGATGGCCCTATATAAGCCTTGAATGGTGTCACAAAATGGTCTAGCCATTGGGGACATCGCGACTCCTTTGCTCGTTTTTATGCGAAAATTATTCTCGGATTGCGAAACACGCGTGATTCGTTATATATGTCAAAATCTTGAATTTCGCGGCATTCTCATGCGTTTCTCAGTGTGCTCGGGCCTGGGAATTCCTACACCAAGGGGTGGCCTCGCGCAGCCTTCGCAATTGACGCCACAACGTCCAAACCGTTTAGAGTCACGCACACAAGCATACCGTTTCGAAGCTCATTCTGAGACGGTCGTTTTTCGTGTTGGGAGTTGCCCATCCGAGGAAAGTTCGAAGCTCGAAGGATGGCCTTATATTAGCCTTCAATGGTGTCACAAATGGCTAGCCATTGGGGACGTTGGACTCGTTTGCTCGTTTTTATGCGAAAACTAATCTCGGCTTGCGAAACACGCGTGATTCGTTAATATATGTCAAAATCTTGAATTTCGCGGCATTCTCATGCGTTTCTCCGAGTGTGCTCGGGCCTGGGAATTCCTACATTAAGGGGTGGCCTCGCGCAGCCTTCGCCATTGACGCCACATCGTCCAAACCGTTTAGAGTCACGCGACACACAGCATACCGTTTCGAAGCTCATTCCGAGACGATCGTTTTTCGTGTTGGGAGTCGCCCATCCGAGGAAAGTTCGAAGCTCGACGGATGGCCCTATATAAGCCTTGAATGGTGTCACAAAATGGCCTAGCCATTGGGGACGTTGCGACTCCTTTGCTCGTTTTTATGCGAAAATTGTTCTCGGATTGCGAAACACGCGTGATTCGTTAATATATGTCAAAATCTGAATTTCGCGGCATTCTCATGCGTTTCTCCGAGTGTGCTCGGGCCCTGGGAATTCCTACATTAAGGGGTGGCCTCGCGCAGCCTTCGCCATTGACGCCACATCGTCCAAACCGTTTAGAGTCACGCGACACACAGCATACCGTTTCGAAGCTCATTCTGAGACGGTCGTTTTTCGTGTTGGGAGCTTGCCCATCCGAGGAAAGTTCGAAGCTCGAAGGATGGCCTTATATTAGCCTTCAATGTGTCCCAAAATGGCTAGCCATTGGGGACGTTGCGACTCCTTTGCTCGTTTTTATGCGAAAATTATTCTCGGCTTGCGAAACACGTGATTCGTTAATATATGTCAAAATCTTGAATTTCGCGGCATTCTCATGCGTTTCTACGGGTGTGCTCGGGCCCGGGACTTCCTACACCAAGGGGTGGCCTCGCGCAGCCTTCGCCATTGACGCCACATCGTCCAAACCGTTTAGAGTCACGCGACACACAGCATACCGTTTCGAAGCTCATTCAGACGGTCGTTTTTCGTGTTGGGAGTTCGCCCATCCGAGGAAAGTTCGAAGCTCGACGGATGGCCCTATATAAGCCTTAAATGGTGTCAAAATGGTCTAGCCATTGGGGACATTGCGACTCCTTTGCTCGTTTTTATGCGAAAATTATTCTCGGATTGCGAAACACGCGTGATTCGTTAATATATGTCAAAATCTTGAATTTCGCGGCATTCTCATGCGTTTCTCAGTGTGCTCGGGCCCTGGGAATTCCTACATTAAGGGGTGGCCTCGCGCAGCCTTCGCAATTGACGCCACATCTTCCAAAACCGTTTAGAGTCACGCACACAGCATACGTTTCGAAGCTCATTCTGAGACGGTCGTTTTTTCGTGTTGGGAGCTTGCCCATCCGAGGAAAGTTCGAAGCTCGAAGGATGGCCTTATATTAGCCTTCAATGGTGTCACAAATGGTCTAGCCATTGGGGACATTGCGACTCCTTTGCTCGTTTTTATGCGAAAATAATCTCGGCTTGCGAAACACGCGTGATTCGTTAATATATGTCAAAATCTTGAATTTCGCGGCATTCTCATGCGTTTCTCCGAGTGTGCTCGGGCCCTGGAATTCCTACATTAAGGGGTGGCCTCGCGCAGCCTTCGCCAATTGACGCCACATCGTCCAAACCGTTTAGAGTCACGCGACACACAGCATACCGTTTCGAAGCTCATTCTGAGACGATCGTTTTTCGTGTTGGGAGCCCATCCGAGGAAAGTTCGAAGCTCGACGGATGGCCTATATAAGCCTTGAATGGTGTCACAAAATGGCCTAGCCATTGGGGACGTTGCGACTCCTTTGCTCGTTTTTATGCGAAAATTGTTCTCGGATTGCGAACACGCGTGATTCGTTAATATATGTCAAAATCTTGAATTTCGCGGCATTCTCATGCGTTTCTAGGGTGTGCTCGGGCCGGGACTTCCTACACCAAGGGGTGGCCTCGCGCAGCCTTCGCCATTGACGCCAGTCCAACCCGTTTAGAGTCACGCGACACACAGCATACCGTTTCGAAGCTCATTCTGAGACGATCGTTTTTCGTGTTGGGAATCGCCCATCCGAGGAAAGTTCGAAGCTCGACGGATGGCCTATATAAGCCTTGAATGGTGTCACAAAATGGCTAGCCATTGGGGACGTTGGGACTCGTTTGCTCGTTTTTATGCGAAAATAATTCGGCTTGCGAAACACGCGTGATTCGTTAATATATGTAAAAATCTTGAATTTCGCGGCATTCTCATGCGTTTCGGGTGTGCTCGGGCCCTGGGACTTCCTACACCAAGGGGTGGCCTCGCGCAGCCTTCGCCATTGACGCCACATCGTCCAAACCGTTTAGAGTCACGCGACACACAGCATACCGTTTCGAAGCTCATTCTGAGACGATCGTTTTTTCGTGTTGGAAGTTCGCCCATCCGAGGAAAGTTCGAAGCTCGACGGATGGCCCTATATAAGCCTTGAATGGTGTCACAAAATGGCCTAGCCATTGGGGACGTTGGGACTCGTTTGCTCGTTTTTATGCGAAAATTGTTCTCGGCTTGCGAAACACGCGTGATTCGTTAATATATGTCAAAATCTTGAATTTCGCGGCATTCTCATGCGTTTCTCCGAGTGTGCTCGGGCCCTGGGAATTCCTACATTAAGGGGTGGCCTCGCGCAGCCTTCGCCATTGACGCCACATCGTCCAAACCGTTTAGAGTCACGCACACAGCATACGTTTCGAAGCTCATTCTGAGACGGTCGTTTTTCGTGTTGGGAGCTTCCCATCCGAGGAAAGTTCGAAGCTCGAAGGATGGCCTTATATAGCCTTCAATGGTGTCACAAAATGGTCTAGCCATTGGGGACATTGCGACTCCTTTGCTCGTTTTTATGCGAAAACTAATCTCGGCTTGCGAAACACGCGTGATTCGTTAATATATGTCAAAATCTTGAATTTCGCGGCATTCTCATGCGTTTCTCCGAGTGTGCTCGGGCCCTGGAATTCCTACATTAAGGGGTGGCCTCGCGCAGCCTTCGCCATTGACGCCACATCGTCCAAACCGTTTAGAGTCACGCGACACACAGCATACCGTTTCGAAGCTCATTCTGAGACGGTCGTTTTTCGTGTTGGGAGTTCGCCCATCCGAGGAAAGTTCGAAGCTCGACGGATGGCCCTATATAAGCCTTGAATGGTGTCACAAAATGGTCTAGCCATTGGGGACGTTGGGACTCCTTTTGCTCGTTTTTATGCGAAAATTATTCTCGGATTGCGAAACACGCGTGATTCGTTAATATATGTCAAATCTTGAATTTCGCGGCATTCTCATGCGTTTCTCTCAGTGTGCTCGGGCCCTGGGAATTCCTACACCAAGGGGTGGCTCGCGCAGCCTTCGCCATTGACGCCACAACTTCCAAACCGTTTAGAGTCACGCACAAAGCATACCGTTTCGAAGCTCATTCTGAGACGGTCGTTTTTCGTGTTGGGAGCTTGCCCATCCGAGGAAAGTTCGAAGCTCGAAGGATGGCCTTATATTAGCCTTCAATGGTTTCACAAAATGGTCTAGCCATTGGGGACATTGCGACTCCTTTGCTCGTTTTTATGCGAAAATAATCTCGGCTTGCGAAACACGCGTGATTCGTTAATATATGTCAAAATCTTGAATTTCGCGGCATTCTCATGCGTTTCTCCGAGTGTGCTCGGGCCCTGGAATTCCTACACCAAGGGGTGGCCTCGCGCAGCCTTCGCCAATTGACGCCACATCGTCCAAACCGTTTAGAGTCACGCGACACACAGCATACCGTTTCGAAGCTCATTCTGAGACGATCGTTTTTCGTGTTGGGAAATCGCCCATCCGAGGAAAGTTCGAAGCTCGACGGATGGCCCTATATAAGCCTTGAATGGTGTCACAAAATGGCCTAGCCATTGGGGACGTTGCGACTCCTTTGCTCGTTTTTATGCGAAAATTGTTCTCGGATTGCGAAACACGCGTGATTCGTTAATATATGTCAAAATCTTGAATTTCGCGGCATTCTCATGCGTTTCTCGAGTGTGCTCGGCCCTGGGAATTCCTACATTAAGGGGTGGCCTCGCGCAGCCTTCGCCATTGACGCCACATCGTCCAAACCGTTTAGAGTCACGCGACACACAGCATACCGTTTCGAAGCTCATTCCGAGACGGTCGTTTTTCGTGTTGGGAGCTTGCCCATCCGAGGAAAGTTCGAAGCTCGAAGGATGGCCTTATATTAGCCTTCAATGGTCCCAAAATGGTCTAGCCATTGGGGACATCGCGACTCCTTTGCTCGTTTTTATGCGAAAATTATTCTCGGCTTGCGAAACACGCGTGATTCGTTAATATATGTCAAAATCTTGAATTTCGCGGCATTCTCATGCGTTTCTCGGGTGTGCTCGGGCCCGGGACTTCCTACACCAAGGGGTGGCCTCGCGCAGCCTTCGCATTGACGCCACATCGTCCAAACCGTTTAGAGTCACGCGACACACACAGCATACCGTTTCGAAGCTCATTCCGAGACGGTCGTTTTTCGTGTTGGGAGTTCGCCCATCCGAGGAAAGTTCGAAGCTCGACGGATGGCCCTATATAAGCCTTCAATGGTGTCCCAAAATGGTCTAGCCATTGGGGACATCGCGACTCCTTTGCTCGTTTTTATGCGAAAATTATTCTCGGATTGCGAAACACGCGTGATTCGTTAATATATGTCAAAATCTTGAATTTCGCGGCATTCTCATGCGTTTCTCTCAGTGTGCTCGGGCCCTGGGAATTCCTACATTAAGGGGTGGCCTCGCGCAGCCTTCGCAATTGACGCCACATCTTCCAAACCGTTTAGAGTCACGTGGCACAAAGCATTTCGTTTCGAAGCTCATTCTGAGACGGTCGTTTTTCGTGTTGGGAGCTTGCCCATCCGAGGAAAGTTCGAAGCTCGAAGGATGGCCTTATATTAGCCTTCAATGGTGTCACAAATGGTCTAGCCATTGGGGACATTGCGACTCCTTTGCTCGTTTTTATGCGAAAATAATTCTCGGCTTGCGAAACACGCGTGATTCGTTAATATATGTCAAAATCTTGAATTTCGCGGCATTCTCATGCGTTTCTCCGAGTGTGCTCGGGCCCTGGAATTCCTACATTAAGGGGTGGCCTCGCGCAGCCTTCGCCAATTGACGCCACATCGTCCAAACCGTTTAGAGTCACGCGACACACAGCATACCGTTTCGAAGCTCATTCTAAGACGATCGTTTTTCGTGTTGGGAAATCGCCATCCGAGGAAAGTTCGAAGCTCGAAGGATGGCCCTATATAAGCCTTGAATGGTGTCACAAAATGGCCTAGCCATTGGGGACGTTGCGACTCCTTTGCTCGTTTTTATGCGAAAATTGTTCTCGGATTGCGAAACACGCGTGATTCGTTAATATATGTAAAAATCTTGAATTTCGCGGCATTCTCATGCGTTTCTATGGTGTGCTCGGGCCGGGACTTCCTACACCAAGGGGTGGCCTCGCGCAGCCTTCGCCATTGACGCCACATCGTCCAAACCGTTTAGAGTCACGCGACACACTGCATACCGTTTCGAAGCTCATTCTGAGACGATCGTTTTTCGTGTTGGAAATCGCCCATCCGAGGAAAGTTCGAAGCTCGACGGATGGCCCTATATAAGCCTTGAATGGTGTCACAAAATGGCCTAGCCATTGGGGACGTTGGGATTCGTTTGCTCGTTTTTATGCGAAAACTAATCTCGGCTTGCGAAACACGCGAGATTCGTTAATATATGTAAAAATCTAATTTCGCGGCATTCTCATGCGTTTCTACGGGTGTGCTCGGGCCCCGGGACTTCCTACACCAAGGGGTGGCCTCGCGCAGCCTTCGCCATTGACGCCACATCGTCCAAAACCGTTTAGAGTCACGCGACACACA